>JAKWJA010002500.1:24526520-25211070 GCA_027704765.1 Solanum habrochaites | reverse complement strand
ATTTGATACGTTTAGATATTCCCCCCCTTTCCCCCGATTTTTCCTGCTTTAATTATAAAGTAGTGGGTTAATGTTAATAATCTAAATAACTTGGGGGTTAAAAGATGGTACCATTCCTTATAGTGGTTCTTATTGCCATCTTTTACTTAATTCTATTCTAATAGGGTAAAAGAAAGAGGGTTTTGATCCGAAAAAGAAAAGAACCAAAAGAGATGGAGAACGATGTAAGAGAGAGAGAAGCGAAGAGGATAGCAAAGGATTTTGAGAAATCGCTTTTCTCGCAATTCTTTGGTGAGGTATGTTATGATTTTATGCTATTTCATAGTACACTCTTAATAGCGCATGATCTGTATTTTGGTTATTATTGTAACCCTTCTATATGCTTAATTGTGTGTAATTCATGATTAGTTTATATATATACTTGCGATGACACTATGCATGATGAAGCAGTGAATTTTAATCTTGAAATCTCTTGTTAATTACTATGATCCTTAGTATAAAAGAAGGCTTGATGAACTAAAAGAATCGGTTAGAGATCGGGTTTCACGTTCGACACCAGGGTAGTAATAGAGGATCGGTGTCACTTCCGTCACCAGGACGAATAATGGATGGTGTCACTTTCCGACCCCAGGATAGAATGAGGATCGGAGTGCCACGTTCCAGCACAGGATAGAATATGGATCGGGTGTCCACGTTCCGCGCCACCAGGTAGTAATGATAGATCGAGTGTCACGTTCCGACACCAGAAATAGAAAGATAGTGATCTTGAAATATGTTAAGATACTCAATCTAGATGAACCTATTCAAATGGGTATGGTATTGAGGCTTGAGTCCTCATGCAGTGAACTTGGCGATTTTTTATATGACATGACAGTACTTTTTTTGCTACATGTTGTATATAGTTGAGTTTTGATATTTATTCTATATCCTGTTTTTCTATTTGTGAGTTGGCCCGATGATGCCTACTCCTACCCGTGTTTTTGTACTGACCCCTACTGTATGTTTTCCCTTTGTTATGTGTGGAGTGCAGCAACATACCTCGCTTCAACTGCAACCGCACCTAGCCCAGTCTCATTACACCGGATTTCAAGGGTTAGAAAAACGCTTGCTATCTTGTGACTTGATCTTCTTCCCTGTCGTGGATGCCTTTGAATGTTCCTGCATGGACTATCTTTTGTTATTTTAGCTTCTTATAATACCGTATTTTAGTAATTTGGATCATAGATTTTGTCTTGTGGTGATGACTGTCCATATTTGGGGACATAAAGATGTTGAACTTTTAGAAGTTATTGACTTGGTTTTATTAATGAGTTAATAATCTTCGCATTACTTTTACTTTCTGTTGATATTATATTGAAATGTCGGGTTTAATTTTGTTGTTCGCACACAATAGGAGGGTAAGGTGTGGGGGTCCAGTCGCGACCCGTTTTGGGTCGGGCGACATATATTACTTGGCCAACTCTTTTTTTTTGAAGTAAACAAACTTGAATAGATTATCTTTTTTTTCAATGTTATATAATTTTATGACATTATATTTATAATATTAATCTTTTAATCAAACATGCATTTCATAATGTTTATAGAAAATTTGTACTTCTATGTTTTGATATTAATTTCATTAGAATATACACATTTAAAAATATAGAATTAATTATTTCTAACATAGGTGTGAACATAATGTTTATTAATTAATATAATTTTTCAAGACTATTATAATAGAAAGCCTAAGAACTAATCATATATTAAGTATATAGATGCCTGAAATATTAATAAATTTACATAAATTGTAAAATTAACCCTATTACAAAACCAGTAATTCACCAAACACACATACTTTACATATATGGGAAGTTACTATAAACTAAATATGAAAACTTACATTCATCTATCTGTCACACTCTCTCAAAACAATTCCCTTCTAACAAGGAGGTATATTGGCCAAAAATAAAAAAGAAAAGTCTCCCCTTCCTCCCCTCGAGTGAAGTCGGTACCTTTTCGAAAATCCCGAAAAGCTTCCAAATAACTTTACAACAAACTTTGAAATAAAGAACTTAAAACTTTTTTATATTCCTTTTTTTGTGGAAAAATTATTTCATGATCGATTTTTTTTATATTAAATATTTAAAGTAGCTTTTCATAGTTACTCCTTCTATAAAATAGTAAAAGCATAACAACTTTTTGTTTCATCCGGATAGATAATTTTGTCAATTGCTTCAGTAAAAGAATTTCAAATTGAGACAACGACTGATGTCATTTTTATAGTAACTTCTTCAACAAAATTTCAATGAAAAACCAAAGAAATAGTGGCTATAAAGTTATGAAGATGGAGATGCAAGAAAATGGTTGTAAGAGGTTGAAAACGTGTATTTGATAAATTAGATCTACATTTTGCATTTGAAACTCTTCTAATCACAATTATGAGGGAACAAATATGGATGGTGATGATGAACTTCTGAAAGACTCTGAATTCTGTGAGCAATTGTTGGGTGTGTTCTTAATTTAAGGCAGTAGATCATTATTTGGTAAGATTTTCGACCACATCCACCCTCTTCACGTGAGTTTTGCCTGCATGCTATCTTCATATAGCATGACTGTCAAATATATTGTTTTCATTGCATGCAGCATTAATAGGTTTCTACAGATTACAGTAATAGATGAGCTTTTCTCACAATATTATTAGTATGATTATAGTTCCTCTTTTTGGCTGAGAATGCACTTAAAATAAGTCCATTCAAAAAGTCACTTACTCAATCCTTTTGTAAATATGAGCAACAGAATACATATATGAACATATCAAAATGTCAAGATAAATATATCAATGTTATTTTTAATATGTACAAATAAAAACACAAATGTAGGGTTAATCAAAAGCAGGATTTTTTATGAATTTAGTGATCAACTTATGAATTTCCTAATGAAACAACTTGATTGCTGAATTTATGAAATATCTTAAACTATTTGAAATTTTTATAGAGGTCTAAAACTTACTAACTAATAATTCTGTTGTTATTAATTCTGTTATAACAGAATTTGACAATTGTACATGATCCATCTTTCTATTCTTTTGTTATTTCAACACCCCCCTTCAATATAGGTGGTGAAAAAATGTTTAAGACACCTACTTGGGACATCAAATGATAATGCTGAACTCCTCCAAGTCCCTTTGTCAATAGGTCTGCCTCCTGCCGCATTGTTTAAACATACATCTGGATGTATAACCTTTTTGAAACCTTCCTTATAATGACAATCTATTCAATGTCTTTGTCCCTTCAATGAAACACAAGGTGTTTTCGATCTGCATTGCTTGCTTTTGCTATTTGTAGTTAGCCGAACTGGCGTAGTTTTTCTCCACTCCCAAAAACTAAAAACCAAACCCTAGCAGCCAAATATTTGAACTGTCATGCTGCTCCTGTATTCTGGACTCCGCTGAGCCTCCTTGCCACCGTTTGTGTTTCTTCTTTGACGTCCAAGAGATCAAGATTGTCCAAAATTTCAAATATAGCTAGTCACTGACTTTCTTGAATTTGGAAATTTGGCCATCAGTCATCAATATGCTTTAGAAGCACTTCCCTTCTTTCACTTAGTAAGATTCCCCAGACTGTTCATTCTTTATTATTTTCAACTTCGTGTGCTGCTTCTAGTTGAGATATTTTGGATTTTGCAGAACTGACTCAAGGTCTGAACACTATATGAATGTCCTGGTCTGGTTTAGTCGTCCAAGTAATAACAATTTCCTATCAGTCTCTGATAACCTTTGATATCAATCACTCAGCATCATTCATCCTGCCAGCCACATGCTGATCATACTCTGACTGTTGAGCTTCTGATTTTGTTCGAGTGGTGTCATTGCAGTTTTTGATCCTGCCAGTTCCCTAGATCAGCACTATTCCACCAGGTATACCATCTTTGGCACCATAAAATCCCCTCGGTTGACATGCAAACTTCAATTCCTAGAGCAAGTATTTCAAAGCCTTAGATCTTTGATCTTAAAAAATTTATGTAACACATCCTAGCCTCCTGAATTAGCCCTTCATCATCTCCTTAATCGTAAGTCATCCACATAGACCAATATCATCAACCATGCTTGCCACACCTTCTGGTAAGATGAATAATGATTGATCATGTTGACCTGACTGAAATTTGCTGCTCAATATGGCATTAGTAACTTTAGGTTCCAATGTTCTAGATGCTTGTTTGAGACCATATAAGTATTTGAAGAGCTGCAACCCTATTCTGCCGTCCCTTGGCTATCAAATCCAGGAGTAAACTGCATATAAACCTCTTCATCAGATCACCACACCTTGCAAAAGCTTATAGCATTCATTTGGTACAAGTTCCAATTTGTGCATGTAATCCAAAGAAATAAGCTTTTACTGTACCCATCTTGACAACAGGTGAAAAAGTTTCTGATAATCTAGACCGCTCTTCAACGTGGTTGTACCCCTTAGCAACCAACCGAGCTTTAAAAACCTTTCAATATCTCCCTTCGAATGATAATTTGATCTTATAGACCCATTTACAGCCAATCGACCCCCTTCCTTTATGAATAGTAACACCCTTCCCAGTCTTGTTTTGAACTAGGCTGTGAGTCAGTTTGGCATAGCAGCAAGCATCTGGATCTATGACAGCCTCATCATAAGACGAAGGCTCAACTTCAGAAGAATTAGAAGCCAGTATGATTGGCAATGTGGAATTAAGAGAGGCATAACTAACATAATTGGAGCTGGATAAGACAAGCCGTTTTTCCTTGGAGGAAAACGAAATCTGTCATCAAATAGGAGGCTAGAAGTCTACAAGACCTTCTTACATACAGTGGAGGGAAGAATCATCAGTGGTCTTATCAGGCACTAAGGACTCTTGTAAATGAGAATTGGATGCAAAAACAGGGGCTCATTAAGGGATGAACAACATCAGATGCAACAGGAATGAATAGCAATCATCAGATGTATCCTCTCATTATGGGAAGTCTTATGTTATCACCATGTTTCAATTGGGGAGAAAAGGAAATTTATTTTCCCATGAAGGATACAGCCCTGCTCACAAAGTAACCTTCTTGGACTTAAAAGCATAAAGTAGTAAGCCCTTTTGTGTAGCAAATAGCCCATGTGTATTGCAGCAACTAACGCTAGGAGAAAATTTATCTACTTTCTATGTGACAGTTGCAAAACACAAGCAACCAATAACTCGGCGAATGGAAAGTGAAGGCTCAGCTTTGTGAAAAACTTCAATGTTGATTTCCAGCTATACATTATATTGTATCCTATTGATTCAGTAATTGTTGTCAAAAACCCAATCTCCCCAAGAACTGGAGTGGTAGATGCCCTTGAAACCTCAAATCTCTTTTTCCACTTCTAATATGGTGTCTATGGTCTTCTTTCCACTACTCCACTTTTGTGTGAATTAATTGGGCACTACTTTGATGCCCAATTCCATGTTGGAGTAGGAAATTTGTACACCTTTACTAAAAAATTCTGCACCATTATCTTTCTTATCATTTAACACATGCCTAGCAAACTGAACGTTTCCATATGAATGAAGGATTTAAGCAAACAACATCATCACTTTTTTCAATGTCATTGAAAAATCCATATCATCTAGAGGATCATCCACATAGTGGAGAAAGTATCTATGACCAAGCATTAGTAGAACCTTGTAGGTCCCCCAATATCTATATGAAGCCATTGACAAATTTCTGCTGATCGAGTAACACTGTGATGAAATGGTTTCCTACTTTGTCTAGCAATATGCTACATGTAATTATCAAAATGCAGACTGACATTTTAATTTTGTAGTAAAGTCAACTTCTTTCGTCATAACACCAGCTGGAATGTGTCCAAGCCTTTTATGCAAGTTGAACACATCTGTGACCTTTTCTTGCAAGGCTGATGCTGCTTTTTCTACTCTGCAATTCCTTCTCAGAACATTTTGGATGTAAGAGATAAAGACGGCACCTCTTCCTTACCAATTCCCTTCAAACTTTCCAGTATAAAGGTCCCCTGAAATACCAAAAAGTTTGGAAAGAATATCACTGAGCAAGATAATTCTTTTGTTTAATTTGTGATTACTAATAGCTAGTTTCTTACTTGCCATCAGGCACAATTAAGACATTTCCCATGGCATAACCACCTGCAATATGAACATGTTCCCTTGGGTAAATCAACTGGCCCTGTCTTACCATTAGGAAGATTACCTTACTCCTCTTGTGTATATATGTGTTTGGTCACATTAGTCATAGGTGCAAATTACTGGTCATGTGGTCTTTATCTCCAGTATCAATTATCCAAGCACTGTCAATTATGCAACGAATGAGAAGCAGCATTACCTGCCACAAGCATTAACTGCCATAGTGCCTTCTTGTTTCAACTCATTTGCCTTTTGTCTAGCATGCTCCTTATTTGACTATAATTGGTTTGATCAGTCAATGAGTTTGGTCCCCTTGAACTTGTACTTGTTGCAATATCCAGGATTTGGCTGATTGAAAAACATGGGACGTGACGGGACCTTTGGTGTTATCCTCTCAGCCCCACATCATGACCCATGTTAATCTCCTGGTTATACTGTCTTTGACCATTTTTATGTTTTCCCGTCATCATTACCTCTCTGGACCAGCATCTCCCTTATCATTTTTACATATCTTGCATGACCCATATTAGTTTTGTCTATCCCATAATTGGTCCTGTTATGTGTATATTCCTTGATTAAGACATAGTTTTCTTCTCTTCCCTTGTATCAGGTGTGTAGCTAACAACTTGTAGCATAATGTTTCTTTTTATGTCCTTATCTGCTTACAGAGATTCACAAAAGGAATTGTTATTATAACTATGGTATCCAGAATTGAAAACCCTTCTGGCTGTGCCGATTTATAACTGTAAGAACTCATCACATTGTACTTTCATGTATCACTCACTATCCCTCCCTGTGAACTCGTCGCACACATTTTCCTTTGACTCTCCTCATGAACAGCAATAGCCTGAGCCCCCCTTGACTAACCAGAAGAGATGGTGTCATCACAATAAACTTTGACTCCTAATTGCATTATACGATCAGTAATCCCATCATGACTGAAATAATTTATGTGTTCTAGATGTACTACGAAATCTCTCCGATGTTACACATCCACTAATGCAGGAATCCAAAAAGACTGATATTCATCCCATATATCCCACAGGAAACGTAATCGTGAATGATCGGAGGAGATTCAAGAGGTACCTTGAGAAACTGTGGCTATTTCCCTATGGAGATTGTAGATCCTGATCCATTAACGTTGGTTTAAAAACGTCCTGAAGATTCCACCCATACATTCATGTGGCAATCAAGTCTTCATACAACGATGCCATTTACTTAACTCCTTCGATCGCCTGGTATTCATGATCAGGTAAGAATTGTAGCATGGACTTGCTCCCATTTCTTTCTTCTAGATCAATCCTTGTACAGATACTGTAGTGCACAATTCACGTCCATGATCACATTGTTTAACACTTAGGCTCGTGTGCAATTTTTCATTACTCTGTCTCCAGATTCGAGTTACTTTTCATATGCCGTTCAGTTGTTGAATTATCACATTCCCCGAGGATTCAATCAAGACCAATAGTTGCAATTGAGATGATTTCGAGTCACTAACATCCATGTGCGTCATTGCTAATCCTCAATGTAGATCAGAAGCAAAAGAAAAGAAAAAATCTACAGAAAGAAAGAAGTGATCTTCGAACCAGCACCTTCAATACATAACTATTCGTCACTGATTCTACCAGCTCCTAATCTTCTAACCTTGCTCTGATACTATGTTAATCTCACCATTCGATACCCTTAGCTCTAGAATGGAGCACATGAGAGTAAATAACGGATTGCTTGGTATTGTAATTGCTGATTCTTTTTACAAACGGAATGAATTTAAAACATATCTACCTACAACCTCTATAATATTAGCTATACATGGGGGGGGCGAGTTATGAATACTAACTAATATAATTTTGGTATCAATTCTTGATGGTTTTTTGCTTTTTAAATACCCGAATTTGACAATCGTACATGATCCATCTTTCTATTCTTTTATTATTTCAACAAACTACGTATAGTAGTCCTCTTATCATTTATAATTGTGCTTATTTATCTTCACTTAAAATACCATCGAAATTCGATATCAAATTTTTTTAATTATCTTTATCCATCTCTCTTCGTTTTGTATGCTAAGTTATTGAATCGTGATTGGTCATTGCCTGAGTGTTAGATGATTCAATCAATTAAAGAAACAATAAAAGAGAGTATCAATTGAGTTTTAAAGTATCAACTATAATCGAAAAATATCTATCGAGCGAGAGATTAAAGTACTAAACGATCTCAAAAGTGTAAGTGGCTGAAAATTTATACTTACTGCTCTTATAGAAGAGTTATTCTTGCAAAAGAGTTAATTATCTCAATTGAGATTGAGAAATGAAAACTTAAAAGTACATATATTTTTCTTATCTATTTAATGATAATTAGTTTAACACAGACTTTAATCGAAGTGATATTAATCTATGCAAACACTGCTATGTACTTATATTTAACTAAGAGAAATTTTTTAAAATGTCAATATTTTAACATTTAAGAGGACTCATTAGCAACACTTTCAATATTTAGTAAAAGTGTCAAAAATTTATTTTTGTTATGTATCTTTATGTTTTTGTTAATTATTTTTATTTAATGAATAGAATGTTTATATATAACAGATTGGAGAAACTTAAGGAAGAGAATTATTTTAAGAAAGAAACAACTGCTTAACCGTCTCATAAGTTACAATTTAATCAACACACCAACTTCCGTCCATCTCTTTCTTTTTTCTTTCACACAATGTTTTAAAAAATACACAACACCTCTCTACCATTGTTTTCAAAAAAATTCATATCCAATTTTCTTTCTTAATCTTTTTTGTTTTCTGAACCACTTTATTTACCAAAATAAAATATTCAATTTACTAATATTCTTAGAAAATCACGAAATTAAAAAAATTACCACATCTATTAATTTTCAATATCCAATTTTCTATTATTCTTATGAAATCACAAAATCAAAACATTCAATCACTCAGATTTTTCACTAATTATGGGTAATAGAAACTTTATGGCAATACGTTAGAATTTTTAATGTTTTAAATTAAAAAATTAAATTTAGCAATTTGAACACCTATAGTTTTTAATATTTGTTATTTGACATTTTTTCCATAGTGTATTTATTTTATTTTTTAAATTTTTTGTATCCTGCTTAAATTGTATTCATTCAATAGGTATAAACCATTTATTTTTTGGATTCATTCTATGTTTGCATGTTGTTTTGGTATAACGAAATATTGTAATTTCTTTATTAGTTGTATTCTTCCAATCGTATGCCAAATAAATATGGTAATCTATTTAAAAAAAAATATATTTGTCTTCGTTATTTTTAACTAATGTATTTACTTTTTTCTCTTCAGATCTTTGTTTCCTTTCCTCAGTCGTATGCATTCCAATATATATATTTTGTATTTGTAGTCGTTCTAGTTTTTTAAATTAAATATTTTTTAGTTAGTATAATGATGTACAATAATAAAAGAATCGATGATTGAAAAGTGACAATGAAATAACAATTGGAAAAGAGTATGAAAATATGTATTGCAATCATAATAACAATAAATACAATGTTAATAGCCTCATACCAGTTTGACTACGAATTGACTCCAGAATACAATTGGAAGAAAACTATATAAACAAAATAAACTGGTAAGAAGTTGTTCTTCTTATAATAAAATATTAGTAGTTGCCATACTTTTAAATGAGAATACAATTGGGGACAAATACAAGATTCATAAACTATGCAACATATAAGATTTTTAATAAATACAAATTTTAGTGTTTTTGAATACAACTTGAGAAGGAATACCAAATACTAAAAAATACTATAATTCAAAACAAACTATAAGAAAATTGTTCTTTCCTCAACTTGGTCTTCAACAAGTTTTTTGAAATCTTCCTCCATTCAAACTTTTTTTTTTCTTTATTAATAGATGTAATTTAACCAGGCACTATAATTAATATTACTATCGGGTTACAACACTATAGGGGTGGCAGGAACGATGGAAGAGCTGCATGGTAGTGGGTAGTGAGCTCATATGATGTACCTTCAGCGTTGAACCATTTTAGTTGCACAACTATATTTTCAAATACTCCTGGAGTATTTCATAAATTCCAAAGAGCAGAACTTTCCAAAAATTTGATGATTATATGTGATCTTCTTCTAGTCCTCTTGAATCAGAATTGGAATTGCCAATTTTTTGTTTTTTTTTCCCTTTATTTAAAGTCTTAACTGAAAATAGAAGATGAAAAACACACAAAAATTTAAAAAGTTTCAAACGAAAACATCGAACAATAGAATAAGCTGAATCCTTAATCAATGAGAATTGTTGAGAATTCAATTTCTGAAACCAAAAAAAAAGGAAAGAGTGATTGAGGAATCCTGAAAAATGGGGGAACGTGAAATATGGAGAATTTGAAAATAGGGGAAGAATGGAAAAGATAAATTTTAGAGAGCTAAAATAAATTATCTTTTTTAAATTTGGTAAGGATATATTGAGAGACATGTATTTTTTTTTATTAGAAACGTGTGCTTTGTGAGTGAAATTAGAAAGTAATTTAGGAAACGTTATTTTTAAAAAATGATATATTTTTGACATTTTTACTATTATTTTTAACATAAGGAGGTTTTTACTAAATATGTTTTTTTTTTTTTTGACTAATTTGCTAATTTTTCCTTTTAATTTATGTGTCTTTTAGACTCATATACATTATTGATTTGAAAGAAGTTCTATTTTTGTAAGTGATAAATTACATGATTAATTTGAATCTTCCTACAAATTGCATAGAAATCCAAATAATTAAATAACCTCATTAATGTTTAGCATAATAAAATACTACAAAAGAATATTAAATTTTGTGTTGATAAAAACAATATTTATATTTTTTTTTTTGCAACTTTTTAAAATAATAAAAATTTAAAAAGAATTTGAAATAATAGAAATAAAAATAATTAAAACAAAAAAAAATAAAAATAGATATATAAAAATTAAAATAAAAAGTAATCAGGTGGTGGTAATTACATCATGCAAAATTGATCTTTTTCCGATTAAATAACACTCTCAGGTGCACTACTCTTCTCCATATTAGTGATTAAATACTTGTTCTGTTGAAGATAGTATAAAAATATGGGAATTGTCTTAGGCAAATATGACTGAAGAGTGAGCAATTAATGAGAAACAGAACTTTTAGTACTCATCAATTTACAATAAAATTAGCCTCTCTCTTAAATCTCCTCTTTCTCATTTACAAGTTCTATTTTACAAGAAGTCATTTCTTAAAGAATTTGCACTATGATTTAACTCATGATCATCTTAAGCGTGAAGTAAGATCAATGAACATGTTCTCTTTGCAAGGTATCTTGTGGATGATCATAGCCGAACTCTTCTTCAGCTTGAACTAACAAGTCTTGAAATAAACGTTGGCACGATGAATCTCGAGAGCTAGTTATCTTACTTCTATGTATCTGTCTAATTTTTAGAGGACATGATTATTAGATATCTTGTTCTATACCTCGTGTTGTTTAAAATGTTAGTTTGATACTTGTATCGATGTAAAGGTAGCAAGTATGAAACAAGATACACAAATATTAACAACCGATTTAACTCAAAACATAAACAGTACATCTAATACTAATCAGTTAAGATTGAAATTTAGTTATTACAATCAATTTTACTCTCAACTGTCTTTTTATTATTTAGAGATTTTTAAATCTATTTGAATAAAAGTGAGATTAAAGAAATACAACAGTTGACCAAGTCCATATTTCTGGACAATCAACCGAAAATAAACTAATCAACCAACATTATAAGAAATACAAGCATCAATCTATCACATTACTAGTGTCTACATAAATTAAATATAGGATACGAAACAAATTGCTCTTGTATATATCAAAGATGAATAATGTGTTACATCAACTTCAATATAACGGAATTTCATAATAAAACAATCTCTATGTGCTATGCATATCATGGCAACATAGAAGCTCGACACATAGGACAATCTTTTTTCCTAAGCAACCATTTTTTGATGCAACTTGTATGATATTCATGTCCGCACCCAAGAATCCTAATGGACTCTTCATGCTCAAATTCTGCTTGACATATGGCACAAGTCTCTTCAGTTTCTGTGGGATTATTTATTCCATCAGCAACATGATGAATTCTTGTTTTAAAATACCCAATAATATATAGCATCATCCTTTTTCTCCTCTATTAGCCTCTTGATGATCAAACAGTAGTTCACTTTCTGGTTGAGAATCATCTGAAGAATTTTGTGATGATCCGCCATAGAAATAGTCTGGTACATGTTGCTGCCTTAAGGACTTTTCTACTAAATCACGACTACTGAGATTAATAATTGTAATTATCACAATGTGAAGTAATTGTGACTTGTAATTCCAAAACGAGGGGGGGAGGATGATCATGTTGTCTTCTTCTGGAAGAACGATCATAGGGGGATGGCCTACTTCTAATTGCAGTTCTACGTTGTGAGTTACTCATTGTTCAACATCAGAATTTCTAAGTAGGATTTTTTTTATATTTTTGAAGAAACAAAGTATGAGGGTGAAGATCAGAGTAAATATAGAGATGGATATTCCTAGTTTGTTTTCTGCAAACTTAAGGTAAAGTTTCCTTATTTACTTCTCCTACGATTTAAAGATTTTATTTCCTATTTTATTTACTTCTCCTACGATTTAAGGAATTAATTTCCTTTTTTTTTTTGTTTTGTTTTGGAAACTTAAGGCGGAAACAAAAAGTTTCCCCCTATTTTATATATTTCTATTTCTCCACTAGTTTCTTTCGCCCTCGTGGCTCTCCTTTTCCGGTCCCCCCCCCCCCCACCCCTCGGTGCCCCTCCTTCCTTTCCCCTCCTTCTTTTTTCCCCTCTCGTTCTTTCCCTCCTTCGTCCCCCCTGTCCTCCTCTCCCCGAAATAATAGTAGTGTCACCAAGAATTCTTCAATGGCTTTGCTGATCGCTAAGTGGTTCGTACAATTCCTCCAATTGCTCAACCAACACAGAAGAAATGGTCAAAGCCAAAACAGCACACCGGGCCTTAACATCTGTAAGATATCAATAAAACAAGTAATGTAAATGTGTTGGTGGTATCAATAAGTCATTGAAGTCTATACAATAGTTATAATTTGAGCAATAATTTGATATTGCTCAAATTATGGCTTCTGTTTCTTAATATTTGAATAACAAAAGGCAATGACTTATACAGAAAACAGATACAAGATCATTGTAAGTTTACGTTAAGACTTTAATACATTGACGCAACACCAACCCAAATCTTGACTCATTATATCAATAAGCACACAGTACATTTATTTCCTTCTATAAACACTCCATCACAACATCAATCGTATGCAAACTCAATTGAGTGACCAACATGCAACTCTCTATAATGATAAATTATTCAGTCAAGCGGTGAAAAAAAAAAAAAGCAGCAGTAAATAAGGGACTGAACAGGTACTCTGAGCTAAGCATCAAGAAAGATTAAGGAATAATCTTTAGGAGAATGACGATAGAAAGATGCATAAAATGTGAACTGTGTCAAGAATACCTAAACCATCTTTTTCTCATCCGTCTTTCAAAATGCCACTATTTCCGGAAGAAGAAATACTTCCACTGTGAACTATAGAGTCGACAGGAATCTTGGTAGTCCTTTGATGGAATCTCCAGAATGGTTGGGATTGGTTTATTGTAACTATCAACCAAGAATCTCATCATGTTTGCAACCTGAATATGAAACAGTAGACATATTAGCTACAAGTTTGATGCAAAATGGGAGAAGCTTTTATTCGAACTGAAGTATTTATTAGAGCAACTGCAAGTAGTGGCAAAAGAGAAGCAGTTAGTTTCCCACAAGATCGAAGCATTCATTTTTGTATGCAGAGGATAGAGTCAATTTAGACAAACAGTCCTCCTCTCTGCAGTCAACAAGCTGGCATTATATGGAAATGACTCCTCAATTTTGCTATTTAGACGCCATTCAGGTTAAAAAGGCAGCCTGGTGCTCAAAGCCTCCCGCATTGGCAGGGTCCAAGGAAGGGCCCACACCCCAAGGGGAAGGGGTGTGATAAAGATAACCAGCTACTCTAATGCAAGCATTAATGGCTGCTTCCACAGCTCGAACCCGTGACTTATAGGTCACACGGAGACAACTTTATTGCTGCAACAATGCTCCCCTTCGAGGGCAAGAGACCATGCAAGGTTGACTTTGAAAATACAAGAGTACCAGGCAAGTGGTGGAACTGTCGCACAAAAGTTTTTTTTCGATGCTTAGCTTCCTACATCATACTTGGATTAAAATTTATTTTCCGCTTCTCAATCAGGTTAGTCAAGCTACCTTTGGGTCTAGGACAGTTTATTTTTCCTTGTGATGAGCAACTGCACATGTTCAAAGCTACTCCGTCTTACCTCCAATCAGCACTAACATGCTAATTATTCGACATTCTCCATGTCAAAGTCAAAACCAGCAGTTGAAATGATGTTACGGATGCTGCCATAAACAAGAGGCAAAATAGAATAAAAACTCACATATTGGCTGATTAGCGCTATCGCAACGTCCTCCCTTGTGGTGAATTCTTTAAAAGCATCTTCAATCTGATGCTTCACTGTTATATCTAAACCATAAGAAACGGAAATATACATTACATTCTTTCTTTAAAAAAAACAAATTAGAGTGATGCAAAATGTAAAAGCTCCATCACTGAAAAGGACTTAAGAATCCTAATCAAGCAACCTTAATTTTATTTCTTCCATATTCCAGCTATGAAATCTCAATATTATAGAGAACAAAAAGTTGAAAACATACTTGAATTGACAATAGTATAGTTAGTTTTCCTCCTCAAATCAACATTGCCAACTCTTGCTAGTAAAAATCCAGTGATTGTATCCTACATTATCAAGTTCGCAAGTACGCTAATGACAATATGAATATAAATTTCAAACTTTCTTGTAATTGCAATAAGATAAAAGAACACGACTTGTCAGTAAGGGGCATAACACTACCAGTATACTTGATACCTACTATTTCACTTTGCAGTTTGTTAGAATCAGCAATAAGCAAATGTATTGAAACATTATGCAGGACATTTATATGGACAGGAGGGGTAGATGCATCCAGGAAGGCATTGATTGCATGGGAGCAACTATGTAGTTCTTCAACTGCAGGGGGGCTCAATTTACTGTATATCTAAACATGGAAAAAGGCTGCAATAAGCAAGTTACAATGGAGTTTGAGTACTAAAAAAGATAGACTATGGGTGAAATGGGTTCGTATGCACTATGGGAAACAAGGAACCTTATGGGGTGTTCTAGCCCCTCAAGCTTCATGGATGGTGAAAGAGGAATATACTCCAAATGCACAAAATACTAGAGGTTATTGGCTGGAATGAGCAGTGTTATCAAATGCGGAAAGTGCAAAAAAGCTCTAAGGTTCGTGGGGGCTTTAAGCGCAAATAAAGTGTGGGCTTTAATGAAAAACGACGCAAAGTGAGAAAGAAATACAAATACATATGTTTAATTAGTCCAAAACTAATAAATATAAACATGAATGACAAATATATGACCAATGAAATTGAATTATTTTTATTATAAAGTGAAATATTAATTGTTTAGTGTCAACTCTTCACAAGAGATCCATTGGCAAGGAAAAGTTTGTCTTAGAACCTTGATGACGACACCAAAGCGCACATAAAGCGAGGCGAAGCGCTTGAGCCTCGCTTCAAGGCTTAAGCGCGCTGAAAGCGCGCCTTTGATTATACTGGGAATGAGGAGTAGGTCAACCAGATTGATAAATTTTCTATAAAACAACTATATAAAGATCATAGAGGAGATTACCAAGAGGTGGACTGGAGGAGACTGACTTGTAACAATGCAGCTTGTCCTGAGGGGATTTCCATATACTTTAGCATTGCAAAGCAGGCTGCTCACAAGGGATCTATTAGCAACATGGAGCTGTGTAGAAGATGTCCACCGTGTCCTATGCGGAACTGAAGATGAGAGCCATAATCATATATTCTTTCGGTGTCTGTTCTCATCTTAGGTGTGGCAGAAGGTACTCTGTCGGCAAAGTATCCACAGGGAGGCTCAAGGACGCGAAGAGGAAATAACTTGGGTAAATGCCCAATGCAAAGGCAAGCAAACAAGAGCTGAGGTATATAGGATGGCACTGGCTGCAAGTGTTTATCTTATTTGACAGAGAGGAACCAACGAAATTTCTAAAAGATAACAAGAACCCCTGTAATGCTGGCAAAAGAGATGCATATGAGAGGAAGAACAAAACCAAGACGAAGCTATGTATTGCAAACTCTGAATTTCTACCCTGTGTAGATGCTAGGTACTTAGCTAGATTTGATAGTGAAATTGTAGTAAGGAACTGGTAGTATAGATAGTAGAGATTGAAAGTTGCGGCAAAACTGGGAGCTTTCCAGTTTGCTTGTGTTACTGATCTGTAATGTGTTAAAACTGATCATTGAATGCACATAAACAAATGAAGAATTATGGAAAAGCTTGAAACTCCATTACAAAGTTCTCAGAGAAAAACTATACATTGAATAACATACTAGAAGTTACTAAGCTACTGCTCTACTGCAAATCATCTGTATCACACCTTGTATACATATGATTACTAAGCAACTTGCATAAATGAAAATATCTTCTAACAGATCTCTAACTGACTAACAGTCGACTAAGCTACTAGGCTTAAATAACTAACAGTGACAGCTGGACTAACTAACAATGACTAACATCGTAACAACTGAAATGTAAATCAGCTCTTTGCAATCTCCTTGTTGTATTTTCCAATATAATGCTCATTTGGTAATGAAAGATTTTACTTACCCAAAAAAAAAGAATCAGCAACAAGATTTTAGAATATATTCAATCCAATGATACAATTAAATTTTATACACCATCATTTACTACAACGAATCCGTTCAACAACAACATACTCAATATAATCCCACAAGTGAGGTCCGGGAGGGTAGGGGATTTACAAGACCTTATCCTTACCTTTATGGGTAGAGAGGTTGCTTTTGATAGACCCTCTTTTCGACAGAAAAGAAAAGAAAAAGTGAAGCGTGGTAGCAAGAAAATATGACAGCAAAACAGCAACTAATACTAATGCACATAGAAGAAAAAGAAAGGAAGTGTTGACAACAATCTGCTACCTACTAACCTTCTAACCTAATCATGACCACCACTTTTTTTAGGTAACACATTCAAATTGTAAAGATAGATATGAAAGCATATTGATTATTAGTGAAAGATTAAATAGTGAATCACCTCATCAGCAATCATAGCAATGAAAGCTGAGTTATTTGTTCGGACAATTCACCATCTAAACAAATGATTGTAAGAGTAGTTTACGAGAGGATCCAGATAATATACTAATTGAATCCAGACGAAACAGGAAACTAAACAGACTGAAAGAAACTTTGAATAGCTTACAAAGTTCGAGAAATCTCGTGTGACCGTCGCCGTCATTTCTAAATTTGTGAGTGGCATCCTTGCGTAGGGGCATGCTAATCTTCTCTCTATCGTTCCAAGGGACGAACTCCATTGCTTCGCTAGGGTTCTTATTCTGCTGTAAGCTTCGTAATGAGCTCGGTGTGGATTGCGGAACAAACGTAGAAGATAGATACTTTTTTATATAATTTTTGAATATATAAATTTTTTATTTAGAATATTAAATTAATATAATTTTAAAAATTAGTCAATTTAATTTTCGAAAAATGATAAGTAAAAATAAACAGAGGGAGTGTATCTCTTGAGGCTCTATTTAAATTTTGATGACTATTTTGACAAAAAGAGAAAAAGTAAAAATATTTAATTATTAAATTAAGTTAATTTGAGACTCAATTAACATTTTCAAAACTTTTCATCTCTTTAAAAATACAAAATAGCCCAAATTTTAAATACAAAACATTAAAAAAAAATTCTATTTTTTTGGATTTTCCACGTTCTTCAACTTTTCTTCTTCATTGTTCTTCCTCTCTTTTGTTTCTCAAATCTGATTTGTCATTGCTTCCAACCAATTTCCAGCAATTTTTAACTTTCGAATCTCAACTTATCAAGCAACAATTTTCTCTCTTTTTCAGGTTAAAAAACTTTTGTTTTTGAAAAAAATTTAGGGTTTTTAGTTATAAAGTAAAAGGGGGAAAGATTAACTTGAGTTGTTTTCTCTTTATTATACATTAGCAATTTTAGAAGTTGATGCTTGAAAAAGAAAATAAATTTGAAAAAAAAATTAATTTGTTATTGTTGTTGATCTCGAAAAATCTAAAAAAATAAAAGCAACATATGATACTTTTTGTTGTTCTTCTCCAACGTTGTTGTGTAATAGTAATAGTTATTGTGATTTTTTATAGACATATTTATTATTTATATTTCTCGAACAATTGTTGATATATTGACTTCTTGTTATAGTTTGTTTTGTTGTATGTATTAACTAGTCTTGTTGATATTCTTGATTTTGTTGGAAAGAATGAAGAAAAGAAAACATAATGAAGAGTTGAACACATCATGAATAATTTATTGCCTTCAAGAACAATGCTAAAATCATTTTTCTAGCGTTCACATGGTTTTACTTTCGTCAATTCATCCAAAGAGAAGGGCTTTATTCTTCTTTACTTATAAATTTTTATATCTATGGAATAAGGTCTCTCTAACTATAATATGTTTGGATCAAAGCAACAAGTACGGAATAAAGTCTTTCTAAGATTGTTTTCTACACTTAGGCTAAGTTGAAATGCTTAAATGTTTTTAACTGAATTGGACTATTGGTACTTACAAATAGTTATATTGCGATTGGAGAAAGATTAGAAGAGTTTGTCATGGGGCAATGAGTTATCCAATAGTGTAAATTAGAGATTCTGCACAATTGAATTTAAGTAGCAATATCGACAAGGTGCTCATAACGTCATAATTAGGATCAAACTTTCTTTTCATTTTTTAGTTATAAAGAATAATAATAACAACTTACGTTGTCTTCTCTCTATGTATTCGTTAGCAATTTCAAATGTGATAAAGAAGTTCAATTTGGTGAAGAGTCCTATTGCTTCAATTTTATTTTCAAATGCATTTCCAATTTTTTGATGGTCATCTCTTTGCATCAAGTCTTTGTTTTGTTGGTGTACTTAGTATATTGACAAAAAACATGAGACGATATTGTTTAATTGATAAAATAGTTTGTGTGGTGTTATCAGTGTTTATAATTTTATTGGTGTTGTAAGTAGTATTGGTAATATATATTTTTGTGTTCTGAGAAAATATTTTATATTATTTTTAATAGATGCTCTGTTTGTTGCAACAGATGGGTCATAGATTGGAAGAAATCAAATCAGTAACAAGGCTTTTTTTATTTTTTCTAACGTATAGCTCATTTGTTGCAGTAGATAGGGCATCTGTTACAGTAGATGATCCATCTATCGCAACAAACAAGTCATCTATTGAAAGAAATCAAATTAGTAGACTATTTTGATTTCTTCCAACAGATGAATTGTTTGTTGCAATAGATGATCTATTTGTTATAACATATTGTATTATTAATTGATGATTGTATTATGTTGTATTTATTAAATTTATTGTTATTTTTTTAATGATGCACAAATTGATGTCTTGACTATCGAATATTTTTGTCAATGGAGGATTAAAATTTACAATCAATTTATATTGATTTTCGTGCTTTCACGGAAACTTCTAATTTAATACTTTATTTATTTATGTTATTGGAAGAATTATTTTAAATTTTTATTCATTATCTTTATCTTTTAGGCTGGACATGTGAAGTAAATATCTTACTTTGGAAGCAATTCAAGAATACTCAATAGGATTTCTCAACCAAGGATTCTTAGGTTTATCTGGTTCAATCTTTTTCATGTTGTAATATTTATTGAAATATCTCCTCCTATATTTAATAAAATCCGTCAATTATTTTCTATTACACATGAATTCTATTTATGTCCCATAGCAGCTACACTAAAAATGTTAAATTATACTATTAAAAAAAGACATATGTTGACGTAAGTTACGAGTTACTTATTACAACGAATGACACATATGCTGGAAACAATTAACATTTATTACAATAGATTATAGGGAAAATTCTCAAATATGTCATTAAACTTTTAGAAAAGGCTCATTTATACCATCAGTTAAAAGTTTCTCATTCATGCCATTATTTCTTAACGGTGATTTTGCAAAACTATTTTTGACACGTGACCAATTATAATTCGGCCACGTCATCAATATTTTTAATTAAAAAATAAAAAAAGATAATTTTAATGCATTTAAAATATAATTGAACTTATTAATTGAAAGATAATTATAGTTAAATATCTTTATTTATCATTAATTATGAGTTAATTAAACATTTTATGTCAAATATATATCGGTGAAAAATGGTCAAAGATATATGTTCATATGTTGCAATAGATGAATCAACTATTGCAACAAATGAGCACATATGCATGATTACTTTCAACGGATGTGTTATCTATTGCAACAAATAATACATATTAGATATTTGTTGTAACAAAAATCTATATTTGTTGCAACAGAGGATAATATTTATTTGATTATGTTCAACAGATGAGTTCTATTACAATAGATAATGCAATAGATAAGACATTGAGATTGTAATTGATCTTATTAATTGAAAGAAATTATAATTAAACAACTTTATTTATCAATAATTATGAACTAATGAAGCATTTTATACCAAATTAATCAACTGATCACTTTATTTAAGACAAATACAATTAGTTGATCATATAATTACTCTATAATGCATTGAGAAAGGTAATTATAATTAAATAACTTTATCTATCACTAATTATGAATTAATGAAGTATTTCATTTCAAATTAGTCAACCGATCACATTATTTAAAACAAATACAATTTAGTTAATAACGTAATTACTCTATAATTCACTGAAAATATAATTGAACTTATTAATTCACATGTACACTTTACTTATCACTAATCATGGACTAATGAAATATTTCATATCAAAATAATCAATTGATTACCTTATTTAAGACGAACACAGTTAGTTGATCATGTAATCTACAATACATTAAAAATGTAATTGAACTTATTAATTTAAAGGAAAATATAATTGAATAACTTTATTTATCATTATTTTGGATTAGTGAAGCATTTAATATCAAATATACTTAGAGTCGATTGAAAATGATCAAACATATATGCTCATCTGTTGCAACTGATTATCATATATGATTAATTATCTTCAATGGATGGGTCATCTATTGCAACAAATAATACATATTAAACATTTGTTGTAGCAGATTCCTATAATTGTTGCAATAGATGATCATATTTATTTGGTTATTTTCAATAGAGAATTATCTATTGTAACAAATAATGCAATTAAAATGCATGTAATGCAAAATACGCAAAGTTTGTTGCAACGGATGAGCATAATTAATCAAAATGAGTTAAAATTTATCAGATTCATAACTAAATAAAAAATAGCTATTTCATTATTATAATAATTATGGAGCATTTCGACCTGGGCGTGTTGTTCTTTTGTGTCCAATATATTTACATATTGAACACTTATTTTTTCTTGTTGGAAAGGATTTTCCGACTCCACGTCTCCTCTTCGTTCCCTTTTTTCCGGTTTGCTTGGGTTAACCACCACTTTCACTCTGGATATGCGCATTTAAACCATACACACTACTCGAATTAATCACCTTTGCAAGTCTGAAATCTTTTTTCAAGCGAGCTATATGCAATGAAGTGACTAGTTCTTCTTTGTTCTTGAATGTCATTCCTATGTAAAAACTTGTCTCATCTTCTTGAAGATTGTTCAATTGTTTTAATTGAGAACTGCCCCTTAAATCAACAATGGGTGTAGGTGTTTCTTCCTCCTCCATATCATGTCCAATTAAATCCTTCATCTGGAATATTCATGTTCATCTCATTCAATTCATCATTGAGCATATTTTATTGGTCTTATTCATGTTTTGTATAGTGAAGTTGAGTGGCTATATATAGTTAAAAATCATATGCAAAATCATTGTCCTGTAACGACCTGTTTAGTCGTTTAGCACAGATTTTATCTGGAAAAACGGGCAGAGGGGACGATGGCCACGACGGGGACCGTCAGGGCAGACGGACGTTCGTGGAGTGTCGTTTCAAACACTTAGAAAATTGACAGTGGGTACTGAAAAATCACTCTCTGAAACGTCGTTGACCGGAGTTTGGAAGGACGGAACGTCGCAGGTACGAGGACCGTCAAAGGCCATCCACTTAAAAACTAAGTATCTGTTGAATGCGACGGACAGCAGGACGGACCGTCGTAGGCGCGACGGCCCAGTCACGGGCTACGCAATCCCAGTTCGGGTCGGATTTCTTTACACGTTGTAAGGGACGTTTTTTTACCTATTCCTGCTTTAATTATAAGTTAAGGACAAGTTAATAAGTCTAATTACTTGGGGGTTAGGTTAAAAAAGAGGTAACCTTAAAGTTAATTAGTGGCGTTATTATTTCCATCTTTCATCTTAATGACATAATAATTTAGGGTAAAAGAAAGAGGGTTGAATAAAAAACATAGAAAGAACAAAGACAGAAAGAAAAAGAGAGGAGAACGAGTAGAGAGAGAGAGGAACGAAGAGGACAAAAGAAGTGAAGGAATTTGCCTTGCTTGATCACGATTCTTCGGGGGAGGTTAGGTTATGGTGCTTTTTACACTATTCGTAGTTAAAACTCTAATAGCGCATGTATGTGTTGAGTAGTATTCTTAAGGTCTTCTATATGCTTAATTGAGTGTATGCATGATGGTGGATCTTATATATATATACATTGATTGTGATTAAATAAGCATGCTAAAGCTATGATCTTAAATCTTTGAAGAAAAACCCTAATTCACTTGTTAATGATGAGGTTTGGTATAAAAGAGGCTTGATAAATTATATAATGAGATTGATAATGGCTTGGTGTAAAGAAGGCTTGATGAATTAGGGGATGGGATGCCACGTTCCGGAACAGGATAGAAATAAGCAGGATCGGAGTGTCACGTTCCGACACCAGGATAGTATAAGGATCGGGTTGCACACGTTCTGGTACCAGGATAGAATATGAGGAGCGGAGTTCCACGTTCGACACCAGGATAGTATATGGGATCGTGGTGCCACGTTCACCCCCGGTAACGGATAGAATATGAGGACGGAGTGTCACGTTCCGACACCAGGAAGAATATGAGGATCGGAGTGTTCACGTTCCGACACCATGATAGAATGAGGAGCGGAGTGTCCGTACCCCACGAGAGGTTAAAGAACATAATGAATCTTGAAAGATACTAATATACTTAATCTAAAGGAACATGTTTCCCAAACGAGTAGATGGAGGAGGAGTGAGTGCCTCATTGATGGTGGGGTTGTAACCAAGGATTATGGAATTGTAAATGCTTGCATGCTAAGGATATTAGTGATTTTATGATGTTTACTGATATATACTGTTTTATATTTTGAGTTGCGATGATACCTACTCAGTACTTGTGGTTGACTGGAACCCCCTACTTTTATGTTTTCCTTTTGTTTATTTGGGGAGTGAGCAAACGTGCCGTCATTCTCGGACTCAACCGTTAGTGCAAGCTAGTCTTCGGTCACACCGGATCTTCAGGGGAAGCTAATGCTTATAGATTGGACTGGATCTCTTCCTCATGTCTTGATGCCTTGAGTTCGGCATAGACTAGCTTTATGGGTTTGCTTTTAGAATCTCTTAGTTTAGTAGTTTGATCATAGAGTTATGTGGTTGATGACTTCCAGATTTTGGGGAATTAATAGATGTTGAATTTGAGAAGTTATGGAATTGTCTTTTATTTATGGAGTTAAGTCTTTCCGCATGGCTTTACTGTTTATATAAATCGAAATGATTAAGGTTTAGATTGGTTGGTTCGCTCACATAGGAGGGTAAATGTGGGTGCCAGTCGCGGCTCGGTTTTGGGTCGTGACATGTCCCAACAAGTCAATCATCTATTGTAACAAGTAGGTCATCTGGTGCAGCAGATAATTAACTTGTTGCAACTGGCGATTCACTTGTTGGATACATGTCCAGAATCAAAAGTTAATCTAGCATGTAAGTCTAATATTGTAACAGATTAGTCATCTGTTGCAACAAGTAATTGATCTGTTGCAATATATACCTGTTTGGACAAATTTCTGATTTTGTCCTAGTTTGCTCTGGTACTGTAACAAGTATTCATTGGGTAAGTCATCTGTTGCAATAAATAAGTCGGATGCAGCAGATGACTCATATATTGCAATAAATGACTCATCTGTTGTGACAAACTTCAAACTACCATTTATAAATAAGGATAGTATACAACACAAACAAAACATACAACTCTTTCTCTCATTTACTTCCTTTGTTATTTTTAGTTTATTATTCTCCTTTTATTTTATGGCATTTAGAGAATTTGATATTGATTTACACAAGATATTTAATATGCACATGTATTATTTTGACAATGCACATATATAAATTCAGCGAATATATAATGAAATAATTTAAAGTTGTATTTTTTATGAAAATATTTTATTCTCAAGTATAATTACATAAAACTTTTTATTACCACGACGAATATTTTAAGTAGTTTAACATGTGTAATTATTTAACCAAAATAAGGGGCCCAAACATTCATATCCATAGGTCAGGGGCTTTGAATTATAGGTGACATTAAGGTATCAAAATAAAGGGCGGTGACATAAGTCTTTATTATTAAGTGTAGGTTATAATTATGTGATTAATGAGTAAGAGTTGTAGAGTTGGTCTCAAGTTTATAAGTTGAGAGTTAGGTCCATTGAATTAAATGAAGGGTAAATGACTAAAACCTAATTTAACCAATTTTGGTGGACATCAAAACTAAAGGGAAGCCACCAGGGAGCTGTACCAAAAGGGTAAATAAAATATCCCCCCTCCCCCGGCTCCCGTCGTATTCCTCTTCTTATTCTTCTTCTTGTTGCTTGCTTGCTTGTTTGTTTTTCTTTCCGTTCTCTTCATCTTCTTCTTCTTCTTTTTGTACATTGTTGGTCATGTCTGCTAGTCCTTGAGCTTTTTTTTTCTTCTTCTTTTCTTCTTGAATCAAATTTAGCTAATCTAATCAATCGATCAGATTTCGTTCTGTATCAATTGAAATTATTTCACAAGTTATTGGGTTGCACTCCATTATTTTGGTAAGTAAAATTCATAGTTTTTTCAATTCATTAATCATCATTTGAGTACTTGTAATTTTTTTAAAAATTTGCATTCACGTTTTCAATAGATTTCTATTTATGTTGCAACGGTTTACTATCGAAACAAATTATAGTCTTATGTAGCAACAGAAAGGTTACAGCTCAAATGATATTCTTAATGGAATGGCATTTCCCGCTGCTCGATCGTTTATTTTAGTCATACTCTATTTCGTACCTTGTAGATGCCTTTCCTTCCTCCTTGACTAGATTCTTACTGAAATTCCACGAAAGCGGAAAAACACACTATATCTTAAATAAAACGAAGGCTGGAAAAAAGAGAGAGAGCCCTTTGCTTTCTAGCTTTGGCGGGAGGAATGAAAATCTACCAATACGAAGGCCTATTATAAAAAAAAATTTCTAGAATTCCACGTGGCCCCTCTCCTTTGAGGCCGGTCGCATTCACTTTTGGAGCCCTCGCCTTTGAGTACGGCAGCATCCCAGACCATAGACCTAATTAGGGACCTAAACTATTGAGTTAGAGTCCCATGATGGAGGAGCTACTAAAGATCTGACTCTTTTCATCGCAACAGAATCGACTGATGTGAACATATAACTAAAAGATTGCTATATATAACTTACATATGTAAAAAACATATGACTACATGTCACAACAGAATAGTATGTGGTTGCAACTATGGGAATGATGCCATTTTCGTTACAACAATTGATTTATGTTTCACAACATAATAGTTGTATGTAGCAACATTTGACTTATATTCCCAACAGAATAGTCACATGTTGCAACATATAACTTACATATGTTGCCACATGTGATTTATTTATCACAACATAACAGTTATATGTATCAACATATAACGTATATGTCGTAACAAAATAGTCATATGTAGTAACATATAACATATCTTCATTAGTACTAATTATTTTTTAATTAAATGTACAATAAATGGAGAGATTATTTGTAGAAATTGATTGTCGTGGTGAATGAGTAGAAAAGAAAAATCGATAAATTTTGCGTTGGAAGGATGGTAAGAATGGAGGAGAGGGCTAGTAGGAAATAGTGTCGAAAGAAATATTTTGTATGATGATTTTATAAATTTAGTCATAAAAAATTCAGGATTCAATTGTCAATCGAAAGATATTGTCATGAGTTACATTCTCAATATTTTTTATAATGAGAAGGTCTTACCTTTTAAAAGAACTGATCAGCCTAGTTTGCTTGTTTATTTGGTAGGAGTAGAGAGACCTCCCATATTAAGAGTCTACGTGAATGAAAATCCTATCGAGAAGGATCACAACCAAAAGAATACCAACAAGATAACTTAAATGATGAATTTGATGTTGTGAACATGAATAATCACGATGATGAAATTGAAAAAGGTGAAGTGTCAGACTTTGAGAGCGCAATAATCCTCCTAAACCTACTGTTGGCAGCAACATATCATGCTCTTCTTAGTCATCTCGTGTGAATAATATTTGAGATGATGAAATCGATTTGTATAAGGGAATGACATTCAAGAACAAGGAACAACTGACAAATTCATTAAAATTATTTGTTTGAAAAATGATTTCAGACTGAAAAAGGTGATCAATTCTCGTAATGTATTTTCTTATAAATGTTCATATTCGGAGTGCAATTGATAACTTAGGTCTATGAAATTTACAAGTAGCGACAAGTTTGTCATTAGAATCTATGGAAAGTACTATACGTGTGGTTTAGAGCATTTTACAAGCCATGATTCGCATGTCACGACAAAAGTCATGGGTAAGTACTGTAAAAATAGGTTTTCCAATGGTAAAGGGTCATCCACAAGAGACATGTCAAATCAACTCCGCAAAAAATTGTATTGCAATGTAATATATAGGAAGATTTATAAGGGCATGGAGCATTATAAGTCTAATGTTATGGGAACACATGAGAATGGCTATGCAATATTTAATGTGGACCTTTATATGCTTGATGTTGCAAATTCAGGAAGTAACACGACATTGTCGCTCGATGAAAATGGAAGGTTCAAGTACTTCTTTGCATCATATGTTGCTTGGATAATTGATTTTCAAGAAATAACAAAAGTAATAGTCGTTGATGGGATATTCTTGAGGAGCAAGTGTAAGGAGTTTTGCTGTCGGTTGTGGCACAAGATGCTGAGAATCATGTATTTTCAGTGGTTATATGTGTTGTGGTCAAGAATATGATACCTCATATGAATATTTTTTTAAAAAAAAATATGAGAAGCTTAGCATATTATACTGATGAGTTGTGCATTATTTCTAATAGACATTTAAGTATTCGAAATATGGTTTCGACTATCTACCATGCATCTCATTATGGTTGTTGCATGAGACACCTTAGAAAAAATATTCGAAATGACTTTGACAATTCAAAGTAGTGTCTCATTTTTATAAAGCAGCAAAAGGAGTACAATAGATCTAGTTCAATGATAATTTCAATCAGATGAGAGATTTTGTACCAAAGACGGTTGAAACTCTTGAACGTATTGGATTCTACACATAAAGCAAGACATTTTGCCCGAGAAATAGGTACACTATTGTTTATACCATCTCGTTTGAGTTTATTGTAATTTTATATATTTTGTTTAATTTTTATTTTGTTGTGTAGATATAACATTATGACTTCAAACAGCACAGAATCAGTAGATTCTATGTTTGATGTTGAAAGAGAATTTTCTATTGTCACTCTATTTGATGAAATAAACATGATATTTGCACTTTTATTTCATCAAAGGTGTATGGAGCTGGTGAACTCTGTAAATAGATTTGTTCCTTTAAATTGAAAAAGACATATCAAAGTATGTCAATACGGGCAACAAGTTGTTAGCTCATCAAATCGCTAACTACAAGTTCAGTGTCACTGATCATGGGGATATTGCTACAGTGGATTTACAAAGAAGAACTTGTACTTGTAGTTTGTCTTGGACAAAATACCTTGTCCACATGCCATGGTAGCGCTTTGATCCCAATATGGTGTCGATTTTGAAAATCAAATTTATGAGTACTCCTCTTTATATTATTCAGTGGAAAATATATAATGGCATATTGTGAGAAAATTCACCCGCTGTCACCTGAAAATTTTTGGATTGTCACTTTTGCTATCATAGAGAGAAATAACTCCTCGATATGTTGATCCAATAAAACTTGAAAGAAGGAGATATAAGAAACGGGGTGAAGTTGGTGAATCATTTCCCATAAGAAAAAAAAATATTTCGTATGTAAGTACTTTTGCCACAAAAAAACTATATTTTCAAATCGAAATGATCCACAAGTGTCATTGAATTTTAATAAATGTTCTTTTTTATTTGAGGATGATGTTCCCTATATTTTTATCTTAATTTGAATCAACTTATGTTATGTTATTTATATAAATGTTTGATTTATTTAATTATATATTGCTTCTTACAACAAAATATTACATATGTCCCAACATATGTCAATTATGTGTTACATTTTACAACAGAATATTATAAATGTTTCAACATATGTCAATTATGTATTAGAAGTACCACAGAGTAACGTAGTTGTTCCAACATATATTAATTACGTATTAGATCTTACAACATAATATTGCATATGTTTCAACATATGTCAATTATGTGCTACAAGTACCACATAAAATAAATATGTTCCAACATATTTTTAAAAATAAATTACGTTTAAGGTGTGTGAACAATCAATCAATCATATCATTACTATCATTGGAACAACTTTTAAGAAAAAATTTAATCACGACTCTTCCTATTTTACCTTTTTTTTTTAAAAGAAAAAAAAAGTACTTGCATTTGAAAAGTCAAAAGTTGTCTCTTCTCTTCTCTTCTCTTCGTCTTTAAAGTTGTAACTTTTTGAATTTCACTATATAAGAAGAACACAACTAGGTACTTTCATTCAATTTTCTCCAAAATGGGAAGGAAGAATATAAATAAGAAATATTCAAAAATGACTATGAGTAAAAAAAAACTTCATTGAATCCCTTCAGAGAAAACTATTAATTGATATCATTGAACGGATTGCTTCCTACTTTCTAAAAGATTTAATGAGGATTAAATTAAGATATGTATGTATTAATCAATTTTCTCTCTCTAATTTGATTTCCTAACCATTTGATTTGATCTCAGTTTCAGGTCCTCAATTAAGTCGCTAATGAACCTTTTAATATATTAGAAGGTAAAATTGGTCAACTTTCCTTATCATAGATGGTCGGTTGCTCAAGAAGCCATTTCTTTCCTGAAAACGTGCAGATCATTGGGGAATTTAAAAATCTTATACAGAAAATGTGTGATAATTTTTAATGTTTTTTTAACTTTATTCACATTTTTATCAATGTATTTTATATTCTAAATGTGTTATTTCTTCTATAGTATGATTTTTTCAACCATAGCGATCCAACTGCATTTGGAATGATTATTCAAGTAGCAGACGACGTCCACAGTGCTTCATCCTATATGCTTGCCACAATTTACATCTTTATGGCATGTATTCATGATTTAGAGAAGGCTCAAGGTCATTACCCCAATAGATTAAAATCGGAGCTACAGATACTACTTCAGAAAGATGTCAACATCATTTGTGAAATATTTTAGGTGGAATGTGGGTGTCAGGACCTCGTTTGTTTGTAGGAAGACCCATTTGTTACACTTTTCATCAATTTGAGCAAATTGATCGCATGAATGGTTGGTGTAGGGAAAGAGACGATGAAGATGATATTTTGTTGTGATTTCAGTAGTGATATAGAACTAGATTATGTAGTTAAATTTTTGTCTTATAATTGAATTGTTATCTGTGGCAACATATGTAAAGAACTTGCAAATTATGTTATTTGTATAAATAATATGTGTGATTTATTTTCGGGGGGGGGGAAAACGAATGCAATTTGTTTTTTTCCTACATTGTCAATTACTTGTGTTAGATTTAAATAAAAATATTGCATATAGGGCAACATATAAATGGGAAGTGTGAAAGTAGACCCTACCCCTACTGTCCAGTTACCGAATATAGCAAAAAGATTGAAGTCCCCTCTTTTACATACTTTTTCAAAGGTCGTCGTACTGTGTTAAAAGATCTTTAGTATGGAATTTTGGTTCAAATTGAGGAAAAAACTAGTGATTACTTGAACTATGTTACTTGATCATGACATATGTAACTGTACACAAAGGGGGAAAGGGAGACTAAGATACAAATTCACGAAAAGTGTAAAAAACGAATTGCCTCACCTAATGATTATAAAATGACGTTAATAGAATGGGAATACCCATTACCTGAAAATTCTATTGGGAGTTGGAGGTTCTAATAGGCTTTTAAGGTATTGAATAGGTCTACCCGGCTAGCACAAAACACACCGCACTATAATAAAGAAAATTCATAGAGGAAGAGCTAAAATGGTTGTTATTTGTGGTTTGCTTTTCATCCCTCGTGGTTTTGTTCATTATATTCGGGAATTAGATAACCCAGATTATGAAGATATTTCCCAAAAGGACAATTAAGTGAATTTAAATAGAAAAAAGGAATATTGTCATTTTCTTCATTGTTTATTTGCTTATTATGATGGGGTAGATTATCTATAACTTTGCTAGGGACGTAGTCCTATGTGTTAGCAGATATTTACCTTACTGTCCATTAAAATTGACCATAATTGCAAAATACAAAAATGAATATGAGGTTATAAATAGGTGAAGAAAATGAAAATTGGTTCTTATATAGCAACAAAAGTAACTCTATTTTACTATTATGGGGAATATGTGATAAAATAATGAGTGTCACTTTCGATAATGCTTCTAATAAATTTAAAAGCAATTGCAATTGATTGTTTAAAATGTAGACTTGTCCAATTGATATGATCGTTTCATATTAAAGTATGTCGAGCATTGTATAATTAAATAGTAAAAAAGATGATATTTCTAATTTGGAGTTTCCTTGAAAAAAGTTAGACTTGCCTGTAATTGGATTTTTTAAATTGACGTAAAAGCTTAGAATTACAGAATTTAAAAAATTGTTTTTTTGTAAAGTATGGACTGCATACAAAAGTTCCAAAAGAAGTATTGCACTAAATGAAAATTCTTTATTTGAAATGCTTGAAGTTACTTATATTTATCAAGAGCCGGTACAATAGTTTTTAATGCTCATTAATATGAGACAGGATTAAGAATTGACTTTGAAGATTGGAAAAATACAAAAAGAAACTTATTAAGTTTTAAGTGTTTTTATAAAGCAATTAAATCGCAATGCCCTGGTCATGTATTTCACCATTTTTTCTATTTTAAGAAAAATTGGTGCTATTTCACGAATTTGTAAATTAAGGAAAAGATCAATTTTAAGATTCACTTGTTTTAATGATTGAAAAATTTTTTTAAAATATTTTTTCCCTATGCTCAATCTATTTGATGATACTACTTTCAAACCCAATTATATAAGAGTTGTTTTGAAAGAAGGTTAACAAGATTTATGCAAACTTTAGAAATTAAAGATGATTGAAACTCTAGGGTTGAAAGAATCGTAAACGTAACATTATACAAAGTTAGAGCGTTAATTAATACATATAAAAGTATGGAAATAAATATTACAATAGTTGAACCTCCATCTTTTAAGCCTAAAAGTGATGATACAGATTATTGGATGGATGATTATCTTGTGCTTGAATCGTCTACTAATAGTGATTTTGATTTATATTTCAATCAGTCACGGGAAAAGATTAGGCATGAAGAAGGACAACTTCAAGCTCCAATATTAGTATGGTGGAAGAATCGTAAAAATCAATTTTCAACTTTGCTAGGATTGTTTGAGATGTTCTAGAGATTCAAGCATCACCGGTCGCTTCGGAGATCATTGATATTCATTAGCAAATGATAGTTTGAAAATATCAGTGTTGTTTGGAGATTGGATCAATGCGGAAAGAAGAAATACCGGACTACCACTATTAAGTAGGCAAATAGAAGACCAAAAGGATAAAATATTTGGTGATAATAGTGATGATGACATGGAAGCAATGGAAGAAGAACGACAAATACAAGTTTCAAAAAATCTTTCTTTTGAAAAGATATAAAATCTACGAAAAGATTTTAAAAAAATCAATTTTTAGTACACTTATTAATATTCATTACCTAGATTATGTATTGTTTATCTCTTTCTAATGTGTATTGTAAAATTTATTTCTTTGAATAAATATACGGTTATTCGCCTTGATTTTCTTTCAAAATAATCTCTTCTATTTAATTCAAGTCATTTTATAAAAAATTTAATTGCAATGATTTTAATTATAGTTTAAAGTGTTTTATATACTTATTATTAAAATTGATGTTTACGGTTTTTTAAACTTAAAATATAAAAAATATGAAGTTTTAATTAAAACTTCAAATTCAATATAGACATTAATTTTGAAACTTTAAAATTTACCTTAAAGTTTTAAGTTTTGAATTGAAGTTTTTAATAATATAATATTATTAATTAATAATATTATATTATATAACAACTAAAGTTAATAAAAAAAATATCGGTACAACGATCCATAAGAACTGATTTCGGTCTGGTCCAACTCGGTTCCTATCCGATTAGTAAGGGACTGGGCAGAACCTTTGGGAATTTCTGGTAAATCTGATTTCGGTAAGATCTGATTTCGGTCATTAAATTTGGTAATGAGGATAGATTCCGGTAGCGGTTTCGGTAGATCCGGTCCTGTTCAATTGCCAGCATTAGTGTCAACATATTTCTAAAAAATGATTACGTGTAAGGGGTGTAATCAATCAATCATTACTATCAGTTGAACAACTTTCAAGAAAAAATTAATTACGACTCTTCATAGTTTACCCTTTTGTTAAAAAATAAGTACTTGCATTTGAAACGTAAAATGTTATCTCTTCTCTTGGCCTTTAGAAGTTGCCGCTTTTCACATTTCTTGAGATTATATAAGAACATAACAACATAAGGGAGAAATTAAAAGTTGTTTCCTCTTCTCTTCTCTTCATCTTCAAAACGAATTTGGTCCTTTCATTTAAGTTTCTCCAAGATGGAAAGGAAGAATAAAAATTCTTCAAAAATGGTTTGAACAAAAAAAAAACTTCATTGAATCCCTTTTGAGGGAACTACTAATTGATATCATTAAAAGGATTGTTTCCTACTCCCTATAAGATTTAACGAGGGTTAAATTAAGGTATGCATGTATTAGTCAATTTTCACTCTTTAATTTGATTTTCTGACCATTTGATTTGATTTCTCAGTTCCAAGGTCCTCAATCAAGTCGCTAATGAACCTTCTGTAACTCAAAAGGTAACATTGGTCAACTTTGCTTAGCATAGATGGTCGATTGCTCAAGAAGTCATTTCTTTTCTGGAAATGTGCAAAGCATCGGGAAATTTAGAAGCCTTATATAGATAATGCGTGATAATTTTTAATATTTTTCGTATGTATTCACATTTTATCAATGTATTTCGCCTAATAAATGTGTTATTTCTTTTATAGTTGGATTTTTTCAAAACAATCCAACTGTATTGGGAATTTTTAATCCAGCAGTAGATTGTGGCCACATTGGTGCATCCTATGTGTTTGTCATAATTTCAATCTTCAATCGTGGTGAATTCATGAAAGAAGGCTTAATATTCATTGTCAACATGAAAAAAATGGAGCCACTAAAAATCAGAAGATATCGACATCATTTGCGAGATATGTTAGGTGGAATGTGGGTGCCAAAACCTTATTTGTTGGGAGAAAGACCCATTTGTTACACAATTCATTAATCTCAGCAAATCGCTCACAAGAATGTTGGCCTAGGGCAAGCGACGATGAAAACAATATTCATTGTGAATTATGTAGTTTTGATTTAGAACTAGATTATGTAATTAAATTTTTGTCTTATTCCAATGTATGACATAAATTAAATTTTTCATATGTGGCAACATATGTACATAACTCGCAAATTTATAGTGAAAAAAAGTTTTCTATTTGTGTTTGTACTAATTTTTAAATTTGTTTGTTATAAAATATTTTTTTTCATAGTATTCTCTATTAACCCATCCTTGAAGTGACATATGTGGCAACATATGCAAGTTCTGTTGGGGAAATTACAATTGAAATGTCATATGTGACAACATATGTAAATTCTATGGTATAAAATGTTGAATTTAATAGTTTAAATTGCAACAAGTATGTCATATGTGGCAATATGTGTTTTTATCATAATAAAACAACCTCCTTATTAAATACAACTCTTCAAATTTTACCATTTTTATATTAAAAAAAAATTAAGTACTTGCATTTGAAAAGTTAGAATTGCATCTTCGTCTTCAGAAGTTACAACTTTTCACATTCATTACATTAGGATCATATTATATAAAAAGGAGAAAATGCACAAGTACCCCATCAACCTATGCTCGAAATCTCAGAGACACACTTATACTATACTAAGGTCCTATTACCCCCCTAAACTTATTTTATAAATAATATTCTACTCATTTTCGATCTACTTGACACTAACTAGAAAACAAAAGTCAACCAGCGTTGGGTCCATAAGATAGTTCCACGTAGGTCAGAAAAAGGTAAAAAACTATTAATAAAACAAGTTTAGGAGGGTAATAAGACCTTAGTATAGTATAAGTGTGTCTCTGAGATTTTGGGCATAGGTTGAGGGGGTACTTGTGCATTATCCCTATAAAAAGAAAACAACTTAGGTCCTTTCATTTAATTTTCTACAAGATGAGAAAGATGAATAAGAAATCTTCAAAAATAACTATGAGTAAAAAAACCTAAATTCAATCCCTTCCAAGGAAACTACTAATTGATATCGTTGAAATAATTGTTTCCTACTACCACAAAGATTTAATGAGGTCTAAATTAAGGTATGTCTGTGTTAATCAATTTTCGCTTTTAAATTTTATTTCCTACTCATTTGATTTGATTTCTCAGTTTCAAAGTCCTTAATGAAGTCTCTAATGAACCTTATATGTATCAGAAGGTAACATTGGTCAGCATTTTTGAATTTATATGACCGTCTTCAATTGTTCAAATATGCATTTGTTTCTTAGAAATTTACAGATCATCGGAGAATTTAGAAGTCTTGTACAGAAAAGGCATGATAATTTTAATATTTTTCGACTGTATTAACATTTTTATCAATGTATTTTGCATTTTAAATGTATTGTTTCTTTTGTAGTACGATTTTTTCAACTGTAGCGATTCAAATGGATTGAAAATGCTTAATCAAGCAGCAGACGTGGCCGCATTATTGCATCCTATGTCCCTGCCATAATTTCAATCTTCAATGGCGGTGAATCCATGAGAGAAGGCTTAATATTCATTGCAAACATGAGAAAAATGGATTCAGTGAAATTCATAAGATGTCGACACAAGTTGCTAATAATTTTATTTGGAAAGGTGTTAAAACCTCATTTGTTGGGGAAAAGACCAATTTGTTGCACTATTAATTAATTCTATCACTTTCTTTGTGAATTATGTAGTTGTGATTTAGAAATAGATGAAGTAGTTAAATTTCTGTGTTAATTAATTTTTAATGTGTGACAACATATAAACAAGGCAACATATAAACAAGTGTCATATGTGGCAACATATGCAAGTTATGTTGGATAAATAGCAACAGACTTGTCATATGTGGCAACTTATGTTTATCCTAAAATGGTATTTTTGGGTTAACTCAATTAAATTGTCACTTAATTCAACGTGTAACACTAATATATAGTCCTACAACATAAATAAGTATAAAATTATGGTCTAATACAACAACATTAATTCAATTTTGTTAAATATTTTTACAAAGACTATCATCCAACTAGTTCATCGTATGATAGTTATATAACAAACTCGTAAATCGTTGTTCCAAATGTTAAAGCATAACTTTATTGCTTAATTATGGTCTAAAGTACTAAAATTTGGTCCAAATTGACATTTTCCATTGTTAAATTGTTCAATTCATCGATTAGGTCATCCTTCAAGTGTCATGTGTGACAACATATGCAAGTTCTATTGGATAAATTGCAACATACTTGTCATATGTTGTAACATATGTTTATCCTAAAATGATCTTTTTGGGGTTTATTCAATTAAATTATCACCTAATATGTAACAGTAATATATAGTCCTACAACATGTCTAATTGCAAAACTATGTTTTAATACAACAACCTTCATTCAATTCTATAAAATATTTTTACAAAGATTGTCATCCCACTAGTTCATCAAATAATGACCAAGTAAATTCATATGATAGTTATACAAGATCGTTGTAAATTGTTGTTTCAAGTGTTATAACATACCTTTATTACTTAATTATGGTCTGAAGTACTGAAATTTGATCCAAATTTACATTTTTCCATTTTTAAATCACTAAATTCATCGACTAGTCCATCCTTAAAGTGTCATTTGTGGCAACATATGCAAGTTCTATTCGATAAATTGCAACAGACTTGTCATATATTGCAATATATGTTTATCCTAAAATGATCTTTTTTAGGTTAATTCAATTAAATTATCACCTAATATGTAACACTAATATATAGTCCTACAACATGTTTAAGTGCAAAACTATGGTCTAATACAACAATCTTCATAGTTCTATCAAATATTTTCATAACAATTATCATCCCTCTAGTTCATCAAATAACGATCAAGTAAGTGATAGTTATATAACATCGTTATAAATTATTGTTCCAAGTGTTATAACATGTTTTTATTGCTTAAATATGGTCTAAAATACTAAAATTTGGTCCAAGTTGACATTTTTTCATTGTTAAACTGCTCAATTCATACTTGAACTGATAGTTTAAGTGCATTAGTGCACATAGCAAGTTAAGTTGGATAAATTGCAAGAGGCGGGGCAGAGGGGGGCAAAGATGGGGAGCCGTAATGGGGAGCGGGGGGGGTGGGCGGCAAGGAAATGGGCACCGAAGGCAAACAGGGAACACGAGAGAGAGGTCCTGCCCTGCCACAGTTAAGAATAAAATTATGTCTAAATAATAACCTTCATTCAATTATATCAAATAATTTTACAAAGATTATCATCCGACCAGCACATCATAAAGTGACCAAGTTAATTCATATGATGGTTATATAACAACCTCGTAAATCGTTGTTCCAAGTACTATAACATATTTTTATTTCTTAATTGTGGTCTAAAGTATTAAAATTTGATCCAACTTTACATTTTCCCATTGTTAAAATGCTTAATTCATCGATTAGCCCATCCTTGAAGTGTCATATGTGGCAACATATACAAATTTTATCGGATAAATTGCCACAAACTTGTCATATGTGGCAACATATGTTTATTATAAAATGTCACCTAATTCAACATGTAATGTAACACTAGATCATTCTAGAATACTCCACTAACACACACTCCACTCACTCTCAGTCATTATAAAAGAGTTAATTAGGGTTCTTGTAACACTTCGAAAGTTCATGACCTAATCTAGAGCCTCACATGTTGAAATAAGGTTGGTAACACTGTTTTAACCTAAAATAATGTATATAAATTATTTAGGAAGTTTTAAAGTCAAAACGTCCATGACGTCCGGAGCCTAGTGAAATAAAGGTTAGTGTGCCTTGACATGTTTCATGAGGTTTTAGGAGTCGAAATTCAATAAAATTTGGTACAAAAGTGTTAAACATGCATTAGAGTGTGTTTAGAATCGAAATGTCTGGGTACAATTCCCCAAGGACCACCTAGGGGTCCTTGATGAGGACTCTTCCAAAATGACCAAAAGCTATCAAATGGCAGTGGCTACCTACGATACCAATCGAAGAGCCGTCGATGTCTCCGTAGGTAATGCCATAGACAATTTTCAAATGTCCTAAAAATGAAGTCTCTGAACTCATCACTTGAGTCTTTGAAGGCTGTCCAAATTTTGGCTAATTCATTTAATTAGTTAATTAGTTAGGGATTTGATTAGGGGATAAGGGATGGTTAGTTTAATTAGTTAGGAGACTATATAAGGCCTAAACCCTAATTAAACAAACCCAACTCACTTCATTTTCCCAAACTCAAATCCTCTTCCTTCTCTCTATTTTCTCTCTCCCTAAAGAAGACTCCACTGAAGGGCAAATTCAAAGGGCTTAAGGCTGAAGGATTTTTATTTTTCTCCATCAATCTTCAAGATAAACTAAGGTACTGAAGATCTTCACCTTTGGGAATCCTTTCCCCAAAGGTTCTTCAAATTTGATTTCCAAAAGTTGATAAAAACATGGGTTTCATTCTTAATCTGAAATTGATGTTTCAAATTGCATTGTTCTTGATTTATTTTGATTATTATGGATGTATTATGATGATTTATTGGTGAATTAGGGTAATTCATGATGTTAGACCTAGTTCTATGGAAGAGATCATGAATTGACCCTATTTTCCCTAACCCTAGATTATGAATTGATGTTAAATTCATTAGTGATGATGCAATTAGCTTAGTTCTTATGTTCATTACTATTATATGATGTTATTAAGTCTATTAATGGATGAATATGGTTTTTTGATGGTAAGACCATGGAAGAAGGCATGTGAAGGTGAATTGGTAAGACCTATTATCTTGAATCCTTACTTTAATTGTGATGCCTTATACTTGATGATGAAGTTCAATTGAAGTATTAATTGTGATGAGATTAGATAGGTGATGGTATGATGAATGTAATTTAAATGTCTGGATTATATGTATGGTGAGAATATGATTAAGGTATTATGAAATAAGGTTGATTGTGAATCACTTATGTGTCTTGCTATGACATGATGATGATAATGTGTTAAACTCACATATGAGGGTTGTATTGAAAGGAAGTTCTCATGCAATTCCTAATGAGCCAATGATTATTATATACAAGGGGTTAGTCTCCTATGACCTATACTAAGCTATGATGATTAATAAAGGCTTAAAGACATTTCAAAAAGGGACGTTACTTTAACACCGAGTGAACTAGTTATGAGAGCTGTCCCTTCCCAATGTGGAAAGATAGGTAGGTTCACAATGGTTCTCATGATATAGAGATTACAATGAAATTGTGCATAAATAGGGCCTCAAGTATGTCTCCTAGTTCTTGAACTATGCTTCCCCTATAGGAATACTAGCTAGTGGATCCAACTATAATGTTATGTTCATGTTTTGGTACTACCTTAGCAAGTAGTGCACCTTCTTTCGGTGTAGGGTTTCATGACACCGTATTCCACATTTAGCTCATGTAGTCTATGTCAGTTAACGCAATTGATCCCTAAAGTAAAATGAAGTAATAAAGTGGACACTAACTAGGGTGACTTAAGGGGTTTGACTTAGTCTAGGTAGGGTTATGGGACTCTACCTATACATTGCACTAGTTGGCCTTGAGGGAAGTCGTAGGAGGTTGTTCTTATGTTCTTATAAAGTAAATGATATGCATATGTTGACTTTACATGTGATGATCCTATATAATGTTAGCTTCACTTATGAACATGTTATTGGTCAATATTGATAACTATGATAATGACCACTCATAATGCTATATTATATGAAGTTAGACATTATTTGTGATCCTTTGTTTGGTTTAGTTGATTGTGTGGGGTTATGGGACTTTACTTAATCATTGCACTTGTAAGCTTGCTAATGGGTTGTGGGTAATAGTCTTGTATATGTTGAAGTAGTATGAACTCTTATACATGAATTGTTATTATAATGTTATGTTGGATTTAGTTATTCCTATATGACCCTAATGTGATATTGTTCATGTCGACTTGACTTATTATGATGATGTTGGTCTTACGATGTATATGGACTTTCTTGATGATTATATGGTCTTTGGCTTGTGTATGTTCCTATTTGTGCATTAAGGCTTTCAAAAGTGACTTAACATGATTTTGAGTATAATGTCCCTTTATGCATGATTTCAAAGCTTGTGTGTGCATATGTGATACGCTTAAACTTACTTCTCAAATAAGAAGTAAAGCGGTCGTGTAAATTAAATAACCCAACTAGTGAGGTTGTGATCATTCCCACGAGGAAAATAATTTAGACTTAACTTCAATCTATTATTACTATTGTTCAGTCAATTACTTCCTTGGAAAGCAAAAATGATAAAAAGGGGGTTTTCTATTCCTAAAAAAATGAAAAATAACTTGCGAAATCAGAAGGAGACCACCATAACAGCTTCGAATGTTCGGGTTGAATCAATTAATCAAAGTAAACTAGGGTTTACGTGTTCCCCACAGGTTCAAAAGTGATAAGTCTAACTCTAACAATTCTTTTCCTAGTATCTTTGCATGCCAAAAAGTGATTAGTTATGCCTACTTCTAAACCTTGGTCCGACATCTAGAAAAATTTGACTCCGCACTGGGTCGGCTACGTGTATGCTATACTACCCTTATCTTTACCTCATATTAAGAGTATCGCTATTTGAACTAGGGATTACCCTCGTACCAATGTCAAAATAGCCTATTAGATAATATTACACTAAATCTATGTTGACAATTTTGTCCTATTATCTACCCTCCTTGGGTCCGGCAAGTAGCATTAAGGCGAGTTCTAAAGTTGGTCATCGTTATAAAAAGACTTACTTTAACGAAGCATTATCAGACATGCAAGAACACTATTCTAGATTGTTATTTAAATTAGGTTTTACTCATTATTAGCCTATGGTTCCCACCAACCCCTAGTTAGGAGTTTAGTTACCCATTAGTCATAATTACAATATTCAAATATGTGATATAAGAATTCATGCACTTACTTCGATGAGAAAGAGTAAAATCCGAAAGTTCACTTGATTAATCATCCAAGTCACCAACAATCCAATGATAAAAGTCTCAAGATTAATCAATCAATCTCTAAAAGGTCTACAAAATAATCAAGAGTCTCATAAAGATTAAAGTTCTAACAATGACCAGGAGCTAACTTCAAAAAATGAGTTTTTTCGAACTATATAGAAAATAAAACTAATTAAACAGACTCTATTTGCTGGAAATCTGCAAACTGCGACTGGATGCGGACATCACGACAGATCATCGTGGTCACGCACAGACCGTCATGGAATCAGTCGTTCTCATACTGATGCATTCTTATGATATCTCTCATTACTCTCGTCGTCCCATACGGATCGTCACAGGCACAACGGTCTGGAGGGTCTCCGTTCCAAAACACTTGTTGAATCTTGGAATATGGGTACTGGATTAATTCTCTGAACTTCATGACGAAACATTGCAGGACGGGACCGAATGGGTACGACGGTCCGTCAACGCTTTGTAACCCCACACTTGGTCATACTTCCCCCATCTTCCTTCAGCAGCTTGCCACTATCTGTCACTACGGACAGTCACGAGCATGACGGGACCGTCACAAGCTCCGTAGGTGTCTCTTCTGCATTTTTCGCTCAAAAAACATCGCATGCATTCTTTGGACGATTTCCTGCAAATAAGAGACACTATTATATAAAAATTAGCACAAAAAGACTTTAGGACACACTAAGCTTAAGGAAAAAGTATTAATAATACCGTGAAACCACGGTATATCAATATGTTTCCATACTTAGTACAAGTGGTGTACTAACCCATATTCTTTTCCTTTTCCCTAGAAAATGTAGGTTCATGCCGTTGAAGTATTAATGCTACTTTGAAGAAGGCTTGGATATCTTTCTCCAAGTGTGGGTAGGTCCTCAAGATCCGAGGATGATGTATTTCTCATTCTAGCTATGTTACTTGCTATAGTCTAAAGACATTCATTTCACTCTTATTGTTCAAGATATTGTTGTAATCCCTATGTGACAATTATACATTTGTGTAAGGTCTATGACCGGATGTTCTATTCCGCTTTAGATGGTTTTATATGAGACGATTTTATTAGACTATCTTTCATATTTTGGTTATGTTGCTTAAGTGAGAAGCCTATGTAAGCTTCCTATGTGAGGAGTCTAACAAACTCCATATACGCAGTATGCGAGAAGTCTATGTAAACCTCACTATGTATATATAAGAAAATTTTTAATTTTGCGCATTTTTAGACCTATGATATGTTATGACGAATGCTAAGAAGCTAGTCTTAGTCCTCTCCTAGGACGATGATGTCGGTTACATATAGGGGGTGCTCCCCGGTCGTGACACTTCTCTTAATTTAGAAAAAGCTCTCGAATTTTTATTTTCTTTCCTTTATTCTTTCTCCTCTCCTCCTCTCACAGGCAAAGAAGATGTTACCACCTTGGACAAATTCAAGTTTATGCATGCTCTTGTTGTGGGTGATCAATGTAATTATGTTGTTCTTCAAGTGTGTTCTCAGTGCATGAGTGATTTGTTTGGTTTTTTCGAATCCTGTCTAATGGAGGATAACTTCATCATTTGGTAAGTCTTCTTACTTTATATATAACATCGTGTTTATGTTTATGTTTGATGTATCTCAAGTTATGGGGTAGCTAACTATGACTGTTTGTTTTTCTGTAGGCGGTCTTTTGACTGAGTGTGTGGGTAGATCTGATACACCACCCTCTAAGAAATAATGGGGATGTCCCTCCTAGTTTAATTGCTTAATATTGACCACAAATTCTCCAGTCAAGTCCTTTTTCTTTGACTGAAGTAGTAGTATAAGGATAGAACGTTTCAAATGTAAATTTTGTTATTTTCGGTGGAATTAATGTCTTATAAATATGGATATGAGCCATAGGCCTGCCTGCATGTCCACCATATCAACTAGTTATTGCAAGAGATTAATACATTAAAGTCACATGAAGTTGTTCCAATGTTAAAAAGACATCGTAACTGTACACTGCCTATGACCCCAGTAACCAAGTTTGAATAGTAGAATTACATCATTTTTCGGCATCGGAATCGAGAACAGGAATAATTTTTTTGTATAAAATTTAGTCATTACTGGGATATTAGATTGTTAAATATGAAATACATTTAACTATAAGACAATTGATTTGGCACTGGTAAGTAAAAGTAACTGGCGACAAGTAATTTTTCCATAGTAAGAAAAACCGTTTTAGTGATTAAAAACATACTATTAAATACAAAAAAACTACGTACTTTTGCACAATAATTTATCAAAACTCTTTACGGATTTGGGGTGCGGGGACGGGATTTTTTGGTGGGTAGTTAATATATATTTTCAGCGACGAACACTAAATCGTCTTTGTATACTTAGTGAAGAATTATTTGTTCCTGATAATCGAATTGTTGTAATGTATAAACATGAATTTATTCAAAACGCAAGGACCTCCAGGTAACATTAGTAGGCCCCGAGGATTAGGAATAAATCCTAAATGAATTAGGAAAAAAATCAATATTCAAGACTTAGACTTGAAGATACTACTCATCTCAAGATATCAACCTTATGACGTTCTGCCATTTATGGCATGAAGGACTCGACTTGAGGGTCTAAAGAACAATAGAAATTCATGTATAGATTTTTCTCATTTTCATACTTACTCTCATCAAAAACCTATCCCAAAAATCAATAGATGATCTCAAAGGATTCACAATTGAACTCAAAATGCTTTGTTGAACTTACTCTTAGCTCTTTCTTGACTTTGAATATGACTTCTTAAAGAGTTATGATTCATGGATGAAGGATCTCGAGATTAATGTAGAATCAAGAATACATTTTCTCATTCTCATTTACTCACTTACTCGAATCTTGAAAAAGTATTAGAAATTGAAGAAGGACTCCCAAAGAATCAAAGAGACTCTAACAAAGATTCGAAAAGAACTCTCAAGACTTACCGTAGTCGGCCTTGAATTTGAATTATGAATTCAAGGTGATTATTTGTTGGTAGGAAAGATACGTTATGATTAAATGAATTTTGGTAGTTAATCATGATGAACGGTCAAGGAAAAACATGTGTATTGGAGTAAGTCCGCGACATAGATATATTTTAATAATTAACAAGAAATAATAAACTTAAGATTGAAATATTGGGCCCGTTAGATCGGGCCCCTTTCATATAATATATATAATAATATATATATATATTTATAAATATATATATATATATTTATATATATATTATATATACTTTTCATGATCAGAATAGGATTTTCAATTTTCTTTCTGCCGCTTAATCTTTATAACTTTGCTCTTTTTTTTCTCTCTCCTCCTCTCTATGTTCGCATGGATCTCGAATCTCTGGGTGCATGGTATACAATGATGTTATTTTATTTCATCAGTCTTTTTTCTGTCAGTCTTTTCTGTTCTTTGTTTTTTAATAGACAACTAATTTGAGTGGCCTTTGATCAAATCAAATCTCAGCACGGTCATGTATTGTAAAATCAATGAAATTATAACTTTGCAATACAATGGTTGGTTAAGAAATGTGTTCTTTAAAGTATATTATATCAGTAGTAATCTAGATCTAATGAATGAGTTTTGTTTTTTTTTTCCACTTTTTATATAATGTCTAATGCAATATTGAATCGAAATTGTTATGATGAAAATGATTCCATGTTGGGTGTGAAAATCTGTTGCAAACATGGAGACTTACTTTAAATGCAAACTTCATGGTCTAAGGATAAGCTAGATCAAAGATTTTGGTCTTGTCCATGCTATCCGTGCAAGGTATATTTCTACTATTAGTATGGAGGACTCGTTTTATTTAAATTCTTTGTGGTGCTTTTTAGGAAGAAAATGCATTGACAACTTATTAGATGCGATGGATCGTGAAGATGTTGATATACAATCCAAGTTCGTTATTCTAAGATTGGCGAATAAAATTAATGAGTTGGAAATTGATGATAAAAGCCATATTAAAAGAAGTAATAAATGGGCAATGAAGGAGAAGAAGAATACCAAATGTTGTAAAAACTGAAACTAATCTTCGTCTTGTTTGTTGTGGTTTTATTTTGTTATTTTTAAGCATTACTAAGAAGAATATTGTGAAGGATGGAAAATTATTATATAATTGTGTACAACTATTAAAATTATCATAGTTGTGAAAATAAATAAACATAGTTTTGCACCCCTGTTCCAACATTTTTACTTGTTCTTAACATAATATATGAGTCAAATGTCGCAACGAGTCAAATATTGCTACATATCACCAATCTTTAGTAACATGTGACTAAAAATGTTGTTATAGATGACCCATGTTTGTTACATATGAGACACATGTTGCTACAGATGACTTATTTGTTGCTATAGATGCCTCAAATATTATAACATATCACCCTTATATAACAACGTTTGACCATTTTAATCATATGTTGCTGCAAATGGCTTATTTGGTGCTACAAATGTCTCAAATGTTGCAACACCCTTCCTTAGCAATGTTTGACTATTTTAGACATATGTTGCTACAGATGACATGTTGCTACATATGAGACATATGTTGGTACAGATTACCCATATGTTGATATATATGAGACATATGTTGCTATAGATGATCCTTATGTAATAACATTTGATTAAGTACTTGCTCTCAATATAACATCACATAATATGTATTTGCTCTCAATATAAGATAAAGTAACATAAGTGCAACATTGTCAAGGCTCCAATCTCTTAGATACTATCTCAGCAGCCCAAATCCATTGCATCCAACCAACTATATTGTCACACAACAATGTTTGAAGAGGTTGAATTGTTGTCCTGCTAATTAAATGCTCAATAAATGCTATCAAATATGATCCGCACACAGTTTTGAAATCATTTGTTATCATGGGTTTCACTCGACCTTTAAATTCCCATGGTTCATTGAGAAATTTATTTGGCAAATGATTCATATTTCACTTTGATTGAATAATTTTGGGAGCAATTCTAAGACAAATTGTATCAATGTTGAAGATTTGGTTCTATACCCATCAGTACACAGTCATAAACATTCATGCGACTCTTGTGTAAGAGGATCTCAAGAGTCATTAAATGAATTTTTTTAAGTTAATAACTGTCAAAATTCTTTTTGCACCACTCCAATCCATTCCTCCATGATATGGTATAATTCCCTTGACATAGATAATCATATCTTCGTTTCATTCAAGCTCATTAATTAAATGCGCAAAGCTTCTATCACCAACTGTTATTGTATCCTCGCTCATTTTGTCATATATTAATTTAAAGTTGGAATAGAAGTTGAGATGCACGATTTTATCTTTGCTGTCATAGTAAGTCGGGTATCTCATATGCCTCTCTGACATGAGGGTAAGGATTTCATAAATATACTAAAATAAAAAATAATATTAAAGAGTAAAGAGAAGTAATCATTGAAAAGATAAAAACAAACGAATATTAAAAATTGAAGGTACTAGTAGAGAAAAATTACCCAGTCTTCCCACCAAATTTTCGTGCTTGTCATGTTTCTGAAATCTTCTCCACTGAAAAATGGCATGGCGTAATGTGCACCCATATCCTTTATTCTCATCAACCCCGACACTTTTTTCCCATCTATAGCCACATGCTTATAGACATTCACCTTTTTGAACTCCAACACTTCCTCTCCTATGACCATTGGCAATTCTCCAAAGATCTTGTTCTTCAAATTTTGTATTGCCTTGGTAAAAAATATTCTCCTCTTGGCCTGTGGAGTATATGAATATCGAACATTCTTTGATGGAATGCCCTTGAATACCCTCTTGTTTTTAAATTCATTGACAGCCTGACTGAATATTTGAGGATATACGGTAAAATCTTCATCTTGTTTCTTGCACTTATCACAGAGAAAGCTAGAGCATCTTTTACAAGAGGTAGCCCCTTGATTTTGTACACCAGAAACACTAATATAACCACCAACATCAATAACACCACCAACATCAACCCCATAAAAAACAACTAAGTCATTATCAACTGTCTCCTTTGCTGGTTCTTGCTCCAACCAATTCCATTTTAACTCTATCCACAATAGGATCAAATAAGGTTTTCACCAATCCTAGAGTAATGACATTTGCAATTCGTTTTCTGTTGGGACAAGCCATGGGCACACAACCTAAAATTATAAAAGTAAGTCATTTATAGAAATATTTGGGCTTGATGTTGCTGCATATGGGGTCATATGTTGCAACATATGGGAATCTGTAGGAACAATTGTGCCACATGTCGCAACATATGCATCATCTGTAGTAATATTTAGGTCACATGTTGTTGCATATAAGTCAAATATCGCTACATATAATGCATCAACTGCGATATACGGGACATCTGCAACAATAAATGACCCATATGTAGCAAAATTGATATATATGACAATTTAAAATTTTTATATAACAACTTCAACTTACTGCATCATGAGGAGGATTAAAGAGATCTGGAGGATTTTTGACATTTTTTGCTCTCAGTCATCTCAATATCCTTGGAGATGAAATTTTTTCTTTATTAGTTACTTAATGGGTCAAATGAGGAATGACTTCAAATGCTCAAGCCTATAAAAAGAAACACATGTCACAAATCAAATGTTGAATTATTCAATAAAATATAAAAAGATTAAGAACATTTATGTTTACCATGAAAGTCAATGGCAAGCCAAATTAGTTATTGGTCTTTGGTCCTAAAGGTTTCAACAAGTATTTGACAGTTAAGTCAAAGTTGTCATGACCCCAAGAATAGTTGTTGAAAGCCTCAATATCTTGAGATAAATTCACCTACATCGACATCTTTGGCCAAAAGTACATTATGTACAAACCAAAGTAAGCACAAGGACTCTTTGTGCTTCTTTGATGTATCCTCGTCATTTAACAAAAATATTAAATAGGGATTTTTGAAGGTTGTGCCAATAAAGGACATCAATTCCTACTTCTCAGTTGACTGTCTTGTTTCTTCTTTTTCTCCTTTATTTCATAAACGTGGTTCTTTTTTTACTATTAATTCAGGGAGTAACTCAGAAGAAGGAAAACAATTTAACACTGAAACTATGGCAAACTCTTTTCTGCCAAAGAAGAGTGACATGCCACTATAATTAATCAAAATTACATCGTTCTTTTCAGGATCAGAAAAATGAACCTTCTTTTCAAAAGTTCATTGACCATAGTAATTTGAAAACGTGCTTTATTTTTCTCTGACAAATCAAGAGAATGATCAAAACAACTATTTCTAAAAAAATCTTCCAAATCCAAATTTTTGAGAATGATTCTGAAGGTGTCAAAGGTTCTTCCCATGACTGACCTGCTAATGATATCACCAGTAGCGTTAAACTACAAAAGCAGATGAAAAGTGTGTGCGTTGATAGTTTTGATCACATCATTATCCTCAACTTCATTTTTTTTCTTGTTCTTCTTCCTCAACTTCCTTTTGTTTCCTTTGTCTTCATTGTTATCACCGGTGTTTTAAAAAACATCTTTGGGGCGAGTCTCGAGGAGAGGCGTATAAAGACGCTCCAGGGCATAAATTAAAAACGTATATCTATAAGGCGTTAGTCCTAAAATTTGAGGTGTAAGCCCTGAACATAAAAACGTAAGTCTTGAGCGTAAAAACGTACGCCCGGGCGTATTTTATTTTATTTAATTTTTTGGCTTTAATCATATTTTTATTATTGGCTTAATGATATTTCTCAAATAATAATTATAATACTTTTTTCTTCATTATTGATTATTAATACTTATCTCACATAAGAATCATAAATCATAAAAAAGTTTACTTTTGGTTATTTTATTAGTAATAAAACTATAAATTTGAATATACATGACTACGCCCCGTAGATCCATGTGACTTATGCCCCTTGTCTCGAGGCTTACGCCTCGCCTCACGCTCCCACCTTTTAAAACACTGGATGAATCCCAATTTTATACCTCCACAATATAAATTAATTATCTAGCTTCTTAAATTTCAAACGATTTAAAATAATTGACTTTATAAAATTTTAAATGCTTTTTAAATCATTTTAAGTACTTTTTCATTTTTGTAAATTCTATATAATTTCATATATATTTCATATATTTTATGAATATTCAACAATCGTCTAAAAATGTTTTAGTTTTATTTGAATATTTTGATTTAGTTAGTTCATAATGAAGTTTATTATTTTATTTTATTGATGTTGAGAAGCTTATTAATTAATTTATATTAATTGATCATATTTTATTTTTACCGAATCACCAACTAAGATCAATTTGACTAAATTATTAAAACCCATTTGACAATAATTGTAATTAAATGGGCAAAATTCTCAATTCCAACACAACTTCTTTCTTACCTCACATTCAACCCCTTAAACAACCAATTCTGGCCCTTTTTCATTTTTAGCAGCCAAGTTTAGTTTTCAATTGGAAACTTACATAAATATACTATATTAAAAAAATATTTTATCATTTATAGCAATAATATTTTTTTCACTTTATCTCTTTTAATACATTTATAATACAATTTTAATAAATATTATAAAGAATAATTTATTATTTACATATAATACAAGTTTTATTGATGATTAATACATTTATCAGACATTTTAATACACTTATAATAACATGTGTCAATTTCTTACAAAACAAGCATAATATATTTTTAAAAGCAATTATAATACATATTCATTGCGTACATAATCCACTTTTAATACATATTGCAGATTTCAGATAGTGTTGCTATAAATGGTAATAAATAAAAAATATCGCTTAATCGGTAATTATTTATAAAAAAATACCATTCGTATTGAGATTTTGAGGTATGCAAATCGCTACTTTCAAGTTCTTCGCTGCTCTGGATAAGGTTTCAACAAATGAAAAAGAGAAAATTTTGTTTTCTTTTATTTTCTAAATAATTTGGATTTGAATTATAAAAGTTGATACAGAAAAGGTCAAAATTTCCCCTGAACTACGTGAAATAGATCATTTATACCCTTCGTTACATTTTGGGATAAAAAATACCCACAAATACCCTCAAGAGTTAACACCCCAATTTTTTAGTGACATGACAAGCCACATGGGACTAATCCTTCCACCTAAGCATTGCCAACTAGGACTCACTGCAAAAGAACTAGAACTTTAGTTACGACAATAATCGCCATAAAAGCCATGAAATCACCACTAAAAGTTTTTTAACATTAAATTCTAATTTCATGTTTTTTTTCTTCATTATTTTTTTTTTAAAAAAACAAAAATGATATCAATTAAATAAGAATTTGAACACATTGTATGTTTTATTTTTATGTCATATGTAAATGTATAAAATGTACGATGATGCATTATATAGTAGGACATGTGAATCGAGAAGTAATTTTGATGATTTTTCGTAATAATATTGGATATTTTTAATATTGATATTGCAAGTTATTTATTTTAGAAAATTAGGTTACAATAGAAAATTAATAGTCATATTTTTCTTTATTGAAATAATAGATTTTACTAGCAAATGGTCGTTGGAGCCTTAGCCGCCACTAAAAATCACTCATAAACTTTAGTGGCAATATTTGGGATTTTGTGGCAACTTTGTCGCTACTAAAGGTCAAGTTCTTTTGTGGTGAATCTTAGTTGGCAACACTTAGGTGGAGGGATTAGTCTCATGTGGCTTGCCACGTCACTAAAAAATTGGAGTGTTGACTATTGAGGGTATTTGTGGTTTCTTAAAATAACGACGGGGGTATTTTTGATCCCAAAATATAATGGAGGGTATAAGTGATCTATTTCGCATAGTTCAAGGGCAATTTTAACCCTTTTCCGAAGTTGATAAATAAAGTATTTTTTTGGTATTTATAAAAGATAAAAGAAAGTTTTAAGAATATTAATTTGATCCTATGTAAGACCTCGAAAATGACTTAGGTGAAGCTAGAGACTAACATGATTGTCATGATAGTCTAAGGTTCTAAAGTGGTATAAAATGTGGTATTGAGGCAGTATCTAGAGTTTTAGGTGAATTGAAAGTGAAACGTCAAGGGACGACCAAGACGTTCACGACTAAGTCATATGTGCCTCATATGTGGTTTTATGTGTTTATGTGTGATTCATGAGGTTATAAGGTCATAATTAAATGAGTTATTATTGTGTATATAGGCAGTGTGTCAAGTTTTGTGAAGTTTGAAGGTCAAGCGTCTAAGAACGTCCATGACATTCGAAAGGTTTGCCTTGAAAACGACCTTATGTGTCTATGCATGCTTCGTTGAGTTTTACGTGTTTGTTTTGGATGAAATTCTTGTGAGAGGTTCTAAAATCGTATACGAGCATGTTTGGGTTGGAAACGTCTGAACAAACATCCCCAAGGACCATTCAATGGCCCTTGAGGAAGGACCCTTGTTGGTGACCAAGACTGCTCAAGATAGCCCAACCTACGGAGGCAATCAACACCAAGTGTAACAACCCTAAAAATTGCTATGCTAAATAATTTTTACTGTGTCTAGAATGCCTACAATTAGACCGGATTTACACGGATTGATGCGCGTAGAACCAGACCTCTGAACCCTTGCGACATCCAAGCCAACTAATCTGGGGAGTTAGTTGAGCTAGGAAATGTTGGGTCCTGCCATGTAGCGTACCCGAATACTAGGATTCACCCGGATGAGTCTTAACTGGACTTAGAGGGTTAGTCCTAGGTTTTAAGGGTTCTAGGGGTATAAAGGTAATTTTGGGGCTAGGGGTAGTATAGTAATTATCATAGGCTGATATTTAATTAATTAAATAAAGTTATTAATTAGTCAAAATAAGTCAAATCTCGGTGGTCAAACCCAAGATTGACCTTACCTCCTCACTCTGGTTCGAGCCGAGTTGGAGGCATAATGAGGCACAAATTAATTGATTAAAATTAATTAAAATAAGGAGGGGCATTATAATAACTTAATATATATTTTATAACAATCCCACAAAAGGGGCGCATGACTCCCACTAGGAGTGTGCTTCATCCGCGCTCTTAATTCTTTATATTACTCCTAAAACGTTTTTCAGCTTTACTTTATCATTCAAAAATAGAAAAATAAAATAAGCCTATTATATAAAACGTGTTCTTGGCTGCATCCATCAAAAACAAAAAGAAAAATTCGTACGCCTAAGCATTACACATAAAGAACTTCACTTGTGAGCAAGAATCAAGGCTCCGACGAGAGGTTTGGGCGTGGGTTAGGACGTGTGATTGTGGCTGGTTGTCAAGGCTGAAAAGGTATGAGTTTTCTTACTCTTGGTCCCTTTCCAAGATACCATTAGGACTCAGATGAATCTTATTCCGAAAACTAGGGATGTTTCCCGTTGCATGTCTTTGTCACTAGCTCCCATTGATTCGTAGGGTGGATATGTTTGCTGGTAGAAATTAGGGATATAATCTGTTTTCATGATGATCAGGTTCATGTATGTGTGTTCGAATTTATGTGATTATTAAAGTATGTTTTTTCCAAGAATATGTGATAAGTATGTGTGCAAAGTGTGTGTTGCAGTGGCTCTTGGACACGGACTGGAGCATGGAATGACATGTTTTATGGTTGTATTTCACGTGCACAAACTTGTATAAATCGTGATGTTCACATGAAGTATAATGTTGTTGATTTGAGTGAAAAACTATTACCTAAATGCTTCACGAAATGCCATAAGAATTAACTCAAAATCTTGATGAAAAGAAGCTGAAAAATGTAACTCAAATTTCCAGCACCTTGTTGGTTAATTTCAGCAAAGTAAAGTTGTTCAATAAGCTATGTAAAATAAAGAAAAATAAGTGAGATCACTGAGGATTGAACCCGTGACCTCACCATGTTAAAAGTCATTGAAATAATGTGAGTTAAAAAGAATGTGGCACGTGGGATTCAAACCCGTGTGACTTGATCGAAAATGACAAGAAAAATAAAAAAAATAAGAATGAGGTGTGTGGGGTTCGAACCCACAACCTCTCTATCAAACATTAGAGAGAATTAAAATAAAAATAAATATTGAGGCATGTGGAAATCGAACCCACAACCACATGACAGAATAAAGGAAATTAAGGAGAAAAGAAAATGAGGTTGTGGGGGTTCGATCCCACACCCTCTTGGTCAAAACAAAAATTGGATTAAGGAAAAAGGAAAATAAAAGATAATGAGGTTGTGGGGATTCGATCCCACATTCCCTCACTCCCAAACGAACGAAAACTAAAGAAAGAAACTAAGGGAAAAAGGAAAGGAGGCGTTGGGGCTCGATCTTGGGTCCCCAAGGCGTGTGGATCAAACTAAAATAAATAAAAATGTACGTGTTGTCCAAGGAATTCAAAATCGGGTTCCCTTGTCCAAATTTCGTATTGATACATAAATCAAATGTGAATAAATGTTTAAAAATAATGTTGCCTACATAGATCGAAATCGAGATCTTGGAATACTTACAAGATGCATAAGTCTTGTACCACATAATCTTAGTAAGATATGAATCACTTAAACGAACTATGATTAAAGCCTCATGGCTTGTACGTATAGACCCATAAGTCTAGCATACGTGTAAAGTAAGTGAACTTAAGATGTATGTAACGAAATGATGAAACCCTAAAAGAATCAAGTAAGAGTATGAAACACACTAAATGGCCAAGTGCATTGGCATATGATGAAATGAACATTCACATAAAAAGGGGTGAGTAATTATGAAGAGCAAATATGCTAAAGTTTATGAATGTGGTGACAACATGATAAGAGGATAATATGAAAGATGAGAGCAATCTCAAATGAGCCTAAGTAAATGTTACCAAAACGTACTCACCTATGAGAGTGTAAAGTTAAAGAAAAGACCAGTCTCTATGAACACTCTAACGAAAGTATTGAGATTAATGTATAATTAATACTAATGATGAGATGAGATCATCTATTGAGATATGATGTCCTCATACTAGAAGCCATCTTCCATGACGTATGAGTTGAATGTAATGGAACTTTATATTGAGGACCCATAGGCTAGCTATGAGCGGTGATGCCTTCTTTCGAGAAAGGCGAAGGTTCACGTAACTCTAATGAGATGAGACCGACCTAGTCTTTGAACCTATACTGCCAATATAGGGATCTAGTAGGGTTCAATTCCCTATGTACACTAACATGTTTTGGGTCACTTTGGCCGGTGATTCCACCTCTTTTCGGTGTGGGGAAGACACTGGATTTCATGATGCTCACATGATCTATGTCGGTTAAAGTTAAAGTTCCCAAATGAATGAATGAGGTCAGCCTCAAATGATGCACATAATGATATGAACGATACCAAAGGTGTTAGGATAGGATAATCAAGAGGTGAGCTAGACTCAAGTAATGACACTAGGTTATTCTTAATCATTGCACAACAAACCCGATGAGAGTCTTAAACTACATCCTAGGTATGACTAGTGTTTACACTAGCTTATGAATGAATGAAATGAAGTACGTGTGAGTGAATAAAGTAGACTCTGTGTTTGCTAAAAAAGGCTCCCTAGTTGAGGTCCCATATGTTGAGCCCTCATTTTGGGAAGTCCTAATGTCAAGTGCATGATCCCAAGGTCTCATGGCATATGAAAGAATGATATGAACTATGTGATATGATATGTGCAATATGTTATGTGTTGTTTGCAAATGATAAGTATGATGATACATGTTACTCTCATGGCATGAATTTACTAAACCAAATTTGGCAAGTCCCCTGACTATCCTAATTCAAATTTGGCAAGTCCCTTACATTCCTAAGCCCAATTTGGCAAGTCCACTAACTCGACTTTCCATAAATCATGTTGTTAGGAAAGAACTATTCTTACTCATACATGTCCTTGGTGTGTGCTTGCATATACCCATACTTAGTACAAGTGTGTACTAATCCCATACAACTCTAAATTTTTAGGTGCAGGCACAGGTGGACGTTAGAGCTTACAGATCGACGTTGAAGCTATCCGGACGTGGAGCATTCATTCGGACTTGGTAGGCCCTCATGCATTCGAGGACACTTGCCCATTATATTCTAGATTAGTTATAGGATTGAGCTAGTGGAGTATGTTTCACTAGCGTTTCTTTCCCGTTTTATTTTAGACATTGTATTGATGCCATTTTGGCAAGTATACACTTAATGCAGTATTGAACTATTTCTTTCATTTGATGTTCTTAATATTAGATGGTTCATGGTGAACGTATATGAATTTAAGTAGAATGACTTACATACATGTTACGAAACAAAAAGTTCAATTTTTGCGCTAAAATTAATCTAGATGAAGTAAGGATGATGTATGTAGGCTTGTCTGCGACCTCTGAGAGGTCAACGATACCGATCTCGTTTGGTGTCTAGATTCCGATCGTGACACCAAGTGGGTCAGTCGACGCCCCGTAGGTGGGGAGTCGTTGGTGCATACTTAGGCGTGAGGAAGGAGGGGCCAAAGACCAGCATCAGTCCCCAACCATGGACCAACAGAACTGTCCGTTGGTCAAGGGACGATATGTCGATGGTACTGTTTTTCCTGCAAAGTCACTGTAAGTTTAGAGATGAATTGGTCAATTCACCCACGTCCAAATAAGACTTTGGGAGGTTCTTAAAGGGTCTTTTCAGTATTTTAAACATGTACATAAGTCTTTAACACTTAGAAGATTTCAATCTTCAAAATAAAAAAAGATCAAAAATCCTTTAGAAATTCTCTAGATCTCCATTGGAGCCAAAACTCAAGGAAGGACTTGAATTGGAGAATTGAGTGAAGATTCTTCATCAAATTGGAGTATTAGCTTTATTAAGGTATGGTTTTTGATCCTTGAAACTCTATTAATCAAGGAGCTTAACTATCGAAGAAGTTTTCTAAAGTTTTCAAAGATGAATTGTCCAATTTCATGATTTATCTATGGGTTCTTGCATTAAAGGTTTTAAAGCATTGTATATTGATTGATTTGTTATTAATTTGGTGATTTTAACTTAATTAACCTATGAACCCATGTAATTAATGAACCCTAGTTTTTGATTACTTTATGGGTTAAGTGATTTGGACTTAATGCTTATGAATTCTAGTGTAGTTTTATATGGGCTATTGATTGATATAATAATTGTATTGAATTGATATATAGGTTGTCTTAGATTAATGAATCTATATTGAATTTACCTAGTATCATTGAGTATCATAGTTTTTATATTGAATTGTTATTCATGGTCATGGGTAAGGGCTTTATGGTATTGAATTGGATGGTTTAGCATTGGATTGAAGTGTTGGGGATGGAGTGGTGGTACTCTGTCCTAATTCCCTTTATTTTATGTTAATTAGACTTCAATTATATTGTGATTGGTATGGTCCATTTATGGTGGCGATATTATGTGCTTTAATTGCAATTGATGTGGCCTTGTCGGCGTTACTTTATGTACTATGATGATCATGGCCTTGTAGGCAACTACTTGAAGTATTTTTGGTGATTTGTATAGTTGATTATGTGAAGTTGGATAATATCTATCTAAATGATAAGTAATGTGAATGTATATGTGTTCTTCTATTGATGCTATTTAGGTGATCATGTTAGACTATGACTATGTCTTTATGTGTATAGTCTTAGGGTTGATGCATGGTTATTCCTACTTGAATATATGAGTCTATGATGATTATATTGATGATGATATGGTAGTGTATAGGATGACTTAATGATGATAATGGTTATTTCTATGAGCTTCTAGAATGATATGTAATATGTGTTAAAGTGAAGTATGTTGTATCTTGTCTTGGTTGACTTGTGTCCCTTACTTGTGCATGTATGAACGTGAATATGAGATGTCTTGACTTAGGATGCTAAAGACTCTTTGTCTTGTATGTATGAATGACATGTGACTTTGAAGAATGTTAAGAGGGTCTTTGTGTGGACCTTGAACCTAGTGGTAAGGTTATGAATGTTGAAGTCGAAAGCCGTAATAGTATCCTTCAAGTAAAGGAATGATAGACTTAAGATTGGTTGGCTGGAACGACATCATATCAATCCTTAGGAAAGTCATTATGAGCTTCTTGTCGCCATTGTAAGGTTTTCCTTGGGGGCCTCTTTGGTAGGGGAAATGTGATTTTATGAACTAGATGTGGAACCCCTTTATGTAAACCTTTAATGTAAATTACTCTATGAGAATAAAGGCTAGCACCGAGTGAGTATGGTAAGGGAAGTAGCTCTAGTTAAAGGACGAGACAAGAGTACAAAGCACACCCTTTATATTCCTTAACTATATACCTACATGGGATGTGTGGTAGTTCTACCATTGGTAAGTAGAACACCTTTATCGGAGTAGGTTAGAACTATGGATTCCATGTCTAGCTACCATGGTTTATGTCGGTTATTTCCTATTCTTATCATATGAGATACCTACTAGCATTAGAGAAGTTCTATGAGGTTTAGATGGAGGTATGATTTTATCTAGACATTGCATAATAGACTTTGAAGGTGTTAGTGAGAGTCCCTAAGTCTTGTCCAAGACCATTACTTGAATGTCTTTATGTGATGAATGAGTCTTAAATAAACTAATGAATGTAATGACTTAAGTTAAGAAAACATGTTAAATGAATAAGTACTTACCTAGAGTAGTTAAAGGTTGTCTAGTTGAGGTGTGAAGGGGCATAGGAATGGTCACTTCGTATCTTACCTAGATAAGTCTTAAGAATAACTCTGTTAGGGAAGATGTTGATTATGTGCACATGATCTACGCCTTAGGTAGTCTTAAAGATTATTTAGGTAGTCTTGAAGAGGTCAAATCATGGACGTTAGCTTCTTGATTTACTTAAGTAAGTCTTTTGATAGCCTTTGGAAGAAGAATGTCATGTTTATGTGTTTGGTGTCTTGTAAGTTCTATTGAAAAATTAAATGTGGATTTTCATTCGCAAAATACAAAATTCAACTTTCAGAAAATAGGACCCAGTGTGATCTCATTATAGGTGGTCTTGAGGATCATTTAGGTGTGCCTAGAGAGATTGTATGTGCCGTTTCTTTTTGTCTTACTTAACTGAGTCTTAAGATAACTTTTAGTAAGGAGATTGCATGCTAGAAGGTGTCTAAAATGAAACTAAGAGAACTTCATGATACAGTGAAGTGGGTTACTGTAATGTGACTCCTAAAAATGTGATCAGTGCTCTAGGTAATCTCTTAGGGTTTAGTACATGTGTTTGTACTAATTCTTTGCTTTTATCTATTTCTATAGTGGTTGGTAGGTGAGGAGCATTTGGAAAGCAAGACTTGAATTGTAGCATCATTCAACTGAAGTTGAAGTATGTCCTTATTGACTCGAGGGCATAAGGTGTTTTTTGTTTTCTTCATCGGCGTATTTTAATAGACTAAATATTTATATATTTTGAAGTATGGGTCATATCCTAAGTATTCTTGTGTCTAAGTTTTGATGAGTTTGAGACTTAGTATTTCGATGATTTCTAATGAAAGATGTTATTAAAGATATTTTAATGTTTTGTGAATTTTTTTAATTCCGCACTACTTTTTACTATATATATGCAATGAACGATACGAAAAAAATTTGTACAAAACCTTCAAAAGGTCAAGTACGCCAATCACAATTCGAGATTGGCTCTAACTTCTAGGGTTTGATCTCGGACGGTGGCATCCTAAATTTACACATTTCATTTAATTTTCTCAACAGGCGAGCCATTTGGTCTTTGCCACGAAACCGTCAGCGGCGGTGCACCACCCCATCTCTGCCCTAAGATGGAGGAAGAAAAGGCCGCAGCATACTACGACGAACTTACACGAAAAGGAGAAGGCGCCGCAAGATTCAAGCAAGGTCTAGGCTTTTCTTCAACTTCAAATGACGCCGTACCCATCCGTGGCTCTTCTCTCGTTTCTTCCTCTTCATTTCTAGGTAGCTTTGTCAGGGCATCATGCCCGTCCAAAACCACCGAGTTCGAAAAACAAGCTCAGCTCCAAACCATCCAAAACAAGCTAAAGAATAAACCTAAAGATTGCCTTTCTTCTAGGGTTTCCACAGGTCCAAGTCGCGAAAAACGTTCCAGCCGGAGAAGCCCGAGTCGAAGCCACAAGTTAAGGCGACGGAGTCGAAGCCGGAACAGAGATAAAGAGAGGCATTCGAGGTGGAGTGAAAATCGGGATGCTTATAGGTCGAAGCGTCCACATAGGTCGACAAGTAGAAGTAGAAGTAGAAGTAGAAGTAGAGACAGAGATAAACATAGACAAAAAGAGAAGCAGAATACAAAGAGGACAAGGAGTGTGTCACCACGGGATCAAAGACCGGGGAAAGTCGGCAAAGATAGAGCTGCTATGGTAGATTATAGCAAATTGATTGAAGGTTATCAAACTACGGTAAGTTTCATTCTTATTTCTCAATATAACTTGGTTTGGTTATAATTTGTGCTATTTTTGCTGTTAATATCACACACATTCTCGTGAGCGAAGCAGATTGGTACAATATTCTCATTGTCTTTAAAAGTGTCAATTGTACATCCTGATCTCAATTATACAGTATGTTTTTGAGGAGAATGCCACTACTGGCCAAAACTGTGATCTTGTCCGCTAGAGAAGCTTGCAGTCATTTTGACAATTCCAGAGTTTTTAACAGAATGCTGGAATGTGTAGAATGTTTGAATTTATGTTCACAGTTTACACTCGATCTTAGTTACTCCGTCCATCCAAATTTCATCCTAGCCTACTTCCCTTTTTAGTCTATCTAAAAAAAAAGAGCACTTACTAGTTACTTCCTTATCTATCGACAATTTAACTTTAAACTTTTCATTTACCTGGAGATGGGTTATAGCCACACATATGTCACTTGTTTTGCATGGAAATTTTCAGAAGTTTTTTTTATTTCTTAAACTCATGAGTCAAATACCACCAGATTAATTGGGACGAAGGTGTTGTATATAATAAGGTGACACACTCTTGCATTCAAATCCAATGATAAAAAAGCATCTTACTATGGTTGCTGAATAGGAAGATTGGATAATGTTAGGGGTATGCAAAAACCGAATTGCCCACTAAATGGAACCGAAAAAATGTTATTGGGTTTATAAAAAAGTTAGCGGGTTATTGGTTCATTTTCGGTTTTCACTATTGAGTTATCGGGTAAATTGATGACCCAATGAAACGATAATAATTTACTACTTTACCCTTCCTAAATGTTAAATATTAATAATTCAATATATAACTTGACACTATAGCTATTATAGTACTCTACCCACTTTACTGGAAACTTAAAAACTAAAGTAAGGGTTCACAATTATAGCTATTTGATTTTAGCTTTAGTTTTAGTCTTGTTGGACTATTTTGTTTTAGTTTTAGTTTGTAATTATAGGTTGTAGCTTTTGCAAGTTCGTAAAGGTTTGTAATTTGATTAACATATGAAATTTCATACTATGTTTTGGTGGTGACATGTAATTATAGTCTTAATACTAAATTTTCTCTTATTGATGCAATTTTTCATTAACGTTCGTGTTTTACTATATGAAAGCATTTAAATAAGTGAGAAGTCATATAATATTTTACAGACATTTTCTTATTGGGTAAACTGAAAACGACCAAAAATTGATAAATCAAACTGATAATCCATAAAGCTGAACCGAACCGAACCGAACCGACCGATGCATACCCCTGGATAATGTTGCCTGAAGATGTTGCCTTTATGTTTTATGCTATAAGGATGATTGGATTGTAAAGCACGATATAGATTCTTACTTTGCGTTGTTAATTTCTGTAAATGTGTTTCAGACCGATGTACTTACAAATTTGTCAAAACTAAAGAATAAGGAATCTTCTGATTATCGAGCACATTAAAATGACCCTTTAGTTGCATAGTGGATTTTATCAATGCTCCCATATCCGTATATTTCCTCTAACTATCCATTTGAGGCTTCAAAGATGTGATAATGGACTGGAAATCACATATATTGATGTTGCTTTCATCATCCGCAAGTTCTCCTAATTGTTAGTGGTTACCAAGTAGGTGCAACCAATATTTTGGATCCATAGCCTTAAATTTGTTTGTTGGACTTTTTTGTTGTATCCTCTAAGATCTGTTTTTTGATAAATCCCCTAAGATTTGTAAGTACTTTGTTTCAGATTATTAAGCCTTATGTCCTCATCAATTCTTAGATGAGTTTCTTGTGAATACAAAGTTACCCTTCTCTCAAAAGAATGATTATGAAGCCTGACATTGTTTATTTTTTGTTTCTATGTTGAACAGACTCCAGCTGAAAGAGTCAAAGCCAAAATGAAATTTCAACTTTCAGAAAGTGGTAATTATAACTTCTTTTTCTGGTCTTTTTTGGATAATATTCTTCACTTGTGGATGCCTAATATGTAAATTTCGCTATTTAATGTACTATACAGTGGATACTAATATGTTTTAATTAGTTGAGGAGATAATACCTAGTTCTACTGATGGTTATGGGGCTGTTAACTCTTTCTAGAAAAAATGATATAACAATAGTGATGATTGCTAACAGGAAGGTCTAAGCCTATCATCAATACATGCAAGAAATAGCAGAACTAGTACTCCCTCTAGTCTAAGTGAATTGTTGGGTATGACACACCTCTTAAGAAACATGTTTAAGGGCATAAATTGAAGGCTACTTTCTACTTTTGCGACCTTCAGATTAATTTGTAAATTATTCTCCTAGGAAATGTGAAGTAGTTAAGAACCTCATTAAAAAGAAGGGTAAATGTGGAAAAAAATCTCAATGATTTTCATGAATTTTAAAAATTCTATTATTTTGAAGTATGAAAAAAGTTGCAACATTTCACTTAGGGCCCGTTTGGCCATATGAGATAAAATCATGATATGAAAGCTTATGAGAGGGAGATATAGGAAATCATGTTGAGTACATTTCGGAAGCCACAACAAAGGAGGTTAGCAGCGACAAAGCCGATTTGGCTACGAAAATCTCGAAGGACCAAAGCACCATAGTTTCCATGTAGAATGACACATAAATTGAAGAGTGGATGGTGGAAGATCATGAACCAATCCAACAGGATCAGAGTCTTACTATCCAAAAGGAGGAGGAGACATTTGCATGGGTAAGACAAAATCTGATTAAGTTGGGCAAAATGTTTATAGTCGACATGAGGAGTCTTTGGAGTTTTATGCAAATAGACAACTCAGGAAGGCTAGAAAGATGGAAAACGATTCCATCACTAATAAGTCTAGATACAAGGGGTTTAGGAGCTTAAAAAGCTTTCATCTGTTGACATCAATTTCAAAAGTGATGGAAGAAGAGAGATGGGGAAAAGAGGACAATGTTTTACCATGAAAGTAAAATTTGTCTCCTGGAATGTGAGTGGACTTAATAGTGGGGATTAAGAAGATTGGTGAAGAGCTTAATTCTCAACTGGAATGTAGACATAGTCTGTCGAGAGGAATTTAAGCTAGAGGGGGAGTTTAAAGATATGATAAAAGAATTATGAGGTGCAAGATGGGACAAATATGCTCGTCTTCAAGCTAGTTGCACCAGAGGGGGAATTCTGATGTTATGGGATAGCGAGAGGGGAAGTTCTATAAGTTGGCTCTTACACTCTTACATGTAAACATGAGGCTCTATTGGAGGATTATAAGTGTCATATAATAGGAGTATATGGTCGAAATTGTATGTTTGAAAGAGAACATGTAACAGGAAATAGGAGTTGTCAAAAGTTTGTTTGAGGAACCATGCTAGTTGCACTAGAGGGGGAATTCTGATGTTACGGGATAGCGAGAGGGGAAATTCTGTAAATTGGCCCTTACACTCTTTCATGTAAACTTGAGGCTCCATTGCAGGATTATAAGTGTCATATAATAGGAGTATGTGGTCCAAAATGTATGTTTGAAAGAGAACATGTAAGGGGAAATATGATCTGTCAAAAGTTTGTTTGAGGGACCGTTGACAATCTATGGTGACTTCAATGTCACGAGTTTCCACCTGAGAAGAGAAATTGCAAAAGGAGAACACCAATGAAAGATTTTTCAAATTTCATTGACGATATGGATCTTTTGGGTTAAGGAGGTATTTTATCTGGTTCAAAGGAGACAATAACAATGCTGCTTCTAGAATTGATAGGGTTCTGATATATAAGGAGTGGGATGACAATTTCAGCAAAATTAAACAGGTTGTGTTGCAGAGATTATGCTTAGATCACAATACAGTTGCACTACAATGCGGAGCAATCAGAATGTGTCATGAAAACATTGAGTGTGGAAGTTCTTGAAAGTTTTCATGATAAACTCCAATTTTTTGCTGAAAATGCTCTCATGTATGGTTTTTGGAAGGAAGTGGGTTCAATGGGTAAGATATTGCATCTCCACCAAAAGATTTTCAGTTCTTATCAATGGATCACCTGAAGGCTTTTCCCCTACAAAAAATGGCTTGAGGCAGGGAGATCCTTTGCCTTCTCTCTTTAAAATGAATCAGAAACCAAACCCCAAGTTCAAATGCCAACATGGAAGTCACATACCTGCAGTATGCTGATGATACCTTAATCTTTTGTGATGCTGAGGGAGGGCAAGTACTGATCCTAAGATCAATTTTACTGCTTTTTGAGGGCTTTTCTGGACTACATATTAGTGGGAGGAAAAGCTAGTTGTTCTCGACCAATGAAGTCCCTAATATGTTGGAGTTATCTGGAATTCTAGGAGGGGAAGTAGGCTCCTTGTCTTCTATGTACCTATGTATGCCTCTAGGTGCCACGTCAAAGGCCATGAGCTTTTGGAACTCAATGATTGAAAAGTGTGGCAAAAAGTTAACTAGATGGAGATCTCAATACATCTCCTTTGGTATGCCCCTAGGTGCCAATTTAAAGGCCATGGGCATTTGGAACTCAGTGATTGGAAAGTGTGAGAAGAAGTTAACTATATGGAAATCTCAATACATCTCCTTAGGTGGCTGAGTAACTTTCATCAATTTTCTTTTGGATGCTCTCTCAACCAACATGATGTCTATCTTTCCCATTCCGGATGGAGAGATAAAAAGTTTAGACAAGATTGGAGAGATTTTCTTCTGAAAGGGATTGAGAAAGATGACTCTACTGTTTGCACTTGGTAAAAATGAACGAGGTTCTATGGGGAAAGAAACAAGGGGGTTTAGGAGTGAGAAGTTTGAAAATTCAAACAAGGCACTCAAACTGAAGTGGTTGTGGAGATACTCACAAGAGCCTTAAGCACATTAGGGCTAAGTAATTAAAGCTAAACATGGAGAGGAGAACAAATGGAGGTATATACACCCTATGTTGTAAGTTTACGAAGATCTATTGAATCTTTTAGTCTTTTTGAGAGGTAACACAACAATGAGGGTAGGCTATGGAAGTATGACCTCTTTTTGGGAGAACAAATGGTTGGGAAATGCTAGTTTAAAAACCGTTTTCCCTCAGATGTATGTGTTGGTGGTAGTACATCAACAAATGAGTTTAGCTGACAATTCGACACAACAAGGAGGAACATCCAGTTTAGAAGGAGTTTTAATGACTGGGAAATTGAAACCGTGAAAGAATTTGTAGAGCTCTGGCAGAGTTCAAAGGGACAAGAATGAGGTATAGATTATTATGGAACAAAGATAGCAAAGGCAAGTTTTAGGTGAACTCAACACAAGTTTTTGAATGAAGGTGGCCAGCAACCACCACAATGGCCATGAAAAGAGATCTAGAAAACAAAAATTGCTTCAAGGAGGCATGTTTTACTTGGTTACCTACAAGAGAAGCAGTTTTGACACAACAAAATCTCAAGAAGAGGAAGTTCTCTATGTGCTCTAGATGCTATTTGTGGAAGAGGTTGAGAAAACCAACCATCTGTTTTTACCGGGCAAGATAACAACCCAACTTGGAGGATTTTTATCAGCCTTGGGGGAGTTGTTTGGACTATGCTTAGCAGAAACACCCACCTCCTCCATAGTTGGGACGAGGTAGGTGGGGGAGATTCATACAAAAATAGATGGAGGATTGTGTAAGCCTATATCTGCTTGACAATCTGGAGAGAGAGAAGTGCTAGATGTTTTCATAGCAAAAGTTGTGTTCTTCAGAAGATCAAATTGAACTGTATCAGACTTTTTTGTTTCTGTTGTTTCTGAGTCAATTATTCAGATCCTTTGCTCTATTTAGATTTTAGATTCAGATATCTTGTTTTGTTGATAAGTTGTAATTATGGTTTCAGTACACATGGGCCATGTACTGATTTTAGTCAATATATACGAATGTTACCTTTCTAAAAAAAATCATATAAGATGGAGCTGAGTTTTGTTTGTACATTCAATTTTGGTACTTTTTGCTCATAAACATAAAATCCTCAAATTTTTAAAATTGCCCAACTTTTCATACAATCTTACCAAATAAGCAAAAGTTCATAATAGAAATATTATACATTATCAAGCTGTTATAAAAGAAAACACAACATTTATGATGAAACTTTATTTCACTAAAAAAGTAAAAATTGAACATGAGTTCCCTAATGAGTTGTTGTATATTACTCTTACTTTGAGCTGTTTTTCGGTCAATATCATTATGTTCGTGAATATTTCATTACTCTATTATTCTCGCAAAAAAATATGTCGATACGAATGATTGTCTTTACAAAATATCAACTTGTGGGTTTATTTTTTTATATGTGTAAATTGTGAAATTATGATTTGACTTTTTGGAGAATTTGGGATTTCTGATATGAAATCGCATGTCCAAACGCTGATTTCATTTCATAGTTTCAAATTACAAGATTAAAACGCATGTCCAAACACCTACTTAATATGGACTTGAGGGAGTATATCATAAGAACATATTGTAGCTTATAGGTTTATGTGAAGTATAGCCTTTTCCTAAATTCTTGCCCCGCTTTTTCTACATTTTTGTTTCATATTAGTTGTCTGCTTATCTTACAAGCTCATACAAACTCTGGTAGAGGTGGAAGCTTATCACTTAAACTTAATATGAGTATGGATTGAAGTAGCCCGTTGTTTTCTTTTGTTTCTTTTGATAGTTCGAAAAGATGAAACAATAAGCATGGGCTCGGGATGGGAGCGTTTTGACTTTGACAAGGATGCCCCTTTGGATGACAACGAGATTGAAGGTTAGCTATTTGGTTGCTATTGTTTACATATGAACATTGTCAAATTGAATCCTTTACATTATCACTTTTAGTAGGATTCTTATTGTTGCTGCAACCAGGCAGTGGTCATAGGGTGAACCATATAACTAAAATCAGATTCCAGGTGTCTTGCACTGAGCTAGTTAAAAGGATGGACTTCAATATTCTTCCTTTATTTCCTACTTGTATAGCTATTTGTAGCTTGCTAGAAATCTTCAATGTTATGATGATTCCATAGGATGCAGAATTCCAATACACTAACAGTCAACGTGCATATAAGATGCAAACTATAACAACATTTAGGTTACGTAGCTTGTGTATGAAGGATTTGTTTGTTCATTGAAATATTCATATCGCAAGGAAACATCTTAAGTTGGATGAGGTTTTCACCGCTAATAAAACAAATGTACTATAATTTATACATTACTCCCTCCGTTTCAAAAAAAAATGATCTCCTTTCCTTTTTAATCTGTATAAGAAAGAATAACTTCTTTCTCTTTTTTTGTTAATATTTAAATTTCAACTTTCCACGAGGCATATTTAAGGCCAACAAGATCAAAGGACAATTTTGTACATTTGAGATAACTTTAGTTTAGGACCACAAGATTCAAAAGTCTTTTTATTTTCTTAAACTCAGTGTTATGAAAGGCGCTCGCCTCGTCGCCAAAGGCGAGAGGCGAGGGAGGGTGGCTCGCCATTCTCTGGCGAGGCGAGGCGAGGAGAAAAAGGCGAGCTCCTGGCGATCTATGGCGCTGAAATGGCGAGCGAAAGGCGCCGCCTTTTTGAATTAAAAAATTTTGAACTTAAGAATATTAGTCAAAATTAGGTTTTTTTTTTACTTTGGAAAATCCTGAAATCCTCCACATCGCGACTCTCTCCTCTCTCTCTCTCTGACCTCTATGACTCTTCTCTCATCCCCATCGCGTCGCTGCTCCCTCGCTGTTCCTCCTGTCTCGTCTCACTCTGCTTCCCTCTCTGTCGCGTTCCTGCTCTGCTTTATCCCGTCGCTCTCCCTCACGTCGCGTCTCTTCCTTTCCCCTTCTCTCCCCCGTCGCCGACGACCCTCGCTACACTCACTCTGTCTACGCACGTCTCTGTTTTCAGGTAATGTTTTCTCACTTCTTCTGTTCTTATTTTTCCTGTTCTTCTTCTTTCTTCTGTTCCTTATTTTTCTGTTTCTTCTTCTTCTTCTTTCTGTCTTATTTTTCCTGTTCTTCTTCTTCATTTTTTTTTTTTGGTAGGCAGCAGTCAGGCAGTGCTTACTGCTTTTGTCAGTGTAACAAGTGTTACCTTTTTTTTTAAAATTCTTTTTCCTAATTATTTATTCCAATATTTCTAACAGCGATTAATGAATTTAATACTCAATGGCGGATGCTAGCAAAAAGAAGGGACTTGTATTGAATATGGCACTCCAAGGAGCGACGAACGATTCGGGTCACTTGTAAATTTTGTGGGAGTACTTTCAATCGTGGAATACGCTCGACACAAACCACATTTAGATGGGGGTTTCAAAATGTAACATGTGTCGCTGTCCCCGTTCGAATTAGAGAAGAAATAAGGGCTTATATGTGGTTATTGCTATTAGACTTTGGATAAAATAGCAATTAAATATTTTTAATTTTTTGGTATTAATTGGGTTGGCGCCTTTATTCAAAAGGCAAGCGCCCTCGCCGCGTGGCGAGGCAGGCCCTTGTCGCCTTTTGTCGCCTCTCGCCGTCCACAACACTGCTTAAACTTCATGCCAAGTCAAACTAGGTCATTCTTTGTGAAACGGAGGGAGTGTTAATTTTGTGTAGATGTGGATGATTAGTTTGGTTCGCATGAAACTAAGGTGACTTTCCTTGGGGGGGGGGGGGGGTGGGGGTCAAAGTATAAATAAAGAAGCAAATATGTGAAAATTATAAGATGAAAAATGGAGCGAGATAAGGAAGGAATGCCTTGTCATGTCGTGTTTAGCTTCTTCCTACTTTTATCCTGCTCTATTGAACCTTTTAGAATTCTCGTCTTCTTTCTTTCTTTTATTTTCTAGTATTTCACTTCAGTTTGAACTTTCTTTAAATTTTGAAATAGTGTCCATTCGATCATATGTTACTTTGAAAATCACTAAGCTTGTTTACAAGGTGTAAGGATTGAGTTACTAATATTATAATGCATATTCAGTAGATAAATAAATGACATTGTCGATTTCTCAATTCATTTAATTATATTTACTAGATTAGTCATTTGTAAAACAAGTAAATGATGAGTAACTCAAATAACTTTAGTTTGGTTTCGATCTCTTTAAAATGGAATTGGAAAAATAAGACCAATACTATGAAGTAAAGAAACGAAATTCCGTTAATCTATATTGTAAAAGATATCCACGACTTTCCAAATTTCTCTTTCTTCATTTGATTCAATTAAATTACCTACTATTTTTGCCCAACTCAATTGCAAGTTTAGTAGCAATTCATTGTTTTTTCAAGTGTTTCTTCCAGTTAGTACATGGAATGAGAGTTATGAAGAAATGAAGTGAGCAATAGAAATAAGAAGAATAAAAGAAAAAAATACAAAGAATGTGCCTACTATATTTAAACAAAACCTAATTGAGAAGAAATGAAATAGAAGAGAAAAAAATGAATATAGCTTCACATTGAGCCCAAAAGCAATGGGAAAAATAATGAAAAAGAAAATTTGCGCCCAAAATTAATGAGGCTTTTTCATTGGGTTGGTATTCTGAGCTCAAAAGTTGAGCCCATCGCTTAGCCTATGGGACTTTCCCAAGCAAAAAGAAGGGTGGGGGGGGGGGGGGGGGGGGGGGGGGGGGGGGGGGGGGGGGGAATAGTGCACATAGTGGGACTTGAACCAGAGCATCAAAGACAAAATTTGAAATCCCTTAGTCACCGAGTTAAGCTTCTCTTCAGGGGATTTTATATTTATATATATATATATATATATTCAAAATTGGAGCTTACATATTCGGCGTAATTTTTCGATGAAGGGGGTCCCCCCGGGCTCCACGTAGCTCCTCCCCTGACGGGGGACCTCCATTCTTGCTTATATCGATATTTTGTTGAAAGAAAAGTTCCTTTATTTGCTGACACTGATGCATTGTTGATTGCTTTAGCTGTAGAAGATGATGGTGCTTTAGTCAACCACATTGGTAAAAGCTTTCGGTTTTCTACGGTGGAGGTACACACCTCTTTTTCTTTATATCATTTACTTCTCATAGCTGTGTTGCAAATGGGCTGTGATCATGCCAAAGCGCTAAGATGTTTTTGCTGTTAATTTTTTTTGTTGATTTGAAGACTAGGAGGGAGGAACAAATTGAGGCTGCTCATGATGAGGCTATTTTTGGAGCTCCCTCACTATTGCCATGTTCACCTTCCTCAGAAACAAATGATGAAACAGAAGATAAGAATGTCAAAAAGGACATATCTGAAATTGCAGCTGCTACAAGTCTCATCAATGGACAGGTGATATCTTAAATCTTATCATAGTAGGTTTTTGCTAATTATTAGAGTACCGTGGTTAGGTTTTCACCCCTTTATCTTCATTTTTGGTTCCACTCTGCCTAATCATTCTTGTATTATATGAATTAGGCACTGGCAATGCAGCAAGGTTCTTGGCGTGATCGTGTGCGTAAATCATAACTTGTTTGAATGCTTGGAAGACTTGATCATGCCAAGTATTTGGTTTATGCCAATGGAGGGTTTTTGTATTTGTTCTTGTCTTGTGTGGGTTGTTGCCCGCTGCTTTTTGGAATAGTGCAAGGTCCTCGTTTGTACTGGGAAAATTGTGAAGAAGGGTATTTATGGAGTTGGGCTTTCAGCTTTAAAATATCCATTGAGTAATTAAATTACTTGTCATAGTTCCATTTTCTTATGTAGAACTAGCCAAGACCAGTTTTGCAAATATTTCGTAATATCTCTTCTTTTTGTTGGTTTTACACCTGTTCGGTACTCATATGGAGCCCCGACGCTCCCTAACGAAGGCGACTCCGTAGCTATGGACTTTGAATTCGAGGTCTCTTGGTTAAGGATGAATGAGTACTTACCTTCACCACAACCCTTGTTGGTCTGTAAATATTCTCTTTCATACTCTTAAACTTTGAATTCAGCAGCCCTTGTATAGTTTGTATGTGAACTGTCAAGTGTAGTGCTTTTGCCAAGATTCGTCACATGTAAAGAAAATTCGGTTATGAAACATAGGCCATAGAATAGTCATAGAAATCTTCATTGAGAATCATATTTTCAAACTAAGCTTCAACCATACTGGGTGTGTAGTGTATTGCACTCCATATTTAATGGGAGATTTACAAATAGAGGGTGCACATGATATGGTATTATGGTATATACCGAAATGTCGTATAACTTCCCTAAGTCCCATAGTGTAAGATTTAAATTACATTCTATCCCTACTTTTTTTAAATTTACGAAAGTCCCTGAAAAATAATGTTATTCGGATACATAGCAAATAAGTTGGATAGAATGTATCCAAATAAGATTTAAATTACATTCTATCCCTACATATGATTTGATCCGTATGGTTTCAAACAATTCAAATTTTCATCTTTTAATTCTTTCCCAAATCATAATAGATTTTAAAAGTTGAAAACAATAGCCGATACATGATCATGAATACGTTCAAGAATCTGGAAAATCAAGGTGAATTATGAATGATACATAAGTGGGATTTTAAATTTCTTCTTCCAATTCGTCGAAGACCCTTTCAATTTTGATTCAAAATCACAAAAACAATGAGAAAGTACATTATGAATATTTTGATTTTGCTAAGACAATGAAGAATCTGGAAAAAAAAATTTGACATTCAAAAATCTGAAAAAAATATGAGTCTTGATTTGCAATGTATAAAATAAATCAGAGTTTTAGTTGCATAGTAAAATAGATCAGACAATCAGAGGTATGAAACTACATATATTGTGTTGTTAATTTGATTTTTATTTATATTTTTGAGATGACCATTCAATCGTGATACATTAGTATTTGTGTTTCTTGTATAAATTGATAAGTACTATACTCCTATTAATTATACATTAAATAAGTAATCTTGGAATTAAAGATCAACAAGTTACTGTGTGATACATGTAATATTAATTTAAATTATTGTTTCATTACCAATTAAGTTCGTAGCTTCTACTAATTTCGCCATATGCCCCTTTCTTTTTGTTTTGAGATTAGGATCATTAATATGCAACTTAGTATTAGTATAAAACTAAATGTTTTGAAGTTGAAACTGACTACTATATTTAATTGGGATGTATTTGATTGACAAATGATTTGTTAGTACTTTATAATGAATATATATTTCTACATATGTAATGTGTTAATATGATACAATTGAACTTTTTTTTAGTTCCCACAAATAGACTCACTAAGGGCCTCAGTTGCAGAATAAAGTTTTTCTTTCATGTCCTGTGTCTCCTCTTGCAAGATAAACTAGATTCCCCTTCTCTTCTAGCACTAATAAAATTGTATCCCCTTTTGAAATTCTGCATATGGATGTTTGGGGGCCTTATAAGCAATGTTCTTATAATGGTTATGGGTTTTTTCTTACCATTACTGATGACTACTCCTGAATGACTTGGATTTTCTTGTTGAGATACAAAGTGAAGTCGTGACTTTTATCACAACATTTATTAGTCTCATTAAAAATCAGTTTTCAACTTCTATTAAAATTGTTAGTTCAGACAATGGTCTTGAACTTTTTAACTCACAATATCACTCTTTTTACTTCTCTTGGTATAATTCACTAGAGTACTTGTGTCCACACACCTCAACAAAATGACATTGCGGAAACAAAACATAGATATGTTTTTGAAATGGCAAGGGCACTCAGGTTCCAAGCTCATCCACTCTTAAATAGACTTCCCTCATCTATTTTGGCAGGAAAATCTTTGTATGAGGTCTTCCATAATCAAGTGCCCAAATTACACCATTTGCGAGTTTTTGACTGCTTGTGTTATGCCACTAGACCGATCACCACTGCCAATTTTTCTCCCAAGGCAATTACTTTTGTTTTTATGGGCTATTTTGATACACAAAAAGGTTACAAACTTTACAATAATGCCACAAGTTCCGTTTATGTTAACAAAGATGTATCCTTTAAGGAGGATATTTTTCCATTTAAACATCCCAAACATACTCTTCTAGATTCGCAACCTCATCATACTCCTATTTTTCTAGTCTCTTTATCTGCATTCCCTAACCCTGCAAATGATTGTTGTCCTGCTATCTTTTCAAACCCTCAAACCAGTCGTACTCTTGTCACACCTGATCCTCAGTCCATCAATTCACATACCATTCCTTCACCCTCAGTTCTTGACTCCCCATCACCTTGTAGAGATATTTTTAGGGCTTGTAGAGATATTCTGTAATATTTTAAATTAGGAACTCGATTCTGGATATCATTGTAAAATAGGAAGATATTAGTTCTTTTCATATATTGTTACTTAGTTGTAGTTATATAATCGTGTACATGCATCATTTGGAAAATAATAGAATACAAAAAAAGAAAATATTTTGTTCAAGATTTGAACTTGGTATCAGCGCCATGGACAAATCAGATGGTTCTAACTCTACCTGTAAAATAGGAAGATATTAGTTCTTTCCGTATATTGTTACTTAGTTGTAGTTATATAATCATGTACATGCATCCTTTGGAAAATAATAGAATACAAAAAAAGGAAATATTTTGTTCAAGATTTGAACTTGGTATTAGCGGCATGGACAAATCAGATGCTTCTAACTCTACCCGATTGTCATTCAATCTGAAAATTCCTCTTTCAATGCAGGAATTATTCTAAATGAAACTAATTATAATGTGTGGTCTCAAATCATATAGATGCATATTGGTGAAAAAAAGAAATTTTCGTTTCTTCATGGGAATACACAACCACCTACTGAAAAAGATGAAGGACATGATAAATGGTACACAATAGTGTTTTCAAAAACGTTTTTGGAGCGAGTCTCGGGGCGTGGCATACCAAAAATACTCTGGGGCGTAAATTAAAAATGTAGATCATAAGGTCTAAGTCCTAAAATTTGAGGCGTAAGCCCTGAACATAAAAACGTAAGTCCTTGGCGTAAAAACGCATTCCCAGGCGTTTTAAATTTATTTTTAAGTTTTTTTTTTACTTTAAATCATATTTTTATATTGTTGTAATGATATTTATCAAATAATAATATAATACTTTTTCTTTATTATTGATTATTAATACTTATCTCAAATAAAAATTATAAATCATTGAAAAGTTTATTTTTGCTTATTTTACTAGTAATAAAAGTATGAAACTGAATATACATGATACTACACCAAGTAGATTCATGAGACTTACACCTCACTCCGTACTATATAAAAAGCCTCATGAAACTTACATCTTACTCCGTACTATATAAAAAGCCTCGCCTCACACTCCCGCCTTTTAAAACACTCAGACAATCAAAAGGTGAAGAGGTGGATGTTGATGTCTATGTCTCCTGAGATCATGAAGCGATGTATTCACTTACCTACTGCTCAAGAAATATGGAAAGCTCTGTCAACAACCTTTTATGATGGAGAAGATGAACTAAAGTCTTCACTTTGAATCAAAAAGCCTTTTCTGCCAAACAAAATGACAGATCTCTCTCTTCCTACTATGGAGAATTGATTGAATTTTTTTGTGAGTTGGATCACCGTGATAAGGTGATCATGGAAAATGAAAAGGATGTCAGTTCTTATCGCAAGTCTATTCAACAACAAAAGGTGCACATCTTTCTTGCTGGTTTGGATGGTGAATTTGAACAGATTCGTGGGGAAATCTTGATGAAGGATCATGTTTCAGAATTAGAAGAATGTTACTCAATGGTTTGTCGTGAATCTGTTCGGCATGCAATAGTGAATGGAGATCTTGAAAAATCTGAAGCAGCCGCCATGGTGAACAAATATATATCTAATCAAAATCGATTCTCTCAAAATCAACCAAATCAAATGAGGTCTAAGGGTATCAAAATGTCCACTTATTAGTGTAATCATTTTGATCAGTCGGGGTTCACAAAAGATTGTTGTTTTGAGATTGTGGGATATCTAGAATGGTGGTATTAGAACTGTGATTCAAGAAAGAGAAATGCAAGCCAGAGTTCCACTGCTGCAACTGTAGAAACAAATGCCAAGGAAGATGTTGCTGGACAATCCACAACCTTGGTAGAAACGAGAGGTAACAATGGTAAGGCTTTAAATTTATCTACACTCGTTTCTAATATACATGAATAATTTATTCCGGAGATACAAATCACATGATATTTGATTCTAGACAAGTTTCATCCCTTAAACCATTGTCACAAAAGTATGTTTCCACCGCTAATGGTTCTTCGACAAATATCATTGGGGAAGGATCTTTGTCTCTCATTAGTAATTTAAATTTAGACAATGTCTTAGTAGTTCCATCGTTGGATTGCAACCTTTTGTCTATTTCTCAAATTACCACTACTCTATCTTTTGTTGTGATGTTTTGGCCTAACTATTGTGTGTTTGAGGACATCTAGACGATGAAGATGATTGATTATGGTACTAGACGAGAGAAGTTGCATTGCTTGAATTTGGAGTCAAAAAGTTCTAATCAGTTGCGCCAAGCATTACCGATTAATGTGTTTAGTTGTGAGGACAAAACAAGGAAATCTTATATTTGTCTATGGTATCGACGATCGGGACATGTTTCTTTTGGATATCTTAATAAGTTGTTTCCTAGGTTATTTACAAAATTTGATGTTTCTGATTTCCATTGTGATGTCTGTGAACTTTTAAAGAGTCAACGTGTGTCTTTTTCACCAAAAATGAAAAAAGTTCAATTCCTTTTATGACTATACATTTAGATATTTGGGGTCCATCCAAGGTGAATACGTTAGGTGGATTAGGTTGGTTTGTTACTTTTATAGACGATTGTACTAGAATGACTTGGTGTGTTTGATGAAGTTCAAAAGTGAAGTGAATTTGTTGTTTCAAAAGTTTCATAAAATGATTTGCACTCAATATAATTGCCAAGTAAGAGTTCTACGTAGTGACAATGGGGGAGAGTATTCCAACTGGGAACTTAAGCGATATTTAGAAACACATGGAATTGCTCATAAAACTACTTGTCCCAATATACCCCAATATAATGGGGTAGCCGAAAGAAAAAAATGTCATTTGTTAGAAGTTATTCGTGCTCTATTGACTGAAGCTCATCCACCACAATGTTATTGGGGAGAAGCACTCAGTTGTGCAACATATTTAATTAATCGAGTGTCTTCTAGCAGAATTAACTTTAAAACAACATCTCAAGCTCTTCCTAAAGCGGTGATGCATCGGCAGTCCCAAATTTGACTCCTCGTATTTTTGGTTGTGTAGTATTTGTACATCTTCATAAGCATCAATGCGATAAACTATCCCCTCGTGCACTGCGGTGTTTTTTCTTGGGATATGTTACTAATCAAAAGGGGTAAAAATGTTTTTATCCTCCAACTCAACGAATGTTTGTTACAATGGATGTTGTTTTTCACGAAGAGTCTGTGTATTTTTCGAATGAAACAAAACTCCAAGGGGAGGACGTGAAGGATAGTTTGTCTCTAAATTATGAAAAATTGATACTTTCTGCACCTAGTAAACAGGTTGTATATGAATAAAATTTATGTGACGGTGAACATCAATAAATGAGACATAACCAAGATATGGTAGAATCAGATTTAGGTACTACTGAAAATTAGGAAATTGATGAAGAAGATTTGGGTGCTACTGGAAATTAAGAAATTGGACAAGTTAATCCAATATCACATGAACCCCTCATTCAACAAGCAGCTGATATACTAAATCAATCGTCACCAACTCCAAATGTTTTTGATTTTGTACCTGAACCATCAGTCAAACAACTACAAGCACGACACAATGAGGTTTTCCTAAACCCACCTATGAACAAAAAATTTCAGGTAGGACTAGATACCTATTGAGCTATTTTGTGTCTAATCATCGTTTGTCGGAATCGAATAATTCATTTGTAAATCAATTATATGTTGTATCTACTCGTAATAATGTCCAGGAAGCGTTAACTGATCCAAAATGCAAAGCAGCTATCGATGAAGAGATGAAATCTTTGAACAAATGATACATAGGAACTTGTCGATTGTTCATCATGAAAGAAAACAGTTGGATGTCTATGGGTGTATATAGTCAAGTACAAAAAAGATGGTATGATAGAACGATTCAAAGCGAGGTTGGTGGATAAGGGATATACTCAGACTTGTGGAATCGACTATACAAAAACATTTGCACCTGTTGAAAAAATCAACATAGTTCGAATGCTATTATCCTTGGCTGCAAATTTTGATTGGCCACTACAACAATTTGATGTGAAAAATGCTTTTATACATGGTGGGTTGTCTGAAGAAGTCTATATGCGCTATCCTCGAGGGTATGGGATACCGAGGTCACATGATCATAAAGTATGTAGATTGAAGAAATCACTTTATGGACTGAAACAATCACCAAGAGTGTGGTTTGAAAAATTCATCAAATGTATGAAGGCATTTGGCTATACTCAAAGTAACACCGATCATACTTTGTTCTTGAAGAGACAACATGGTAAAATTCGAGATGAAGCACCTTGGCCATTAATGGACCAAGTGTGATCGGTGTTACTTTGAGTCGATTTACGCATTGGAGAGCAACATATGAACGCAACTATGTGCATCTTGAAATATTTGAAGTCTGTTCCAGCAAAGGGAATTTTGTTCACAAAATGTATAAATCCTCTAGTAATAAATGTATATACGGATGTTGATTAGGCTGGAGATATCAATGACAGACGGTCTACTTGGGGATATTTCACTTTTGTGGGAGGAAATCTTGTTACATGGAGAAGCAAAAAGAAAAATGTTGTTGCTCAGTCAAGTGCGGAGGAGGAATTCAGAGGAAAGGAACTTGGAATATGTGAAACTTTGGGGTTGGGACTTCTCTTAACAGATTTGGGTTATCCACCTAAGGCACCAATCCAACTATATTATGATAATAAGGCGGCACGTGATGATATTTGCACACAATTTAGTACAATACAGTCGTGCCAAGCATGTAGAAGTAGACAGGGTTTTCATCAAGGAAAAATTGGATGTAAAGATATTAGAGTTACCCAAAATTCGATCGGAGGACCAATTGGCTGATCTTCTTACTAAAGTAGTTTCGAGCAAAAATTTCTCCAAGTTTGGGAGTAAGTTGGGCATGTTCGACATCTATGCACCAACTTGAGGGGGAGTGTAGAGATATTTTGAGGATTTGTAGAGATATTCTGTAATCGTTTAAAATAAAAATTTGATTATGATAATCTTTGGAAAATAGGAAGATATTAGTTTTTTCTATGTATTGTAACTTAGTTGTAGTTATATAATCATGTACATGCCTCCTTTGAAAAATAATACAATACAAAAAAAGGAAATATTCTGTTCAAGATTTGAACCCTATCTTTCCTCATCTTACACCTCCACTTCCTCAAAGAAAATCTTCTAGTTCCACCAAACCACCCATCTGGCATACGGACTATGTCACTACTTCCAAAACATCTCATCCTATTTCTTCTTCCATGTCCTACTCTAATATCACACCTTATAAATCTCATCTTTCCACATTTTTCTCTTCTATTCAGAACCCTCCTCTTTTGACCAGGCTTCCAACAATAGTAATTGGACTTTGGCTATGGACCAAGAGATTCAAGCTCTCACTGACAACCACACTAGGGAGGTTGTTGATTTGCCCCCAAAAATATTACCTATTGATTGGAAGTGGGTGTATGAGGTTAAGTACAAAGATGATGGCAATGTTGAAAGATATAAGGCCAGACTAGTTGCTAAGGGGTTCACACAGTTGGAAGGTTTGGACTACCATGATACCTTCTTCACTGTGGTGAAAATAGTGACGGTGAGGTGTGTTATTGCTTTGGTTGCTCAGTCTAGTTGGTCTATTTTTCAGATGAATGTGTATAATGTCATCCTTCAAGGGGATTTATTTGGGGAGGTATATATGACCTTACCACCAGGATTTTTAAGCTAGGGAGAGCATAAAGTCTTTAGGCTGCTCAAGTCCTTGTATGAATTAAAACAAGCCAGCAGACAATGGAACTTGAAGCTTACTAATGCCCTCATCCATTCAAGGTTTACACAAAGCAAGCTGGACTATTCATTGTTTACTAAAACAAACACTGTTGGTGACATTGTGATTATACTTATACATGTGGATGACCTTTTTATCACCGGCACAAGAGGCTAAAGATGTTCTACATCATAACTTTAAGATGAAGGATTTGGGTGTATTAAGGTACTTCCTTGGTATAGAATTTGCAAGGTCAAAAAGTGGGATTTTGATGAACCAAAGGAGGTATGCTATGGAGTTAGTATCCGATTCTGGGCTAGCGGTGGAAAGTCAACTACAACTCCTCTTGAACAAAACCAAAAGCATACAAGTTTGGAGTATGAAAATCAATTTAACATCACAAATGATGCTCAGTTAGAAGATCGAAGAGTCTATCAGAGGCTAATTGGGAGACTGTTAGACTTAGCCATGACAAGGCCAGATGTTTCTTAAGTTGTGCAGCATTTGAGTCATTTCATTCATTCACCAAAGAAGTCTCACTATGTTGCAGCCTTACACATAGTAAGTTACATTAAAGGGCAAACTGGCTTAGGACTATTGATGAGCAAGAAGAAGTAGGGAAATATCAATGCTTAGTCTGATGTTGATTGGACATCATGTGTGTTGTCTAGAAAGTTTGTAACAGGTTTTGGTATTAAGATTGGTGAATCTTTGGTTTCTTGGAAGTCAAAGAAACGAATATAGTCTCAAGGATTTCAGCTGAAGCTGAATATAGGAGTATGGCAACCACTGTGGCAGAGTTGGTGTGACTACAACGGTTATTGAAAGAAACTAGGAGCTCAAGTTGAGTTGCAAATGAAGTTACACCGTGATAATAAAGAAGCAATGCAAATTGATTCAAATCCCATGTATCATGAACGAACAAAACATATAAAGATCGATCATCATTTCATCAGAGAAGGGATGTAGGAAGGATCAGTTAAGACTGTACACATAGCAAGCAGAGAGCAAGTGGCATATATTTTCACCAAGCAATGCGAAAACAATTACACAATGTTGTTCAAGTAAGGAATGGTGGACATATTCCACCATCCAACTTGAGGGGAGTGTTAGAAAGAATGTAATGCGTAATTAGTTGTAGCTAGTTGAGTTTGTTAAAATGTTATTAGTTAGTTACAGTGCTAATTAAAAGCTAGTTAATTAATCAGAAGGGATATATAAATAGGAACTCTTTCTCATTTGATAACGCAAGTTGGTTAATTCCTTTTCCTCTGTATTTCTTCCTTTCTCGATTCTTCTCTCAATTTCTCTCACATGGCTAGTAAGCTCACATTCAATAGTTTTGATAATTGCATATTTTAGGGTGCAAATTATAATCAAATGGTGACAGATTTTATGAAACTTTTGGTCACCCTAACATGCATCATCTTCTGCACTACCACTTGTTTATGCTCACGCTACTTTCAAATAGTAGAACAATGAGAGAGGGGTTTGTTATCCCCTGAATATTAATGTAAATCCTCTCATTATATATATAGATGAAACAACTTGTCAAAAATGAACATCAATTGGAAACTAGGAGGAAGATCTAAGTAACCATGAGCACATGGTTAAATATATACATACAATGACTTCATTTGCCTTGTGTCCAACTCAATTAGTATATAGTATTTAGTTAATTGTGCGAAAGCTTGCTCCATTATACCAAAAGTTGCCTGGTTCCTTGCCTGGCTCATCTGCAAGAGATCTTAAACAACATACATACTTGGCAATAAAGTCACTGTTTACTGATGGAATTTAATTTTTACTGTGAATGTGAAATAATAATCCAGGTATATTTAAGCATGGAAGAGAATATTACCACAAGACCTCAAGGCCATAATATGTCAAAGGTTTGGAACTTCCTTCTACGAGAACAACAGCACATCCTAACAAACAAGTAGATGTCCAAAGTAAATAATTAGAAACAATGGAGACACCAAATTATTATTCTTGGAAAATAAAAATGTATAGCTCTGTGTTGAAACATAATTTCGAGCACAGATAAAAAGGAGAGGAAGAAATCACCATATTTGATGAAAACTGATCTCATGCGCTTCCATCCTTCGATTGCCTAAGCCTCCGTAGATGTTGAGCTATCTCTGTCAAGAGTTTGATTCCTTCATCGTCCCTCTGTAATGTCATAGTAGCATGTTTTAAAAACATGCTCTCTGCTTCGATGGCACTCAACCTCTCTCTAATTACTGAAACTTCTCTTCTAAGATTGGCCTTATTTTCACTTCCTACCAACAAGAAATTATAAATATGATCTGCAAAAGTCATGAGAAAACCAAAACAAAAAGATTGCATTACGTACATACGAACCTTTTCCTTCAGATTCATAAAATCCATCCTTAGATGTTGTAATTTTGTCTTCAAGCTTGGTCAATAAACCCATGAGGTAACATCTCTCATGCTCAAAATCAAGATGTGGTTCGTAAGGGCCTAATCTATGTTGGTCTCCTTCATCAGGACTGACACAAGTTGATCTTTCACTAAGGGATGAAAAAGAATAAGAATTCCATTCTTGATATTCACCAACTTCACACACCTCACTTCCTACTTCCTTCATATCTCCATATCTTTCCCTATATGTCTCAACAACAACTTCTATCACCTTTATGTCTTCTTCTCTTTTCAAAAGCAAATCTTTCATCACTTGCAAAGCCTCTTGATCGTATTCTGCCTGCTCCTCCATCATTCTCTGATACTGTAATGCCTCCATTTGGACAGCTGCCTTTTCTGCTTGCAACCGAGTGATCATGGCCATCGCATTATTTGCTGCAACAGCAGCCGCACTTCTTTCCTCATCAAGTTCAATGTAAAGTGCAATGACAGACTTGTGGTCCAAATGGACTTGCCTTTTCAACCGATGTAGGATGTCATTATCTGATTCATTCACTACATCATTACTCTCTGAAATCAATTCCATACTCAATTTTCTAGGCCTGTGTGACCATCTTGGACTAGCTTGACATGAATCTGACAATGGTATACCAAAGAACATATTTCTTGTAAAATTTGCAGTTTTCAAGGCATTATCATTTATTTCCTCTGAAGCACCTTTAATATTATCCTCTCTACCTGCTGCAAGAAATTAAGAAGACATTATTATTATTATTATTCTTACTAGTTAGTTAGTTAGTAGTAAAAGAGGGGGAAAATATATACCTCCATCATCCAAATCATTATCGGAGATGAACTTGAGCTGTGTGTAGTCCTCATTTCTCCAAGGAGCTTGAGAAGAAGGATTTGACTTTGATCTCATTTTGAGAGGCTCCCCACAACAAGAACACCTAACAAAAGAAGTTGTTGTTTGGAGCATAACCTCATTATCTTCCTTCTTCGTGTGAAGTGCATCCTCCACAAAGCAATCAATATCCTTGTGCAGAATCCCAACTAGTGACTTGTACCTATCACAATCAGCATCTTTCTCTGTCGCAAATGATAGAAGGCATCCCTCACACATGTTCTTTATGTCAGAGAGTTTCTTGTGAACATGGCAATAAGCAAGGGAAGATATATCCTTCTTGTGAACTTCACATATAGAATCATTGTAATAAAAGTTTGCATCCCTATGAACGAGAATGTGATCGATCCTCGTGCAAAGCAAACAAGGGATTTTCAAGTCAAACAACTTGGCATATTCATTAGAGAAAAAAGCAAGAAACCCCTCAATGAAAAGCAAGAGGATCATCACCCATTCAAGAAGAGCATATATGAGGAAGAATGCAAATTTCCCCATCTTTTGTTCAACACAACACTTGAAAGCCATTATTCCTTTGTGTTTATTGATTGATGTATGACAAGATGAAGAAATTAATTAATCAAAAAAAAAAAAGGGGGGGGGGGGGGGGATGAGATGAAGGATCATGACCATGGTAGGAAATTAAAGTGAAACCAGGATCATGACCTAAGCTCCCACTTTCTCTCTCCTCACTATATCGTTGATTGATGATAATAGAGGAATAAGAGAGTTTGCATACTACTCCAAAATATTGGATGGTGTTGTTCATTTTGAGCTATATGTGAGTCAATGGTCACTCCTTTTATGTTGTCTGATCATTTACCTGAATTAACTCTCGTCCGTCCATTCCACCTTCCTCTTTCATCCAAAAATTATCAATGCCTCTTAAGTTAAATTGTTTCTTCCTATGTAATCATTATTGTTATATCTATATCTATACTAGTTCTTCAAACGTGGTTTATTCCAAATATTTTATGTAAATAACAAATTTATTCTCTTCAAATCTGTTAGTATTTACTAAAAGAATCATTATTTTTACAATAGAAATTACATATATCTTTTTATTTTAAAAAATACATCCTTAATTATAAAATTGACTAAAATACATGAAGTAAAAATAACTAACTGTTGTCTCGTAACCATATTCAATAAAGCTAAATGCCACATGCAAAGCTAATCTATACTCACAAGCACAACTTTAAATTCTCAATAATGATCCGTAAACAAATATTATATGTAATTAGAATATAATATAGGTTTGTATGGTTTTTTTACTTTTTGTTAAGGGCAAAAATAATTATTTATATTCCCGATTGGAAGATGAATAAAGCAGATAATTCACAAATTTACTCCAACATGAAACTAAAAGAAAGAACACATATTTAAGAGACTTTATGGTGGTTGATTTATGTACGGAAATATGATGATTTACTATTGAATATTTAATTTATTAAATAATTAATAACATTTAAATAAAATATAGGGGTAAAACTGTGATATAATTTTTACCTAAATTCTTCCTGCTTTTAGTATAGCTAATTTTTGGACATGTGCAAAATATCCCATATTAATCAAAATGATCTTTTTAAAAGTAAATAATATTAAAATGTGTTATTTATTTCTTAAACAAAAAATACAAGCTCAAGAAAATCAGAGCTTATATATATAGAATATATATATATAATTCTATATATATATATATAATATATATATATATTAATTATCCTGTTAAAACACAATGCACACAAAATTACAATGAGCAGTGAAAATAAAAGAAAAACCAAATGAAAGTATGGTGATAAAAGAATATGAATAGTGAGAGGCAACAAAAATTATAATAACTTCAATAACATGTTTTTATTATAGTATAAAAAACACATGCTTACATAAAGTAATAAAATTATATATGAAGCAACAACGGCATCAAAATATTATAAAAAGATGAGAAATAAAAAAAAAAAAAAGCCACCAAACAAGCTGATGTAGTGTCAAGGGGAATGAGAAAATGAGAGTGCGCATCAAATATCCATTGGATAAGAAACTGTGCTGTCAACCAAAGTAAGAATTTTGACATTTTTTTTATATTTCTCATAAATTGTAATCCCAAAAGTCATGCTACATTCTTTACGAATTGTCACTACTTGATATGAATTTATACAAATATATTGCTACAATGTAATTAAGTTAAAAGCACAAAAGGTAAAACAATTTTCAAAAAATATAAAATATATTAAATTATATTTTAATAAAAGTAGATAAGAGATTAGCTAAATTGTTATACTATATTACTACATAAAGTACTTCATCAGTTTTATTTTATTTTGTTTTTGTAAGTTTGTTCTTAAAAATTCCTATAAGAGTAGATGAAAGTCTTGACTATAATATTGTTTATTTATTGCTTTATAAAGTACTATTTATTCTTTTTGTTTTAAAAAAAAAGATCTCTTTCTTTTAATTTGTTTATAAAAGAATAGTTTCTTTCTTTTTTGGGTAACATTTTTATTTTAGATTTTCACGTGACATGTTTAAAGCCATAACATTAAAGGAAAATTTAGTACATTTGACATAATTTTAATTTAAAACCACAAAATTTAAAAGTCTTCTTTATTTTCTTACACTCCGTGCAAAATCAAATTAGGTTCTTTTTTAAATGGAGGGAGGTCATATTCATAAAAAATGAAAAAGAATAAACAAAACAATATATAAATCCGAATAAAAACGAATAACCGATAAATAAAAAAATACACTAGAATTATAAGATGATGAAATATAAAGGTGTAGTGAACTAACATTTTCTGTCCAATTTATAAAGAAAGAAATTGTGTGTATCAACAGTTGTGAATGAATGTTCAGTTATGAATGAATGTGAACGTATGAAAAAAAATATAAATTACTTAAATTTGTAGATGGATATGGTTGTGTCGATGGCATAGAATCAAAAATTTGTTAATAGATTTACCTCTTATTTTTTGCTAATAGATAAAGATAAATGTCTATTAACATAAACGAATACATTCATCTGCATAACATAAAACAATAAGAGACAGTCAATTCACATGAAATTAAAAAAGAAATGATTTACCTTTCATATCTACTGTGGTCATACAACTTCCATTTTTCTATTAGTTTGCATTTGTTGTTTATGTTATAATGCGTATCATGATGTTGACTACGCATTTGTTGTGATTAAATCAAATGACTCTTCTTCATTCTTTCCATTAGGACTAAAAGTCCTAAATTTATATGAATGCCGCAATAATGTATTAAGGTTTCCTTTTCAGCAAGAACCAAGAATTAAAGATTAGTACATGCACACTACTAAAAAAAGGTCAAAAAGAGACCTCACGACGTCTTTTTTCGAGAAAAAGAGACCGAAAAATAAACTCAACATTCGGGTCAGTAAATGTGTGAGAAAAAGAAGAGAGAAGGAAAAGGAAAATTAGAGAAGGCTTGGAAAAGCGGCGCCCGGGGAGGGATATGTGGGGTGAATACAAGGAGGGATGGAAGAAAAAAGGGCAAGGGTGGTAGTAAGTTCGTAACTTAAGCGGGCGAGGTAGCGGAGTGATAAAAAAATTAGGATGGGGGGAAAGAGGAGATATAATTATGGAATACCGAGAAGGGTAGGGTGGATAAATGCACGTCACTTTTTTAAAGACCAAAACCTCATTGATGTCTCAAAAACGAGACCTCACGATGTCACCAACAAATTAATCGATTTTTTTTTTAAAAAAACCTCATTAGGTCACTCTTTATTATTTTAATTTAATGTTATATTTTTATATAAGACCTCATGAGGTCACCATTTTGTTATATTAGTTAATGATATTTTAATAAAGAGACCTCATTAGGTCGCTAAGATATTATTTAATTTATTTTTATATTATTTTAAAGGAGAGACCTCTTATGTCTCTTTTCTGCATTTATTTTTAGCGACCTCGAGGTCTCTATATGAAATTTCGGAAATATAATGTTAGAAAAGAGACCTCATGAGGTCATATTATGAAATATCTGTAAAAATTAATGCAGAAAGAGACCTCATGAGGTCTCTTGTCTTTCTGCATTTATAAAATAGAAAATGTTAATTTGAAACCTCATGATGTCTCTATTATGAATATCTGGAAAAATTATGTCAAAAAGAGACCTCATAGGTTCTCTTTATGGAATATATGGACAAATTAATGCAAAACAGAGACCTCATGAGGTCTCTTTTTCGAAAAAAACTGGCAGCTAATTATTATTCTGCTGCTTCTCATCACTGTTCATTAATTCAGTACCCAATCAATTCAAAGGCTTCCAAAAATTAATGAAGCAATACATTTACTAAATCTCTTATCAACTCATTGCAACATATACTAAATATCTCTTAACAACTCAAGTGCAACCACGTTCAACTAATTCTATATTAAAACAAAAATAAATCATGATATCCATAAGTTTATAAACCTTGCAAAGTTACATGTATTCCAACACAAATATATTCCCATCAACAAAATTATAAAGTTTACACATGATCCCCAAGTTAACTATCAAAATTCTATAACTTTCACTAATGTGGTAGTGTGTTTGCCACATAATCAATATCACTTTCTGTTCTTCATCACCTACTATACTCATGTGTCATTTTCTCTTTGTTGACCATACCTTGGATTATTGAGTAGAGTTGAGATGGAGGAGTCTGGGATGTAAAGTGACATCACTCATAGAACAAGGGGAATCCCTCCTGAAGCACGTATGCATCGAATTTTTAGTGTGGACTTCCCTCCATATAAGGCCGACTACAGATTCCATTGTTCAAATAATTTTACTTCAGCATTAGGAGCTTCTCTTCACTTGATTAGCAAATCAAAATCTAATGCATAAAAAGCACTTGAACCATGTCATCAATTCTAATAATTTTTTACATTAGAATTCACATTGCTACTACTTTCTCATCACCAGAACATAAGTTGGAATACAATCAAAGTTATTATCATTTCTCTTTCTCCATGACAGTCCACACAGTTTATTCTTTTTTCAAAACCCATTTCGAATAGATTGAAGCTCAACACCATCTGGTTTTCATAATTCAAACATTGACAATTTTATTACAAGGACACTTAATCATACCACTGACACTTGCACGTCGAAAAGGATCTATGTCTTTGCATACTCCATCAAAACAATGACACATTCTACAAATTCAGGTCTTAGCCCCATTCGCTCCAAAATTAGTCATTATTTAACAATCACTAGATCCATCTACATAAGAATCATAAATTAAAAATTTGTCAAACACCACATTATGTAATATTTCTGAAACCAAATTGTACAAGTTTACACTTACCAATAACTTAAGCAATTTCTAAGTTAATTAGTTTAGTTTTACCTTAATCCTTCTAACACGATAGTTTACAAATTAACTTATTAACCAACTTACAACTTTCTAAGTCTAATTAGTCAGTTTAACTAAATTGCTAATACTATAGTAACAAGTTTAACTATTAACCAACTTACCACTTTCTAATAATTAGTTACTTTTAACTTAATTCAAACCTATAGTCACAACTTCACCTTATTAACCAACTTCACAAAAATTTTTAAGTCCTATGAGGTTAAGTTTGACTATTCCAACACTATAGTAACCAATGTAACTATTAACCAACCTTAACCACTCTAAATTCTAACTAGTTTTATTTTTTAACTTTAATTTCATATACTATTGTAACAAGTTTCACTACCAAAGAACTTAACAATTCTAAGTTTTAAATTTTAGTTTAGTTTACTTAATACACCAACGATAGTTACAAATTTAACTTATTAACCAACTTAACAAATGTCAAAGTCTAATATTCTAGTTTTAAACTAAAAATTCTAATACTTAGTACAAGTTTAACTTATTAACAACCAACTTATAACAAATTTCTAAATTTAATAGTTTTGTTTTAACTTAATGCAAAACCACTATAGTCACGCTTACTTATAAGCAACTTAACAAAATTTTAATCTAATTAGTTTAGTTTTGACTTATCCCAACCTAAGTAACCATGTACACTTATGAACCAACTTAACAATTTGTACTTCTTAACTACTTATTTTTAACTTATTTCTTATATTTGCAACAAGTTTCCACTTACAATACTTATCAAATTTCTAAGTTTATATTAGTTTAGTTTTACCTTCAATGACTAACATACGATAGTTACAAATTTCACTTATTAACCAACTAAAAATTTCTAAGCTAATTATCAGTTTTAAACTAAATTCTAATACTATAGTAACAAGGTTGAACTTATTAACCAACTTAACAAATTTCTAAATCTAATTCTTTTTACTTTTAACTTAATTATACACTATGTACAACTTTACTTATTAACCAACTACAAAATTAAGTCTAATTAGGTTAGTTTTGACTTAATTCCAACACTATAGTAACCAAGTAACTTATTAACCAACTTAAACACTTCTATTCTAACGTAGTTTTAGTTTTTTAACTTAAGTTCATTCATTGTAAAATTTTCACTTCCAATAACTTAAACAATTTTTTCAAGTTTAATTAGTTTAGTTTTTACTAATACTAACACGATAGTTACAAATTTAACGTATTAACCACCTAAACAAATTTCTCAGTCTAATTAGTCCTAGTTTTAACTAAATTCTATACTTTATAACAGTTAACTTATTAACCAACTTAACCAATTTCTAAATCTATTAGTTTACTTTTACTTAATTGCAAACCTATCGTCAAACGACTTTAACTTAATTAACCAACTTAACAAAATTTTAATTCTCTTAGTTTTGTTTTTAGTTTTGACTTAATTCCAACACTATAGTAACCATGTAGCTTTATTAACCACTTACAACGTTCTAATTCTAACTAGTTGATTTTAACTTAATTTCTTATCCTATTGTACAAGTTTCACCTTACCAAATACTTAACAAATTTCTAAGTTTAATTAGTTTAGTTTTTAAATCCCTTAATACTAACACGTATAGTTACCAATGTACATTATTAACCAACTTAAGAAATTTCTTTCCTAAGTCTAATAGTCTAGTTTTAACTAAATTCTAATACTTTAAGAACACGTTTAACTTATTAAACCAACTTAAAACGAATTTCTAAATCTAATTAGTTTAGTTTAACTTAATTCAACACTATAGTTCACGACTTTAACTTATTAAACCAACTTAACAATTTTAAGTCTTAGTTTAGTTTTTGACTTAATTCCAACCTATATAACCAATGTAACTTTAACAACTTAACAACTTTGTTTTTTATTCTAACTAGCTTATTTTTAACTTAATTTTCTTATACTATTGCAAACAGTTTTCACTTACCAAATCACTTAAAATAAAACAAATTTCTAAGTTTCAATTAGTTTAGTTTTACCCTTAATCTAACACGATAATTAGAAATTTAATTATTCTCCCAACTTAACAAATTTCAAAGTCCTAATTAGTCTAGTTTTTAAACTACATTCTAATACACTATAGTAACAAGTTTACTTATTAACAACTTAACAAATTTCTAATCTAATTAATTTCTTTTACTTAAATTAAAACTTAGTCACGAACTTTTAAACACTTATTAACCAACTTACAAAATTTTAAGTCTAATTAGTTTTAGTTTTGACTAATATTCCAACACTATAGTAACCAATGTAACTTATTAACCAACTTAACAACTTTCTAATTCTAATCTAGCCTTATTTTCAACTAATTTCTATACTATTGCAACAAGTTTCACTTACCAAATTAACTTAACAGAATTGCTTAAGTTTAAATTAGTTAGTTTACAATTAATACTAACCACGCTAGTTACAAATTTAACTATTAAACCAACTAACAAAATTCAAAGTTCTAATTAGTCTAGTTTACTAAATGTCTATACTATGTTGGTTAAACAGTTTAACTTATTAACCAACTTAACAAATTCTAAATCTATTAGTTTACTTTAATTAATTCAACACACGATGTCCAACTTTAACTTAATTAACCAACTTAACAAATTTAAGTCTAATTAGTTTAGTTTTGACTTAATTCCAAACTAGTAGTAACCATGTTAACTTATTTTAACCAACTTAACAACCTTTCTAATTCTAACTAGTTTATTTTGAACTTAATTTCTCATATACTATTGTAACAAATTTTAACTTACCAAATAACTTAACAAATTTCTAAGTTTAATTAGTTTAGGGTTACATTAATACTAACAGATAGTTAAAATTAACAAATAATTATATCTAAAATTTAAAGGTACAAGTGTCAACACAGATGGGACCCAAATTGATTTTCAAAAAGAAAATCAATGTGTCATCAATCGGATCAACTAGTGTTGGGACTTATGCTTAAACCTTAAACAATGTGATTTCCTAAATTTAAAGGTAAGTGCAACACTAGATGGAAACAAATTGATTTCAAGGGAAAATTATTTTGTCATCAATAGATCAACTAGTGTTGGTACTAGGCTACAAAAACAAATTTTTCAGTAATGCGAGCAAATTTGAAAAAAAGCCATATCTCAAATTCATAATACAAAGTTAATTTCAAACTCAAGAACACAAAAAAGGGCAGTACAAGAATGTGACTTCAATTGAAAACCAACAACAGAGCCGGAACCATCTCTCTCAGGCCCCAAAAGAATCCCTTCAACGCTTTCTTTATTTCAGCAATTGGATGAACCATTGAAAACTAACTGATAACACACAAGATTGAACCTTTCTGTTTCTTCGTCCCTTCAACAACCAATAAATACCAATACCACTTGTCTTCTATACCCTCAAGAAAAAGTTCAACACTGAACTAACTTATTCAAAGAACTAATTGTTCAAAAATTACCTGGAGTCAAAGGGTTGGGAACGCTGCTTGCTGAGGCCGACTGCAAATGGCGGAGATGGAGGCGACGCGACCTCCACTGTGAAGCAAGACTGCAAATGGCGGAGAGCTGGCGGAGGAGACGAGGACGACGGCGGGGACAGAGACGACGACAGGAGAGAGAGACGGGAGGAAGAAGCCGACCGCTGAGAAGAACGATGAGAAAGAGAGGACGATAAAGAGAGAGAGGGACGACGAGAAAGAGGGAGGGAAGCAAAGAGAGCTATTTTATTTTGGCAGGTTTGTTTTGTTTAAGAGGACCTCATGAGTCTATAATTTTTCAAACTATTTCAATTAAAATTAACTTATTATTTTAATTTAACAAGTATAGACTAGTGCTGGTCTCTAATTTTATGAGAATAGATTAAAAATTTATAATATTTTTACTAGTTCAGGGTAAAAAAAAATCATTAAATTGACCGCACCGAGGTCTCTCTACATTCAAAAAAAAAATTAAAGCTATTAATTTTAAATAGCGACCTCATTGAGAGTGGTCTATTATTATTGACTATTTTTGAGGGTGCTTCCATTTAGGTCTCTTTTGGTCTTTTTTTAATAGTGTCATTAATTTGAGGGACGAATTTTTACCCCACAAGTTAATGCGGTTCGATGAGAATAAATAGGCTTTGAACGTATACTTCATATTTTTGATTTAGTAATCCACGCGAGTATCAAACAATTTATTTCGAATTTCAAGAACCTAGTAAAATTAAAATCTTAAATATGTCGCTTAAGCTAGAACGCGGAATGATGACTATCAACACATATTGAAAGTTCACATCATGTACGACATTAAAACAAAGTGAGAGAAATATGGCAATCAAACAAAATATGTCATCACAGGATATACCTAACTAACAGTTACTCAAGGGTTTGCAATTACCTACGCACATGGACAGGATTTATTTTTGGCGGGAATTAGTAAAGACTCGAGCCAATTTGCAGATAACAGAGATAGTCCATGACATATTTATGAATTACTTTTTATACAATGACACCTTCCTAAGATATTCTTCTACAACTTTTCATTTGTTCATTTACTATATTTGAAACAATAAAATAATAAGAGATCCTTCGTAATAAATAAATAACAATACAAATTCCTAACTTTCCTTCTATTCTTCTTCGAAATCTTTGACACTTGTCTTGACACAAAGATTTAACTAATTAACTCATTACTTAAAATAAATAAATGGAAAACACAATGATGAAATGAAAAAAAGTGGTATGAATACCACAATCAAAATAAAAAAACATTAAAACACACATTTATCTTCATAATCATAGTCACCATTCGGTAAGAGTTTTTAGTTGAGGTTAGTTTTTCTGATGTTGAATATCATTATATTTAAGTGTCATACAATACTCTATCCTTAGTTTAAGTTTGACAATTACTTGCACAAAAGTACTACAATGAATACGAAAATTATGGATCATCCACATCACATTACTTTGGATAATTGTTAAGGCATAATATTAGTGACAATATTAATAATTATATTATGTTATTCTTCTATACAATTAATAAAACATTTATTTCTGAACACAAATACAATTGAAGAATCAAGCAAATCGGTTAAAGTTATGTATGAATATATTATGCAAGCGCAAATTGCATATTTCAGAAATAAATAAGAGAGATTGAAAAAAAAATATAGAGAGGAGTTTCAGTGGATCAATCTAACAAAGAATGACATGACGTTTTTTTTGTATTGATTTCAATGTAATATTTTTTTTATTAGAGACTATTATCTATAAATCAATCCGATAAAGAATGATAGGACGTTGTTGATGTATTTGTTTATTATTTACTTGTTATTTTACTTTGAAAAAACTTACAAACACATTCACAAAAAGTACCTCACAATAGATATTACAATTTAAAAGTTCAATCTCCTCGGATCTCGACTTCTTTTAAAAAAAGGAAAGAGGACCAAAAAAACATACTAACAATTTCCCATCCAGTGCAATAAAAATGAAATCATTTAGTAATAAAATATAAAGGTTTGAGATATAGGACATAAACCTAGATTATTAAAGCCTAAACAGTAAAGATGACTAACTATGTATATCATCATATGGCCAAAATAATAAGCTAATAACACACTCCTAATCAAAAAGGTAACATTTATTATCTCTTAATACGCTCACGCAAGTTGGGGGTGACCATAAAAAGACCAAATTTGTGAAAATGGTGCTGAAAAGCTTTGCAGGGAAGAGGTTTGGTGATGACATCAATGACTTGATCAGCAGAGTGAAGGTGACCAACCTGAAACGCTTTCTGTTGAACTTGACCACGAAGGAAATGAAAGCCAATGACTATATGCTTCATCCAACTGTGGAAAACAGGATTAGCACAAATGTAGGTGGTGCTAATGTTGTCACAGAAAACAATTGATGAAGCAGACAATGATAGGTGAAGCTATCGGAGAACATTCGTTAGCCAATTGACTTCAGAATAAGCAACAGGAACAGCTGGGTACTCAACTTCTATAGATGAGCGGGAGACAAACTTTTGATTTTTAAAAGACCAAGAAAATGGTGAGTTCCCAAGGTAGACAATATAACAAGTATTTGATGTTCTATCTTATGGATTTCCAGCCCAATCAGAGTCACAACAAGCAAGTAAACAGTCTGCTGGTTCGCGCTGAGCTGAATTCCTAATGTGCTTGTCTGTTTCAAATAGCGCATCAAACGTTTGATAGCTTTCCAGTGAGATACTTTGGGATTATGCATAAACTGAGATAACTTTCTCACAACAAACCAGATGTCAGGCCTAGTGAAGTATAGGTAATGAAGCTTACCAATGTCTCTTTTGTAAAGGGAAATGTCAACTATAGAATTAGCTTATGAATCAACGAAGGTGCAGGGTGATGCCATTGGTATTGGAACGCCCTTGCAATCACTCATATGCAATTCATCCAGAAGATCCATGACATATTTTAGTTGAGACAGAAAGATTGCAATTGGTGTGTATATAACTTCAATACCCAAGAAATAATGCAAGAGACCAATATCTTTGAGAGAGAATCGTAAGGAAAGTAATGTAATTACTGACCTGTCACTTTCTTGAATACTGGTTGTAATAATTATGTCATCAACATACATGAGAATGTATACAGTAACACTACAATTATGAAATATAAGCAAATATAAATTAGATTTTGATTTAACAAACCCAATAGTTGTCAAGTAAGTGGTAAGCTCGATGTAACAGCCTGTAGGAGCCTGCCTAAGTCCGTATATGACCTTTTTGAGCTTGCAAATGTATATTGAATGTTGAGAGGACTCAGGAGGTTGCCGCATGGGTATGTATTCTTTAAGATTACCTTGCAAAAAGACATTATTGACATCTAACTGTGAATAGGCCAGGAGCGTTGAGCAGCAATTGCAATGACTAAGCGAACTACTGCAGGCATGACACATGAATGAATGTGGAATGTAATCTAACCCAGGTCTTTGTGTGAAGACTTTGTATACTAGGCGAGATTTATACGTATCAATGTTTCCATCAAGCGTATGCTTAATTTTAAACAACCATTTACAATCCACAACATTTTGAGAGGGATCATTTGGGACCAAATCCCATGTATGGTTTCTTATTAGAGAACCATATTCCTCTTTAATTGCTTCTTGCAATTGGGATAGAGTGTTGCATGATTGATGAAAAGATCATGGAATTGGTGGAGAGGGATTGGTTTTAACAAGAAAACTCTTGGGTTTGAGGCTATTTGTTTGGGAGCGGGTAACCATTTAGTAAGAACAGGTGTCTAGTTGAGGTAGTGGTGGGAGTTGAGGGGCTTGGACAGATGTAGTAACTATAGAAGTCCAATGTCGATAGATTTGGGTAATGGGTGGCTTATACTTTTCATAGGATATAGAGGAATAGGAGCGGATTGAATGGGGCCGGGAGAAGCAGAGGTGCTTGTTGTATTGTTGAGAGAAAGTAGAGGTGTACCTGTTATTGGCGACGCTGCTGATGAAGGAATAGAGACATACCTTTGAGCACATGTAGACAAGGCTAAAGGGTGGCGGAGTTCACACAATTGGAGTTTGTTCGGATATAATGTGCATCTATGTTGAAAGGAGAAATCATCCCGAGAAAGAAATCTTTAAATGATTGATTTTTAAATTGGAAAAAAAAATCTTGTAAAAGGGTAACTAGTTAAAAAATTACTCTTAGAAATATAAACTTGGAGGGGTCGGGTCAAAGCATGATGACAATATTATTTAGTAAAAATCGCAAACAAACACAAGACTTTCATTTCGAATCAAGTCTTAGTTGTTGCATTGCTTTTTAACAATGATAAACAGAAAGAAAAAAAAAATTTGACGAGTCTAGTGTGTGCTATTGACCATAAAAAGCTCGGATGAAACTTGTCTTTAAATTTGTGTTGTCCTTCCGCTGTTGACAAAAATAGTTTGATGACATGAAAACCTTCAAAAGGTTGATAGTAAAGAGGTTTGATGCATTAGAGTTTTTGCAATCTCGACAACATGGGGATGTTGTCTTTCAACTACATCAAATATTTGTAGCGTATAAGGTGGGGAAATGAAGTGTTCAATTCACTGAGATTTCAAATAAGAAGCTAAACTCTGAAATTCACCTCCTCCATCGGTATAAAAAGATAAATTTTTTGTTTGAAACCGACGTTCAAGTAATAGATGTAGTGTTTTGGAAGCATTTGACACCTCGTGTTTGGACTAAATCATGTGGAGCCATATGCATTCTGAAAACTGATCCACAAACAAAACCTAATATCTTTTCTTATCGATGGATAAAATTGGTGAGGGGCTCCACAAATCACTATAAGTAGTTTGGAGAGGCATGTGACTCTTCAAAGAATTTGTAAAGAAAGATTTCTTATGGCTTTTATTTGATTGACATGAGTTATAAATGAAAGAGAGTCTTGCTCAACATGAATGGAAAATTTAGTTAAAAAAAAAATTCTAAAGTATGTCGTGTTGGATGCCCAAATGCCGATGCCACGGATCTAAAGACGCAACCACATTACATTGAGGTTGAGAAGAAGAAGAAGGATTGTCTAGCGGCCACTCATAGACACGTCCTCTACTGTGCCCTTGAACTAACGGCTCCCGTCGTCTTGTCGCGCTACCAACTTCCCCCGAGTTCGACTAAAACACGCTGCTTATCCCTTCACGCCAATGCAACGACCACCTTCCCGCTCTTGTCTTCGGCATCGTTCCTTTCTCCTCGTATCCTACTTCCCTCCCCTCACTTCCCACACTCCCTGACCAAAGCACCCTTACGCTCCCCCATTTAGCCCCCCGACCTCACATAGCGCTTAACTTACTGAAACATTAACTTGCACCTTCCATTTTCAGGCTCGACCCTCCATCTTCTCCTCGCGAACTCTCCCTGCACCGCCCCATCACTTTTTTCACCACGCCCGCTCACCATCCCCCTTTACCAGCTATTTTCTCCCCTTCCCCACATCACATCCTCTTTTTTTACCTCTCTTGTATTTTCTCCACACTGAAGGCCCAATTAAACCTGCCCACACGACCACCCCCGATCTGACCCCCCCTTTGTCTCTTCTGTCAATTTCTCCGTCCGGCCCCCCACTCTTAGAATTTCTTCACCTAGCCCCTGCTCCAGCTCCATTCCACTCTTCCAACGAGCTACCTCCGTCCTGAGCCTTTTCTTCCGTTTCCTATTGACTTAACCTCTCCCCTGTATCCCTTTCTAATTTTCTTTATCGCCCTACTTCCAGCCCTTCAACCTGACCTTCTGTCTCCCTGCTACCTCCTTCCTTTTCGGGCCCATCTCTAGCTAGATCTACTCATCAGACCTCTATTTTTGCCCTCTCTAATTGGGTTTTGTTTGTTGTGTCTTCCTTGCGACCTACATTGCCCTGTGACCTTTTCCTGTTGTCCCCTACTCAAGTCCTTAGACTCCCCTTACACTATCTAACTTTTTTTTAACTTTATCATATCCACCAATCGTTTTCGTGACTTGCCCTACCGTTTCCGACTCGCCTAATCTTCCAAATTCAACTTTCTCTTCACATTGCGCGTCCTGCTCTACTTTTAATTCCCCCCTTCATAATATCACTTCTTCCCCCAGCCGTCTTTACTTACTACCTTCCTCATGTACCAATATTGTGAGTTTAACCATTCCCCCTAGATTCTTCACTTCCGCCATCCGATTTTTTCTACATGTTTTCTCCCCCTACTGTTTTTCGCTTTGTCTTACTAATGGTTTTGCCATTAACGTCTTCCCCTCCTCCCATGCCTTTTGCCCCGGTGCCACTCCGCTCTGCATTTTCATACCTCTATCCCTCTTCCATTTTTTTTTTCCTAGTCCCCCATCACTCCTCCTCCGCCCCCACCCCTCCCACCCGTCTGTTAGCTTTTATAAAGTTCTCTTACATGTCTCGCTTCCTTGACATTCCCTCTATCCTTTCCACACCGCCACTTTATTTCCGTTGACCTTGCGCAGGCCTTTTACCTCCGTCGTCATTCAGTTCAGTCTTCGCTTTTCCCCTATCCTTCCTTTGCTTCGCTATTTGCTGCCCTACCGTCCCTCTTGCTCATCCACTCCCCCCATTCTTTCCACATCCCCCTATCATCATGTAACCGCACTTCCCGTCCCACCCCCTGTCGACCGTTTCTTACCCCTTCCCTCAACCACCCGACGTAATCAACTCCACTAATGCCCCCCCATATCCGCTCCGATCCTCTTCGCTCATACTCCTCCTCCCATTACTCGTTTCAACACACCCTTCCCCCCCTCCTATTCTCCGCGCTCCGTCGTCTTTTACTTTTACATTTCCTCGCTCTACCACCCCCCCCCCGACTTCCTTATGACAGGTTGACTTATTTTCCCTCATCTACCCTTATTCTTATCGCTTCATATAAGCCCACGTTTCTGTGGAGCGCCCTAATCCGTGCGCCACCACAATTCGTCTCCACCTACCTAATTAGCTCCCTCCAACACATCCTGGAATCGTCTACAGACCCTTAAAACCTCTCTGGATCTCACCATTTTTATTAAGCGCTCATTTCTAACACTCCCCTATGTCTTTACAAAACTCAAAGCTCCACCCCTCAGTCACTATTTTTCCTCATTTGCTCGCTACTTTATATGTCCTGGTCTTCGGCTCCCTACCTCTTTCTTTTCTCTCATACCTTTAGCTTTTGTGCCTTGCTCCCGTACTATATCCTCACTACATAATGGACTAGAATTCATAGATGTCTTAATTGTCACGACAAAATTAAGAAACTGAAATCAAGTTACTGGAAATAGAAGGGGAGCAAGCAATTTTGGACAAGTTAAATCTAGAATAAGATGTTGATAAATCAAAGTTAACATTGTGATATATTGGTATGGTGTAACCGCTTCCCATAGTGATTTCCACTGGACCATTGTAGTAAGTAACATTGTTGAGACCTGGGCATCCGATGTAACATGATGTGATACACCTGAATCGACTATCCATGGGGCAGATTGCTGCATTTGTTGTCCATCAAAGGTGGCATGTGCCTGAATATGATTATGAGAGTGAGAGCGACAAATACGCACATAGTGTCCATGTCGGTCACATAACTGACACATCAAGAAGCTTTTTGTGCCTGACTGAGAACATTGCTTGTAGTTGTTTGAACGCCTATTATTGTCGTTGGCGTTGGTCCGCGTTTGAGAGATGGAATTTTGAGAAACAACAATATTATTATAGTGGATTGAGGTGTTTGAGGAAAAGCTCGTGATCTCTAAGCTTTTAAATAGTTCAACATATGAAGTTGGGGCATCACATGCTTGAATTACTGCATATATTTTGCGGTATTCTCGTCTAAGACAAGTGAGAATCTTGACAATGAGTTCGACATTGGTTACAGGAGCTCCAACAGTCGCATGATTATCTTTGAGAGATCGAACTTGGTTAAGATAGTCTGTTACAGTTTGACTCTCTATTTTGAGACCAGCGAGGTGATCCCGCAAGATGAATATGAGTTTGTGACCTATTGGCTTAAGTCATATGAAGGGAATCTTAGGTTGCTTTGGCTGTGGTTGCAACGACGACAATAGCAGCAAGAGTGGGATCTACTGATGCTAAAATTGCGTTTTGGATTAACTGGTCCTGACGAAACCGATTTACATTGTTAGGCTTGGAAATTGTCATGTTGTTGTTGTTGTTGTTGGTCTCGGAAGGAGCATATATGTTACCATTGAGTTGACCATAAAGATTGTGTCCTATCATGAGCATGGACACTTGGGCTTCCAACAGGGAGAAGTTATGGTTGCCAACATGTTTAATCGGAAGCTTGGTAACCGAGTTGAATTGAACAATGGTGATAGTGTTAGTTGCATCAGCATTGGTAAATAAGGAACTTAGAACTCTGTAGGAGAAGAAAAACTCGGATACCATATAAAAGGTTTGAGATATAAGAGAGAAAAATACTTTTATTTACGTACAACCTTCTATTAAAATAAAGTCGATACAAAACGGATAAAGTACAATATTAACAGAAACCTAGATTACAAAAAACTATTAAAGTCCAACATAGTAAAAATGACTAACTATGTATACATCATATGACTAAAATATAGGAAACTTATAACAGACTCCTAAACAAAAGGGTAACATCTATTATCTCTTAATATAAAACATATATTCTGACTTATTCATTAAAATGAATGTATCATTCATCATGTAGTGGATGCTAAATTTGATAAGTTTCATTAGGTATTATTATTTCAAAACAAACTTTTTGATACAATAAAATCAAAAAATAATAATACAAACGATATAATGATATTATTCAAAAAGAAAAACGATTCTAATACATATATTTTAATTCGCGCGGTATGTTCCCTAGCTAGTTGTTTAACAAAACTAAAGGTATACACAAAAGTAAGATTATTTGAACAATATAAAAGTAGAGCGCAATGTCACTGTAGTTATTAACATGAATGAATAGAGTTAGGTTAGAGCAGACATTTGCATATGTAATAATAGGTCTAAACGAATCCATCTCAAATACGTGAACCAGTTGAACAGAGCATAAATAACTATAAAAACATCACTAAAGCTGTACAGGTCAATCCAATTCAACAACATAACTATACAAGTTAGCTAGTTAACCCATATGAGATACATAATTCGTCGCAACATTGTATTTTTTTTGGAAAAATACATAAAATGATTTCATTTGTATGTCCTTGAGAAAACATAAAAACCATCTTTTTACTTTACTCCATGTTTTCCATCTTCCCTTTGGATATGGGACGAATAAAAATGTGAAACAAATAAACAAATTCATGGTTTGTTAATTTTCCAATATTTATGTTGAGTATTAGGTGAAATTGATGATTGGGTATCGATAATAAAAAACTTTAGGGGTGAGGAAATCATTATAAGAAAATCCAACTAAGAATAACCTTAAATATAAATTCTAAAAATCCTTGGAAATGATCTTTAAGTTAGAACTAGCGAAACACACAAATTTTAAAACAATCTTGACACCTAAATCAGAGCACAAGAATATATCCGGCACGTCAAAGGCCACATATTATCCAATAGATTTCTCACAATCTATAGGCCCAATATGTGGTGAATAGAAAGAAGATTGAGATTCACTGTAATTTAGTAATAAGCGATAACTGCGAATATACTCAAATGGAGGAGTTCTATCGGGCAAAGCATATGAAATTTCCCTATTTCTTTCTCATTATTTATTCATAGTAAAATGAAAGAAATGTCGACTTGAGAAGTCAAAGGCAGACATGAATCAGAAGCAGGGTGATGCTGGTCCAACTTTTGATGGGTGGCAGCCAAACCATCTGCAATAGCCTCCCAGTTGTCAATGCAGTATGTTGGTGTTTCCTTAAAAGATTGGCCAACACAAAAATGATTGAAAATATTTCTCAGTAGATTGAAATGAATTTCAATAATTTTATTAAGAATTAAGGGGATTTAAATAGCCAACATAAAAAATACAATCTGCATAATTTAAAATTTAAGAATACTAAAATATCTCAACAACTAAAACTACCAAACTAAAATTCAAATTTCAAATTCACCTTTTAAACTGAATGAACTATGTTGGTATAAAAAAAAAATACTGCAGTTTCTAAAAAGCAAAAATTCAAACACTTCCTCGTTTGCTTTAGAAACTACAATTTTAAAAATTTGCTCCTCCTCAATTTCTGCTTTTACACTTGTGCTTGAAGGTTGCTCTTCAGCTTGCATACTTTTGTAACATGATCGACTTGTTTGCAATTTTCACATATTGCATGAGATCTCCACCAACAAAAAATTTCTAAGTGTGTTTTTATTTTGGAGTATATGAAAAGAGGATAATTACCTTTTTCTTTTTTGTTTTATGCATAAAAGGCATCCTCAGTAACATTATCTTGCCTGAAGGGTCTTATGTGCTCTTGTTCTTGAAGAGTACTTATTAGTTCTTCAACAAAAATAGTAGAGAGATCTTTACACTCTTCCAAAGATGGAACTTTAGATTCGAATTTATCTGGAATTGTCCAAGAATTTTTTCTACTATTCTGTCCTCTTTGAAATCCTCGCAAAGAAACCTAATTTTATTAACAATAAAATAAATTTTATCAGAATCTTTAACAATAGTTTCATCCTCTTGCATCCTAAGGGTCTGTTTGGAAGGACACCCTTGTAATTGGATTTGATGTAATCGGTGTAATTACATTTTCTTGTCCTATTAGAAAGGACATATAATTACTTTGTCAGCAAGTAATTGCTGTAATTGGCAGGGTGTAATTACAATCTACAATTCAAAGAAAAAGGCTGTGAATTGATGTAATTACCACCTGAGTACTTTTTATTTTTTTTAAAATTTTTTAAGTTCTATTATTTTAAGTTCTTTTATTTTTTTATTCTAAAATTTGCAAAGTTTATTTTTTATTTCTTATCATTATATTTCATTTTCTTGTTGTTCTCAATCGTACTTTACGTGATTCTATATACTTTTCTCGTATTATCTATTTATTCACGCCATGCATATTGTATGATTAGCCATATTTTATAATTCTATTTTTACAGATAAGAAAATTTATTGTTATGTAAGGTTATAGACTTAGATTTTCTTTATTAAGAAAAAATAAAAATAAATTATATCTATTGCTATGTTGAAATTTTTTATAAGAGTATTGTGCTAAATTTTTTGTTTTGATTTGTAACTTATGTTATATTTTCATTTCATTTGTTTAATTAATATTGAATTATATTACACGTCATTTTTAATTAAACCTGATAGATTATTTTTTTTGTCAAACATTTAATAATGGGAATAGGGTCAAAAATACCCCTCAACTTTGGTTTATTAGTTGATTATACCCCTGCTGTTAAAATAAAATTATTTATACCCTTACTGTTACTGATTTCACCATTTATACCCCTTAATTGACAGAAATCCCCAAATTGACTCAAAGTAACCCAAATTTTAAAAAAGACCCGTTCCCAATTTAAACTCAATGTCCAACCCATCTAAAATTAACACAAATTCCAAACTGGTATCTGATATTTATTACCTGTCAATGTTTTTTCAAGTAATACTGGGATAATAACAATATATATATATATATATATACACATACACACACACACACACTTGGCAAAGGATAGAAAGACATTGTTTTTCACTTCAAGCTAAGTTAGATATCCAATTAAGGCTTCCCACATGAGCAATTGTTTTACACGACTCTGGCATACCAGAAAGACTTATGATTTTCAATATTTTTTTGTCTGTACTATAGGCGATCAAAATTCAATCTTGACAATCTAGCAAGATATCACCATTATTGAGTAGACACATCACAATAACATTTCCCATTTGCAAATTAGTCCTCGAAATGTCTGAATCTCTCTTAATATGTATTCATCATCATATCAATCAGACAATTCAACAAAGAGAAGCTGCTCTTTTGTAGGATGGTAAGTCTTAAATATGAGGCATGGGTTAATCTTCGATGCACTATACAGATGCATATCAACAAGTGTTTAAATTAGGGAACATGTCTTTTTTATAATTTGGGTAAATTTAAGTCAATTTGGGGATTTCCGTCAATTGAGGGGTATAAAAAATTGGTTTTTAACTTCGTGACGGCGGGGTTATACATAATAAATAACTTTTATTTAAATGGGGGGGGATAAATCAACTACATAAACTAAAGTTGGAGGGGTATTTTTGATCTTTTCCCTTTCATAATTTATGGACATTTTATTATGTATAATTATGTGTTTTATCAAACATGCATTTTACGATCCGTGTTCGTCAAACTCATACTTTAGTGTTATGATCAATTCACTTTAAAAATCTTTTTATTTAAAAATATAAATAAATTATTTTTTCATAATATTCGTTACGAAAATGTCTTTATTAATTAATATATAACTTTATAACGAATATATATCTTAAATATTTAATTTAATTTCCTTTATAAAGTTTCTTATTTGTCTAGTATAAATTTTAAATAATTTAATTTTTATTTTTAAATTTATTATAATTTATGATTGTCCAAAGAAAACATGTGTAATTACATTGTGGTATCCAAACAGGACGTGTATAGTTACATGGTAATTACAATGCGACAACCAAACAGGTCACTGTAATTACTAGGCTGGTAATTACTACCCCTACACCAATCCCAATTGCCAAGTGTCTTTCAAAACAGACCCTAAGAGATTCAAAATCTCTTTTCAAATTCAAAAACTCTAATCGAAGAACCACTACTACCATCTAACTAAAGAAAATAATCTCAGACTAAGGAGTTTAGAATATGTAACAAAATAAGAATTAAACCAAAGTTCTTATAAACTTCAACAAATGAGCTACTTACAAACAATGCAGAAGATAAACTTAGAATCAGAAAGTCAATGCACCAAAACATCTGACAGAGATCCAATTCTAAAAACTAATACCAATGAACTAATCCATTACCCTAACGCAAAGGTCTAAGTCCAAAAATCGTGGACATAGACGAAAGAGAATCCCATGGAAGCCCAGAAGATTAGCTCACCCTTGAATTCGATGCGACGATCTTTAATCTCCTAAGCAAGGTCTGACAGTAGCCGCTTGAAGATGCTCTGTACTCAACAAAATAAGAGCAAGTGCAGAATCAGTACACGACCACAGTCTACTACTAGGATGACAGGACTATCCTACTAGTGGGATATAAGTAAGTCGAACAACATTATAATTAGATGCATAACATATCAACATTTACAATATTATCAACATGCTCATCAACATTCAATTATCGTACATTATTGGTCCTCTCTCTGAACCCAAACCCAAATATTTAGCTTGTTGAAATATGGCAATCCGATACCATAGTTGTGCTGCAATGTGGCAACCCAAACTAATAGATGTGATGAAATGTGGCAAACCTATCCAATAGTTAGCTTGCTGAACATGGCAATCTGATCCCCAAGTACACACCACAATCACAAGTATATCATCAAAATCATACATTTACATTATGATTTCATGACAACCATCATTCAACTATTTCATTTACAACAAGTGTCATCGATATTGCAACATGCATTCACATGGAAGCATCATAATGAAACAAGTACAAACAAACATCACACAATTATAGAATCACAACAATCACCTACCTCGAAACAAGCTTGAAACCCTGAGAAACTCGATTCTTTCCTTTTTGGATTGGTTCCGCTTGTTCTTTGTTTAGAAACAATTAATAACACACGAAAATTAATAAAAGTTCACTAAATACCAGGATTACTAACAATACTCACATTCCCTGATCATACCTATGATCTAGTAGGTAGATTAGGGTTGTTTCCACCATAAAATCTATCAAGAAACCCATATCTACCAATATTGACCCATTTTGTTACGTTTTACGAATTAAAAAAAATTCTAGGAGTTAAAATCTTACATTTAGCCTCAAGAATAGTAGAAAACGAGTTATATTGTTTGGGGTTCGCTCCCATAAATGTCAAAATATGCCAAATAAGTCCATTCAGTGTTTTATTAACGACTTAATTCACGCCTGTCCTTCTACGACAACACTAATCCCGTGTAGCATAGGTGCCACAACAGCCTCAAGTCCCGCTACAACGATATTTTAGAAATAGTGAGCCCTCCCAAAATTCTATGATTTTAAGTATCATCTCGTCCGGTACAATGACACTCATCCCGCTAAAGCAGCCCCGCCACAGCAGCAAGGATCCAGTACAGTGGCAAAAAATGAAACATAGAGATCATTCACATAGTTCCAAAGTCCTAATTTACAACACCCCCATTCCAGTATGCTCAGAAAATACCCTTCACGCTAAGATTGATTTCTGGAGCTCTATTCACTCAAATTCAATTTCGTAAAACTGTATGGGTTTGTTAATGAGTTATATAGCATCTCATGTAACCAAATTTTTAATTAAGTATTTGATTGATACTAGATTTTCCTATACCTTAAAGACTCTAATTTCTTCCAAATCTAGACAAGGTTGGTAAAAATTCAAATACTACAAAAAGTTTTGTCGGCACTAATTTTCCCCTTATTAGCATTTTTATTACAATGGAACCCTGTTGTTATATTATATACCAATTTACCCATTACTCGTCCTCGAGTGACAAACTTAGGAAAATAAGGCTAAGAGAAGAACGAAGTAGTACCTGATTCTCCGAACAATTGGGGATACTTGTCACACATATTCCGTTTGGCTTCCCAAGTAGATTCTTTCACCGTACGATAATTACATTGAACTTTTACAAACTTAATATTTTTGGTCCTCAACTTACGCACATGATGATCAAGAATGACTATCGTATCTTCCTTATATTGAAGGTATTTATTTAACACAATTGAGTCCCACTGAATAATATAATCTCCGTCACCATGATACTTCTTCAACATAGACACACGAGATAACGGATGAAGACCTGATAGATTAGGCGGTAGAGCTAATCTGTACGCCACCGACCCTACACATTCAAGAACCTCAAAGGGACCAATATACCTAGGACTTAGCTTACCCCTATTAACAAATTGCATCACTTATTTCACGGGTAGTCAAACGACAACTTACCATGAAGTTAGGGTACCAATCTTTGGATTATATCGGCTTTGTAACTATCAAAGTCTAATACAAGACCTTTCATACCATTCATTGCATATACTAGTGGAAAAGTAGTGGGAATTGACACGATTTTCAAAAAAATAATAATCGTCTTCAAAATCTCTTTCATATTAAAAAGTTACATAGGAAATACTCTACGTATGATCTATTATCTTAAGATACAAGAATACGTGGACACCAGGGGCCCATACTTCAAATACGAAGATAGAACTACTAGCTAGTACAATACTTTGAATGAACACATTAAAGACAGAGATGCCTCAAGTAAGGGAGGACATACTTCCAACTTCTCTTGAACGATCTTCTAAGTCCAAAAATCTTCAAATCTCAAAGCTCCTAACCCTACCCAAGAACGATTATTAGATAGATTAAAAGCATCGATTGTTAGTCAAACCACACCGTGTACTAAGTATGCTTTATGCATAAAAATCATGAAAAATGGACTTTTATTGGAATATGGCATCTTTTCATTTTTTTCCAAATAATATTGTAATCAGAATAAATCATTAATCCATTTAGAAACACTAAATAATTAATTATTTCAACAATATCAAATTGAGGCATCACTTACAGTGAATGACTTCATGTTTTAGTGACTTACTAACCCCTTTAAATAACAAACTTCTAGTATGTAATTTCCTACTTAAAGTCATCTAAAGATTCACACTTAAGTCACTACAAAGAGATACATCCAATACCCTTCTCTCTACGTGTCCCTAAACTGCACTAGGGCATACTTATAATGAGTCACATAACCACTTCAAGCACATCAAAAATATACAACATATAGGACACTGACATTCCTCCATCAAAAGCTATGAAAAGACTGACTTAAGTAGGTCAAGAAGATAATGACTATGATTGACCTCTTCAGGACTACCTAAATAATCCTTATGACTTTCTAAGTTCGGATCATGCCCATATAATTAACATCTTCCCTAGTTGTAGTCATTCTTACGACTCATCTATGTAAGATACGAAGTAACCATTCCTATGCCCCCTTCACACCCTAACTAGACAACCCTTAACTACTCTAGATATGTACTTATTCCTTTTACCTACTCCATAACATAAGTCATAGTTCCTAAGACTAATACATCACATAAAGAAATTTATAATAATGGTCGTTGGTAAGACTAGGAAATGCCACATAAACACCTTCCAAAAGGCTATGTGCAATGGCTAGATAGCATCCCATACCACCACTAAACTTCAAACTCCTCTAATGATAATAGGTATTTAATATGATGAGAATAGTCAAAACCAACATCAACCATATAGAAAGACCTTGGGATCTCGAGTTCTATCCTACTCAGATGAGGTTAATCTCCTTGCCAAATGGTTTAGAACTTGGCAAATACTATGCAGGCACATGGTTAAGGAATATGAAGGGCCCACTTTGTAGTCTATCTAATACCATACGTAAAAGAAATCTTCCCTACCATACTCAATCGGGTGCTAGCCTAGTTTCTCATAGATCAATTCTTCATTAAGGTTCATATCAATGGGTCCATTTCTAGGTCATGACCCATTACATTAACCAACCAAAGCAAGGTCCACTAAGGCCTATCCACCAATAGCGTCATGAGTAGAATGGCAGTACGGACTTTCCTAAGGTATGATATCTTGATTGTCACCGTCTCCAGCCAATCACCTTAAGTCCACACTAATTACATGAAGGATACCATTTACGGACTAACTACTTCACGATTATATTTACAACTTGGTTCTGGCCCACATAAAGGGACCTGCGTATAATATGCAAGATCTCATATATCTTCATTTATTCAAGTCTAGACCCTTTAGGTTCCTAGAGTCAACGACATCACATATTAACATATAAGCACAAGTAAGGGACCCAAGTCTACCTAAACAAAGACACACCATACTCTCATTTACCACACATTGCGTATTTTTCTTTAGGACGCTTAGTAATGACATGAACCTTTTTAGTCGTCCTATTAAATAAATTACATTATCAACCCAACCATTTTAGACTCTTCTAGAAACAAAATTAGGATCAACCATGTATAACTATAAGACTACACAACTTACACATTAGCACCATAACACCATATTAACCTAAATAGACCAATTGTCTAACCACCACATTCACATAGGTAGGCTATGATCACAACATCATCAAATCAACTGCACAAATATACATATTAAGTTCAGTGTGCGACACGGCCCTGATCATCAATATCTAGAAGGTAACGCCGACAAGGCCACATCAATTCAGATTAGCACGCACCAAAGGTGGACCAAACCCAATCATAAAACATAATTGAAGGATAAATAACACAAAATAATAAAATGGCCGGACAGGATACCTTCATCCCTCATCCGCTTTCAATTCAATGAAAATCAACCAATTCAACAATCACAAGGCTTACCCATGACCCATTGAACAATAATTCAAAGCAAATAACAAAACTCGTGAAAGGCATCTACATCCATCAATATAGTTTTAACAATATTAAGATCAATAGATATCAATTGAATATAATTTCTTATATCTTAGAAAATACCATAAGAAAACTACTAACAATTCAAACAATATTCAGCTTACTATCATGTAACAAAATAAGTAGTCACAATAGGGTCACAATTTAATGGGTCATAGGTAATTTTGATTGGGAAATAATAATACAATATCAATTAATCCAGAATTCAATGTTGTAGAAATCATTTATGCAAGACCATGGTAAAATCCCGAAATCGGACAATTCACTTTGAAACTTTTGAGACAACTTGAGAAGTTGGGATCCTTGATGAAACAAGTTTCAAGGATCAAAATCCATACCTCAAAGATGATAATTCTTAAATTTTATGAAGAATTTTTACTCAAAACGCCACACCAAGCTGCTTCTTCAATTTGAACTTCAATGGAGTCTTTGGGATCTCTTAAGGGATTTGGGGTTTTCAATTTGGAAGAATGAAGTCTTTAATGTGTTTAACCTTTATATACTTAATTAAAATACCCAAAATACCTTGATAAACCGCCAATGAATTAATTTAGAAGTGGGGTGAATTTACCAATTCACCCCTAAGTTGGCGTCACAGCCACGACGGGGCGTCACAACCCTCCGTTGGTGGCTAAAGTGTCTGGACAAAGTTCCAAACTTCACCCTTGGTTAATTCACCCACTAATGGACCCTCGACGGGGCGTCATCAGGCCAACGGGCCGTTGACTGCTGCGTCGCCATGGTCTGTCTGGGACTGTTTTGGCAACATGTTTGGGTCCTTCCTCAAGGACCGTTTGATGGTCCTTGGGGTTAATTTCTCAGACGTTTCCAACCCAAATATGATATTCTATAATTTCAAAAACTCTCACATGAATTTCATCCAAAACGAACACCTAAAACTCAATGAAAGATGCTAGACGTACAAGATCACTTCAAGGCATATTTTTCGAACGTTGTGGACGTTCTTGATCGTTTAACCTCCAAACTTCTCAAAAATCAAAAAAAGAATATACACGCTATAATAACCTATTTAAGAACCTTAAAACATCATTAAACACACATAAACACATAGAAACACATAACAGACATTTGGGTGACTTAGTCGTCGAACGTCTTAGTCGTCCCTTAACGTTTGACTTCCAACACCCCTAATACTTTAGCTACTGCCTATATACTATATATTATACATATTTATGACCGTATGCCTTCAATATCAACATGTTAGGCTCTAGTTAACCTGGGTCATCTTTGGGGTTTTATAGGGTGACACCTTTAGAAGCACATTATCCCTAATTTGAAACTCCATACATGTTACCTAATGATCCGCATCCTTATTTTGTCTACTCTGGGCTGATAAAAGCTTATCTTGAATAATCCTTACCATTTCTTGAACATCCTTCACTAAGTCAACCCCTAAAGCTTTCACATCTTCCAGCCTTTTTGTTTTTGGGGAAGGGGGTAGGGGTGGGAGGGGGGGGGGGGGGGGTTGTGGCTGTGGGGTGGGGGGATAGGTGGTGTTGTTTTTTTTTTTTGTTTTTCTTGTTTTTTTTCAAACCAAACCTGGTGAGTGATCTACGTACCCTACCATATAATGGCTCAAATAGTGCTATATCAATGCTTGACTGAACTATTATTATAGGAGATTTCGGACAAAGTTAAGAACTTATCCTAATATCCTCTAAAATCAATCACACATGCTCTTAACATGTCTTCCAATACTTTGATAATCCCCTCGGATTGTCCATACATCTATGGATGGAAAACTATACTAAAAGTGAGTTGGGTGCTCAATTAATCATGCAATTACCTTCAAAACTTGGAAGTAAATTGGGTACCACAATCTGAGATGATAGAAAAAGGCACACCATTGAGCCTCACTATATCTTTGTCATATACCTAAGCCAACTGTTCAACATTATAGTCTATCCTTACCAAAATAAAATTAGTTGACTTAGTCAATCTATCAACCACTACCCAAATAGAATCAAACTTCCCCATGGTCTTATGGAGACCAACCACAAAATCCATGGGTATTATTTCCCATTTCCATTTCCAAATTGACATTTTTGGAGTAAATCCGCAGGCCTTTGGTACTCGTACTTCATTTTTTGGCAATTTTGACACTTCGGCAAAAACTCCACTAGGTATTACTTCATGCTCGACCATCAATAAATTCATTTCAGATATCCATAAATCTTTGTAACATAAGAAGAAAAAAATACTGTGAACTATGAGACTCTTCCATTAATATTTGAGTCGAGCCGTCAACCTCAAGGAACAAAAATCCTTCTTTTCACCATAAGTTCACCATCCGCATCAAGAGTGGTCTCTTGTGCCTTACCATTTGACATCTTCTCTTTGAGTTCTTTCAAATATTAATTCTCAATTTTTTTGGCCTTGATATCCTCAATGATGGTGGCCTTAACTTCAATTCTAGCTAAAACCCCATCCCTTTCAGAGAAGCCCACCTATATGAAATTTCACTCTAAGGTTCTGAATCTCTCTAGTATAAGGTCTCTTGGTTACATTCAAGTAAGCTAAGTGTAACACTTCAAAAATCCTAGACGTGTTTTAGAGCCTAACACAAGTGTCATAGGTTTTTTAGACATGTAAGCGTCCATTTATAATATCCGTCCTTTAGGAAAAGTATAAAAAACCAAAAAGTCCTAAGAACGCCATGACGTCCCAACAAGTAGTCAAATGAGGGTGACTGCGTGCCTAAATATTTAATAGCCCGCTTTAGAAGTCGAAAAAGGATGAAGCTTGGTGGAAGGGTGTATAACATGTGTTAGAGTTTATTATTAGTTGAAACATTTGAGTACGACTCCCCAAGGAAAAACTAAGGGCCCTTGAGGAGGACCCTTGCAATTTGGGGTCAAGGATTTCCTGGGCAGTGTGCACCTACGAAAGGAATCGACGGGGCGTGTGTGGATCGATGAGGCATGGATGCCATTCGTCGATCAACACTTAGTCATTTTGGCTAATGTTACATTTGGACCAGTCTCTGAACTTACCTACAGATGTGCAACATAGGATGAGGCAGGGGTCGTCGACTCACAAACGGACCATTGGTCAAGGTCTCGTCTGTGTGGGCATGATTTTCTGCACGTTTTAAGTTAGTTCCAATTAATTAATTAAGGGGTTAGGTAATTAATTGGGGGTTAAAGTAAGTCTAATTAAGTTAATTAACACTACATATAAAGACCCCAACCCCATCAAACTAACCTAAGCTCTCATAACTCACAAAACTTCCTTCTCTCTTCTTTCTCTCTCTAGTGAAGAACTTCATTGAAGACAAAGATTAGGGAGGGTTTAAGGGCTGAAAAGAGTCAAGTATCACCATCAATATTTATCAATTATCAAGGTATGTGATATCCTTTACCTTGGAGACCTCTTTCCTCAAAGGATTCCATCAAATTGATTTCTAAAGTTGAGGGTTTCATCCAATCTCGAAAATTATGTTATTAATTGATTTTATTATGATTTATTTTGGATATTATGAATAGATCAACATTTATTATAACTTAATTATGATAATATTTATGGTTTGTTCTAGTTTGTAGAAGATGTCCGTTACCCCTTAACCTTAGGGGATGATTTTAATATGAAATACATTGTATTAGTTTAATTGACTTGGTTATTGGTTGAATTACTAATAGATGATGTTGTTATAATAATAATTGATGATTCAGGGTGATTTATAGTAATTTCATACTAGTTCGTTAGAAGTGATCTAGGATATGAAGTATGTTGCGAATTGGCCTAAGTATCTTGTCTTATGCTATGAACTAGTATTGAATTGTGATGTAGTTATTCTTTTTGCCTTGTTATCATGTTGATAATTGAATTATGATGATGTTATAATCTAATTGTTTTGAGTTAAGGATTGATCGTAAGACCTTGATGATGGATTATGAAGGAGACTTTGGTAAGTCGTGATGATCTCCTATCCTTTGACTTAAATTATGTGTAATTGTGGAAGTCCAGATGTGTATTGGAGATGTATTGTATTAGTATTAATAGGGTGGTATGGGGTGGGTATGACTGTTGAATTTAAAGGTATTGACTATGGTTTGTGGGGTGTTGTATAAGAGTAAATGTTATAAGTATGGTGAATGATTGACCAATGTGCCCTTATCATGATATGAAAATGTTTATGCTAACCTCAATTATATGAATTTTAATGAAAGCGCGATTTACTCATAATTCTAGTGAGATATAATGATGATGATGATCTATACAAGGTTTAGACCTATGACCTTACTAAAAGCTTGATGATAATAAAGAATAAAAGATATTTAAAAAATGGACTCTAGCTTAGCACCGAGTGAAACTAGAGTGAGAGATGTACTTCCACATAGGGAAGTCTAGGATCACTAATGTTACTCTGAGATTTGAGTTATAATCGAAATTAACATAAATTAGGATCCCAATATATCTCCTAGTCTGACCTATGTTGCCCCCAGAGGAATACTAGCTAGTGGATCCACGTAGTTGTATATTCATGTTTTTTGATTTATACCTTGGCAAAGTAGTCCACATTCTTTTGGTGTAGGATTCCTGAATGAAACGGGAATTCGACATGAGATAATGTGGTCAGGTCGTTTAGGGCAAGATGTTCCCAAAAGATAAAATAAATTAAAGGAATGAACTCTAACTAGGGTAACCTAAGGGTTTTAGCTTAGTATAGGTAGGGGTATGGGACTTTACCTAAAAATTTCACTATTAAGCCTTGAAAGGACTCTTAGGAGGATGTTCTTATGTATTAATATGCTTATAATGATATATGATATGTATATGGTGAACTTGCACATTGTTGATACTATATGTTGATTGGTGTCACTTATGAATATGTGTTTGTCTATATTCTTAAAGTATGATAATGTTATGTGAAATGGGATGTTGGTCATGATTTTTGTTGAGTTACTTGATTGAGTAAGGTTATGGTGCTTTACTTGGTCATTGCACTTGTTGACTTGATAGGGGATGATGGATAATTGTCTTGCTTGTGGTAAATTATGAAATGATAATAGAGTTGACTTGCTTGTGGTTAATTATGACTTGATAATAGAGTTACTTGACTATGTAATGATATGCATGTTGAATTGGCTTGCTTTTATGTTGTTGGTATTGTGATGTACATGCCTATGAATTAATGAATATTCCTAAGTGATTTGGTATAGTCTTGTTGAATGTGCATAAAAGTTTTTTTAAAAATTGCATACTTAATGAAATGTCCCTTCTAGCATGTTTTCATGATATGTGTGCATGTGGTCTCATACTTAGTACAAGTAGTGTATTAACTCCATTTCTTACTTTTCCCCAACATTTTAGGTTCCGGTCGTTGAAGGGATTTTGGAGATGACTTGAAGAAGACTTGGATTTCTTGATCATCCTAGCAGGATAGGTACTCACTTTCCGAGACCGATGCCACTATCAAGCCTATGATGTTGCTTTAGTTTTAAGACTCTTATGTTTCTTTCCTTTCATTTGAGGACTAAACAGTGTAGACCTTCTATGTGGGTCGGTTTGATGATTGTATGGCTAAGCACGATTTGATCTACGCTTATTAGATGATTATAAGATGAGACGACTATTTTGAGACTATGTTATATTTTATATACTTATGTGCAATAAAAGTAGAAGATTAAGTAATCTTCCTTCACGAAGAGTATATGTATAATTGATATATATATACCATGTATATGTAGAGGTCTATGTAAACCTCTGAGTAGAAATAATGCAAAGTTCTAAATTTTCTGCTAAATATGACCTATGAAGGTAATGATGTAAGCTAAGAGGCTAGAGTCCTCAGAGAGGACGAAGATGCCAGTTACGTCAAGGGGGTATTACCGGATGTGACAAACTTGGTATCAAAGCATGAGGTTAAATATCATTGAGTTGATGTCTCTCTTAACCACGTCTATGTAGGTTCATATTAATAATTGTGAAGCGCGCCACACTTATGAATTCAAATCTATGAGATGCTTAGGAAACTCTTACTTTCTTGGAAGTCCAATATCGTGCCTTTGGAGTGTTAACTCTATTTGCTTTTATCCTTTTATTGTGATTATAGGCAATGAATACTCGAAGGAATGCGGCACGAAGACTTGAAAAAGAGATTGCCAATGTGGGTCTTCTCTATTGATGTATATGCCATACTTGATCCCGGTCCTACCTTATCATTTGTTACTTCTCTGGTAGCTAAAAAGTTTGACATTTTTCCTGATATGTTGCATGAATCTTTTATAGTGTAGACCCCAGTGGGTGAGTCGATTGTTGCAAAAAGGGTTGTATATAAATGCCCTATAAGTTACCCCAATGAGTTCTTATATTGAGCTAGTAGAAACTTGATATGCTTGATTTTGATTCATTTGGGTATGGAAATTGGTTGCATGTTGCTTTGCCTCTATGATTGTAGACGTGGGTGGTGAAGTTTAATTTTCAAATGAGCCCATTTAGAGTGAAAGGGGGGAAATCGTTATTCCTTAGGGTCTGATCATGTCTTGTTTGAAGGCATGAACATGATATCTAAGGGTGGTTAACCAATCAACAGACTCAAGATTTAGAATCCGAAAGTCTCCATTGAGTGGTCCTCAAAAAAAGAGGGAATTTGTTTAGAGTCGTCCTAACGATATTCTAGGTGTTTCTCCGAACGGGACAATGATTTTTTGTATCGACTGGTGTATCGGATAGAAATACCAATATAATTCACTCCTGATTGTATGGCTCAAACCAAATGGAAAGAGTGAAGTATCAACTCAAAAGATTTAATGCACAAAGGCGTCGTTAGACCTAGTATTTCTTCCAGGGGGTGCTCCGTTTTGTGGCTTTGAACACGAAGACGGGTCCCCCTTAGAATGTGCATGATTATCGACCAACTCAATAAAGTCACTATTACAAACAAATATCCCTCTCACTAGGATGATGACTTGTTTGATAAACTAACAAGGGTCAAGTTATTTTATAAGATTGACTGAGATCGGGGTATCACCAACTTAGGAGTAAAGAGGTGAGGATATGTGAGAGGTGAGGATATAACAAAAGATGACATTTCTGATATATACGGTCAAAGAGTCTGTAATGTCCTTTGGTTCTCCCCAATGCCATGGCGACGGTAATGGATCCATGAATAAGGTTGTTTTGATGTTCAAATTCAGTTGTCATTGTCTTCATAGCGAAATCTTGGTATATTAAAAAAAGGAGGGGGATTCAAGAACCATTCAGGGTGGTGTTACCAAGTGCTAAGGAGAATAATAATTTTCCAAGTTATAGCAATGTGCAGTTTTGGTTAGATTGGTAGCGTTCTTGTCATATAATCTCAGTGAGGGAGTTGAGGTTGATCCAAGGAAAACTGAGACGGTGATTTGAAAAATGTGGGTCGTTAGAGGGTTATTATCCGGAGGTTGTGGATGGTTTTGCTTCCATGGCATCTCCTGGACTACTTGGACCCAAAAGAGTAAGAAGTAAAACAAAAGTTTGCCGGGTCGGAGGCCTGTGAGAGAAGAAAGCTTCCAAATCTTGAAAATAAGCTTACGTCTCTCGTGGGGTTGACTTTACCGGAGGGACAAAGGGTTTCGTTGTGTATTGTGATGCATGCTGTGGGTTGGGTGTGGGCTTAGCACATGGGAAAATGGGTTTTATATAGCCTATGCTCTAGGCGGCAACTTGAAGCGGATGAGAGAAACTATCCAACTCATGATCTTGAGTTAGAGGCCGTGGTATTTGCCTTGAATATATGAAGGCATTAATTGAATGGTGTTCATGTTGATGTGTATGCCGACCACAAGAGTCTCCAATATGTGTTTACTCAAAAGGAGTTAAATCTCTGACAAAGAAGGTGGTTGGAATTATGTAAATATTACGATATGATGTTCTCTATCACCCGACAAAGACAATGTTGTTTCGGATGCTCTAAGTTGGATATCCATGGGTAGTGTGTCTCATATAGATGAAGCCAAGAAATACCTAGTGAAAGATGTTCATAGGTTGGCTAGATTAGGTGTGAGGTTGGAAGATTCTATGAATGATGGTTTCATGGTCCATCATACCTCCGAGTAATCTTTGGTAGTTGAGGTGAAGTCCAAACAACACCTTGATCAATCATTAATGAAGTTGAGGGAATTAGTTCTTGGTAAGATTAATGAGTCATTCTTCTTAAGGGGGATGGTGTCTTGAGGTATCAAGGAAGGTTGTGTGTTCCCAATGTAGATGGTTTGAGAAATTGGATCCTTGAGAATACCATGGGTCCTGTTATTCCATTCATCCGGGTTCGACAAAGATGTACCATGACCATAGGGAAGTGTTTTGGTGGGAAGGTTTGAAAAAAGGACATAGCAGAATTTGTTGCCAAGTGTTCGAATTGCCAACAAGTGAAAGCTGAACATCAAAAGTCGGGTGGCTTTCTTCAAGAGATCCAAGTTCCTACTAGGAAGTGGAAAGACATCAATATGGATTTTGTGGTTGTTTTACCTCGGACACAAAAGCAATATGACTCTATATGGGTGATTATGGATAGTTTGACCAAGTCCGCTCATTTCATTCCCGTCAAGTCTACTTATTTGGCGAAAAATTATGCAAGGATCTTATAGATGAGATTGTGTGTTGCCATGGTATTCCGTTATCAATCATATTGGATCGGGGTTCACAATTCTAAGCTAGTTTTAAAGGTCATTCTAAGAATGTCTGGGACGAGGTGAAGCAAGCATCACATTTTCACTCTCCCAAACTGATGGCCAAGCGAGCGTATTATTCAAAACTCTTGAGGATATGCTAGCAGCTTGTATATTACTTTCAATGGCGAAATTGGGATTAAGCATGTGAACTTTGGTGGAGTTGCTTATAATAATAGTTTCCATTCATCCCTAGCCATGGCTCATTATGACAAGCCTGTATGGAGGAGGTTAGGTCTACTATGGGGGTTTGAGTGGTGATCCTTCGCTTCTTGGTCCCAATTTGATTTATAAGACTTTGGAGAAATCTCATATCATAAGGAACCGGTTGTAAACGGCCTAAAATTCATATCATAAGGAACTGGTTGCATACGTCCTATAGTCGCCAAAAATCTTATGCCGATCATAGGAGAAGGGATTAAGAGTTTGAAGAAGGTGATAAGGTGTATTTGAAAATTTTTCCTATGAAAGGGGTGACTAGATTTGGAAAGAAAGGGAAGTTAAGTCCTCGTTATATGGAACCCTATGAAATCTTGCACAGGTTTGATTAGGTTGCTTATGATTTAAGGTTGCCTAGTGAATTGGCTTCGGTTCATCCGATTTTCCATTATTCCATGCTTAAGAAGTGTATCAGTGATCCCTAGTCTATTCTTCCTATTGAGGGTCTTGGTGAGAAGGATAACCTATCTTATGAGGAGTTTCCGGTTCAAATCTTTGATAAGCAAGTAGGGAGGTTAAGGAATAAAGAGGTGGCTTCCGTAAAGGTGTTATGGAAGAATTACCTACTTGAGAGTGCAACATAGGAGGCCGAGGCCGACATGAGGTCCCGTTAACCTCATCTATTTTATAACTAAGGTTAGTAGTTCTTATTAACAATTAAAATAATGACTATAAATTGAAGTTTCTTGATTTTGGTGAAGTTTTGCAAAATGTGCATTTTTTGGATGTTGTTACAGTGAACTCCAGTGAAATGTGGATTTAGACTTGAAAATTTACAGTTCTTTGTTGTTTGAGTCATGTTGTGCATTTTTATTGGTAAGCTTTTCGTTGATATGTACCTGTTGGTAGTTGCATCTTGGCATTAATTGCTCATACATGCTATGGTGAGCCATTGTTGTTGTGAGACGATATGCCTCATAATGTAATGTAGAGGTCTTATTGTGTGGTAAGTGAAGCTTGGAATTGCCTTGGGTAAGTGATAGATTGATGTCTTGTAACTCATGTTGTTATAATTGTTGTTGGTTGGACTTCTAATTTGAGTTTATCCTTAAGCTAAGAGTTTTATGCATTGGGGGAAGACTGGTATAGGGGGGGGCTGGTAGGATAATGTACATCTGCACAAAATCCATCCAAGACATGTTATAGAGAATAACACAAGGATCATAAGGTTAGACACTGTTGAAGGTCCAACTTATTGAATATAAAGTCATTAGGTAGTATAGAAAACCAAAGTCCAGAACGTCCATGATGTCCGGCAAACGAGTTTAATGAGTGTAGCGTGCCTTAGGCCTATTATTACTAGCTTTTAGAAATCTAAAAGGATGAAAAATAGTGGAGGGTGTTGTAGACATGTGTTTAAGTTGATTTATAGTCGAAAAGTTTGGGTACGACTCCCCAAGGACCAACCAAGGGCCCTTGAGGAGGAACCTTGCATTTTGGGGTAACGGACTGGCCCGACAGTGTGCACCCACGAAAAGAATCAACGGGGTGTGTGTGGATTAACAGGGTGTCGATGCCATCCGTCGATCAAAACTTAGACATTTTGGATAGTTATCCATTTGGGCCAGTCTTTGAACTCACTTACGGATGTGCAGCACGGAAGGAGGCAGGGGTGGTCGACTCACAGATGGACCGTCAGTCGAGGTCTCGTCTGTGAGGGACTGGTTTTCTGCATGCTTTAAGTTAGTTCCAATTAATTAATTAAGGGTTTATGTGACTAGTTGGGGGTTAAGGGAAGTCTAATTAAGTTAATTAACTCCCCATTTAAATAGCCCAACCCCATTAAACTAACCTAAGCTCTCATAACTCACAAAACCCAAACTCTCTTCCTTCTCTCTTCTTTCTCTTTCTAGTGAAGAACTCAATTGAAGACCAAGATAAGGAGAGGGTTTAAGGTCTGTAAATAGTCAAGTTTCACCATCAATCTTTATCAATTATCAAGGTATGTGATCTCCTTCACCTTTGAGACCTCTTTCCTCAAATGGTTCCATCAAATTAATTTCCGAAGTTGCGTTTTCAAGAGGGTTTTATCCAATCTCGAAAATAATGTTATGAATTGATTTTCTTATGATTTATTTTTGATATTATGAATATATTAACATGTATTATAACATTATGATAATTGATGTGGTTTGGTCTAGTTGTAAGTAAAAGATGACCTCTTAACCCTTAAACCCCTAAGGATGATCTTGATATGAATTATATTGTATGCTTTAATTGACTTGGGTATTGGTGGAATTTGACTAGATGATGTTTTTATAAAATAATGAATGATTAGTTGATTTGTAGTCCTTTCATTACAGTCTTGAGAAGTGATCTAGGTTATGAAGTATGTTGTGAATTGGCCTCAGGATATTGGATTAATCTATGAACTAGGACCAAACTTGTGATGTAGTGATCTTTTTTTAGCCTTGTTATCATGTTGATAATTGAATTATGAGATTTTATACGGGTAATTTGTTGAGTTACGGCTTGGATGGTAAGACCTGGATGATGGATATGAAGGAGACTTGTTAAGCTTGTGATCCCTATTCTGTTATTCAAATTATGGTTAATTGTTAGGAAAGTCATGATGTTGTATTGGAGTATGCCGCGTATAGGATTGATAGGGTCGGGCATGATGTTCAATTGAAATGTCTGACTATGGTTTTTTAGGTTTGGATAATAGTAAATGTTTATAAGGATGGTTGAATGATTTACCAATGTGCCTTATCATGATAGAACAATTGTTATGGGCTAACATCCCTTATATGACATTTTAATGAAAAGTATTACTGATTCAATTATATTGAGCTATAATGATGATTGATGATTAACAAGGTTTAAGATCCTATGACCTACAAAAGTCTATGCTGAGTACTAAAGACATTAACGAATTTTCAAATGGGACTCTAGCTAGTACTGAGTGAAACTAGAGGAGGAGTGATCTCTTACCACATCAGAAGGTAGGATCACTACTGTACTAGTGAGGTTGGAGACTATAATTTGAAGTATATAACCATTAAAAGAGGGTTCCAACTATATCTCCTAGTTCTTGAACTATGTTGTCCCCATAGGAATACTAGCTAGTGGATCCACGTAGTTGCTATTTTCATATTTTGGTACTAACTTGGCAAGTAGTCCGCCTTCTTTTGATATAGGGTTCCACAACACCGGATTCCACATTAGCTCACTTGGTCTATGTCGGTTAGGGAAAGATGTTCCCAAAAGGTAAAATGAATTACAGGAATGAACTATAACTAGGGTAACCTAAGGTTTAGCTTAGTCTATGTAGGGGTATGAGACTCTACCTAAACATTGCACTAGTTATCTTTGAAGGGAGTTTTAGGAGGATGTTCGTATGCATTAATATGCTTATAATGGTAAATGATATATATATGGTGAACTTGCACATTGTTTATATTATATGTTGATTTGTGTCACTTATGAATATGTGTTGGTCTATATTGTCAAAGTGTTATGCTATGTACTCTTAAATTTCATGTTATGTGAAGCACAATGTTGGTCAGCATTCCTGTTGAGTTACTTGATTGAGTAAGGTTATGGGGCTTTGATTGGTCATTGAACTTGTTGACTTGATAGGGGTTCATGGGTAATTTTCTTGCTTTGGTTATGATGAAATGCACTCTTATTCATGTTTGTGGTTAATTATGACTTGATGATAGAGTTACTTGACTATGTATCCAATTACATGATATGCATGTTTAATTGACTAGGTTTGATGTTGTTGATCTTTTGATTTACATGCCTATGACCTAATAAATATGCCTCAGTGATTCGGTATATTCTTGTTGAATGTGCATAAAGGTTTTTAAGAAAATTTCACACTTAATGAAATGCCCCTTCTAGCATGTTTTCATGATATGTGTGCATATGGTCTCATACTTAGTATAAGTGGTGTACTAACCCCATTTCTTAATTTTCTCCAACATTTTAGGTTCCGGTTATTGAAGGGCTTTTGGAGGCGACTTGAAGAAGACTTGGATTTCTTGATAATCCAAGTAGGGTAGGTCCTTAGTTTCTTAGGGCTATGCAACTATCAAGCCTATGATGTTTCTTTAGTTTTAAGACTCCTATGTTTCTTTCCTTTCATTTGAATATTAAACATTGTATGACCTATATGTGGTCTTGTTTCATAGATGTATGGGCTAGGACCAATTTGATATACTCTTATTAGATGGTTATGAGATGAGACGACTATTTTGAGACTATGTTATATTTTATATACTTATCTGCAAAAAAGTGGAAAACTAAGTAATATTCCTATACGAAGGGTCTATGTATACTCTATATATATATATACTATGTGTATATAGAGGTCTATGTAAATATCCTAGTAGAAATAATGAAATTTTTTATTTTTTTTGCTAATTTGACCTATGAATGTAATGATGTAATATAAGAGGCTAGTTTTAGTCCTCAAAGAGGACGTTGCCGCCGGTTACGTCTAGGGGATATTCCCGGATGTGACACAAAGATACCCATACTTTGCGGTACTCAACACGTCTGCCACCACCTTACCTTGCATGGATGGTCTTGAATGGTCATATCACAATCCTTGAGTAACTGCATCCATATTTTTTGTCTCAAATTCATATCGTTTTGGGTGAACACATGATCAGTAAACACTGCACACAATAAAGATAATGACGCCAAATCTTAAGAGCAAATACCACTACTGCCAATTCCAAGTTATGGGTTGGATTATTCCTCTCATGTACCTTCAGTTGGAGCGACACATAGGCTATCACATACTTATCTTGCATTAACACAGAGCCCAAGCCCGAATGAGAAGCATTTAAATAAACTATGAAACCCTTACCTTCCATTGGTAATGCTAGGATAGGTATGGTCGTCAACAGAGTCTTGAGATTTTGAACGCGTTCTTCGCAAATGGAATATCGTTCATATTCAAATTAGTCATGTGAGTGGCAATGGAAGCAAAATTCTTCACAAACCAATGGTAGTAGCTAGAGAGACCCACAAAGCTCCAAACATCCGTCATAGAGCTAGGTTGAACTCAATTTTTAACTGCCTCAAATTTTTTGAGGATCTACCATTACCCCTTCTTTAGAAACTACATGCCCTAAAAATTCAACGGAAGTCAACAAAAATTCACATTAGAAAATTTTGCATACAATCTTTGTTTCCCAATAACGCCCATAACAATACGAAGATGACTGACATGCTCTTCCTCAATCTTTGAATAGATAAAAATATCGTCAATGGAAACTATCACAAAGGAATAAAGAAGTGGTTGAGAAGCCTATTCATTAAACTCGTAAAATCTGAAGGAACATTGATCAAACAAAAAGATATAACCATAAATACATAGTGCTCTAAATGCTGTCTTGGGCACATTTTCTGACCTAATATTTAGTTGATGATAACCATACCTCAAATCAATTTTAGAGAATACAAATGCACCTTAAAATTAGTCAAAAAGATCATCTATTCGAGGTAAAGGATACTTGTTTTAGATAGTATCCCCATTCAATACATATCTCATACTCCTATCCTTTTTCTTAACAAACAACACTCCATGGAGAAGAACTTGATAAAATAAATCCCTTATCAAGGAGCTCTTGGATTTGAACCTTAAGATCTCTTAATTATTCCAGAGCCATGCGATATGGAGGGATCAAAATTGGGTGCATACCCGGTTCCAGATCAATGCAAAAAACTATATCTCTATCTGGAGGCACACCGGAAAAATTAGTTAGAAACACTTCTCTAAATTCTTGAACCACATGAATAGACTCAATAGATGGAGAGTCGACCTTAACATCTCGTGTGTGAGCATAAATAAGCTAAACATCCCTGCTTTACCAGTTTTGTAGCCCGAAGGGAGGATATGATCTTAACTTGCTTCAGCTTGTACACCCCTTCCCACTCTAATTTTTCCCTTCTTGGATTTTCTAAAGTGACCGACTTAGTATTACAATTTAATACAACATGATAGGGGGACAACCAAGTCATGCCTATGATATTATCAAAATCACCAAGATCCAAATTACCAAATCATCCCAAGTTTGAAAACCCATATACAAAATAAGACAAGCACAAACGACATGGCTGACTATGATTGACACTCATATTGGGATGGAAACATGGACGGGGGCATCGGGTACATCACATATCATATCAAAATTTGAAGAAAATCACATGGAAACATAAGAATAATTAAGACTTGGATCAAACAATACATTATCCATCTGTTCACCGACAACAATAGTACCTGTGATCACCGCGTCAGGTGCCTCTGCCTCATTCTTGTCGGAAAAGCATAACATTGTGCCTTATCATCTTGATGAACAACCTCCCCGCCTATTTGCACATTACCTCTACCTGCATTACTATTATAATTTGTTCTACCCCCACATCCTCTCTGGTACCCCCTCGCCCATCTTGTGGACTCCCTAGACCATTATTACCATTTCCCACAGGTACCACTACTCTAGACTACTGTTGCATGGAGTCCGACACATTGATGGGGACAACCTTTCCTTATATGTCCATTTTCTCCACATTCATAGCATATATGATTAGATAATGTCTTGTTGCCCACCGAAAGTGCGACTTTTGGCTATCCTTAAAATTATACGATGAGTTTGCTAAATAGTTACCTGTAAAGGCGGGCATAACAGACTTAATTGGCTTGGATGCCAACATTGACCTACCGGATCCCTAAGAATATAATCCTTGAAAATTTCCAAAATTCTTGGTTCTCTTAGTCAACTCCTTAGTTTGAACATCTCGCCTCACCCCTTCCACTTTCTTCACATAGTCAGTCACCTCATTAAAGCTCCTCCCCGTAGAATTTATATCAAAAGATAACACTCGAAACTCATAATTCATTCCTTGAATAAATAACTGGATCTTCTACTACTCTATAGTGACCAACTTCATAGTATTAACCATCTACAAACAGAAGAGTGAAGGACATAAGATACTAATTGGAATCGACAAATACCAATTAGAATTAAGTCGTAGCACGAAAGGAGACGAGAGAAAATATAGAGGTTCCCTAAAGTCCTACAGCCACTCAAAGATAAGTAAATGCGTCGCCGTAACATTCTGAGAGACTATTAGACTTATTTCAGTACATCGATATCAAAAATCCTAGGCTATGATATCAAGTTTGTCACATGTATGAACCCTTTTCCCCTAACCCTAGGTTATGAATTGATGTTTAATTTGTTAGTGATGATACAATTGAGCTATTTATTGTATAGATTACTATTGTATGATGTTATTAAGACTATTGATGGATGAATATGGTTTTTTGATGGTAAGAGCATTGAATGAGGCATTTGAAGGAAAATTGCTAAGACCTTGTGATCTTAAATCCTTACTTCAATTGTGATGGCTTATAATTGATGATGATATTTGATTGAAGTATTATATGTGATTAGATTACATAAGTTATGGAATGATGAATGGAAATGAAATGTCTTGACGATATGGATTGTGAGATTATGATTTAGGTTGATTGTGAAACACTTATGTTTCTTATTATGATATGATGATGATGGTGTTAATTTCACAAATGAAGGATTGCAATGAATGGACATTCTCATGAAATTCTTAATGACCTAATGATCATGGTATACAAAGGGGTTAGTCTCCTATGACCTACATTAGGCTATGCTTATATAATAAAGGCTTAAAGACTTTTGAAAAAGGGACTTTAGCTTAGGACCGACTAAACTAGTTATGAGAGGTGTCCCTTCCCAATGTGGGAAGGTAGGTTCACAATGGTTCTCATGAGATAGAGATTACAATGCCATGGTGCATAAAGAGGGTCTCAATAATGTACCTAGTTCTTAAACTATATTGCCACCATAGGAATACTAGATTGTTGATCCACCTAGATGCTATGTTCATGTTTTGGTTCTACGTTGGCAAAAATACCGCCTGCTTTCGGTGTAGGGTTTCATGACACCTGATTCCACATTTAGCTCATGTGGTGTATGTCGGTTAAGGAAATTATTCTCGAAAGTAAAAATGAATGACTAAATGAAGATGGACATTGACTAGGATGACTTGAGGGGCTTACTTCGGATAGGTAGGGGTATGAGAATCTACCTAGACATTCCACAAGTTAACTCTAAAAGGAGTCCTAGGAGGTGGTCTTATGTTTATGATATCATGTATTATGATGTCACATCCCAAAACCACACCCTAGAAGTTAGGGGAAATCTCTAATTGCAACTGGCGTACTTGAACTCTCGAAGGTATTATACAAACTCTTACATATCATTCATCGCATATAAATAGTGAAAAGTAGTGCAGAATTAAAACTTTTCATAAAATACATCATAGTCTTTATAAACTCTTTCATATAAAACAATAGTAAATACTAAGTCTCAACCTCATCATCTTAAGACACAAATATATTTGGGACACGGCCCATACTCCAAGTTTAATATAGAAATACTTAGTCTATTACAGTATTTCAAATGAAAACATAAAAGACATATATTTCCCCGAATCAAATGAGGACATACTTCGATTGACCCAAGTCTTCACTTTCCAAAATCTCCTAACCTACCAAGAACTATAGAGATCGAAAAAGCATGGAGTTAGTATAACCATATGTACTAAGTATAGTATTATGCATAAAAATCATGAAAACGGACATTTATTGGAAATTGCATCTTTTCTTTAAAATATCATAATATAATCATAAGAACAACATTTATCAACTTAGAAACACATAAGGAAACATTTAAACTAAATATATCATTTTAAGAGTCACTTTATAGTGAGTCGATTCACTGTTACAATGAAGTCTCTTCACTGTACAGTGAAATTGCCTTGCTTCAATTAAGACACCTTATAGCAAGTTGTCTTACTCAAAGCTATCCTAAGATTCATTTAACTCACACAAAGAGATACCTCCCATATACCCTCTCTAAATGTGACTACACGACCCTTAAGATTACTTGTAATGAGTCACATACACATTTCAATACATTAAACATATCAACACATAGATAATGTGACATTTCCTCATCAAAGGATATCAAAAGACTTACTTAAGTAGATTAAGAAGATAAAGTCCATGATTGACCTCTTAAAGACTACCTAAATAATTCTTAAGACTTCCTAAGTTTGGATCATGTCCACATAATCAACATCTTCCCGAACTAGAGTCATTCTTAAGACTCACGTAGGTAAGATACGAAGTTACCATTCCTATGCCCCCTTTACACCATAACTAGACAACCCTTAACTACTCTAGATAAGTACTTATTTCATTTTAACATACTTCATAACATAAGTCATTAGTTCATTAAGAGACTTATACATGACATAAAGGACATTCAAGTAATGGTATTAAACAAAGACGTATGGACTCTAACTAACACATTCAAAGCCTATTGTGCATTGTCTAGATAGTGTCCCATACAACTACCTAAACTTCATAGAACTTATCTAGTACTACTAAGTATCCCACATGATGAGAATAGGTAATAATCGACATATACCATGATAGCTAGACATGGAATACGGAGTTCTAACCTACTCCGATGAAGGTGTTTTACTAACAAAGGGTAGAACTTGGACACATCCCATGTAGGCACATGGTTAACGAATATGAAGGGCTTTTATTCACTCTAGTCTCATTATCAAGTAGAGGTAAATTATATTGTGGTCTCATTCTCAAGTAAAGATATTTCCCTTAACATAATCACTCGGTGCTAGCCTTGGTTCTCATTGAGTAATTCATATTAAAGGATTACATGAACAGGTTCCTTATCTAGTTCATAACCCAATCACAGTCACCCTACCAACGAGGTCCACTAGGGATACCTTTCAATGGCGACTAAGATAGATCATTATGACTTTCCTAAGGATTAATATGATGACTTTCCAGCCAATTAACCTTAAGTCCACCATTCCCTTACATGAAGGATACCATTACGACTCTTAACTTCAAGCATTCATAACATAACATTTACCACATACATGACCTTCTTAATATCCTCTAAGGTCTCACATATCTCTAATCCATACATGATAAGGGTGAACTAATTCTACCTATTCAAGATATATCATAATCTCATAACATTCATTCATATATAAAGTAAGGGACACAAGTGTACCAAACAAGACACTACATTCTTTTTTCACCTTATCACATATAGCATATCATTCTTTAAAGCACTAAGGATGAAACTTTTCATCGTTATGTCACCCTATACATTACTAAAACATCATCAATATAACCATTATAGACGCATGTAGTCAAGTATGAAGAATCACGCATCAACTCTAAGACCACACATATAAGCACATAGTCATAGTCTAACACGATCACCTACATAACATAAATAGAACACATATACTTTACAATTGCGTAAAATGTAGATAGGTATCATCATACTTCACATAATAAACCACACAAATAGCCACATTACTTCAAGTAGTGCCGACAAGGCCATGATCATCATATTACATAAAGTAACGTCGACAAGGCCACACCAATTGCAAGTAAACCACGTAACGCCGCCACCATAAGTGGACCATATCAATAAAAACATAATTTATATATAAACACATCAAAATAAAGTTAATATGGAAGATTACCACCACAACATCCTCAACACTTCAACTTGATGCTAAATCATCCAATTCAATAACATAAGGCCCTTACCAATGGCCATGAACAATAATTCAATTTAGAAACTATTATAATCAATGAAAATAGATCAATTCAATAGATATTCATCAATATAATACAACCTATATATCAATTGAATATAACTATTACATCATTAGAAAGCCCATAGAAATCTACACTAAAATTCAACAACATTAGGTCAATATCAAGTAACCCATAAATTAGTCAAAATATAGGGTTCATCCACTTCATGGGTTCATCGGTAATATAGGTTAAAATCATCTATAAAATATCAGTTAGATCATTAGTCAATGTTTAGAAATCATTAATTCAAGAAATCATGGTAGAATCATGAAAATGGATTATTCAACTTTGAATACTTTAGAAAACTCACGAGAATTAGGGCTCCTTGATGAAGAGAGTTTCAAGGATTAAAATTCATACCTTGATGAAGCTAATTATTCACTTTAATTAAGAATCTCGACTCAATTCGTCACACCAAGATCTTCTTTGATTTTGGACTTCAATGGAGTCTTAAGGAGTTTCTAATGGATTTTGGGGTTTTGATTTGGAAGAATGAAATATTCTAAGTGTTAAACACTTACATAAATCTTTAAAGTATCCAAAATACCCCTAATAAACCACAAATACTCTTACTTGGAAGTGGGTTGAAATTACAACATCACCCCTCAACTTACAATGAACTGCACGCAGCCACCAACGATTGGCAGTCGACGGACCATTTGTGCACAAAAGGATCGTCCTGTCCCTCCGTTGGTTGGATCAGAGACTTGAATAGGTATAATATCACACAATAATAACTCCCTACAAACGTCACCCATCTACGGGTAATCGATAGGCCCACGAGCCGTTGATGCCTCCATCGTTTGGGGCTGCCAGGGACAGTCTTGACACCATGTTTGGGTCCTTCCTCAAGGACCCTTGGTTGGTCCTTGGGGATTTTTTCGCGATTTTTTCTAACCCAATCATGATCTTACATGTGTTTAGCACATCTCACATGAGTTTTGTTCAAAACGAATACGTAAAACTCGATGAAACATGCTTAGACACACAAGGTCATTTCAAGGCATATCTTTTGAACATCATGGACGTTGTTGGACGTTTGACCTCCAAACTTCGTGAAACTTGACAAACTTACTATATATGATATAATAAATTATATAAAGACCTTTCAACCTCATGAATCACACATAAACACATTGAACCACATATGAGGTACATAGGTGACTTAGTCGTCGAACGTGTCGTCTTCCCTTGATGTTTGACTTCTAATGCATCTAAACTATTAGACACTGCCGCAATACCATATAATAGGAATATTTAGGACCTTAGAACATCAATACCAACATATTAGTCTCTAGTTAACCTAAGTCATTTTCGGGGTCTTATATTCTCCCCCACTTGGACAACATTCATTCTCAAATGACACTTGCCACTCTCCGAACACTTCCAAGAATAGATATTTAAATAGAATCTAATGACCATACCATACAACAATTAATAAATAATAAAACATCAATTTCACATAGTCAAGAGATTCTCAACACAACAAGAAACTAGAAGACAATTATATAACTCATCATGCTTCAAAACTCACATGCTTCAATCCTAATAGTAAAAACTCATTTTATATTCAATATCATACTCATATACATCAGTTATAACCACATTACTACAATTTTATACCAAAAAATCAATTAGTCAAATTTCCAACATTTTAAAAGTGAGCTAAAGGAATCCCTTACAGTAAATTCAATAATTTTTCTCAAAAATGCAATTTTTAGGAAATTCGTGATATAAACATGATATTAGGCAAGGTAAAACCATATAAACACATAAATCATAATCATGCTTCACAAAATACACAATGCAAGAAGCTAATGAAATTCAATTTCAACAAAACTCCTAAACACCATGCACATACGACATACTTCTATATCATTCTATCCCATCTTCTAACCATACTCCCCCACTTAGAAGGAACTCATATAACTAATAAAGTTCAAGGACTTACCCTCATCATCATCATCACCATATGGCTTCTCCCTTCTAGTCCGGAGTGCATAGAAACGCCTCTTTGTTGGAGCATCATCCTTTGGAGCACTAGGAGAAACTTTCTTACTCTCTTTTCCTCTATCTGCAATGATAGGACAATCTCTCACATTATGATCATCCTTACCACAACTAAAACAACCAATAGTACCGGCTAGACACTTTCATAGTGCCTCTTTCCACAAGTCACACATATAGGGTTTTTATTTTGACAACCACCTCCTTTCTAAAATTTCACCTTAGCACTCCTAGGTTCTTCTTGAGTTTGAGACCTCTTCTTAAACCTAGTTTTCTCTTGGTCACTAGTACCACTCCTTTAAGATCCTAGTCATCCTCCTAAGTTTTGACTCTTCAATGTGTTGTGCATACACCATGAGTCTAGCTACGGTCATATCATTATGTAACATCTCCGTACGACATTCTTCCCTCACTAAGTTGGCTACACCCATCCCAAAATGACTCATTTAATCCCTTGGATTTGACACAAGAGAGGGAGAATATTTTGACAACTTAGAGAACTTCAAATAGTATTCCTCAACACTCATATTGCCTTGCTTGAGATTGATAAACTCCTCTACCTTAACTTCCCTCATTTCACGGGGAAAGTACTTACCTAGAAAAACTTCCTTAAATTTTTCCCACTCAATAGTATCTGACTCCTTCGGCCTATTGCCTTTTAGTTGTGTGTACGACACTTGAGCCACATCTTCAAATTGTTACGAAGTCAACTCCGCTTTCTCCCTAGATGTCACTGCCATATCATACACTATCTTAAACACCTCATCTATAAAATCTTGGGGATCCTCTTGCACCTTAGAGCCAAGAACGATAGGAGGATTCATCCTCACAAAATTTCTCAACCTAGAGGTCATAGTGCTCTCCACCACATTCGCCCTAGGCACCATACTCAAATTCACTTGAGTGGTCACGGCTCGGGATAAAGCAAGCATAGCCTCCCTAATATCCCTATTACTCAATTCTGGGGGATCATCACCTATTCCCACAATAGGGACTTGACCACCTTGCGCACCTTGAGCACCTTAAGCACCTTCAGCACCTTGAGGAATTTGCTCAACTTCTTCAGCTTGAAGCGGGATCTCCTCTTGCACCTCATTCTCTTCAACTCTCCTAGCCTGTGTCCTGCTCGTATTCATCTTCCTAGAAACACAAGGAAAACCATAAGAAAATAGTAATCATAACTTTTAATCTACGGCATGACATATGATTATAAAAGAAGGGAAACTCTATCATCCTATAGCCTCTCTCCCATAGATGTGTCATGACTCACACCGATGGTAAAGACTTAACTATATGTGACTTGATGAGACTTTTTGATTTGTAATATTACTTTCACAACCTATGCTTTGATACAAATCTTGTCACATCCCAAAACCACAACCTATAAGTTAGGGGCAATCTCGTATTGCAATCGGCGTACTTGACCTCTCGGAGGTCTTATAAAAGTCCTTACATATCATTCATCGCATAAACATAGTGAAAAGTAGTGCGGAATTAAAACTTTTCACAAAACACATTATAGTCTTTAAAAACTCTTTCATATAAAGCAATAGGAAATACTAAGTCTCAATCCCATCATCTTAAGACACAAGAATACTTGGGACACAGTCATTCTTCAACACTAATATAGAAATACTTAGTCTATTACAATACTTCAAATGAAAACATAAAAGAGATATATGCCCTCGAATAAAATGAGGACATAGTTAGATTTCTCTTTTACGATGCTATGATCCAAGTCTTCACTTTCAAAAGGATACTCACCTACAAAGAACTATAGAGATAGATAAAAGCATGGAACTAGTACAACCACATGTACTAAGTATGATATTATGTATAAAAATCATGAAAACGAACATTTATTGGAAATATGCATCTTTTCTTTAAAATATCATAATATAATCATAAGAACAACATTTATCAACTCAGAAACACATGAGGAAACATTTAAACTAAACATCACATTTTAAGAGTCACTTTACAGTGAGTCGATCCACTGTTACAATCAAGTTTCTTCACTGTATAGTGAAATTGCCTTCCTTCAATTATGACACATTATAGCATGAAATTATCCCACTCAAAGCTATCCTAAGATTTACTTAAGTTACACAAAGAGAGACCTCCCATACACCCTCTATAGATGTGCCTAAACGACCCTTAAGATTACTTGTAATGAGTCACACACACACTTCAAGACATCAAACATATCAACACATAGACAATATGATATTTTCTCATCAAAGGCTATCAAAAGACTTACTTAAGTAGATAAAGAAGATAATGTCCACGATTGACTTCTTCAAGACTACCTAAATAATCCTTAAGACTTCCTAAGTTTGGATCATGTCCACATAATCAACATCTTCCCTAACTAGAGTCATTTTTTAGACTCACCTAGGTAAGATACGAAGTGACCGTTCCTATGATTCCTTCACACCTTAACTAGACAACACTTAACTACTCTAGATAAGTACTTATTTCATTAACATACTTCATAGCATAAGTCATTAGTTCATTAAGATACTTATACATAACATTAAGGACATTCAAGTAATGGTCTTAGACAAAGAGCAGGGACTCTAATTATCACCTTCAAAGACTATGATGCAATGTCTAGATAGTGTCCCATACCACTAGCTAAACTTCATAGAACTTCTCTAGTACTACTAAGTATCCCACATGATGAGAATTGGCAATAACCAACATAGACCATGATAGCCAGACATGGAATCCAAAGTTCTAACCTACTCGGATGAAGGTGTTCTACTTGCCAATGGTAGAACTAGGGCACATCCTATGTAGGCACATGTTTAAGGAATATGAAGGGATTTTATGCACTCTAGTCTTATTCTCAAGTAGAGGTACATTGTAATCTAGTCTCATTGATGTAGAGCCACTTCCCTTAACATAATCACTCGGTGCTAGCCTGGTTCTCATTGAGTAATTGATATTAAAGAATCACATGAACAGGTTCCTTATCTAGTTTATAACCCAATCACATTCACCCTACCAAAGAGGTCCACTAGGGCTACCTTTCAATGGTGACTAAGATAGCTCATTATGACTTTCCAAAGTATTAATATGATTTCCTTACACAAAATAAACCTTATGTCCACCATTCCCTTAAATGAAGGATACCATTACGGCTCTCGACTTCAAACAATCATAATATAACCTTTACCACTTAGATGACTTTCTTAATATCCTATAAGGTCTCACATATCTTTCATCCATACATGAAAAGGGTGCAATAAGACTACCTATTCAAGACATATCATAATCTCATAACATTCATTCATATATCAAGTAAGGGACACAAGTGTACCAAACAAGACACTACATTCTTTCACCTTATCACATATAGCATATCATTGTTTAAAGTAGTAAGAATGACCCTTATCATCTTTATGTCACCCTATAAATTTCTACAACATCATCAATATAACCATTATAGAGTTATATAGTCAAGTAGGAACAATCACGCATCAACTTTAAGACCACACATATAAGAACATAGTCATAGTCTAACACGATCACCCATATAACAACAATAGAACACATATACTTTCTCATTGCTTAACATGTAGATAAATATCATCATACTTCAGATAATCAGCTACACAAATATCCAAATTACTTCAAGTAGTGCCGACAAGGCCATGATCATCATATTACATAAAGTAACACCGACAAGGCCACATAATTTGCAAGTAAAACACGTAACACCGCCACCATAAGTTTACCATACAAATAAAAACATATTTTTAGTATAGATACATCAAAATAAAGGGAATTGGGCAGCTTAACACCAAAACATCCTCAACACCTCAACTTTATGCTAAATCATTCAATTCAATAACATAAGGCCCTTACCAATGGCCATGAACAATAATCCAATGTAGAAATTATGATTATCAATAAAACTAGGTCAATTCAACAGATATTCACAATCTAATACAACCTACATATCAATTTAATAATATTATTACAACATTATAAAGCCCATAGAAATCTACACTAGAATTCTACAACATTAGGTCAATATCAAGTAACTCATAACTTAGTCAAAATCTAGGGTTCATCCAATTCATGGGTTCATAGGTAATTTATATTAAAATCATCAATAAAATATCAATTTGATCATTATTAAATGTTTATAAATCATTAATGCAAGAACCCATGGTAGAATCATGAAATTGGACAATTCAACTTTGAAAACTTTAGAAAACATCTTGAGAATTGGATCTCATTGATGAAGAGAGTTTCAAGGATCAAAATACATACGTTGATGAAGCTAATTATTCACTTTGATGAAGAATCTCCACTCAATTCGTCACACAAAGATCTTCTTTGATTTCGGACTTCAATGGAGTCTTGAGGAGTTTCTAAGGGATTTTGGGGTTTTGATTTGGAAAAATGAAATGTTCTAAGAGTTAAACACTTATATACATCTTTAAAATACCCAAAAGACCGCTAATAAACCTCCAATTCTTTTTTTGGAAATGGAGTGAAATTACAACATCACCCCTCAACTTACAATGAACTGCACGCAGCCACCAACGGTTGGCAGTCGAAGGACCACTTGTCCACAAAACGGACCATCCTGTCTTTCTGTTGGTTGGATTAGAGACTTGACAAGGGTATCCTTTGTCACACCTGCGTCCTGGACCTCAGATGAGACCGACGTTGTTAACCTCTCAAAGGTCGCAGACAAGCTTCTTCTTAGCTTTCATCACAATCATACAGTTAAATTTAGCAAAAAAATTAATTTTTTTTAACTTTACTAAAGTGTAATTAGACTTCATCTAATTTCTGCATAAGAGTGATATACTTATAGTTCAAAATAGACAACCATCTAATAGCAGATTGAATAATTGAAATGCACAATTAATAATCTCATTAATAGTTGCCAAACCGTCCTTAACATAAAAGGTTGAACAAACGTTTGAAAGGAAACACTAGGAACAAAATCAACTAGCTATTTCTAATCTACTAAATCTAAAATATAAAGCGTAGTAATCCTTGAACTCAAGAGGACCTACCAATGTCTGGAGGTACTAGTCCAAACCGCTTCAACTGATCTTCAAGGACCTGCACCTATAAAAATAACAATTGTATATGGGTTAATACACACTAGTACTAAGTATTGGTGTATGGACATAAACACATAAGGACTATGCATGATCAAGGAAAGCTCTTCCTATAGCAACATGCCATTTTTTGAAAGTGAAGTTACTTTACTTTCCTAATTTGTTATTTATGAATCATTCTACGAATATGACATATTTCATGTATTTAAAGCACACATCTCATTTTCTATATGAACATAAAACCTTTGAATCATGAACATAATTTTATAACAACTTGAGTAAAAATTAATATTTTTTCTCCCTCGTAGGACAAGAGCTCCTTAATACAGACTTAGTTTATTTTTCAATCTTTTCCTCTTCTTGTTGTGTAGTTCAATGATATCCTTTGATCCTATGTTTTACTTATGAGTGCAATGATTCATTGTAGTCCCGTTCCTACAATGAATTAAGTGAGTATTCCAAAAGACTCAGGAAATGATTGGACTACCCTACTTAGAAGTTATTCTTTCCATTCTTGTTAAATTGGGCATGGAGTCTTTATAAGCCAATCTTTATTGGCTACGCCCATTATTTGATCAGTTGCATAATATAAAGATGCTGGGGCATATATTTATTGGCTATGCCCATTATTTGTTTTGCTCTCTTTATTGGCTTAAGCCAATAAGCGTTAAAACTTCATTCTTATCAAATATTGATAATTTTGATATACTTATGCTTTTGCTTACTTAGTTCACTTTGAACCTACATTTCTTATTCTTTGATCTCATGTTCACTTTGAACATACTTTTCTTCTTTCTGTCTTACTTTCTTAAAGAAATATTTGGCATTAATCGACACAGATCATGTGATATAACATGAAATCAGTGTCTTCCCTACACTGAAAAGTGGTGGTTCACCGGCCAAAGTGAAATCGAATAATTCCTAGCTTTCTTAGGTTGATCCACTAGCTAGTAACCAATGCTGGCAACATAGTTCAAAGACTAGGAGAACTTGGAGATCCTTATCCACCTTGGTGGTAGTCTCATCTCATGAGGCTTACATTTTCTTTCACAAGCTCATTGCTAGTCTATCGGTGCTTTTCTCATTTTATCATACATTATAATATTTGGAGTTGACTCATACATTATGGAAGTTTGCTTCTAGTATGAGGTATGCTTATCTCAACTTCTCTTCCCTTTCTTTTCTTGTGAATGTGAACTTAAATCTTACTTTATCATTATGGTGTAAATGAGACTTTTCTCACGATTTCTAACACCCTCTTATGTGAGTATATTAGACATAATTGTTTAGGTTCAAGTGAGACTTGTCTCACTTCCTTTAACACCCCATTCCATGTCAATTTCATGACTCATAAGCTTTTATGCTATTTCTTTACTCACCTTATCTTGTTCAACATTATTTGGTAGTCTTGTACCATTCTTTATGAAAGTTGTAAGGACTTATTAAATGTTCTACTATGTTCACAAGTTCATGTAGATAGGGTATGTTGGGACTTGTCCTAATCATTGGCATATCCTAGGTTATGAGTTCATTGAGTTATAACTTATCAAATAAATCTTTAACATGTATTTGGCCTTACAATAAACATCATAATTTACATTGGTACTATAAGATTAGTATGACTATGTCATTGGCCAACTATATATCTTATTTTTTGAAATAATATTGCTAGACAATTTATTGGCATAACATAAACTTTCACTAAACATTGGTCATGAGAATATCATTATACAAGTCAATTAACTTCATGTATATACTATTTTAATCTCATCATTTTAAGAAAACTAACTTTTAATATATGATTAGCTTATAAGAACAATTTAATCTCTCAAACACAATTGACATTACAACTTTTCTTATCTGATGTAAATGATACTCTAATTATACGAAGCTAACCTATAGGTCTCATTCGACATTATCAAATCATAGAAACCTACATATAATGATCAGTTAGCACCACATACCAACAACATGCTCGAGATTGGCATTATACATACTACTAGAATCCAAGAAATAGAGAACTAGGGACATGAACATTGGACAATTTCATGGGAAACAACCCTAGTTTCAGTTTTCTTGAATTCAAAACGTTTGAAAAGCCTCATGGGGAAAGGAATCCAAGAGAGAAAACTCTTACCTTGTTTTATAATTGAATCTACGAAGATCACCCTGTACTTTGCAAGAAAATCTTGAAGAATTGCCTTGAAATCGCGTTAGGAAAATCAAGAGTAATTTTTCTATTTTTCTCACGTTTGTTTACTGTTTTCTTTTTAAGTCGAGGGTTTCTATGGATAAACGTGAGTCTAAATATTAGGAACTGAATATTGACTAATTCAACTTAGGATAATTAACTTAATTAAATAATCAATTAGCTAATTACTAAAATGCCCCTCCTAAATAGACTAAAAATAGGAGAGCATTTGACTTATCCAAATCTGAAAATTTGCTAAGCGTTAAGGTTTAACCATGATTTTTAATTAATTAATTAAGTTTATAATTTAATTAATTAAGTTACCTTGGGTAATTAATAAAATACCCCTAAGTCACTAGGACCATAACTAACCTCTTTGGACCATCCTAGGTTAGGTACTAGGATGATTATTTAGTTAGTTATTCGGCTAGTGTTACTAGGTTAGGTCTTAGGATTTCGGGTACACTAGTTAGTTTATTTTAGTTAGTCCTACGTTATTTATCTAGTTAGGTAAGTTAGGTATAGCCTGGTATTTTTTAGGAATCTAGGCCCCACGTGGCTTGACCCGTACGCGCACCTTTCCCATAACCGCCCTAATCGAAATCGGTTGGGCTTGGCACTTGGTTTCTTGGCGGTTAGCACATGTGTTGCTGCGCACTTCTTCTTCACCTCTTGTCCACTTCTTGTACGAAGGATCCTCACTATGTCCTTGGGCACTGCTTAATCTACATGATCATTTTAAATGATCATGTGCTGTGGTACCTAGGCTTGACACTTGGATGCCTCGTACCTAATGTGTGGAATCTAAGAAATTAAAATTTTTAGCTTAGGGTCTTCATTACTGGTAAATTTCTGAACAAGCTTGGATTGCAGAATTTGACCATCAAAGTATATCTTAAGTTACTTGTTAATATGTAGAAATTGGCTAACATCCTTAAGCTAATATTCTCTAACATGCCCAATATTACTCAATATTGGGCATTGGGATGCCTACGTACCCCAATACATATTCTTAAAACCTAATAGACCCTTCACTAGACAAGTACATTTTTTGGAATGTTACATCCTCTCACCCAATACTAAGTCCCTACCAACGGCACCCATCGACGGGGCGTCGATAGGCCCATGAGATGTTGATGCCTCCGTCATTTGGGTCTGCCTTGGACAATCATGACTCCAAGTTTAGGTCCTTCCTCAAGGACCCTTGGTTGGTCCTTGGTGATGTTTTCCTGGATTTTTCCAACCCAAACATGATCGTATATGATTTTATCACCTCTCACATGAATTTCGTTCAAAATGAATACGTAAAACTCGACAAAGTATGCTTAGACACACAAGGTATTTATTATTAGTTTTTAAAAGTCTACTTAAAGGAGATCGATTTAGTTTAAATATTTAAAACATAGCAGCGTCTTGCGTGGATTTCAATATTTCTATCCTAAGACTAACAATAAATACTATCAAGCAAATAAACAATGAAGTAAGGAAAGAGGGAGAGAGAGAGATAGTTGGGTCCAAATCCAGTTTCTGTTCGCGTGGACCGGTGTTCGGACCCTATTCTGTTTTGGTCCTTTAGCCCATTTCAACCTATCCTAAAAATCTAACAATACAATAATGATAAGAAAAAATAAAATTGGGCTTGTTGGCCCAAAATCTTAACCTTCTTGGTCTGCTTCAATTTTTCTCTGTTCGAGGAGAGACCTGTTCATCGATTTAGAGAGGGGGCTGGTTGACTCGCATGAAAGGAATAGAGCCTTTACGTCTCTCTTGAAATGCGGAAAGGGATTTTATGAAGGAACTCAGGGGGAATTTACATGCAAAGAGCGCACAACTAAGAGTTAGCTTCTACTCGTGATGATAAGACAAGCAAAAATAATCACATGAAATTTGATCGATCTCAACTAAACCTTGAACGGAATTCAATCAACAGTAACTAATAGGAATGACAGTTATAAAACTCAAATGCATTAAAAATCTTATAGACTTAGATTTAATGGAGTCAAATTCCAACGCAGGGGATCACTAGTAATTTAATAAGAAAATGCCACTGCCACTAGAAGCCCATTCACTATCTCATTATTTAGATAACAAATGAAGTAACATCAAAGAATTAATCACCACATATGCTTTAGAAATAGAAATATATATTTTCACTTGATTGGGGTCGTTCGCAAAGGGAACATGCAGTAAGAGAAATCTGGAAAATAAGGCATGACTTCCTCTAAAAAAAATTATCAGCAAGGCATTAGAATTTGAAGAAAGGAAAATATTACTTGATTTATAAATACATATACGGAACTAGACACAGTTATTGTATCATGGAAAATATTTTAACTCGGTACAAATAAGAAAATCTTGCATATAGGCCATATCCCTTAACCAAACACCAATTTAGGTCGAATTCACGAAAAGTGGGGTACAATATAAACTCAACGGGCAGAGCATTGATATACACAAACAGGTTTGACAAACATTTGAATCAAAGATTAATAGAAGAACAATGAAGATTAGGTAAACTCGAAATCTTTTCATCTTAATTTTGTAATGCAACTGAGGTGAAAGAAGGACAATGTGATCTCTACATCAAACACAAGACATACCTAAAAACATTCAAGGTAACTTGAGAATGACCCAACTATGGAATGGCTCGAGCGGCAAGAAAAGAAAAAAACCTAACACTATATACAGCAAAATGAAAATTTAAGTTGGCAAAACTTGACTTGCGAAATCTTTTAAACACATATATACTACATTAGAGTACCATTCCTAATCATTATATCTAACCTCCTTAAACATGATATAAGTTAAAACTAGATTTCCCATAGCCTAATAATACTTGTCTCCAACTATAACAAAGAAGCAAAGTGATGACCCAAATAAGATAAAGGAAGGAAGAAACTTAAATCAATTTTGAATCAAAGCAACGAACAATAGCTAGAGAGAAACATTGACCGCATTTAGTGTATTTCACCAACATTTAACCATATTCAATATCATATCGAGAGCATGAACAAGTCAACAACAAGACACATTTTTATTTGATAAAGAAAGCGAGAAAAAAGTAATAAAAATGTTACCTTTTCCGGTGCAGCGACTTGGAATTAGACAAGCTAAATGGACAGCGACTTCCACATGATCAAAAACACTATCAAAGAACAACACACTCGAAAGAAATATTGATTCCAACTAAGCTTGTGAGGAATGTTGTAAGCGAAATAGAACAGAGGAACTGAACTGAAATTCGCTATCCTCTCTGTTTACCTGAAGTGTTTGATATGTATGTATGTATATATATATACACATATTCCCTATCTTCCCTATTTAGGTACAAACTTGTCACTGGAATCCACAACCAAAAACAAAAATCTATCACAAAAAATTTTCCTCCCTTTGTACAGAGCAATTTTTTTTTGTCCCCTCTCACCACCAAGAAACATAAAAGACATATAAAAAGGGAAATTTAGGGTGACCATTTTCGGAGGAAAAGGGTAGGGTTAGATTTTTCCAAACTCACCTCTAATTCAAATTTTATCCAAAGAATGAGTAGAGTTGCTCTTTGTACGAGAATTTGGCAAAATTCCTGGAAATCTGGGTGAGGCAATCACATAGAGGACTCGAATCGATTTGCTTGTCCTCATTGATTGACATGGCTCGATCTTGTAGCTGCAAGGACGGCGACGCGACTGATGTAGGCTTTTTTCTGCTCTTTCTGTCAATCTCGTACGACAAAAAAAAAGGGGATGGGGAGGGGACTATATGCGATTGGGTTGAACCACTGTTGTATGCATTGTTAAAAAGATGAGTGGGACGGGGCACTGGAATTATTTTTCTACGCATTTTTTTCCTTTTGGACTTTATGCCCGTTTGAGCATGAAAAGGAGGACATAAGAGTCTGATTATTGCTGGAAGGCTTTCGTTCTTTTTGAAAGCAGATTTTGGCCGGGTCGGAGGGAAGAATTGATTGGAATTATTGTTTTACTGAAAATACTCAAATTGTCCCAGTCAAGGAAGGTAAGGGTGTGGGATGGAAAGCGAAACAATTGAAATTAGGGGAAATGGGTTGATGGGATTAAAATTTGTGCCTAATGTAGCCAAACTTAGTTAATCAGCTTTTCTACAACTCAAATCAAATAAAATTATGCAAATAACTAAAGAGCTTCTTAATTTTTAACCAAACAAAATAATTGCTCTAATAAACTAATGACTCAAAAATACAAACTACTGCTTTACACTAAATTAATTTTATAAAATATTAAGTAAAACTAACATCTTTGAGAAGATTTTTTTGAATATTTATAAATTAAAGTAATTATACACATAATTATGTAAATCATGTATATTATATAAAATTATTAAAAAGTGAGAAGAATAATTTAAAATGACTTGAAAAACACTTAAAATTTTATAAAATCTAATTACTTTAAATCATTTAGAATTATGAAGCTCGCTACTAAATTTCTATTGGGGAGTTCAATAATTTTGTTTCAACAGAAGGTCGTAGAATTCTGTTGTAATTGTTGTTTTTGGAGCTTTTGTATCTCCATAATTTTGCGATAGACTTCAATCTGATTGGACGAATCATATTTTGATCTATCCAGACAGGATGAAGGAATTAGTAGATAAATTTCTAAAAGGTGTCAAAGCGTGGAGACATTATCTTCTTAAATTAAATTCATCTAATATTAGATGGAAATATCATTGGTTCCCTGAGGTAATTGTTATGTCTTACTATCGTCCATTCGTTGTTCTGAAAAGTCTTTGAGGATTCAAATCGTACATACCCCTTCAAGTGCTATTGATACGCTCAAATTTACTTCTCAAATAAGAAGTAAAGCGGTCGCGTCAAGTAAATAACCCACTAGTGAGGTTGGGATCTTTCCACACGAGGAAAATTCTAGCACTTAACTTTAACTTTTATTACTATGTTGGGTTGATAACTTCCCTTAAAAGTAAAAACAAAAAATGTAAAAAGGGGGGTTTGTATTCCTAATAAGTAAAAAGAACTAAGGAATAGAAAGGAGACACTTACAGTATTTGAAAGTTGGGTTTTTTAATCAATTAATCAAATTATAGGGTTTACGTGTTCCCCACAGTTCATAACTGATACTTCCTAACTATAACAATTCTTTCCTAGTATCTTGCATGCAAGTGATAAGTTTTGTATTGCTAATCCTTGGTCCCGGGCCGTCTGTACTGGCAAAATATCAAACCTCCGCACTTGTCCGGCTACGTGGTGTTTCCTTCCTAACCCTTACGTTACCTCATATAAGGCATCGATTCGATATTTGACCTAAGTTATCCTCGTACCATCAATACTATCCTATTAGATAGTATATCAACTAAATCTATGTTTATAATTCTTTTCCTATTATCTACCTCCTTGTTCCGGCAAGTAGCATTAAGGGCGAGTGTAACGTTGATCATCCGTTAAAAAGACTTCTAACGAAAGAAGTATTATACCTCAAGACACTTTTTCTAAATTGTTATTTTAGCTAGGGGTTTATCGCATTTTTGCCTATGGGTCCACACCCTAGTTTTATGGAGTTTTAGTTACTCATAGCCTAAACACAATATTCAAAATATATTAAATAAGATTCATGTACTTACATTCATGAAAGAAAAAAGCCAAAGGTTGCTTGATTAATCACACAAAAAAAAAAAAAAAAAAAAAAAAAAAGTTTAACTTGTATGCAATCTCCAAAGAATCAAACACTCATAACAAAGTCGCAACACTATGATTTCTAACTAGCAAGTCTACCTCCAAACGAGGTTTTTTGACCTATTTATATACAAAATAAAAACCGAATTAAACAAGGGTTCTATATTCCTGGAAATCTGCCAAAACCCTGCTGGGTCGACGGACCATTCGACGGACCGTCGTGGTCATGACGACCGTCTTGGACTCCCGTCGTCCCATACTTGGTGCAATTTCTTCTTCTGCTTTCCTTCATTCCCCGCCCGGCAATGTGACGGAACTCATAGCACACGGTCTGTCGAGGGTCTCGTTTCAAGCTCACTCTTGAATCTGGTTGGGATCACTTCTCTGTCTTCACGACTACCTGCAGGACAACCGTCATAGCCATGACGGACCGTCACAAGCTTCGTAATCCCACACTTGTCAGCTTCCCATCTCCTTCAGCAGCTTCTCTACGCTCCACCTACGGACCGTCAACAGGCTGACGGACCGTCATAATCTTCGTAGGTGGCTCTTTTTCTGATTTTTCTCTCAAAATCTCCGCATTTGGCTTGGACAATTTTTGGAAAAACAGAAGAGAACTTGTATAGAAAATTAGCACCAACAGGGCCTTTTGGCCGCACTAAACTTAAGGAAAAAGTATTAGTGTATACGTGAAACCACGGTATATCAACAACCCTCAAGTTAAATTCGTTGTTTGTTCCTCAAGCGACCACTATTACTCACTACACATCTTTTGTACACTAGTATCATGTTTTCCTTTGCATCATTTTGCTATTAAATCCCGATAATCGCATCAAATCTAATGCATGCTATCACTATAGGCTTGAATTTTGTGGTATTCAACATGACACAGACTCACCATGCACTAACAACCTTATCTCTTCAATTTCTCACGAGATGCTAACAATTCGGTATTGCACCTAATGTCCTCACTTTAGACCAAATCCTCATTTTCACACAATGATTAGTTTGAGTATAAGGATTACATTTTCAACACTCGCTCTCAGAACAAAGTCACACTTCATTCGTACCTATTGCCATAAGCTTTCCTTCTTTCACTGCCCTTAGTTCGCTATACAACCCTTAGGATCACGATAGGAATTGTTAGCTTGTAACATAGGCTCAAGGTCAGGTGATGTACATTTTTCGGTATACGTTAGTGACCTTTTTGCCTCCTTACATATCGGCTACACCTTCCTTTTTATCATCTTATCTCGCCCAGTTTCTCATACTCTTTCCCTTTGCTAAATTTCTCTTCATTCTCATTTTGTAAGTGATTTTCGTTTGTTAATTTTTTTCACTAATTCTTAGTCACTTTACTTTTGTTCTTTCTCCTCTCTTTGTTTCTTTCAACCCCACTTTCCAGAGCAGTTTCCCTCATAATAGCCACCCTCAACTCATGGCTTTTCATAGTCAAGGTCAGCAATACCCAAAGTTTGGTCATGGGACCAAAAACGAAGGTTGTTTACTGTATAGCCACCTCACTCATGCTTTTGGCATAAGCGCAGGTGCACATGTCCCCAGGAGGCCCAGGGCCCAACACACTTTCCCGAAAGATCATTTAGGTGAAAAGAAGTTCTAATTTAAGCTCAGATTATTTGGATCAAAGAAGGATAATTTCATTGCAGTTCTTTGTTTGGGTTAAAATGGGCTTTCTTTAATAAGGGCCATGATCCTTTCCTAATTGTTTGTTACAACTTCTTTTAAGCAGCACTAACCAGGCAAGTTCTGCTCAGTACCGATAGTGGACTATTCAAATTTCCTCACTCTCACTTTGACATGTCATCACTATACCAGATTATTTAGACACCTAGTTCGAATTGTAAAGACTTAGGTTAATGCAATGGTGTACTCTAATTTCACGCTTGAAGCACACAATTGTCAGTTACTATGCCTATTCATGCGTTATTTTCAGTTTATAGGATCTCATTTTAGCCATATTCTCTAGAATAAAACTATGTACAGAAATATCTAAACATGCCGGTTCCACAGAAAAAAGATATAATCAGTCTTTTGGGGAAAAGACTCAGGCAAGAAACCCCAAAAGAGGATAGTTATTTGGGTTAGAAATGGGCTTTCTTGAATTAAGGGCCTATGATCCTTTCGCTGATTGTTGTTTACAACTTAACTTTTATCGGACTAACCAGGCAAGTTTCTAGCTCAGTACCGCTAGTGGACTATTCACATTTCCTCCTCACTCTCCTTGACATGCATCACTATACCATATTATTAACACCTAGTTTGGATGAAAGACTTAAGGTATGCCATGGTGTTTAAATCTAATTTCAACTCTTAGAGCCACACAATTGTCCAAGTTACTATGCCTAGTCTGCGTTATTTTCAGTTTATCAAGGATATCATTTTACCATCATGCTCTGAAATTACACGATGTCACAAAAAGATATAACATGCCGGTTCACAGAAAAAAAATAATCAGTCTTTTGGGGAAAAAGAACTCAGGCAATAAAACCCCAAAAGAGGATAGTGAGTTGGGCTCATCATACTTCACCCTAAGCACTCACTTTTCCATTACCCCAACCCCCAACAAAAATCATGCAATTGTCCCCATGCATAACAAAAACTAAAGATTAGAGGGGTAGTTGAGCAAACCTGTGCGGCATAGCGCCGCGAGTCAACAAGCTGGTGGTTCCGGTTTTCCCAGAACCCACATCTCTGCAATCTGGACCACCCTCAGTGTGTCCTCAGCATCTGACACCCTCAGTGATCCCTCATTCAACCCAACCTCACCATCAGTAGTGCCTCCTGCCTGTCCTCTACAATGTGGGGCTAGACGCCCCCAGCCGCATCCTGCGATGCTCGATTTGGTGTGGCTCCGCCTCATGCAAGAGGCTCTCCTCTCGGCCTCCATCTCTCGGTGCTCCTTCTTCCTTGATCGCGCCTCATCCTCTGCGACACCTACGCCTCTTGGCACCTCTCCGAGGGGAAGGTGGGTGAATGTTTCGAGTACGATACAGGGCCGCCAATACAGTGGTCCTCACGCAGCTCCGGAAATCTCGCCTCTAGGATCGTGTCTATGTCCTGCACGAAGACTGTCGACTGCAGCCAGAAGAGTCGCACATCTACCTGGGGGCTGTGCGGGCTGACATCTCAACTCAAATGCATTGGTGCTGGTCGCACCCAGCAATCTTCCGCTGCATCTTCCCTACATACGCAGCTTCAGACTCAGTAATAGACTTCTTCATCCCACGGCTGGATATGATGCAGAAGAGGGCCATTTTATGCCTCCAGTTTTGGGACCCTAGCAAGTGGGCCGGTAAGGTAGAGGGGCTGTGCGAAAGAGCTTCGGGGCTGGTCTAACTACCGCGGGATCGACTCGACCGGGGTAGTGTCAGTGGACCTCTTTGTGTAGCGGTGCGGGCCTGGGCCCACCGTATCCGCAAGATCATCAGTAATTTGGTGCAGCTCTGGACGGGGCCCTCGACGTTGGGCCAACTCATTGGCCTCGGTCTCTGATAAAGGGGGGGAACAAAAAGGCCCGACGTCAACGGGTGACCCCTGCGGGGTCTTCAACTGATCTATGTGCCATGAGGGCCACACCTGCGGTCCTGCAAGTGCAAAAATCATACATGGAAGGGATAGGTAGTAGTGGACCTTGAATGCCCTCTTCGTGCATACTGCCTGAGAAGCCAGGCGATGTCGACCTCGCATCCGGCTATCATCGCGCTATCACAACACTGCTCGATCCCCAAGTGACGATGTTATCAGTTAGCTGTGGGAGGAAAGGCAGTGACGGACGAGCAACCACAAGAACTCGCGACGAACGTGAGGTTGCTTTCTTGATGGCCCCCTTTGGCTCGTGACCCAATGATAAGAAAATGGGAATGGATCCCCATCACAACAAATATAGTAATATTAGATAAATATGAATCAGCGATAAGAAGTGAATTTGGAGGCATGACACAATAAAGAGAACAAAACAAAGAAAGAATAATAAATAGACAATTAATGACAAAGTTAACTATATGTAAAATGTGTATATAGAACAATAACTTGTGCATTTAAAGAATATTATTACAAAGCAAAATAAATCTTAATGAAGCAAAAAAGTAAGAACACAATATTTACAAAATTACCAGAACCATTTAGTACAAAAGTAATTAAAGATTGGGAAAATGAAGGACTTACAGATACTTTAGGATCTAGAAATAAAATTTTATCCCAATGGTTTACACAATTATGTGAAACCCAAAAAGAAAACTTAAAAAGGAGAAAGTATTAAATAAAATCTATCATGTTGCAAAAAATAAATGGCCCACGAATTCGGATGCACAAAACAAAAACCCCAAAGAGATAAAAATTATACAAAAAATAGAACTAATATAAATATAAACAACCAGAAGAAGGTATTATATAAAAAATTACAAAACAAAAAGACCATATAGACCAAAAAGGAAAATATCCCAATGACATGTTATAATTGTGGAAAAATAGGACACATAGCTAAAGATTGTAAATTACCAAAAAATATAAAAAGAAAACAAATTACAGAATTAATAATTGATGACGAAAAATACATACAAATGGAATATATAGATTATGAAATAAATGAAAAATAGATAGCAATATGAGTATCGGATATAGAAATGAGGAAGAAATATTGACCCAGATAGTGATGAAACAGCGAGAGAAATACAATGAGTGAAAGTGAAATAAAGATAATTACTGAAGAAATCATGAAAATGAAGAAATATCACACCAAAAATAATATTTGACAACACAGTTTTTGAACAAATAAAAGGAAAAGAATTAGATTTAAGTGTTGAAAAGATACTCGAAAACCTAAAATAAAAAACTGGTTTAAAATACAGAAAGAAGAATATTATGTAGTTAGTGAGAAAGAACATGTTTATAGACTGCAAATACACAAGCGAAAGGCATTATACCTATAATAAGTAAAAGAGTAATAAATAAAGAAATCAAAATATAAAAAATAAAGCAGCTATAAATAGTTACATTTAGGAGCAACAGAAAATTAATAAAAGCATGTTTCAGGGAAGGAATAGATACACCTATTGAAATATATTTAGCAGATGATAGAATAATACATCCTATAGAAAAAAGCGTAATTAGTGCAGTTAAAGGAAATTTAGTATATCAAAATTTAAATTTATAATAAGTGCTAACTATACAGTAGCATTACAGATACAAATAAGATAAATCATTTAGTATTATATGGAAAATGTCAAGAATAAAATTAGCACCAGGAAGTAAGATATCACAGCAAGATGTAAAAAATTATATATACTAACAAAACAAAAAATAATGACAAAATAAAATAGATAAAATAAAAATAGAAACCATATTTGAAAGAATAATTAGATAATAGAAATATGATTATAGTTACAAAGAAATTGACAATGAAGAGATTAGAATAGTATAAAAGAAAGATTAAGTACCTCTAGTATACCAAGTACAATTACAACCAAATACAATAACAAGAACTATTTCATCAAGAATGAGTACATCTAAAAGAAAATATGAAATACCACAAGAATTATTAGGAGAAATAACACCAAATCATTATTTATAACAGGAATAATGGATCAAGAAGATATAAAATTTTAATAATACAGGACAAGAAGAAAATCATATAACAAGAGAACTAGTATTAGAAGAAGAAATAATAAAAACAGGACACACATGCCCTGGATTACCTAGTGAAATAATAACTACAAGTGAAGAAACAACAGAGAAAGAATAATTATAAGTGGAACCTTAAAATACAATTTAAGATATACCAAGGAAACTATAATATTTGTTAGGAATAAAAAAGTGCTAGAGAAAGTTAAACATATAATATAGAAAACGACACGTTGACAATAACCTGTCAAAACAAAAAGATATTATAAAAAGAACAGATGAAAATGAAAATATATAACTTGCAAAAATTATCATAGAAGGATATCAAACAGATACAATACCCCTATGTAGATACAGGAGCAGAAGCAAACATTGTAATATAATTGTTACCAGAAGTAAATGGGAAAAATAAAAACACCCATGGTAGTAACATGATTTAATAATGAAGGAAGTATGATAAAATATAAAGCAAAAAAATAAAGAACATATATGGGATAAATATTAACAATAGAAGAAATTTATAATTTCGAATTACGACAAAAGATATGTTATTAGGAATGCCATCTTAGAATAGATTTTACCCACATTAATAAACAAAAACACATTGGTGGTTTACTACACCTTGTGGAAACAGAATAGGAGCAAAAAGAGTAAAAATAAGCAAAGAAAAGCTATAGGAATGGTAAAAGGAAGCGAAAAATAAACCAAGAAANGGTGGATAATTAAGGTATAGGGAGATTGCTACTTAGTAACTCATTCTCAACGAACGAAGAATACTCATCTCAAGAGTTAAATTGGAATTAAACATTTCAACTCACAAAGTGTAATCCACCTCTGCTTCATTCCTGTCGGTGCTAGCCATAACTTCCCACGGATACTGAACATAATAAACTATAAGTTAAGGATATCGAGTGAACACCACATCTCAACTCACGATGGGCATTCATGTTACAACCTATCATAGAAAGCTCATGGGATGTAGTGGGGTTTCTACTAAAAACTTAATCTCAACTCACGAAGAGTGTTCACCCCTAAACTCTCCTTTAGGAATTAACTTCGCATCATTTATTCAAGTGAATGTGTGTGTACATGTGATCTCACCTTGTATATAAGCTTCATTTCATTTATATTTATTTCCTATACATGTTTAGATATTCATTCATCACATCACACACCTTACATACTTTATATAATCATGTAAGTTATTTAGAGATAATCCTTAACATACTTCATAACAAGCTTCATAAAAAATTAACAAGAATAAATTTATTTAAGCATACACTAACATACTTCACATGATATCTTTATAAGAGACATTTAACAAGAGTAACCTTATCATCATACTACTTAACGTAAAAATCCTTCATGGCCTCATTAGCAATAACAAGTTACTTCACATTCATACAATTCAAGTGAACACCGTCATCAAGAAGGTGGACCATACAACTCACGAGCATTTTGGAAAATTAAGGCTAAACAACATAACCAACTTACACTACAATCCAAGGGTTCATCACCTATAATATTTTACTCAATATATCATCATAAATTATCCCTTTGGTCAGTATCTAAACATAAATAACAACCATAAGAAACCCATGTTAAAACACTACCCATTCATGATCATTTAAGACATTTCTTAAGTGGAAATTTGATGAAAAACTTTAACATGATTTCATTGAAGTTTTAACCTTAAAATCATCAAATAACAATAAAAATACAATCAATAAGTCATTAGAAATGTTTTCATGCAAGACCCATATTTAGAGTTGAAGATAGAAAAAAACAAGGGTTGAGAACCCATTTTGAAATTTTATTAGAAGGGACTCCTTGAATGGAAGAGAGTTCAAGGATAGATAAAATACCTCATATTGAAGAAATAGAAATGATTTTTGAAGAAGAAACGACCACCAACAACCCTCCTAGAAATTCTTGTCTTCTAGATTCCTAGGAGACTTAAGAGATTATTCTAAGAGAGAGGGGTTTTGGGTTTTAGGAAGAGGGGTCTAAAATGAGGTCTTAGGGTTTATAAAACTTTAATATACCTAATAAACCCTAAAACTAATGTTCTAGTACCATAAAATACTTTGGGTGAATTTACCAAACATCCCAAGCCAAGGCATTCCACTTAACAGTTTTGCAGACCTCAAAGATGAGACCTAACCAACGGACCGTCTGTGCATCAATGGAAACTTTGTAGGCCAACGGACCTTCCTTAGGGTCGTCGTTTGATCACTTCTTTGGCAGTTTGGTCCAAGTGTTGGGCCCTTTATCTAGGGCCCCTTGTGGGTCCTCTGTAGGGTTGTGCCCGGATGTTAAGCTCCTAAACTAAGTCGTCTATGTCTTACGAACCTCTCATACAAGTTTCATGCAAAACTAACACATAAAATTTACTCAAACACCTCAAGACACACAGGTGCTATACAAGGCAGACCTTCCCAACGTCATGGACGTTGTTGGAAGTTTTGACCTCCAAACTTTACCAAACACTCACACATTGCCTAATAACAATAAAGTAACTAATTTTAAATTTATATTTACTCAAGAAACACTCACATGGCTCTATTTAACCCTTGTTCATTTTGGGGTGTTATCTCCCCCACTTAGAATAACGTTCGTCCACGAATAAAACTTAAACCTAAAGAACAAGAAGGAATCAATTAGTATCACATAAGACATTAAAATATTGATCAAAACAATAAAAATCAAAGCAGAAACTAGAAAGGAACATAATATCACACTTTTAAATAGTATCTACATAAGCACTTTAGGGAAACTTCAAGAAAATAAAAATTCATTCTTAACATTGCTTTATGGCAGAACTACCTTATCCAACATTATACTCATAAACAACATTTCTAACCACATTGAAATCATTGTTCATGAAAAATGCAATTTTCTAAAAATTAAAACTTCATTACAGTGAATTCAAAACAATACTATGTCGCCTGCTTAAAAATATCATAATGCACTTTCCAAGAAACATTATCAACATGACATGACAATATGAGGGACAAGACCACACTAACTTACTCCAAAGAGACTTGGAAAGTTTCACTAAAGTGCAATGTGAGAGTTGCATCCCATACTACCACTCCGATTTAGTGACCCTTTAGGATTCTCTTGGAGTAAGTACATTATATGCCAATATACTCATTTCAGGCACCCCCACTTAGGGTAAATCCATATTCAAGGTCACATACTCCAAAGCACCATTATGCTTATCGCGAGGTAGGAACCCATACTACCCTCAACTAATGCACATGAAGAGTAAAAATAAACCTTACAAGTTAAGCATAACACTTCCCTCTTAGGATTCAAGCCTAGACAAACTCTCTAAAACATAACTTGATTCAACTCTTAGGAATTACTTAACTCAATTTCATGGAACAAAACTTTTGCACTAAATATTCATACCACATTTTCATCTTAGTGTACGCGTACACCAAAACTTCCACCAATCACAAGAACAACTATGAAACTTTAGTCAAACAAGCTAGTTTCCTTCAACTTCTAATAAATCTCCACATTCCCTCATCATTTTTGCACATTCACACCTTAGAGCATATTTACCATTATTGAACATAATAACAAGATAACTCATTTATTCTTAAAAACACTTTATTCATTCTTATAACTCTTACTGTAATTACAACTACATCACCATAAAGTTTCTCATCATAACAATCCCAACCTCATAATTCACACCTAGACATAAATGGCATGACATCCCAAATTTCAAAAATTACCTTCACATCTACTCCTTTAGCCACAAAACCATCATAACATCAAAACTCGCCTTTTCTCACCCTTAAACATTGAAACATCTTCACTTCAAAGCAATGACACCTAAAAGACCACAAGACAAGGGAACATAAGAGAGAGAGACCTTATGGAGTTATGTTCTATGGAACGAGTCAAAAGTAATGAAGAAAATGGCACTTTATCGTCCTATAGGCTCTCATCCATGAATGTGTCGTGACTCGCACCCATGACCAATATAGTAATAGATATGGGTTGTGTAACTTTTAGACCTTTAAGTATTTCCAAAAACCGTATGCTCTGATACCAAGTTTTCGACCCGAAACTACACCGTAGAAGTTAGGAGGAACCATCATTTCGTGGATGGACGTATTTGACCCTTTGGGGTCTTGTACAAGTCCTTTAACTAAAATTCATTACATAAGACATGAAAGTAGTGCAGAATTAAAACTTTTCTAAATTAATAAAAAGGAAATATTTCATAAATACTTAAGAAATCTCATCATCACAAGCATGACTTCAAGACACGACATAAATAACTTAAGGAATCGACCCTTTCAATTTAAATGAAATATATAATATGTCTTTACATAAGGAAACTGAAAAGATAGAAATTATGCCCTCGAATATATGAGGGAACTTTGTCTTGAGAGGCAATTTCCCAAGATTTGCCTTCTAAATTTAATCCTTTCTTCCAACCTCTACTTAGATAGTATAGAAAAGTATGGGGATAGTACTAATAATAAACTATGGAATATGCAAAAACATGCGAAAAGGAACTTTTTAGTAAAATAACATTTCATGAAAATTTTGCAAAACATTCAAGTACATAAAAGAAAAACATCATAAGAATCATCGTTTAACACTTATAGAAAAATTACCATAAATTTTAAACCAAAAGGTCACTTTACAGTAACTTCACAAAAACATATAGTGAACTCCAACTAAAATTATCATGAACTATTAAGACCCCAAAATGGTGAAACTTTCAAAGCATTGCCAATGAGGAATAAGCATCATTTCCATAGGAGTTTCCCTTCAAAGGTCATCTTAAGATTCACTAAGGTAAGACATAAAGGAAGTACACATATACCTCCTTCAATTAAAACCAAATCAACCCTCAAGACTTCCTTACTTTCGGTATACTCACTTCGGGATATAAGCACCCACTTAATGTCAATACAATACCAGAACACCCAACAAACCACCAAAATCTTCCCTTTTGGAATGCCTGCTTAGTGCAATGAGTAGAAAGGGTCCCATACTACCACCTACCCTAAGTGGCACATTCTTTTAGAAGTTTTTGAACCATGTCTTCCCTTTCGAAAGGTCCTACATAATGCAATGAGTAGATAGAGTACCATACCACCACCTACCCTAAGTAGCACTCTCTTTTAGAATACTCAGTTCAATTAATTCACATAAGACTAACCAAGACTCCCCTTTCGGAAGTTCCTACTTAGTGCAATAGATAAATAGCGTCCATTACAATGCCTACCCTAAGTACCACGTTCTTTTAGGAGACTCTTTTTTGGGAGTTAGCTTAACTAACGTTGACCATGAGAGATAGACATGGAACCCTTATAATAAGCCCTATCTCATGACAGATTTGACTTTCCTAGAATGAGTTCATTCTAAAAGATTTGACATAGCTTGTCCAATAGTTACACCTATGCGGGGCATAGTTAAAGGATAAGAAGATTGCAACTAAGTAACTCATTCTCTACTAATGAGGAGTACTCATCTAAAGAGGTACATTTGAATACAACATCTCAACTCATGAAGTGTAATCCACCTCTGCTTCATATCCCCTCGTTGCTAGGCATAACATCACACAAATTCTCAACATTATAGACTATAGGTTAAGGATAGCTAGTGAACACCACATCTAAACTCACGAAGAACATTCATCCTCAAACCTATCCTATAAAGCTCATGGGATGTAGTGGTGTTGGTACTAAACACTTTATCTCAACTCACGAAGAGTGTTCACCCCAAAATTCCCCTTTAGACTTAACTTAACTTCATTCGTTCATTCAAGTGTTAGTGTGTATGTACATGTGAGCACACCTTGCACATAAGCTTCATTTTATTTACATTTAATTCCTATACGTGCCTAGACCTTAATTTATCACATCACACACCTTACATACTTCATATAATAATATAAGTTCTTTAGACTTAATCCTCTACACACTTCAGTACAAGCTTTATAAAAAATTAACAAGAATAACATCATTTAAGCATAAACTCTAACATATTTCACATAATATCTTCGTAAGTTAATTTTAACAAGAGTAACCTTATCATCATCCTACTTAACCTAACAAGCCTTCATGGCCTCATTCACAATAACAAGTAACTTAACATTCATACAATTAAAGTAACCACTTCCACCAAGAAGGTGTACCATACAACTCAAGAGCATTTTGATAATTAAAGCTAAACAACATAACCAACTTACCCTTAAAGCTTTCATAACCTAAAAATTTTACTCAATATTTCATCATAAATTATACCATTGGTTAGTAGATAAACAACAATAACAACCATAAGAAACTCAAGTTCAAAGACTACCAATTCATGCTCATTGAACCTATTTCACAAGTCAAAATTTGATGAACAATTTAACATGATTTCATTGAAGATTTAACGTTAAAATAATCAAATAACATTAAAAATACCATTACTAGGTCATTAGAAACGTTTTAAGGCAAGACTCATATTCAGAGTTGAAAATAGAAGAAACTAGGGTTGAGAACCTATTTTAGAAATTTATTAGAAGGGACTTCTTGAATGGAAGAAAGTTCAAGGATTGATACCATACCTAACATTTAAGAAACAGAAATGATTTTTGATGAAGAAACGACCAGCAATATCCCTCCTAGCACTTCATGACTTCTAGCTTCCAAGGAAACTTGAAAGAGAATTATAAGAGAGAGGGGTTTTGGGTTTTAGGAAGAGGGGTCTAAAATGACGTTTTAAGGTTTATACAACTTTTATATACCTAATAAACCCTAAAAATAACGTATAATTCTCATATAGGACTTGGGGTGAATTTACCAAAAACCCTAAGACAAGGCAGTCCACTTAACAGTTTTGCAAACCTCATAGATGAGACCTAACTAATGGACCATCTGTGCATCAACGGATCATTGGTAGGGTCTCGTGGGTTGACACCTAGCTAAAAATGGAGATGGAAATACTTAATTACAGGGACAATCGACGCCCTAGATATAACGACTTTTTGTGGACCAATGACCTGTCCTTGGGGTCGTCGTTTGGTCACTGCTTTGGTAGTTTCGTCCAAGTATTGGGCTTTTAATCAAGGGCCCCTTGTGGGTTGTATGTGGGGTCGTTCCCATATGTTAAACCCCTAAACTATGTCGTCTATGTATTAGGAAAATATCATGCATTTTTAAAGCAAAACAAACATATAAAACTCACTCAAACACTTCAAGACACACAAGTGCTATCGATGGTACCCCTTTCAAACGTCATGGACTTTCTTGGACGTTTGACCTCCAAAAATAACCAAACTTCACACACTCACTAATAACACTAAATTAACTCAATTTAACTTCAAATTGAGTTAATAAACACTTAGGAGGCTCTAGTTCATGATAGTTAATTTTGGGGCGTTGCACTTACCCAATCTCATCCACAAGCCATCATCAAGGTTTTACCATCAACCGTCCAATTCAACCCCAAAATGTGCGTAATATTTTCACACAATAGTATCCAAAATAATAATAGTGTTAATTGAATCATTATGTAATAATTTATCACCAGCTCATAGCCTAAGGTTAAGGACTTAGGTCAAATTCTTGATCTACTTTCCAACTTTGATCAATTACTCAAGAACAATCATAATCGTATTACAATATATCACAATATATTCATAAATTGGAACAACAACCACATAAGATAGTAATTCAAACATTAACCAAGCAAATTGTATCAATACTATATAATTAAATTCAAGATCACAACCTCGGGTTAAGGGGAAAAGATCATTTTCCACGAACTAGGTCAATGAATCAAGAGGTAGTATAGTTCAATAATAATACATGTTAATCTACTCATAATACCCAAAAGTAATCATAAACAAGTCAAATCACATGATCAATTTCGTATTGGAAGTTAACCCAATTCAATTTCATACTTTTGAAATCAATATTTGAGGAACCATTTGGGGAAAGAGATACGAAAGGACAAAGGAATATCATACCTCACTAATTGATGAAGTTTGATGGTGAAAATTTGATCCTTTTCAGACATAGAACCCAACTTTACATGGTTTTCAATGGGTTTTCTTTAGGGGAGAGAATGAAGAGAGAAGGAAGAGTAATTGGGTGTTTGGAATTATAAGAGTCATAAGATGACTTAGTTAGGACTCCCTTTGCCTCTAAATAATTAAAAAAACCTTAAATTAATTTAATTTTACCATCTATAAACGTGGCAGCAACACAGGGACCTGACCTACAAGACCCCGACTAACGGGTCGTAGGTCAGTCTACGCCCTGGTGCTCCTCCGTCCTGTACACCCATCATTTTACTCATAGGCTGGTCCAAATGTACCATTAGAGAAAATGGTTAAGTGTTTGTCGATGGATGGTATCGACACCCCGTCTATCAAATAACGCCTCTTCACCTGGACTTCGTGGGTACACACTACCTCATGGCAGCATTAACCAATTTGCAACGGTCCACAATGGTCCTCGTTGGTCCCTAGGGATTCGTACCCGAACTTTTTGACTATAATAATGTCATACTTTTTAGACACGTTACAAACAAAATTCATTATTTTCTGACTCCTAAAACTCAGTCGAATAGGATAAGGCACTCTAGAACCTCCTGTACTACTTTTCAGACGTCATGGACATTCCTAAATGACCTATATACATTATAATTGACTTAAAAACAATGTTACCACTCTTAAAATCTCATGCTAGGCTCTAGATTAGGCTTTTTACTTTTGGGGTATTACATTCATTATGCACATAATGAGGGACCACATCATATAGACCCATTTGGACTCATAGCATACACATCATCACAACAAGTAGAGGACACTACAATGTCAAGCATAATAAACATAAAAATATAAAAATACATTAGAAAAACTTCATAGAATATCCCTCAAATATACTTGTGCAATGCATATGTGAAGTCCCATACCACCACTTACGCTAAGCAACTACCCGTAGGTTATCCTACTTAGGGTCCTTTCTTTATTTCCATTATCTATTTTACTTTAGGGTATATATAGCCTTAAATAACACTAATACCATGGGTTATAAACATTGAATTTTGTATTGTAGAGCCTTACACCAATGAAAGTTGCTCTACTTAGCCAAAGTAGAACTTTAATACATGCTACCATACTAAGTGATATCACTCGCTAGATCGTACGTGGAAAACATATTGTCTAGAAATTGGAGGTACATGTGGAAACTCTCTTTAAAAAAAATGGGGCATTGTCGTTATCCACTTATGGAAACACTCTTTATGCCTATTGAGACATTGTAGTTATCCACCTCGTGAGGCTATGGTAAACAAGCCTTCCCACATGGGGAAGGAGCACCCCTCATCTAATTTAACTCGGTGCTAATATAGGTTCTCTCTATTGAAAATCCATTATTATCTTTACTTTATAAAATATAGGCTTATGAACCCTTTATCATGAGCATAAAATATTTAAAGCACCATCTAGTATAGTTTAGTTGTTGGAACACCTTCCAAGCGCTCCTCTATTGACTAGATCATCATACATGTGTGTGTGTATAAATATATGTGAGAAATCCTTTCACGTAACACATTAAGGCCACACATGTTCATACATTAACATAATCATGCATTCATATTCATGTACATACAAAACCAAACCTAGGAACTATCATATAAAGGTAATCATATGCAATTCATATATAAGGTCCCATACACTTACCCATACTAGTACACCTGTCTAGTCATCCTAGTTAATGGATTCATAATATACTTTATAGATATAAGCTTTACATGCACAGTAGTAGATATTAGTGTATATGAGAATGTACTTTCATTAGACATTATTAACCTATAGAACTTTGTTATCATACATGAAATGTGAGTGTTCGTACATTGGTCAACATGATAACCTAATGGATATCAACAATAAATTGAGGCAGCCACCCTCTTAGGACTACAATGCACATTAAAGCATAAACCACACAACGCATACTAGGATAAAAGACAATATAACTTCAATACTTACATCCAAGACTCCTAACTAGAGCTAATCACACATTAATGTAGGGGTATGTAGTTAAGGGTTCATTCATAATTTATAGTTCATAATTGGCATCAAATACACTATACCTAACATAGACGTCGACATACTCATATTATTGGTAATTGTCACGACCCAAAACCGAGCCGCGACTGGCACCCACATTTACCCTCCTATGTGAGCGAACCAACCCATCTAAACCTTAACATTTCAAGATATATCAACAGAAAATAATGCGGAAGACTTAAACTCATTAATAAAAACAATTCAATACTATTATTATTATCCCCAAAATCTGGAAGTCATCATCACAAGAAAATCTATCTCCAATTACTTAACTAGGAATGTCTAAGAACAAAATAACTAAAAAGCTAAGCTAGTCCATGCCGGAAGTTCAAGGCATCAAGACTTGAAGAAGAAGACCCAGTCCAAGCTAGACGCATTAGCTCACCCTGAATTTCCGATGAAGTGAGGACTGGCTAGATCTGCTGTTGAGTTGAAGTTGACGGAACGTTTGCTGCATTACACAAATAACAAAGAGGAAAACATAAAAGTAGGGGTCAGTAAAACCACACGTACTGAGTAGATATCATCGGCCAACTCAAAATAGGGGAACAGTATATATCATATAATGTAAATCAACTACAATACTCAAATGTAGCAATAACAACATGAATTCATCAATAACTACAACCGAGTTCACACATGAGGACTCAAGCCTCAATACCATACTTATTTGGGAATTAAGTCATTAGATTGAGTATATTCATTATCTTTCAAGATTCATTATCTTTCTTCCTCTTGTGTCGGTACGTGACACTCCGATCCTCTATTTCTATCCTGTGCCGGAACGTGGCACTCCGATCCTCATATTCTTCCTGGTACCGGAACGTGGCACCCGATCCATATTCTATCCTGGTGTCGGAACGTGACACTCCGATCCTCATATTCTATCCTGGTACCGGAACGTGGCACCCGATCCATTTATCTATCCTTGTGTCGGAACGTGACACTCCGATTCCTCATATTCTATCCTGGTACCGGAACGTGGCACCCGATCCATATTCTATCCTGGTGTCGGAACGTGACACTCCGATCCTCATATTCTATCCTGGTACCGGAACGTGGCACCCGATCCATATTCTATCCTGGTGTCGGAACGTGACACTCCGATCCTCATTATTATCCTGGTACCGGAACGTGGTACCCCGATCCCCTAATTTCATCAAGCCTTCTTTTACATAAGGCATCATCATCTCATTATATAATTTATCAAGCCTTCTTTCATACTAAGGCATCATCATTCTCATTATATAATTTATCAAGCCTTCTTTATACTAAGGCATCATCATTCTCATTATATAATATATCAAGCCTTCTTTCATACTAAGGCATCATCATATATATATAATATATCAAGTGAATTAGGGTTTTTCAAGATTTGGGATTCAATAACTTCATCATGCTTTGTTAATTCATCACAATTTTATAATCATAATCATGCAAGCATACAACTTAAGCACATAGCGGGTTACAATATTATCAACACATAGTATTCATTATTAAGAGTTCACTACGAATATCGTAACATAAACATAACCTACCTCCACGAAGAATTGAATCAACAAGTATCTTTCTTCTCAAAAATCCTTGCTATCCTCTTCGTCTCTCTCTCTTGATCGATTCTCCCTCTCTCTTTCTGTTCTTTCTATTTTTCTTTATTCAAACCCTCTTTCTTTTACCCTAATTAATATATAATTAAGATAAAAAGATGGCAATAATAACCCACTAATTAACTTAAGGTTACCTCTTTTAAACCCCAAGTAATTAGACTTATAACATTAACCCTCTAACTTATATTAAAGCAGGAATAGTCAAAACGTCCCTTAAAACGTGTAAAGAAATCCGACCCGAACTGGGATTGCGTATCCGTGACGGGCCGTCGCGCCTGCGTACGGTCGTCCTGCTGTCCGTCGTGCGCCACAGTGACTTGTTTTAAGTGGATGGCTGTGACGGGCCGTCGCGCCTGCGACGGTCCGTCCTGCACTCCGTCATGACGTTCAGAGAGTCGATTTTCAGTACCCAATTTCAATTTCTAAGTGTTTTGAAAAGACACATCCACGACGGTCCGTCGTGCCTGTGACGGTCCGTCGTGGCCTCCTTCACTCTGCCAGTTTTTCCAGAATAAAATCTGTTGCTCAAACGACTAAACAGGTCGTTACAATAGATACCAATTTACCCATCGTTCGTCCCCGAACGATCACAAGAAGGAAAACAAGGGCGAAAAGGAATACCTGAATCTGTAAATAGAGATGTGGGTATCTTTCTCGCATATCTGCCTCCTTCTCCCAAGTGGCTTCTTCAACGGGTCGATTCTTCCATTGAACTTTGATGGATGCAATCTCTCTGACTCTCAACTTGCGAACTTCTCTATCTAAAATAGCAACTGGGTTCCTCCTCATAAGAACATTCTCATCAAGCAACACTGAGTCCCAACGGATAATGTATTTCCATCTCCATGGTATCTTTTCAACATGGACACATGAAATACCGGATGCACTCCGGACAGCCCTGGGGGCAAGGCTAATTCATAAGCCACCTCCCCTATTCGCTTTAGTACCTCAAATGGTCCAATATACCTTGGACTTAGCTTACCTCTTTTGCCAAACCGCATCACCCCTTTCATGGGTGAAACTTTCAACAAGACTTGTTCACCTTCCATGAACTCCAAGTCTCTAACCTTCCGGTCTGCATACTCCTTTTGTCTACTTTGCGCCGCTAGAAGCTTTTCTTGAATGCCCTTCACTTTTCTAACGAATCCCTCAAAAGATCGGTACCCCAAGGTCTAACCTCGAATGCATCAAACCAACCAATGGGAGATCTACACCTCCTCCCATACAATGCTTCAAATGGAGCCATATCAATACTGGAGTGATAGCTATTATTGTACGAAAACTCTGCCAAAGGTAAGAAGCTATCCAATGGCCACCAAACTCTATCACGCATGCGCGAAGCATATCCTCCAACACTTGAATCGTTCGCTCAGACTGACCATCGGTCTGAGGATGGAACGCGCGGTACTAAGGTCCAACCTAGTACCCAATTCTGCATGCAATGTTTTCCAAAACTTAGAAGTAAACTGCGTACCTCTATTGATATAATGGATAGTGGAACCCATGCAATCGAACGATTTCTGAGATGTAAAGTTTGCTAACTTCTCTGCATTGTAAGTCACCCTTAACCGGAATGAAATGAGCAGACTTAGTTAATCTGTCAACAATCACCCAAATGGAGTCGAACTTGCCAAGTCTTTGGAAGACCAACCACGAAAGTCCATTGCAATTCTCTCCCCCATTCCATTCCGGAATGGGCATTCTTTGAAGTGTTCCTCCGGGCCTCTGGTGTTCATACTTCACTTGTTGACAGTTTGGACACTTGGCAATAAAGTCAACAATATTGCGCTTCATTCTACTCCACCAAAAGTGTTGTTTTAGGTCGCGATACATCTTGGTTGCACCCGATGGATGTATAGAATACCTTGAACTATGAGCTCTGCCAGAATAGTGTTGATCAAATCATCGATGCGGGGTACACATACCCTTCCCTTAATCCTCAACACACCTTCTCGTCGATTGTTGCTTCTTTAGCCTCTCCTCGCAACACTTTATCTCGGATTCGCCTTAGTTTCTCATCATCAAACTGTTTCCCTTAATCTTGTCAAGAAAAGAAGATCTTGACTCCACACTAGCCAACAATCCTCCCTTCTCATTTATTTCCAACCTCATCAAGTCGTTAGCCAGAGTCTGAACCTCTCTAGCCAATGGGCGTCTAGAGGCTTGCAAGAGGCTTGCAAATAAGCTAGACTTCCCATGCTTCCCAGCCTTTCTTACTCAAGGCATCTGCCACACAAACATTCGCCTTCCCGGATGATACAAAATAGTGATGTCGTAGTCCTTCAGTAGTTCCATCCATCTCCTCTGTCTCAGTTCAAATCTCTCTGAGTGAAGACATACTGTAGACTACGATGATCCGTATAGACCTCACACTTAACCCCATATAAATAGTGTCTCCATTGCTTCAATGCAAAACTAACCACCGCGGCCAATTCCAGTCATGAGTTGGATAGTTACGTTCATGCACTTTTAATTGTCTTGAGGCATAAGCAATCACGCGTTCTCTCTTGCATTAGCACTGCACCCAACCCGAATAGGATGCATCACAATAAACAAATGAGTTTCTTACCCTCTACCGCAAGGTGAGGATAGGTGCGGTAGTCAACAAAGTCTTAAGCTTCTGAAAGCTTTCCTCGCACCCTCCGACCATACAAATGGAACATTTGCTTAGTCAAGTTCGTCAGTTGGGAAGCATAGAAGAGAAATCCCTTGACAAATCGGCGGTAGTAGCTAGCTCCCAACAAAACTCCGTATTTACACACGTTAGTAGGTCTTATTACCCAATTCTTCACTACTTCGATCTTAGAAGGATCTACCATCACCCCCATCCTCGAAACCACATGTGCCCCAGAAGGCACTGCATCTAGCCAAACTCACACTTAGAGAACTTGGCATAAAGCTTTTTCCCTCATCAACGTTTCCAATACCATTCTCAATGTCTCATGTTCTTCTTACTCTTGGAGTATATCAGTATATCATCAATAAATACGATCACAAAGAGGTCCAAATACGGCTTAAAATCCCGTTCATCAAGCTCATGAACGCAGCAGGGGCGTTCGTAAGACCAAAAGACATCACCACAAATTCGTAATGTCCATACCTCGTTCGAAAAGCAGTCTTTGGCACATCCGTTGCCCGTATTTTCAATTGATGATAACCAGATCTCAAGTCAATCTTAGAGAAGACACAAGCACCTTGTAATTGATCGAATAAGTCATCAATGCGAGGAAGAGGATACTTGTTCTTAATAGTTACCTTGTTCAACTGTCGGTAGTCTATGCACATTCGAAAACTCCCATCCTTCTTCTTTACAAACAAAACCGGAGCACCCCAAGGAGATGCACTTGGTCTAATGAAGCCCTTGCTCAACAACTCTTGAAGTTGAGCCTTTAACTCTCTTAACTCCGCGGGAGCCATTCTATACGGGGGTATAGAAATGGGGCGTGTGCCCGGCTCAAGATCGATACAGAAGTCAATATACCTATCTGGTGGCATACCAGGAAGATCTGCAGGGAATACATCCGAAAACTCGCGGACTACCGAAACCGACTCAATCGAAGGTACTTGGGTAGTGTCATCCTTGAGATGGGCCAAGAAAGCTAAACACCCTTTACTAACCATTTTCTTAGCACGAAGAAATGAGATGATACGCACCGGATTGGAAGTGTAGTCACCCTCCCACACTAACGGATCTGTCCCAGGCTTGGCTAACGTCACCGTTTTAGCATTACAATCCAAGATCGCAAAATTTGGAGAAAGCCAAGTCATACCCAGAATTACATCAAAGTCACCCATTTCTAAAATAACCAAATCTACATGAGTGTTGCTCCCCACAAAGTTCACCAAACAAGACCTATGTACCTTTTCAACTACCACAGACTCACCCACCGGTGTAGAAACACGAATAGGCATGTCAAGTAATTCACAATGTAAATTAGACCATTAGCAAATGAGGAAGATACATAAGAAAACGTGGAGCCAGGGTCAAATATACAGATGCCATGCAATCACAAACCAAAGATTACCTGTGATAAAAGCATCAGACGCCTCCGCTTCAGGCCTCCCAGGGAAAGCGTAACAATGGGCCCTATCGTTTGTCTGTCCATTGCCCCTACCATGTTGCGTAGTAGCGGCTCCATTTTGCCCATCACCTCTGCCGTTGTGATGACCACCATTACCTCGACCACCACGTCCTCCAGAAAAGCGGCCTCTACCATGACCACCTCTACCTCTAGCTAGTGGGGTTCTGTAACTCTAGTTTGGACAATACCTCTTGATGTGTCCAACCTCCCCACATCCATAACACTCTCGGGGTTCATGCATAGGTCTCTCGGAGTAGTGTTGACCGTTCTGTGGTGGACCCCCAACTACAGTCTGTAGTGAAGACTGAATTGGTCGATTTGAGTAACCTCCGGAGCTCTGTCCTCTAGAGTGAGAACCATTAAACTCTCCTCCCCTTCGAAACCTTTTCGATGTCGATGTCGTGGTGAAGTCGTCTGGCTTCACTCCTTCCACCTCTATCACAAAGTCTACCACCTCTTGGAAGGATGTTGCCGTAGCCGCTACCTGTAAGGCTGAAATCGCAATTCTGACCTCAACCCCTTCACAAAACGGCGAATCCGTTCTTGTGGACTGAAACACAGTTGGGTGGCGTATCTGGATAGTGCGCGAAATTTAGCCTCATACGCGTTAACTGTGATCCTCCCTTGTTCTAGACTCAAGAACTCGTCCCTTTTTCTATCTCTCAAAGTCCTTGGGATATACTTCTCCATAAACAGAGTAGAGAATGATTCCTAAGTCATAGGTGGTGCCTCTGTTGGTTGACACTCAACATGTGACCGCCACCACATTTTGGCGTTCCCTTGAAACTGATAGCTCACGAACTCAACGCCAAACCGTTCTACTATACCCATCTTGTGTAGTAGCTCATGACAATCAACCAGAAAATCGTAGGCATCCTCTGATTCTGCGCCCTTAAAGACTGGAGGTTTTAATTTCAAGAACTTACTGAAAAGTTCATGCTGATCATTTGTCATAATAGGCCCAGTAGTCAGACGTGGAAATGTGCCTATTCCCAATGATGCATCCATGCGGGGAGCCATAGTAGCCGCATGTCGTACCTCTGAAACCGGAGGTGTTGGTGCAGAAACCACTGGAGGTGCCTGACCCTGATCGGATAACCCACTAAGATAAGCGAGTACTTGGTTGATCATCTCTGGGGTAGGTTGGGGTGGCATTTCCTCATTCTGCCCTTGTTCATTCTCCCCTTCCTCCCCCTCTCTTATCACCTCCTCGGTCGGTGGAGGAGTCACCGCCCTAGTATCAGATGGGCTAGGTGCTTGTCCTCTTCCTCTAGAGGACGTCCTCCCACGACCTCTCCCACGGCCTCTTGCCGTTGCTCTTCCTCGAGCCACAGCCCCAGTGGCTGGCTCAGTCGTTTCTTGTCTTTCCGTTGTTGCTGCTGGTGCGGTCGTCGCTCTAGTTCTAACCATCTGCGAAATAGAGTGAAGATGGTCAGATACCAATTCGTATCGCCCAGATACCAATTGGACTCAAGTAGTAGCACGAAAGAAGAATGAAAGAGTGAAATTTTTTCCTAAAGTCTTATAGCCTCTCAAGGAAAAGTAAAGGCGTCCCCTTACCGTTCCTTAAGACTCTACTAGACCTGTTCTTGTGTGATGAGACCAATGAACCTAATGCTCTGATACCAAGTTTGTCACGACCCAAAACCGAGCCGCGACTGGAACCCACATTTACCCTCCTATGTGAGCGAACCAACCCATCTAAACCTTAACATTTCAAGATATATCAACAGAAAATAATGCGGAAGACTTAAACTCATTAATAAAAACAATTCAATACTATTATTATTATCCCCAAAATCTGGAAGTCATCATCACAAGAACATCTATCTCCAATTACTTAACTAGGAATGTCTAAGAACAAAATAACTAAAAAGCTAAGCTAGTCCATGCCGGAAGTTCAAGGCATCAAGACTTGAAGAAGAAGACCCAGTCCAAGCTAGACGCATTAGCTCACCCTGAATTTCCGATGAAGTGAAGACTGGCTAGATCTGCTGTTGAGTTGAAGTTGACGGAACGTTTGCTGCATTACACAAATAACAAAGAGGAAAACATAAAAGTAGGGGGTCAGTACAACCACACGTACTGAGTAGATATCATCGGCCAACTCAAAATAGGGAACAGTATATATCAATAATAATGTAAATCAACTACAATACTCAACATGTAGCAATAACAACATGAATTCATCAATAACTACAACCGAGTTCACACATGAGGACTCAAGCCTCAATACCATACTTATTTGGGAATTAAGTTCATTAGATTGAGTATATTCATTATCTTTCAAGATTCATTATCTTTCTTCCTCTTGTGTCGGTACGTGACACTCCGATCCTCTATTTCTATCCTGGTGCCGGAACGTGGCACTCCGATCCTCATATTCTATCCTGGTACCGGAACGTGGCACCCGATCCATATTCTATCCTGGTGTCGGAACGTGACACTCCGATCCTCATATTCTATCCTGGTACCGGAACGTGGCACCCGATCCATTTATCTATCCTGGTGTCGGAACGTGACACTCCGATCCTCATATTCTATCCTGGTACCGGAACGTGGCACCCGATCCATATTCTATCCTGGTGTCGGAACGTGACACTCCGATCCTCATATTCTATCCTGGTACCGGAACGTGGCACCCGATCCATATTCTATCCTGGTGTCGGAACGTGACACTCCGATCCTCATATTCTATCCTGGTACCGGAACGTGGTACCCGATCCCCTAATTCATCAAGCCTTCTTTTACACTAAGGCATCATCATTCTCATTATATAATTTATCAAGCCTTCTTTCATACTAAGGCATCATCATTCTCATTATATAATTTATCAAGCCTTCTTTCATACTAAGGCATCATCATTCTCATTATATAATATATCAAGCCTTCTTTCATACTAAGGCATCATCATTCTCATTATATAATATATCAAGTGAATTAGGGTTCTTTCAAGATTTGGGATTCAATAACTTCATCATGCTTTGTTAATTCATCACAATTTTATAATCATAATCATGCAAGCATACAACTTAAGCACATAGCAGGGTTTACAATATTATCAACACATAGTATTCACTATTAAGAGTTCACTACGAATATCGTAACATAAACCATAACCTACCTCCACCGAAGAATTGAATCAACAAGCTATCTTCTCAAAATCCTTGCTATCCTCTTCGTCTCTCTCTCTTGATCGATTCTCCCTCTCTCTTTCTGTTCTTTCTATTTTTCTTTATTCAAACCCTCTTTCTTTTACCCTAATTAATATATAATTAAGAATAAAAGATGGCAATAATAACCCACTAATTAACTTAAGGTTACCTCTTTTAACCCCCAAGTAATTAGACTTATTAACATTAACCCTCTAACTTTATAATTAAAGCAGGAATAGTCAAAAACGTCCCTTAAAACGTGTAAAGAAATCCGACCCGAACTGGGATTGCGTATCCCGTGACGGGCCGTCGCGCCTGCGACGGTCCGTCCTGCTGTCCGTCGTGCGCCACAGTGACTTGTTTTAAGTGGATGGCCTGTGACGGGCCGTCGCGCCTGCGACGGTCCGTCCTGCCACTCCGTCACGACGTTCAGAGAGTCGATTTTCAGTACCCTATTTCAGATTTTCTAAGTGTTTTGAAAAGACACATCCACGACGGTCCGTCGTGCCTGTGACGGTCCGTCGTGGCCTCCTTCACCTCTGCCAGTTTTTCCAGAATAAAATCTGTTGCTCAAAACGACTAAATAGGTCGTTACAGTAATACAACTTAGACCATACACTAGAAAGGAAACTAGGCATGAAATTTCACGTTAGGTGATCATCACGAATACTCATTCATAATAAAATGGACTTCAAGTCCATGATCACATCACATATACAATGACAATAAAGTAAACAGTGCCACCATAAGTGGACTATACCGCACAATGTCGTACAAGGCCAATTTTACAAGAAAATAGAAGAACATAAATCAATACCACCTAATCATCAAGAATTTGTCCACATTGGATCCATTAAATCTTATTAATAATTAAGGTACATGATAGGAAGTAGCTAAGAATTAATTTAACATAATTTAATTACAATATAATCGGCCTAACATCCAAATCATGGTAACCAACACATAGGATAAATCGAGAGTTTGAAGGGACCATTGGTTCATCATGAAATTGGATTGAATTCAACATGAAAAATAGTATATAATTATGAAATTGTCAAAATCATGATTTATAATACTTTATGATAAAGAACCCATGGCAAGATTGGAAGATAGGCAATTTGATCACAATTTCTCTTTGTAAAGCTTTCAAGGAGCTCCCTAGATGAATGGATATCTAAAGATGAAGGATCACCATACCTTATTTTAGAGAAAAATAAAGAAATATTCATGAAGAATCCATGGGAATTCAATCTCCAATCAATTCTTGAGCTTCATTTCCAATGGAGGTGTATAGAGAGGATATTTTGTGAGAGGGAAGTCTAATTTTATTTGTGAATTACGGAATGGGGTTTTCATGTTTTTAACTAGCTTATTATACCAAAGAATATCTAAATAAACCTCCTAGAGCCAGGTTATATTTAGGGGTGAATTTCCCATTCACCCCTTTAATAAAATAGTTGCAGGCAGTAATGTTGCAGGTTCAAATGATAGATAAACCTACGCCCCTTAAACCAATCAACGGGCCAATTTTCGTTCTTTGGGTTTAAGGCTCTGTATTGGTTTATTTGCCTCCCAGACTATGTGTGGGACGACTCCCATCCATCGACGGGGTGTCACATCACCTACTGGGTGCCAATTGACGGTCGTAGGTAAGCACATCGAAAGAAGTGTCTAGGATGACTTTGGGTCCTCCTTGACCGCCTTTTATGGGTCTCTCGGGTTGTCGTACCCGGTATTTTCCAAGGTGAATACATTCATTATCATGTAAATGACCATACATCCCAGTTTGAACATCAAACAACACTCACAATACATCCAAACATGCTAGGCACACTCAAGTCATACATGCACGTCTCAAGGGCTAACTTTCGAATGCCGTGGACGTTCTTGGACGTTTGACTTTCAAATAACTTCAAATCATTTATACATTATTTATAAAATTTAATCAACATTTTAGCAATCTATAGTAACATGTTAGGCTCTAGGCACCCTAAATCATTTTGGGGGTCTTACGATATTGCCCACTTGGGAACATTCGTCCTCGAATGATATTTGAAACACTTTAATCACATCAAGGACTTCAATGAATCATTCAGAAGCTCACAACAGTCATTAAATTATAATATGGAAGTTAATACACTAAACATACAAGGAATACAACTTTGAACTATTTCGCACTCAATACAACATAAGTAAGCAAAAACCTGTATTCACTCACTTTTTAACGAATCTAACACATAGGCTCTTCTCATGTTAATAGGAGGAACATCCTTCTCCTAATCATAACATGGTCATTACACTTTATTTTATTAAGAGCTCATCATTTAATATAACACATAGAATTATTCTTACACTTTCATTTTATTAAGAGCTCATTATTTAATATAACACATAGAATTATTCCAACAACACTCAAGAGACTAGTTAGGCACTCATACTTAAATGCACATAGACTTGAGTCAATTGTATCAACAAGGATCTTTATTAGTTAGACCTAGTTTCATGAGGGTCATACTCCACCATAACATCTTTAGTTGTGTCCATGGAGGAATGTCCTTCTCCTCAACACACTTACATGTATCATGAGTTCTCACCTAAGCAAGGCACAAAAGTCAACTTTACTGTAACACGAGAATTTCTCAACTTCTTAATCCTAGCATGGTCATACCATCTTCCTACTGTATTCATAATGGTGTTTCACACCATACAAATCACAATAACAAGAACCCATTTCACATAAATTTTAAATTCTAACCAAACAGTAGCTTGCGTAAACATGCATCATTTAAATAAAGTCTTACAATTTATAGGTACACATATGAATAATAGCTAGACATGGCTTCAACTTTAAAATGTGATTCTACAATCATGTTTCCAAATTATAAAAATCACATACTTTTCAAGAATCACATACTTTTCAAGAGACTTTATTTTTTTTTTATTTTAAAGGAGCTCAATTTCACATTGTAAGGATAATCATTAGACATTAAGAGTGACTTTAAACATGCTTCTTACCTTATCTCATGAAGTTAATTGCACAACTACCATATTTAGATGAACAATCAACATGAGAAACAAATGAATTTAATCAAAAAATTTCAAATACTCTAAAATCTTAAAAATACTCTTAAAGATAGGGTCAATCAAGACATATCAAACATATAGAGGTCATGCAATTCATACTTTAGACAAGACCCATATCATGAACAAGCTTACTAAGAATTCATTAGTTTCAAGTCAAATGAAGAATAAAAGGATAAGTTGTAAATATCTACAACCTTACTACTCACATCAGCATCCCCCATTTAGGGTAAACCATATTAAGAGCAACTTAACCCAACCACAAGGGGATATCAACTTAACTACCTTTATTTTCATTACTTAAAAGTGATAACCACTTAGAAAGAATTACACTAAGTCAACCAAGACATTGTAAACGTTTTCATCTATGAAAATTATCACAAAATTTTCAACTTGAGTCATACTCTTTAACCACATGAGGTTTTCAACAATACAATAGACAAAAATGTCATACAACACTAAGGGAAAACAAAAAGGAGATTTTACCATAGGACTCTTCCTTTTTACTTAACCTTATAGTAAGGTGACTTCTAGGTCAATCAACCCACATTATCACCCCTACCAAGATAACAAAGTACCTTCGCAACTAAGATCAAGCCTATATAAAGGACGTCAATTCATACAAAACAATAATGAAGGTTCACACATATAAACCATATAAACAAAGGAAACATTTGAAACATCATACATATATTCTTAGGGCATCATGTTAACTAACCATTTAAAATATTCCTAAATAATTTCAATTTCAAATCATATTGTTAGGCTTCAATCATGCAAAACCATATAGTAGAATAACATTCCAAAAAAAATCAATTTCACCATAACAACTCCTATTATGCATTAACCATATCATAACATATGATTCCCAACATAACATGTTATTTCACATAGGTCTCATATATAGCAAAAAGGGTCATCATACCAATATATCATTGAAAAAATCATATTCACACATACTCATGAAAGAATAAAACTATGATACGCATCAAAACTCACCTTTTCACCCTCAAGCATAGAGATACCATCTCATCCAAGAAATTACATCTGAAGGACCAACAGACATGAAAACATAAGAGAGAGATCTTATAGAGTTAAGTTCTATGGAATGACATGAGAATGATGAAGAAGGTAAACTCTAGTGTCCTATAGCCTCTCGCACATACATGAGTCACGATTCACAACGATAATCGAGATTCTACTAGACATGGCAATATGAGACTTTTGGAACCTAAAACAACTTTCATAAACCTCATTCTCTTATACGACGTTTGTCACATACGGGGAGAACCCCAGAAGAAACATGGCATACTTGACCTCTCGCAGGGCTTATACAAGCCCATAGTTATCATTCATCTCATTGTCATAGGTAAACATAGCAGAAAATTTAAAACATTCTTAGCACATCATATGCTAGAACATTACTTATATAAAAAATATCATAATATATAGTTAAGGAATCTAGTCCCTTTTCCAACTTAGACTCAACATCATTAAAATACATTAGGGACACGACCCTTAAAACATAAATCATAAGTAGTTTTGTATTATATAATTTACAGTAAATACATGATTTAGGAATCCTTGGAATTAGGAATTCCTTTCCTTGAGCTTGGGCATAATCTATCAAGATCTTCACCATTAAAGACATCCTTTAAGAATCCATAACCTATTCTTTGTGTAAAAAGTAGATAAGAATGGAGTTAGTACAAGAATGCACTAAGTATGACAAGCATGCAAAAACATGAATTTAAAAGGGACATTTTCTTGAAATCATACTTCATGCCATATTGAGTAAATCTTCAGAAAAACTTTATATAATAGCATTTATTTCATTTACTTCACACAGACATATTCAAAGGCCCAACATGATATAAAATCACATATAGAATTTAAACTACATTGGGTTCACTTTACAATGACCTATTTCCTCATTATAGTAAGCATATATCCTTCATAGTGAACTTTTCTTTCAACTCATCATCCTCCGGAGTTAGCCTCTAATGATACTTTGAGCAATGCATCACCTTAAGGTCACAAGGAAAACCATACATACAACTTACCGAAGACATGACATACCATCATAAGTGTATAGCACATTACAGGACACATCCAAGTCCAGGTCATAAGGACCTTAAGTGAACATTACTTATTATTCACATAAACCAATTTCACTTCACATAAAACATTCTAATACCTTACTCTCAATACCAATCTAAGTCTGCTAGTGCAATGTACATGTGAATCCCTATAACCTCACACCTAGTTAGTAAATCTATCATGAGACGACAAGCCTAACCATCCAATTCATACATCTACATAGTAAGAGAAGAAGCTTCATTCATATATGTCAAGACCTTTATCATATAGTCATTAAGAATAATATATTGTATATAAGGACAATTCAAACTCATATATATCCATTATGACTCATTCCATACACTTCATCACAACAATTAAACTATTACTGTAAAGTCATGCATAAGGAACAAATCAAGAGACACATGCATTAGAATACTTTCATAGGACTCCCCTAAAGAGCCACATGTGCAATGCATAGGTAAAGTCCCATACTCCCACCTACACTAAGCAAGTACCCTTAGGTTATCCTAGTTAGGGTCCTTACTTTACTTTCATTGTAAAGGGAAATTATATACTCATCCTTTGAAGGTGTTCTAACCTATAAAAGGTAGAACATAAACACATGCTCGCATATTAGTTGATATCACTAGCTATATCCTATGTGGAAACCATAGTTTATGGAACTTGGGGGCCGTCATGGAAAGATCACTCTACACCCTTTTGTTGACATGAGGTTATCAACCCTTTGAGATCTATGGTGACCTTCCTTCGTACAATGGAAAGGGACACCCCTTAACAATTGAGTTCTCTAGGTGCTAAGCTAAGTTCTCTTCTGTTTAAAAGCCTTTATTATTTTATAACACATACTTTTTGGGTAGTTTACCCATCATATGCTTAGCTCATAGGTCATAGATGAGATTTCATCAACCTAAATCATGTAAGAAACCCTTTAACATGGATATAGCATATGTAATAGCACTATGTAGTTTAGAGTACAATTGAGAATACCTTTCAAAAGACCCTACTATTAACTAGATCATCATTCATGTGTGTGTATACATATATGTGAGAAACCCTTTCACATAACATTATTATATCACATATGTTCATAACATAAATTCATATGTAAATAAGTCTATCTATATGAGTAATCCTTTCATCTAACACTTTAAGGTCCTATATACATTCATAACATAACCATGCATTCATATTCATGTACATAGAAACCAAGCCCAGGAACTATTTTATCAAGGCACATATGTGCAATGCATAGGCAAGGTCCCATACCGTTACCCATACTAGTACAACTATCAAGCCATCCTTGTTAAGGAAACACATATAATACTTTAATAGATATAATCTTAACATTCATAGTAGTATACATTAGTGAATATGAGATCAACTTTTCATTAGACAATATGATCTTATACTATTTGGAAGCATGCTTGTAGGGTGACGGTGTGTGTATATTGGTCAATTTGATCACATAATGGATATAAAAAACATATTGAGGAATTCACCCTCATAGTAAAACAAAAACAAGAAAGCCTAGACCACACAATAGACAATAGCATAGTAGAAAAGACAAGTATCACATTACATTCAGGCTGCTAAACATACCTATTCACACACTAACATAGGGGTACATGGGTAAGGGAGAATTAAACATTTATACTAATCAAAGGAAGAACATAATCAAACCATAGTCATACACATGCATGTGCAATATCCATACAACCTACATCACAACTAGAATAGGAAACTAGATATGAGACTTCACATTTGGTGATCGTCTCCAAAACAAAATCATAATATATATGCCTTCAAGGACAAGATCACATCACATATATATGGATAAAAAAGTAAAAACCTCCACCACAAGTTGACCATACTACACAATGTCATACAAGGCTGCAACAATAATACTATAGAGAAGTGGAGAAGTAGAGCAAATCTTACCAATAATTTTGCCTTTGGTCATCATTGACCATTACTATTCTTTAATCAATAAGTAAAGTATAAGGTAGTATCTAAAGAAATCTAATCATGTATGAATTCATGCATAAGCTACTATAAGACTATGCTACAAACTAGTACAATCCATCACAAACATACTAGAATATAAAAGGTCATAGAGCATTAACCAATTTCACTTGCACGGGTCATAAATTCTATTTCACTAATAGTATCAATCTAGGGAAGCATTTAAATTTACACTTAACATAAATTAATATTAAATAAATCCCTACAAGATGAAGATACGAACATAGGCCCTAAAATATCCATTCAATAGAGAGTAGAATAAATAGGGAATCATACTAATTCTCAAAAACCTTGATCGTCAACTATATTTTATCAATAATTTACAAGTTAGGTAGTAGCTAAATATAATATTACTCAAGAGGAATCATGTTTCATATAAGCTAAAGTCGAGATCACATCACACATATAGTATTAGCAATCGATATACAGATCAATTGATGTCAATCCTTATTTACATTTATCATACAAGATTTATATCCACACTCCAACAATTATATTAACCTAAGGAAATATCTAAAATCATGATAACATAATCTAATTCCACATTCAAACACAATAAAGGCAATGTTACATTGAACACATAGATATCTAATCTATCTTTGTTCAAATATTCTTACATTGATCCACATGGATAATTCATCAACAACTCATCATCAATATACTAAAATAATAGTATACATGGACAATTCAACGTAATAAAATCACAATTCAACCAATAACAGCCACGATCACAATTCCCATGCAATGGAAAAACCTTGTTTAGGAAGGGACATGGGTTCACAATTAAATTGGATTGACATTCACATTAAAATGAATACATTATATCAGTTCATCATGATTAAGCGTTTGAAAACTTTTTGACAAAGAATCCATGGCTAGATTAAAGAAGAGGAAGTTTGATCATGAAATCTCTTTGAAAACATTGAGATTAACTCTCTAGATGGAAGAATACCAAGAGATGAAGGAACACCATTCCTTAATGTTTAAGAATACCTCTAAAAATTGTTGAAAAATCCATGGGAATCCAAGCTCCAAGATGTTCTTGAGCTTCACCTTTAATGGAGGTTTCTAGAAAGAATTGGTTTTGGAGGGAAAGTATAATTTGTGTAAAATGGATTGGGAATAGGGTTGATCATGTTTTTGATTACGTAAATAGACCCAGTATTAACTAAATAAACCTATTAGGGTAAGTTAGGACGTGGGTGAATTTCCCATTCACCCCTTAAATAAAACAATCACAGGAATCCAGTTACAGGCAACCACTGAGTGGGAGATAGGATTTCCTGTTGCTACGTCGTTTGTGACTGCAGCTCCTTTTAGGTGGCTTTAGTTCCTGAGGCTAAGCGTAAACCTATGCCCAAAATGGATGGAGCATCGATGGACAGACGATAAGTCAATTGAGCTCGTTGATTGACATTGCCGAGATACTTTTCTCGACAATATTTTGGTCCATCTTGAGGGCCTCTTGCGAGGCCCTCGGGGAGTCGTACTGTCACGACCCAAATTCTGGAATCTGAATAAAAACCACCATTGTTAGCCTCTAAGAGGTCACAAACAAGCCTCTTCTTATCTTTCATCACAATCATGTATTTCAATTTGTGGAAAATTTAACACTTCTACACATATTGAAGTGTACATAGAAATCATATACTTTTCACATAAGTTGCTATCATACAAAGCTCAAATTAAATACAACCATCTACAATTGGAGAATCAATTCAACTGAAAAGATCACCGTATCATAATAGTTTCTCAAAAAACGGCTTTAATACAAAGCTTCGAATAAATGTCTGAAAGAAACACTAGGGACAACATTCTCTAGATATGTATAAAGTACTAATGATAGGAAGGTAAATTTAACATCCTCAAAATAAAGAGGACCTACAAAAGGTTTGGAGATCACTGAGTCAAAACCGCTGCAATGAGTCTTCTACCTTCTCTTTGAACTGCACCTAAAAAGATAGTAAATTATATAGGGTCACCACTTGTACTAAGTATAGGTGTATGCACACATACAGATAAAGCTATGCATGATCAAGGAAAGATCTTCCTAAACAACATGTCATTTCTGGAAAGTGGTAAAGGGGACTTTTTTTTCATTTCGACAGGTAGGGTAGGAATATACCTAGGAAGGAAGCGGAAGTTTCATACAAAGGTGCATATTCCGTTTTATTTCAAAAGGTAGACCATCTATATAGCATAGTTGAAAGCAGACAAAAAGGGTTGTTCCCATAGCGTTACGTAGGCTTAGATTAGCACCTCTCTCTAACTAAGGATTCAATCCATTCCCAAGTGTCCCTAGATTGAATCTTCTAGTTTTTTAGTGTAGTCACTGGACTTTGCTAATTCGTTAGTTGTGAATTGTGACATGAATATGGCATATTTTAATGATTCAAAGCACCCAACTTGGGCGAAGATTTGAAAATATTTTGTTGCCAACCCGAAAGCTTTTTCTTTGGGACTCAATTTATTATTCAATCATTTTCTTCTTCATGGTGTGTAGTTCACTAATTCTTTTGGTCCTACGTTTTACTTACACTTTCAATGATTAATTGTAGTCCCACACACATAATGAATCAAGTAAGTAATCAAAGGACAAAGGAATGATATCACTATCCTAACAATGAGTCATTGCTTACATTATATATTCATTAACACTTCATAAACCAGTCTCTATTGGCTATGCAACTTTTTTCATCATCTTTATGTAAGGGAATTTATGAAGCTTTGATTTGATATTATGTTTCTAATCCCCTTTATTGGCATCATATAAGAAGTCAATATAAGTTAATTTTAAATGACTTTGCCCATTATTTGTTGAAACTTCATTGATATTGATACTTGAAATTGACATTCTTAACCTCTTACTTTCACAGATCACTTAAAACATCTGTTCCATTATCTCTATTTCTTGCTTTCTTAGAGACATCCTTAGAAGTAAGATCATACGAGCTAACATGAAATCCAGTGTCTTTCCCACATCGAAAATAGGTGATTCAACGATTAAAATGAATCTAGATAATATGAGCTACACATGAAATCCAGTGTGTTCCCCACACCGAAAAAAGGTTATTCCCGGCTAAGGTGAATATATTTTAAGTGTATAGCCCACACCGAAAGGGGTGGATCACAGTTATGGTGAACCAAGAAAGTTCTTTTGATAATTAATAAACATAGATCATGTGAGCTAAACATGAAATCTAGTGTCTACTGTACACCGAAAACAGGTGATATCACTAGCCATGGTGAGACCGAAACATACCTTGCTCCCTTAAGTGGAAACCACATGCTAGTTCCTATGTTGACTAGATGTAGTTCGATCACTAAGGACGTAGGGAGACTACTTATTAACCTAGGTGGTTGCCTCATTTCATATTAGACATATATGTGCAAGCACATGCTCATAACTAGTCTACCATTGATTTGCTCACTTTCATTATAATCTTATCTTTTGGAATTGACTTAAACATTATGGAATCTTGCTTATAGATTGATATTTACTTACACTATCGAGGACTTTTCATTCCTTTCCTGATATTGATGAAATGTGAATAATCCTTACATAACATCTTTGGTGTTAATGAGACTTGTCTCGCACGTTCTAACACGCATTTTCGTGACTATTTTAACATAGTAGCTTAGGTGTAAGTGAGGCATGTATCACTTCCTTTAAAATCTCATTCTTTTTACTTTCTTAACTTATACATATTTAATTATGTTATTACTCACTTTACTTGCTTAAGTTCGTCTGATAGCTTCATTTCATCGTTTATGGACAATTACAAATTCATTCAATGATCTACACATGTTTATAGCTGATTTGGTGAGGGCATGTTGGGACATGTCCCAATTACTGGCATGCCCTTGGATATGTATTCATTGAATTGCCTTAGGTGTGCTTATATGGTCATTTCAATACTTTGGATATATATGATTGGCATAAATGTGGTATTGCTCTAAGTAATGTGGAAAAGATTTCATAGTCATCTTTGTTGGCACAAGCCAAAGTTACATTTGTTCATGTTTAATTTCATATTTATTAACCATTAGCCAATATTTTAATTATTTAAAGATAACATTATAGGCAATTCCATTAAACTTGTTGGATAATGTTTTTTTAGCCATTTTATTGGAATAAGCCAAACCTTCCCTCAAGATGTGATTTCAGGAAAATCTTTTAAGCCTACCTTAGATTATGACTTAAGCATAACGGTAGTAGAGATTTTGTAAAGCATCATGTTAACACTTTAATGAACATAACATCTTCATAAATCATATTAACATAAGTCATTAGGACTTAAAACATCAACACTTAACATTTTTGGACATAGTGTAACATAGCATTATTCCTTTAATTCATGTAAAGAACACTTGACATCATACAATTACAATTTCATAGGTTCATTCGACAAACATAATTAAAGAAACCTACATATAAAGATAATCCAGCACCACAAACAACAGCATGATCAAGACTAATCTATACTATATGAAAATCGTAACAAGGATACTAGGGAGAGGGAAGGTTCGGCGAGAACTTTAAGAATTACCCTAGTTTTCGAGATCTCATGGATTAATTATGATGAGAAGTACTTTTGGAGAAAGAATTCCAGGATATAATCCCATACCTTAATTATAATTTGATGTACGAAAACCACCTTGAACGAAAACTTGGAGAAACCATGAATCGCCTAGAACCTCTATGAACTTTCTGCCTCGTTCTATCGTTCATTTTAATTTTGTTTTCTATGAGTTTTTTAACATGACTTTTAGGTTTATGAACTAATATTGACTCATTCTAATAACTTTTAGTCGGTTAATTAAATTAATTAATTTCTAAAAAGCCCCTCCTAGCTTGACTAGAACTCAGAAAACACAACACTTAGCAAATCTTAAATTTTTCATATGAATTTCGTTTTCACCACTTTAAAATAATTAATTAAATGGATAATTTAGTTAATTAAGGGACCTATGGTAATTAATAATTTACCCCTAAACCATTGGAACCATAACTAACCCTTTTGGACCATCAAAGGTCAAGTACTAGGATGTTTCTTTAGTTATACAAGGTTAGTATAATAATTTCGATTTGACCCAATTAATTTAATTATTAAATGGATAATTTACTTATTTAGGTGACATAGGGTCATTAATAAAGTATTCTTAAATATTTATAACCACAACTTGCTTTTTGGACCATCCTAGGTTAGGTACTATGTTATATGTATAACTAGTTACTAGGTTAGTGTCACCCAATTAAGTCTTAGGTTGTCGGGTGTACTAAATAATTTATTTTTGTGTATACTAGATTAGTTAGTTAGTTATGGAAATATGTTATATTATACAATTTGTTAGAGAATTATGCCCCACATGGGTGAACCAATGTGCACGCCTGCCCGCTAACTACCCTAATGTAATTCGGTTAGGGTGGTCCCCTCTTGGCCATTTCTCTCCATGTGCTTGCACATGTGTTTATTGTTTTGTCCAAACTAACTATTAGTTGTGTCTCATTTGGAATGTTCAATTATTGTCCCAAGGATCCTCAATATGTTATTAAGCACTACTTAATTTACATTATCATTTTAATTGATCATGTGCCATGCTATCGAGGCTTGACACTTGGATGTCTCATACCCAAAGTATTGATATGGTTGAATGCAAAATTTTAGCTTAGGGTCTTCCTTGCAGATACCTTTTTTCGAAAAACTCATAAATGATACGAAATTGGCTAACACCCCTTTAAGACAATATTTTCTAATATGCCTAACATTTTAGATTATTTAGATATTATATAGAAATTGGGTTATACCGTTAGCCAATTCTCTATACTATGCACAATATTTCTCAATATTAAGGATTGGGATGCCTATGCACACCCAATACACATTGTGAATGACCTATAGGGCTCTCCACTAGACATGTAATTTTCCCGACTGTTACACTATCCCCCATTACGAACATTCATCCTCGAATGACACTACATTTCGAAAACAAAGAGTGTGATTTTTGAAAATACTTTAACATGCTCAAAACTTTACTCTTTGTGAATATCTGATTCACACTTACTCTGGATGATATACAATACTCAATGCTTATCTAAAGCTTCACATTGAGATTGAGGAACTTCCTTCTTAATCGCACTTAACTTATTGCATATTACAATTCCTGAAACACAAAATCATGTCCACGCTATACAAAAATAGCAACATGAATACAAATATGAACTCATATAATGAAAGTATAAAACACACAATTATGTACTTAAAAAACCAAAATGGACTAATGCACTAAAAACTTAAAGTTCCTTACAAAAAAACCAGACACAGGAAGAGTATATCTAACCACTAGAACTGAACAAGTGAGGGTAACGGGATCCCATGTTGCCCTCGGCCTCCTATGTTGCTACCTCAACAAGGTGTCTCATCCATAATACTCTTACGAAAGTTACCTTCTTTCCTCAACTGTTTCACTTGGTGATCTAAAATTCCAACGGGAACCTCTTCGTAAGAAATTTTCTAATCAACCCTTGAACCCTTTGATAACATCATGTTGGCCTTGAGATTTGAAACTATTCACCTTTTTTTATTTGAATAACACCCTTCCAATTTCAACTCTAACTCATTTGGCAATTGAATCCTTACTACCCTGTTTTAATAGTCTATGGTAGCATAGTATTTATGAAGCCAATCCATACCCAAAATTATAACAAAATCAAGTGTGTTGAATTCTATTAGACCAACATGAGTAACTTTAATGGGAATTATTATTGGGCCATCTCTATATACTATTTCAGTTCTAATGTTGTCTCCTCTTGCAAAGACAAACTTGAGTCTAGCGCCTTACACGACTCGTCCATCCTGACCTATATCTTTTACCATACCTAAGCCACATCCTTGAGCTGGTATGCAGCCAACTTAGCCTTCTCCTTTTAATTATCAGCCATATCATTAAGCCATATCATACATTAGAACCTACCTTGCACTCATCTCCATGCAAAAGGCCACACTTACCGCACACTCCAGCAGCTGAGGCTTGAGGAAGAGCTTGGTCTCCCCTACAAGTGCTTCTCTAACTCTCCTGCTTGTGTTTCTTCTTGTGTACATATACTTAATATACTTTTTGCATCATTTGCTATTGTAATAAGCTCAAATTAAAGAAAACCTTCTACAATTGTGGAATCAATTCAAATAAAAATATCAACGTATCATAATAGTTTGCAAAAATGGCTTTAATACAAAGCTTCGAATAAATGTCTGAAAGAAACTCTAGGGGAAACATCCTCTAGCTAGGTCTAGAGTACTAATGATAGAAAGGTAAATGTAACATACTTGAATTCTAGATAATCTACCAATGGTCAGGAGATCGCTATGCCCAAACCGCTGCAATGAGTTTTCAACCATCTCTCTAACCTGCACCTAAAAAGATAGTAATTGGATAGAGTTATTACACCACTTGCACTAAGTATGGGTGTATGGACACATACACATACGTCCATGCATGATCAAGGAAATGTATTCCTATACAACATGCAATTTCTGAAAAGTGTAGTCACTAGAATTTCCCAAATCATTTGTTGTGAGTTGTGATATGAATATGCCATGTTTTAATGCATTCAAAGAACACAAGTCATTTTCGTATGTTTTACTCACAAGAGCAATGATTCATGGTAGTCCCATACCCACAATGAATCAAGTGAGTAATTCAAGGACTAAGGAATGATTTCACTATCCTTACAATGAGTCACTTATTACATTATATATTCATTAAAACTTCATAAGCCAGTCTCTATAGGATATTTCACTTTTTTACATCATATTCATGTAAGGGAAGATATGAAGCTTTGATTTTCTATTATTTTTGTACTCCCCTTTATTGGCATCTTATAAGAAGTCATTATAAGTAAATCTTAATTGGCTTTGCCCATTATTTTCTGACACTTCATTGATATTGATGTTGACAATTCACATTCTTAAGCTTTTACTTTCATAGGTCACTTGGAAAATATGTTCCATCATCTTTATTTATTGATTTTTTAAAGACATGTTAAGAAGTAAGATCATGCATCTAACATGAAATCCAATGTCATCCCCACACCAAAAAGAGGTGATTCACCAATTAAATTTAATCGAGATCATGTGATCTACTCATGAAATGCAGTCACTACCCTACACCCAAAAGGGGTGATTCCCTGCAAAGGTGAATCCATCTTAAGTGTTTAATCCACATAGAAAGGTTGGCTCACGGATATAGTGAACTAAGAACATTTTTTGAGAATTAAAAAACATAGATGATGTTATATAAATGTGAAATCCTTTGTCTACCCCACACCGAAAAAAGGTGATCTCACAGGACAAGGTAACATCAAAACATACCTAGCTTTCTTAGGTGGAAACCACAGTCTAGTTACTACGTTGGCTAGACATAGTTAGAAGAATAAGGACGTAAAGAGACTACTTATACACTTAGGTGATAGACAGTCTCATGAGACTTACAGGTGCAAGAACATAGTCACAACTAGTCTATCTGTGCTTTTCTCAATTTCATTATCTTCTTAACTTTTAGAGTTGATTCAAACGTTATGGAAGCTTGCTCCTAGATTGATATTATCATCCATTTATTTACATTGATGAAATGTTAATTATCCTTACATAACATCTTTGGTGTTAATAAGACTTGTCTCACAAGTTCAAACATCCTTTTATTGTGACTTTTTTCAGATAGTAGCTTAGGTGTAAGTGACACTTGTCTTACTTCTTTAACACCTCAGTCTTGTTACATTCCTAACTTAGACATGTAATTATGTTAATACTCACTTAACTTGCTTATGTTCATTTGATAGCTTCTTATCATATTTTATGGACAATGAGAACTTCATTCAATGAATTAAACATGTTCATAGTTCATTTGGTTAGGGGTTGTTTGGACTTGTCCCAATGTTTGGCATGCCCTTGGATATGGATTCATTCAATTACCTTAGGTGTGCTAATATGGTCATTTAAATACTTTTGATATATATGATTGGCATAAAAGTAGTATTGTCTTAAGTAATTTGGAAAAGATTTCATATCCATCTTTGTTGGAACAAGCCAAAGTTACATTCGGTCATGTATAATTTGATGCGTATTAAGCATTAGCCAATCTTTTAATTATTTAAATATAACATTATAGACAATTTCATTCAACTTATTGGATAATGTTTTGTTTGCAATTTTATTGTAAGAAACCAAACATTAACTAAATATGTGATTTCATGAGGATCTTTTAAGCCAACCTTAGATTATAACTTTAGCATAAAGTTAATAGCCATTTTTGACAGCATCATGTTAACACTTTAATGAACATAACATCTTCATAAATCACATTAACATTAGGCCGTAATACATCAACACTTAACATTTTCAGACATAGTGTAACTTAGCATTATTCCTTTAATTCATGTAAGGAACACTTAAAATAATACGATTACAATTTCATAGCTTCATTCGACATTCGTAATTCAAGAACCCTACACATTAAGATCAGCCAGAACCACATACCAACAACATTATCAAGACTAATCTATCCTACTTGGAATTTGTAACAAGGATACTAGGGAGATGGAATTTTGGCGAGAACCTTTGGAGAAACCCTAGTCTCTAGATTAATTTTAATCGGTGAAACACCTCTTTTCGGTGTGGGGAAGACACTGCATTTCATGTAAGTTGCATGATCTTACTTCACAACATGTCTCTAATAAAGCAAGAAATAAAGATGATGGAACATATTTTCAAAGTGAGCTATGAAAGTAAAAGCATAAGAATGTGAATTGCCAATATCAATATCAATGAAGTGTCAGCAAATAATGGGCAAAGCCAATTAAGATTGACTTATAATGACTTCTTATATGATGCCAATAAATGGGAGTACAAACATAATAGATAATTAAAGCTTCATATCTTCCCTTACATGAAGATGATGTAAAAAAGTGTAATAGCCAATAGAGATTGGCTTAGGAAGTTTTAATGAATATATAATTTAATAAGTAACTCATTGTAAGGATAGTGAAATCATTCCTTAATCCTTGGATTACTTACTTGATTCATTGTGGGTATGGGACTACAGTGAATTATTGATCTTGTAAGTAAAACATAGGAAAATAAGTTGTGTTCTTTTAATGCATTAAAATACGCCATATTCATATCACAATTCACAACAAATCAATTAAGAAAGTCTAGTGACTACAATATCCATAATGGCATGTTGTTTAGGAATAGCTTTCCTTGATCATGAATAGCCTTATGTGTATGTGTCCATGCACCCATACTTAGTACAAGTGGTGTAATAACCCTATACAATTACCAATATTTTAGGTGTAGTTCAAAGAAATGGTTGAAAACTAATTGTAGCGGTTTGGAGAAAGAATTCCAGGATAGTAACTTATACCTTATGCAAAACTTAATCTACAAATACCACCTTGAACGAAAACATGGACAAACCTTGAAATGACCTAGAACGTCTATGAACTTTCTGCCTCTTTCTTTCTTTCGTATTAGCTTTGTGTTCTCTGATTGTTTGATCGTTAGTTTATTGTTTAGGAACTTATTTTGACTCATTGAAATAAATTTTATTAATTTAATTTAATTAATTAATTAATTAATTACTAAAATTTTAACAAGCTTATAGGCACAAGTGACGCTCTAGAAATCCTAACTAAATTTGAGGGTCTTACAGAAGACTCTATGTGTCTTTGACATCATAGACTCAATATCATTAGAGTATATTAGGGACATGACCCATACAACATAAATCATAAGTACATTATAACTAAACTTTACAATAAGATAATATTTAGGAACTCCTTGAACATAAGGATTCCTCCCCTTGAGCTTGGGAATTACATATGAAGCTCCTCAGCATTAAAGACATCCTTTGAGCATCCATAACCTACTCTTTGTGTAAAAAGGTAGAGATAAAAAAGTGTTAGTAAAAGAATGAGCTACGTATGAAAACAACGCAAAAAAACATTCATTTAAAAGGGACATTTTACTTGAAACCTTGCATCATGCCTTTTTGTGAAAACCTCATAAAAGCATTGATACAATAACATTATACAATTAACATACTTCATATATTCATATTCAATGGTCATACATCATGTAAAATCATACAATGAATTTTTGATATGTTTAAGATCACTTTACAGAAAGCTCCTTCTTCCTTAAAAGTGAACTTATCTCGTTTTGCAATGAACTCTTTTTATACATAATTATTTAATTTCTTAACTTCCCATGTAATTATCTAGTGATACTTGGTGCAATTCATCATCTTAACTTCACTAAAAACAGGACATTATGAGACTTTACACACAATCCCAGTCTGATTCTACTAGTACAATTTTCATGTGAAGCCCCATAACCTAACACATACTAAGTAAACCTATCATTAGACAAAAAGCATCAAATTAAATACTTCATACACCACCATAATAAATGTGTGTGTATACATTGATGTGAGCAATCCTCTCACATAACACATAAAGTCCACACATATTCATAAATTAACATAATTATGCATTCATATTTATGTACATAGAAAACTATGCCTAGGAACTATCCTATAAACGAACACATGTGCAATGCATAGACAAGATACCATACCCTTTTCCATATTAGTACACCTATCAAGTCATTTTAGTTAAGGGAAACATAAGTTACTTCATAGACATAAGCTTTACTGCATAGTAGTAGACATTAGTGCATATGAGAATGTCCTTTGATTAGACACTATGAACCTATACTATTTTGTACGCATATATGAAGTGTGAGTGTATGTACATTGGTCAAAATGATCACCTAATGTATATGAACAATACATTGCGGCAGCCACCCTCTTTGTTCAACAATGCACATCCAAGCATAGACAACACAACATATACTAGTATAGGAGATAATATAACTTCAATACTTTCTTGCAAGACTTCCAACCATAGCTAATCATACATTAATGCAGGGGTATGTTTGTAAGGGTACATTCATCACTTATACTTCATCATTGGCAGCATATAGATCATACCTAACATAGACACCCACATTCTCATATAATTGGTAATACATCCTAGGCCATAAACTAAAAAGGAAACTAGGCATGAGACTTAACATTAGATGATAATCACCACCACACATTCACAATAAAATTTCCTTCATGTACATGATCACATCACATAATGAATAAAAATAAAGTAAACACCACCAACATAATTGGACCATACCACACAATGTCGTACAAGGCTAACTCTACTAACCATATTATAAGGAAGTACAGAATATAGGAAATATTACCGGTTTTTAAATAAAATTCAGTAGCTAAAGATATAGTGAATTAAAAAAATCCTACTTTAATTAGCCATAGAATCGAGATCAAATTGAAACTACAGTTGCAATCTATAGAACATATAAGAACAAAAGGAAGTATAACCTAATATTCAAGACATGATAAACATTGAGTAAACTAAATATAATTCTAATGAATGTACATTATAGTCAGTAGATAAATATCAATATAAAATAATTTAATCACAATATAATCCTCCTAACATCAAGATCATAGTAACCAACACATAGGCTAGGCTGAGAGTTTGAAGGGAGCATGGTTTCATCATGAAATTTGATTGATTTCAACATGAAAAACAGTACTTAATCTTAAAATTATCATGATTATGCTTTGGAAAACGTTTTGAGAATGAACACATGACTAGATTTGAAGATAGGAAATTTAATCACAATTTCTCTTTGAAAATCATTGAAGTAGCTCTCTAGATGAATTGATCTAAAAATGAAGGATCATCATACCTCACTGAATATAAGAAGAAAACAAATTTCATGAAGAATCTACGGGAATACAAGCTACAAGATGTTCTTGAGCTTCATCCCCAATGGAGGTTTCTAGAAATAATATTTTGGGAGACGGAAGTCTAAATTGTATTGTGAAAATTGGGAATGGGGTTTTCATGTTTTAAAATAACATAGTATAACCAATAATATCTAAATAAAACTCCTAGATTATGTTTAGGAAGTGGGGTCAAAATCTCATTCACCCCTTTAATAAAACAGTGCACAGGAAGTGATTTTGCAGGTTCAAACGACAGAGACACCTATGACCCTTTGGCCCATCGACGGGGCGTTCTGCTGGCCGTCATGTGGTTATCATTCTAGGCATTGTTTTCTTTGAATCAAGAAAATGTTTTTGACGATGCCCACTGATCTACACAGTATAACCACAATTACTGGGCGTCAATTGAGGGTCGTAGATAGACACTGCCAAGGCAGTATCTAGAAATACGTTGGGTCCTTCTTTAGGTCATTTTGCGGGGCCCTTGGGAAGTCTTAACTAGGAGTTTCCTATTTAAATACATTCATTACGATTTTATGGACATGCCATACCTGTTTAAGTATCAACCAACACTCGGAAAACAACCAAACATTCCTACAACACTAAAGTCACACATGCACGTCTCAAGGGCTAACTTTCAAACACCTTTGCCGATCTTGGATGTTTGACATTCATATGACTTAAAATCAACAATAAATGATTTAAAAGACTTATTAAACATGTTAATAATATTACAGGAACATGTGAGTCTTTAGAAACCCTAACTCATTTTGGCGTTTATACAACACCTACTGCCACATTAGCTGAAGTGGTCTATGTCACTTAAGGTAGGATGTTCAGAGTTATGGTAATCTACCTATACAATGCACTAGTTATCCTTGAGGGAAGTCCTAGAAGTATGTTTTTATATGCTTATAAATGATATGTACATGTTGATCTTACTTGTTAATGACATTATGTGATGTTGGTTTCCCTTATGAACATGTGATTGGTCTCTATTTCAAAAGTATGATGATATTTAATCTTAATTATATTGTATGTAAAGTGGGTATTGCTTATAGTTCTTGTTGGTTTTATGTGGTCAAGTGAGGTTAAGGGGCCTTACTTAGTCATTCCACTAGTGGACTTAATGGGGATTAATGAGTAATAATCTTGCTTAGGGGATGATGTTATGAACTATTATACATGGTTGTTGATATGATAACCTGATGACATATTTGCCTTGATTATATGCTCAATTATGTTTAAATGCATGTTGAATTGACTAAACTTTGTATTATTAGTCTTATTATATACAATGTGTTGACATAAGGAATATGTGCTTTTTGATTGTTCTTGGTTCTTGAATGTGCATAATGTTTTTTCAAAGTAAATTAGCATGCTTTAATGAAATATCTCTTTTTAGCATGATTTCTATGTTTATGTTCATATTATTGCATACTTAGTACAAGTGATGTGCTAACCCCATTTATCCCTTTTTCAGCAACATTTATTGTTCTGTGCGTTGAAGGGTTCGTGGCAACTTTTGAAGCAAGGCGTGGAATCTTTCTCCAAGTGTGGGTATGTCCTCATGTTCTGAGGATAATGCCTTTCTATCACTCTACCTATGTTATGTTGTTATAGTCTAAAGACAATCATTCCATTCATGTTGTTTCAAGATATTGTTATATTCCCTAAGTTACATTTCATCATTCTCTAAGGGCTTATGGTTATGTTGATTTGACTGCATTTAGATTGTTTAATATGATCCATCCCTTTTAAGACTATGTTATGTATCTTTTATATATATGTTTGTATGTGTGTGTGCTTGTGTGTGCGCGCGTGCCATAAAAGTAGAAGACCTTGTAATCTTCTTATACGAAGGGTTTATGTATACTCGGTATGAATATATTATGTGTAAGAGAGAGGTCTAAGTAAAGCTCATGAAGTAGTGTAGCGAGAGGTCTAAGTAAACCTAGGTGTCTCAGCCAAGCCAAGGGTAATTTCGCAATTCACCTAGCATTCAAAAAAAATATTAGACAGTTACTTCAGGTAATCTTGGGTATTTTAAGTGACTTTATATGTCTAGAACCTAAAGCTTCATATTTGATGTCAAAACCCCAAGACCCCAAATAGAATCCTCTAGAACTCCATTGAAGATGGAAGCAAGGTTGAGGCTAGGAGTTTTAATTCTCCATCAAATCTTCATTAATTTCGTGGATTATCTTCATCAACGTATGGTGTTTCATCCTTGAACTCTATTTCATGAAGAAGACAAACATCAAAGGCTTTTCCAAAAGTTCCAAAAACATGAAATCTTCCATTTTGATTTCTATCCATGTGTTCTTGCATAAAATAATTTGAATAAGTGCTTTATGTTATGTTTGATCCTTATTTAATGATTGAGATCGAATTTCTTATGAACCCTTGCAAATCATGAAATCCTAATTTTTTTGTATGATGGGTGATGTGATCATAGCTTTGTTTTATTGAATTATTGTGTAGATTTTTTTCCACTATAAAATTATGTAAAGATTAATTTATAATTTTAAATACGTTGCCTTAGTTTGATGATTTTTATATTGTATTATGTTGGTTCATTGTATGGTTTTTGTAACACTTCTAAAACGACTTAGGTTAAACTAGAGCCTAACAATTGTATCTCGATGTTTCGAAGTCCTAATATATGTAATAATGATGTGAGGAAGCAGTGGTTAAAGTTTCATGAATCTTGGAGGACAAACGTTTAAGAACGTCCATAACGTTCGAAAGGTTTTCCTTGGAAACGTCCTTGTGTGTCTATGTTTGTTTCATAGAGTTTTACTTGTTCGTTTTGTGTGAAATTTTTTTGAGAGGTCCTAAAATCATATATCATCATATTCGGGTTGCAAAATTCCGGGAAAAAATCCCAAAGGACCAACAAGGGTCCTTGAGGAACGACCCAACTTGTGAGCCAAGATTGTCCAAACCAACCTTACCAACAAATGGCATCGACGCGCAGCAAGCTGATCAACGTCCCATAGGTGGGAGACATTGGTGAGGACTTAGACTAGGGATCTTAATCTCCAAAAGTCAATTCTCTAAATGTAACACCTTGAAAATCCACGACAACTCTTAGATCCTAACATAAGTTACATAGGGTCTAAGCACTATTTTAAGACCTATTTTAATTAATATAGGTTATTTAGGAAGTTTAAAAACCAAAATGTCTGAGAACATCAATGATGTTAGGAAATTGGTTCAAATGGGTACTAGCGTGCCTTAGCCTATTTGACTAGTTTTTAGGAGTTGGAAATGTATGAAAAATTGTAAAAGGGTAGATAATGTCGTTTAAGTTGTTTCATGGTCGAAAAGACTAGGTACGATTCGCTAAGGATCAACCAAGATCCCTTGAGGAGGACCCCTGCCGGGTGAGGAAACACTTTCTAGGCAGTGTGCATTGACGGGGCAATGGACGGCCTATGTGTCGATCGAAGGGGTTTCGATGCCACCGTTGTCCCACACTTTGCCAATTTAAAAAAGCCCCTCACCTGCATTGTCTCTGAACTTACCTACGAAGTGTAGGATGAAGGGGGGGGGAGTCTATTGACTCATAGACGGCCCGTTGGTGGGGTTCCATCTGTGAGGGTCTTGAGTTTGGTGCACCTTTTTAATAAATTTTATTTAATAATTAAGTTGTTTACTGTTTAGTTAGGGATTAAAGGGAGACTAGTTAACTAATTTAACTCCCATATAAAGGCACCAACCCCAATTAAGCTAATTATAACTCTCAAATACAAACTCTCTTCCTTCTCTCTTCTTTTCTCTATACTTGAACTCACCATAGATGACTGGCAAGGGAAGGGGTTTGGGGGATATAAAGGAATGAATTCAACATTAATTCTTCATCAAACATTAATGTATAAGATCTATTCAAGCTTTGAGACTCTTTCCTCAAGGGTTTCCTTCAATATTGATTTCAATAGTTGAATTTTCATGTGGGTTTCATCCTATTACGAATTTGATATTGTGAATTTAATTTTTTATGGTTTCTTTAGGATATAATGAATAGAATAACATTTAATTGAACTTGATTGTGTAACTATAATGTTTTGATTCAAATTCAAGAATTTGATCTTTAACCCTTAGCCATAAGTTTTATCTTGATGTAAATTTGGTTGTGAGTGATTCAATTGTCTTGGGGTTATGGGTTATATCAAACATTAATGCTAGTCTTGATGATGAAATATTAGGAAGACTTCGTATGTCTTAGAATCTCCATCTTTACTTCCAATTGTTATTAATTGTGGTTATGTCATGATGTTATATTGGAGTATGCCTTGTATTATGATTTATAGGGTGGTATGATGTTGAATTGAAATCTCTTTATTATGGTTGTGAGGTTGTTAAGATATAAATTTTATAAGGCTGGTAATATATACCAATATGCCTTAATATGAAATGATATGTAATGTGTCAACCTCACTTATATGAATTGTGATGAAAGGACTATACTTATGCAACTCTTATGGAGCTATTGATAATGATTATTATACAAGGGATACATCCTATGACCTAAACTAAGATATGATTGATAATTAATCGCTTGAAGTGATTTAAAAGGGACTCTATCTTAGAACCAAGTTAACTAGATTGAGGATTGTACCTTCCCAAATAGGGAAGGCATGGTGCATAAAGAGTGTCCCAACTATATCTCCTCGTTCTTGAACTATGTTTCCCACAGAGGATTCCTAGCTAGTGGATCCACGTAGTTTCTATATTTCATGTTTTGGTACTACCTTGGCATATAGCGCCTTTTTTCGGTATAGGGTTTTATGACACCGGATTCTACACTAGCTCATGTGCTCTATATCTGTTAGGGCAAGATGTTCCCAAAAGGAAAAAATAATTAATTGATTTTAACTCTAACTTGGATCACCTAAGGCGTCTTGTTTAGTCTAGGTCGAGGTATGGGACCTTACCTAAGCATTGCACTAGTTATATTTGAAGGGAGTCTTAGGAGGATGCTCTTATATAATTTTTTGTTAGTACGATATGTGATACATACATGATGAACTTGCACATTGTTGATATTATATGTTGGTTAGTTCACTTTTGAGAATGCATTGGGTTATTTTGTTAATATAAGATGAAATGTATATGTAAATGTTATATTATGTGAAGTTGGACATTGGTTATGGTTTCTTGTTGAGGATACTTCATTGAGTAAGGTTATGTAGCTTTGCCTGGTCAGTGAACTTGTTAACTTGATAAGGATTCATGAGTAATTGTCTTTCTTATAATGATATGGTTAACCCTTATTCATATTTGTGATGTCATTCCTTGATGATAGGGTTGTAGTAAATCATTGGTTCAAGTATGTTTGGATACATATTTCTTGTTTGAGTTAGTAAGCATGTTTGGTTGATTGGTATGACTTTCTTGGTTATGCATGAGACTTTTAAACTTCTAAGGTGGCATGTTTTTACTAAAAATTCCTCATAAGTATGTTTTGCTTTTATATGTGCATATATTCTTGTAATTAGAACATGTGGAGTATTAATCCAATTTTCTTCCATTTTCCCAGACATTTTAGGTCTCAGTCATTGATGGCTCATGCGAGACGACTTGAAGAAGGCTTGGATATTCTCGATCATCCAAGTGTCTAAGTCCTCACTTTCCGAGGGCAATGGCAATATCTTGCCTACGAAGTTGTTTTGTTTTTCTAAGACTTTTATGTTCATTCTACATTCATTGTGTATGACTTGTACAAGACTATATTTGGCTTATTTACTTTTGATGTAGGGATATGGTTATATTGTGATAATCGTTTAGATGCTGTGAGATTAGACAATCTTTGAGACTATTTTTCAATCTTATTTATATGTATATGCAATAAAAGTAGAAGGCTATGTAACCTTCCTATACAAAGGGTCTATGTATACTCGATACGACTATATATTATGTGTATGTAGAGGTGTATGTAACCCTCCAAGCAGATGTAATGCATATTTTTTATATTTTTCTTCATTTTAAACCAATGAATCTATGACATGAGACTAAGAGGTTAGTCTTAGTCCTCATAGAAGACAACGACGCCGGTTACATCTAGGTGGTAATCTCGGATGTGATAATCTTGGTATCTGAGCATGAGGTTAAATATCATTGAGTTATGTCTCTCTCTCTACCACGTCTATGTATGTTTGTATTAATAATTGTGAAGCGCGCCACACTTATGAATAGGTACCTATGTGCCTAGGAATAACTCTCTTTCATAGAAATCCTATATAGTGCTGATAGAGTATACCTATGGTGTGTTTTTGCATATAATCCTATTGTTGTGCTTATAAGAAGAATAAACACTCGACGAAGTTTGAAGACTCAAGAGGAAATTTCCAATATAAGAGATCTTCCCCATGGTGATCAAGTTCCTCCACTTGAAGAAGGTTCTAATATGTACCAAGCACAAGTTAATCCTCCTATTTCGACGGATGAGAATATAAGAGCCTATCTTCTTCAAATGTCCCAAGCAATAACAACTCAAGCCCAAGCGGCCATGACTTAAGCCCAATCTATGAAGGCTCAAGTGAACCGGAAGGTTTTTCCCTATTCTCATATACAAGTCAGTACTATGGCTTCCCGTCTAAAGGACTTCACTAGGAGGAGCCCTCCCACTTTCTATGAGTCTAAGATTGATGAAGACCCCTAAGAACTAATTGATTAATTCAATAAGATACTTTTGGCTATGGGGTTTTCCACAAGTGAGAAGGCCAAGTTGTCCACTTATCAACTGAAGGATGTGGCACAATCGTGGTATGTGCAATGGGGGAAATAGGCCACTTAGGGGTGGTCCTTTGGCTTGGGAGATCTTTCAGACAACTTTTCTAAATCGGTTCTTTCCTAGGGAGCTGAGGAAGGAAAAGTGGTGGAGTTCATCAACCTTCGCCAAGGAGGAAGGAGTGTTCATGAATACTCCATGGAATTCATTAAATTGTTGAAATATGCCCCTTCTTTGGATTCTGATCCTAGAAACCAAATGAGTCACTCTGCGATGGGGTTGTCGGAGGAGTAACAAAAGGAGTGCAATTCGTCCATGCTACATGACAACATGGACATTTCCTGTCTAATGGTGCATGTAATAAGAGTTGAGGAGGCACGGGCTAAGAGAAGAGTAGAATTTGTAAAAGAGCAAGATAATTTTATGGAGGTTCTTCAAAGAATAAGCTTGAAATACAAGACAAGTCTAGATTTAAGAAACGGGTTTCAAGTAAAGTCCCTTCAAAGTTTACAAAACCTAGTTGTTGTAGGGTATCTAACATTAAATTCAAGAAGGGAAAGGGTACTAATTAACCAACCGATAAGCCAACTTGTGGAAAGTGTGTCAAGAATCACAATGTTGATTGCCTTAAGGGGATGTATAATTGCTTTAGTTGTCGGAAGATTGGTCAAAAGATGAGAAATTCCCCAAACTGGAAGAGTCAAGACAAGGGTTGAGGTCAAGATCAAGAAAGTTGTTGTAATAAAGCACCAAATAAGAACCACTTTTACGCTCTTTGATCTAGTCCTAAGCAAGAGAATTTTCCCGATATGGTGACCGGTACGGTGAAAGTCTTCTTTATTGATGTATATGTCTTACTTGATCCCGACACTAATTTATGATTTGTTAATCCTCTAGTAGCAAAAAGTTTGATATTTCACCTGATATTTGGATGAACCTTTCAGAGTGTCTACTTCGGAGGGTGATCAAATCACATATGAATTGAAAATAAAGTAAACACCTCCACCATAAGTGGACCATACAACTCAATGGCATACAAGGCTTCAACAACAACAGTATAGAGAAGAAGAGAAGTAGAAAAGTAGAGAAAATCATATCAATCCTTTGGCCTTTGGTCATCAATGACCATTACTATTCTTTCATAAAAATTCAAGTATAATGCAGTAGCTAAAGTACAATAATCATATATGAAGTCTTGCATAAGCTACTACAAGATATGCTACAAACTAGTACAATACATCACCAACATACTAGAAGGTAGAAGGTCATAGACCATTAACAAATTTAACGCGCATTGAACATAAATCTTATTTCATTAATTGTAATAAAATAAGGAATATATAAATATAAGCATAACTTAAAAATCATACTTAAATTCCTAGAAAAACAAGATACAAACACAGGCCCTAAAGTATCAATTCGTAGAGAGTAGATGAAATAAGCAATTCTACTAATTCCCTAAAACCTTTATAATCAATTATATTTTATCAATAATGTTTAGGTTAGGTAGTATTTAAAGAGATTATTACTCAACAGGAATCATGCTTTATCTAACCGAAAGTCAAGATCACATAACACAAAAAGTATTAGAAATCGATAGACTAGAAAAGTGTATATAAATTGATGTAAATCCTTCATTACATCGATCATAAAAGATATATATCAACAATCCAACTATTATATTAACCTAGGTAGTAGCTACAATCATCATAACATAATCTGATTCCCCATTCATACATTATAATGGCAATCTTACAGTGAAAACATAATGATCTAAGCTAACTTTGTTTAGATCATCATACATTGATGCACATGGATCATTCATCAATAAATCAACATCAATATACTTAAATAACATTATACATGAGCAATTCAACGTAATAGAATCACATTTTAACAAATAACAAGCCACGATCACAATGCCCACGCAAGGACTAAATTGAGTTTGGGAAGGGACATATTTTTAAAATGCAATTGAATTGAAATTCACGTTTAAAACAATATATGATCTTCAATTTATCATGATTAAGCCTTTGAAAACATATTGATAAAGAACCCATGTCTAGATTAAAGAAGAATAAGTTTGATCATAAAATCTCTATGAAAACTTTTAGATTAAATCTCTAGATGTAACGACCCTAGACTACCCCTTAGAAGTTAGGGAATTCTGTAAATCGCAACACAGTGTACAGTACCTCTCGGAGGTCTTGTAAAATCCATTTCATACCATTCATTGCATGCATGTATGAAAATTGGTGATGATTTAAAACTTTTTTTTTCAAAATAATAATAATTCAAAATATCTCTTTTATAGAAAAAAATAATGAAAGTCCAAGTCTCAAAGTCTCCATCTTAGACATATAAATATACTAGGACTCTTCCCATAGTTCATCATATAGAAAATATGCTCTTTTTGAGAAAGTCTTTTAAGATAGGTATAATAACAACATTTAACACCTTAGAAACATATAAAATATCACATAAGAGTTTTATCAAATATCGAAGAATGTTTAAGTGAACCATGTAACTTTACATTGAACGAAGTTTAACTTCACAGTGACGTCTTTAACCTTGCAACCCTCTCACCAAAGGTTATAGTAAGACTCACTGAAGTGAGACGAAGAGACACTACCCATACACCCTCTCTAATCAGACCTAAATCATCCTTAAGACTACTAAAAATAAGATCACTTCTAACTTTATTTGCTAAAGTACCTACCTAGAATTACTCTAAGATTCACCTAAGTAAGACATGAAGAGAACCCCTATACACTCTCATTAAGCATATCTAAGCAATCCTCAAAACTACTTTAGATAACTAATTTTTCATTAAAATTCCATTACTAAAGTCAATATGTTCATTAAGTCATTTAGAAAACATTCATCACTTATGGACATTCACATAATGATCTTTAGGAAGACCTAGGGTACTCACACTCGAACATTTTCAAATCCTAATCGTGCAATGTCTAGATACCGTCCCATTCAACTACTTAAACTTCATAGTACTTGTCCAATAGTAGAATGTATCCTACATGATGAGAATAGACAAGAACCGACATAGACCATACTAGCTAGGCATGGAATCTAGAGTAATAAACATACTCCGATGGAGAGTGTTGTACTTGCAAAAGGTATAACTAGGATACATCGTATGTGGGCACATGGTAAAGTAATATCAAGGTCTTTATGTATTTAGTCTCATTCTAAACTAGAGATTCATTGTACTTTATTCTCCTTCTCAGTCCATAATATATTTACTCGCTGCTAGCATTTGTTCTCACAAAGTCAGTTCGTCAAAAAGGGGCTTATTTAAAGGTACCATCTCTTAGTCAATACCTAGTCAAAATGCACCTACCTAAGATGGGTCCACTCTGGCTTCCACTCAATGTTCTATAAAAATAGCTCATTATTAACCTTCTTTCCATTTAGAAGGCTCCACATATTATCCATGTTTAGAAGTGCACAGTCCTAAGTCTACCGATCCTAGACATTCATTCATTATTTACCCATAGACATACAAGACAAAGGTGCATAACCGTGCAAAGTTAAGAGGTTCATATTAATAATGTACATTTATAAAGTAAGGGACACAAGTCTACAAATAGAAGACACACACATCTTCTCATATAACATATCGTTCTATAAGTACATTGGCATAACCAACATCACCTATTGGTTTCCCTATTCGCTTCCATAATATCATGATTTACACATCATAAGAATAACTTAACCAAGTAGGAAGAATCTTGCATCATCTCGATGACTGTACAAACAAGGACATAGTCATAGTCTAACATCATCATCTAACATCATAAAAAGAAGAACAAATAGTATCACCTTAATCACAAATAGATAGATATTATTATAATTCAAATAATTAAACTATACAAATCATCATAATTTATCAAGTATTTTTTGACAAGGTCATGATAATTATAACGTATAAAATAACGCCGATGAGGCCACATAATCTTCAAGTAAAACAAATAGCACCACCACCATAATTGTACAATGCAAATCAGAACATAATTCAAGACCTAAATTACATAATATAAAGATAATTAGAGAAGAGTACCCCCAATTCATTCTCACAACTTCAATTAATAGCTAAATAGTCCAATACAATACCAATAGACCCTAGCCCATGGCCATCATAATCAATTCAATACAAAAATTACGACACGCAATGAATCTAAATCAGTTCAATATAGATTTATCAATCTAAGCAGCCTATACATCAATCCACTACATTTCTTACATAATTCCATAGCCCCCAAAAAAATACAATTGAATTCGTAGGCATTAGGACATGATCTCTTAACCCATAAAATAGTCAAAACAAGGATTGCATGGTTTTCATGTATTCATAGATTTTATAGGTTAGAATATTCAAATAAACATCAAGTTAATCATAATAGAATGATACAAACAGTTTTAAGAAAGAACCCATGACTAGAGCACAAAATTGGATAATTCATTTTTTTATCATCTTTGAAAAATCATTAAAATCAACACCTTAAATGTTGATATTTCAAGGATGACGAATCATATATTAATTGTTAAGAAAATCCCACCAGATATATGGAGAAAAGCTTGAGAAATCTATCTTTTTCCTTGGATCTTCAAACCTTTAACAATTGAGTTTTTGAAAGATTAAATGGAGAGGTTTTGTTTTGAGTTAAGGATTTATCTTTGATTGGTGATTTTAAGGGTATAAATAGGTCCTAAAAACTTCCATAATTCACCCCTAAAGTACCCAAAATACCCCTACATTTATTATAAAAATTCATGAACTAAAATTTAACTAAAATATGACGCAATGATATCTGGGATTTTACTGCGAGTCGCAGACGCACTTGCAAATCTTATTATTTTTAAATTATTGTACAGAATGGTTCCTGAAATACCGACGTTGCAGGGAAAAACTTTTCCTCACTGCGTGACTCGCAGCCATTGCGTAAAACAGGCTGGTGCAACAGCTTGGCAGTCTAAGTTTGGGTCCACTTTGAGGACCCTTTTGATATTCACGGGGGCGTCGTTCTCGGACTTTTCGACCCTTTGTATAACAGGATATGCGTAGGATACCTCAGTACTGAATTTCACCTTAAAATCATTCCCCAAAACATCACTACAAAACACTACGACATACTATTTAAACTTGGACAAGTTTCCGAACATCTTGGACGTTTTGTACGTTTGACCTCCAAACATTTCTAAACTTTATACTGCCTAAGAACTCTATTATGAACCATTATATTAATTTAAACAATCATCAAACAAGTGTTAGTCTCTAGTTCAACCTAGCTCAATTTAAGGGATGTTACAATGTACCTCACTCTGACAACATTAGTCCTCAATTGACACTTGCCAGACTTTGAACATTTTTAAGATTTAAGATTTAAATATTAGCAGCTCATAACCATACCACACTGTATACAATACACGCGTGTAGGAGAAACATTATCTCCACATAATAAAGAGACTCAAAAAACAACAGGTAGATAGGAACTACATCTAGAACTTATCATGCAATAAGAGTAACATTTTTATTTCATATAGAAGGAACATTCCTCTCCAAATATTATGATGCTCATATACAATAGAACTATACACATCATAACCATTTTTCATTAAAAAAATAATTTAACCAAATTTTTGAAAGTTTTAGAGTGAGTACAAATTCTTTATAGTGAATCGCTAAAATTTCTTAAAAAAATGCAACTCTTAAGCAATTTATGATTGAAGAATGACAATATCAGAGATAAACCATAAAAACTCAATTTAAAACATAGTCATATATTTATGAAATTGACCATGCAATGAATTAATGAAATTAAATTTCAACTAGGCTCCTATACACAATGCAACATGCAACACGCTACTATGATATTCTATATCTAAAGCATGAATTGAATAGAAGATATGAGACAACGATTTACAATCCAATTAGTCGCCATACTCCCCAACTTAGAAGAAACTCATATAACTAAAGAGACAAAACTATAACTTACCGGCATAATCATGATCATTAAGATTTTGTTCCTTTGGCTCAGAGAGTATAAATGTGAGCCTTTCCCTTTAGAGCACCACCATCCAGAACATTAGGAGGAAATTTCTTGGACTCTCTTCCTCTAGCCTCAATATTAGGACAATCTCTCACCTTGTGATCCTCCTTCCCATAACCAAAGCACCCTCTAGTACGGATAGACACTTCCCAAAGTGTTTCTTCCCACACGTAGCACAACTAGGCTTAATAACTATGGAACCACCACCTCTCTTATATTTAGCCTTAGGAGCACTAGATACATGTTGATTTGGACCCATCTTCTTAAACTTAGATTGAACTTGTTGTTCTTGCCCTCTTATCATCTCCACTTCTTCTCCAAAGTTTAGACACTTTAATGGATTGACCATACACCATAAGCCCATAAAGAGTCATATCACCATAAATCATGGTTATATCTTATTCTACCTTCACAATATCCAAAATATCAGTGATGAACTTACTCATCTCATACGTAGTGTTAGACACCGTGGATGGATCATTCTTAGACAATAAGATAAAAATAATCCTTTACACTCAAGCTACCTTGCCAAAGGTTTATAAATTCCTCAATTTTAGCCTCCCTCTTCTCACGCTGAAAGTACCTTTCAAAGAATTCTTCCTTAAAATCTTCCCACTATAAGATACCTGATTTAATCGTTCTACTATCCTTCCATTGAGTAAATCATACTTGAGCAACATATTTCAGTTGATACAAAGCTAACTCCGCTTTCTCATTAGAAGTTTCTCCCATAGCATGCACTATCTTGTACACCTCATCCTAGAAATCTTGGGGATACTATCCCATCTTAGAACTAAATTAGATAGGAGGATTCATCCTAACAAACTTTCTTAATCTAGAGATCATTGTACTATCCATAACATTCACCCTAGGATCAATGTATCTATTCACTTGAGTTGTCATAGCTCGAGCTAGGGTATGGAGAGCCTTTTTCATCTTCCCATTAGCCATAGCCAGGGGATCCACCGGAACCTCATTACCTCCACCCACAATAGGTACTTGATCATCTTGGAGAGGCACTTGAGCGCCTTGATGAACTTGTTCCACTTTCCCAACATGCTCAACTCGGGGAGGAACTCCACCAATCACCACCACCTTATCAATCCTTCTAGCCGGTGTCCTTCTCGTATTCATCTCCTATAAAAAGAAAACAAAATATTAATAAAGGACACTTATAACTTTTGAATCTACGGCATGACACAAGAGTAGAGAAGAAAGGAAACTCTATCTTCGTATATCTCTTGACCATTTATGTGTCGCGACTCAGACAGATGGTCAAGACTCTACTAGACGTGGACTTTTGAGACTTTCTTATTCCTAAGTACTACTTCATAACGTTATGCTCTGATAAAAAGCTCGTAACGACCCGAGAGTACCCCTATAAGTTAGGGAATTCTTGAAATGAAACAGGGTGTACTCAACCCCTCGGAGGTCTTGCATAATCAATTTTGTACCATTAATTGTATACTTGTTTGAAAAGTAGTGTGTAATTAAAACCATTTAAACAAAATAATAATAATTCAAAATATCTCTTTTATAGAAAAAAATAAAGAAAGTCTAAGTCTCAAAATCGCTATCACGGACATACGAAAATATTGGAACACGATTAATACTTCAAAATATAGAAATATCTAAATCTATTACAATACATTTAATAAGGAAATCTAATCATAAAGATGTCCTCGAATCTAGTGAGGACAGACAAACTCTTTTCTTGAACGAACATTAAGCCAATCTTCCACTTTGCGACTCCTTTAAAATGTCACCTACACCTTTAGAGATAGAAAAAACGTATGGAATAAGTACAAACACTTTTACTATGTATAGCGTGATCCATAAAATCATGGTAAACCAATTTTCATATGAAACATGCTCTTTTTGAGAAAACCTTTTAAGACAAGTATAATAAAAACATTTAACACCTTAGAAACATATAAGATATCACATAAGCATTTTATCAAATATTTAAGAATGTTACAGTAAACTATGTTCAAATTCACAATTACCTCTTTTAGCTTCCAACTCTCTCACCAAAGGGTATACACTCACAAAAATGAGACGAAGACAGACTGCCCATACACTTTGTCTAAGCAAACCTAAATGATCCTTTTGACTCTTTAACATATTATCATTCTCACTTTATTTGACAAACTACTTACCTATAACTACTCTAAGACTCACTGATGTAAGACATGAAGAGACCGCCTATATACCCCTTTCAATCCTACCTAAGCAATCCTCAAAGCTACATTAGATAAGTAATTTTTCATTAAAATTCCATTACTAAAGTCATTATGTAGATCAAGTCATTTAGAAAACATTCATCACTTATGGACATTAACATAAATGTCTTTAAGAAGACCTAGGGTACTCCACTCTAACATCTTTAAAGCCTAGTAGTGCAATGTCTAGATAGCGTCCTATTCCACAACCTAAACTTCATAGTAATTATCAAACACTAGAATGTATCCCATATAATGAGAATAGATAATAACAGACATAGACCATATAAGCTAGGCATTGAATCCGGAGTAATAAACCTACTCCGATTGAGAGTGTTGTACTTGCCAAGGGTAGAACTAGGACACATCCAATGTACACACATCGTTAAGGAATATCAAGTTCTTTATGCTCTCTAGTCTCCTTCTCAACTAGAGATGCATTGTTCTTTAGTGTCCGTCTAAACCCATAACATATTCACTCGGTGCTAGCCTTTATTCTCATAGAGTCAGTTCGTATAAAAGGGGCATATTAAAAGTTACCATCTATTAGTCAATACATAGTAAAAATGCACCTACCCAAGATGGGACCATTATGTCTTCAACTCAATGGTCTATAAGGATAGCTCATTCTTATCATTCCTTCCATATAGAAGGTTCCACATATTAGCTATGCTTAGAAAGGAACGATCCTAAGTCTACCAATTCTAAACTTTCATTGAACATTCATCCATGCACATACAAGAAAAAGGTGCATAATCCTTAAAATTCAAGATTTTTATATTCATAATTACATGTATGAAGTAAGGAAAACAAGTCTTCCAAGACAAGACACACATCTTCTCATATAACATATCATTCTATAAGCACATAGGCATACCAAACATCAACTATAGGTTGACCTATTAGCTTCCAAAATATCATCATTATAAACATCATACTACTCACATAATCAAGTAAGAAGAATCTTGCATAAACTCTACAACTACACATACAAGGACATAGTCATAGTCTAACATGATCATCTAACATCATAAATAGAAAAACAAATAGTATCACCTTAATAATAAATAGATAGATATGATCATACTTAAAATAATTCAACTATACAAATCATCATAGTATATCAAGTATTTTATGACAAGGACATGATCATTATAATGAATAAATTAATTACGACGAGGCAACATAATCTTCAAGTAAAACATATAGAACCACCACCATAACTGTACCATAAAAATCACAACATTATTTATGACCTAAATTACATAATATAAAGATAATTTTAGCAACGTACCAGCAATCCATTCTCACCACTTCAATCAATACCTAAATAATCAAATACAATACCAATAGGCCCTTACCCATGACCATGATAATCAATTGAATACAAAAGTCATGAAACTCAATTGATCTAAATCAATTCAATATAGTTTTATCAATATAAGACAGCCTGTGCATCAATCAACTACAATTCTTACATAATTCCATAGCCCAAAAAAACTACAATAGAATTCATAAGTATTGAAACATGATATCTTAACGCATAAAATAATCAAATCTAGGAAAGCATGGTTTGAATGTGTTCAAAGAGTTTTTAGGTTAGAATTATCAAATTTACATCAATTAAATCATAATAGGATGATTCAAACAGTTTTAAGCAAGAACCCATGACTAGATCACAAAATTGTAGAATTAATGTTTTTTATCATCTTTGAAAAATCATTAGAATTGACTCTTTGAAGAAATATATTTCAAGGATGAATAACCTTACCTTAATTATGATGAAAATCCCACAAAATTGATGGAGAAAAGCTTGATCAATCTATCATCTTCCTCGGAGCTTCAAACCTTCAACAATTGAGTTTTGGAGAGACTGAATGGAGAGGTTTTGTTTTGAGTTGAGGGTTCAGCTTTTATTGGTGAGTTTAGGGGTGGTCCTACAAACCTGCATAATGAACCCCTGAATTATCCAAAATACCCCTACATTTATTGGAGAAATCAATAAACTAAAATATGACTTAAAAACGACGCGATGAAATGTAGGACTTTACTACGAGTTGCGGAGGCATTTCAAAATCTTATTTTTTGAAAATTATTTGACAGAATGGTTCGTGAAAAACCTGCTTCTCAAGTAAAACTTTTCCCCAGTGCGTGACAGCTGCACGACTTGCAGCAACTGTCTAAAAGAGGCTGGTGCGGCAGCTTGGCTGTCAAAGTTTGGGTCCACTTTGGTGACCCTTTGAATGGTCTCCGGGGCGTCATTCTCGGATTTCTTGACTCTTTATGTAACATTATGTGTGTAGGAATCTTCGGTACAGAATTTCACCTTCAAATCATCCCCGAAAACATCACTACATAACACTATGACATACTAGATCACTTTCGACTAGTTTGCGACCGTCTTGGACGTTTTGTTTGTTTGACATCCAAACACCTCTAAACTTTATACTGCCTAAGAACACTATTAAAACATCATGAAACAAGTGTTAAGCTCTATTTTAACCTAGCTCAGTTTAAAGGATGTTACAATGTACTTCACTTAGACAACATTCGTCCTCAAATGACACTTACAAGACTTTGAACATTTTTAAGAGTTAAGATTTAAATATTAGCAGCTCATAACCATACCACACTGTATCATGAAATAAGAGGCACATTATCATTTCATATAGGAGGAACTTCCTTCTCCAAATATTATGATGCTTATATACAACAGTTATATACACATCATAACCATTTTCATTGACGAACAATATAACCAAATTTTCAAAACTTTTACAGTGAGAACCAATCTCTCTTTAGTGAATCATGCTCAAATTTCCAAAAACAAAATGCATCTCTTAAGCAATTTATGATTGAAGCATAACAATATAAGAGATAAACCATATAAACTTAATTTAAAACATAATCATATATCGATGAAATGCACTACGAAAAGAATAAATGAAATTAACTTTGAACTAGACTCCTAAACACAATGGAACATGCAACATGCTACTATGATATTCTATCTCTCAAGATTGAATTGAATAGAAGAGATGAGACAACAATCTACAATACAACTAGTCGTCATACTCCCCCACATAGAAGGAATTCATATAAATAATGAGACTAAACTATAGCTTACCGGCATCATCATGATCATTTAGCTTTGTTCCTTTGGCTCGGATAGCATAGAACCGAGCCTTTCCCTTTGGAGCACCACCATCAGGAACATTAAGAGGAACTTTCTAGGTCTCTCTTCCACTAGCCGCAATATTAGGACAATCTCTCACCTTGTGGTCCTCCTTCCCACAACCAAAGTACCCTCTAGTACCGTCTAGACACTTCCAAAAGTGTTTGTTGCCACATGTAGCATAACTAGGCTTAATAACTATGTAACCAACACCTCTCTCATATTTAGCTTTTGGAGCACTAGATACATGTTGATTTGGAGCCTTCTTCTTAAAGTAAGGATGAACTTTCTCATCGGTTCTTCCCCTGTTAGTATATCTATTTCTCCTCCCAAGTTTAGAATTTTGAATGGATTGACCATACACCATAATCCCATAAAGAGACATATCGCATTGGAGCATGGTTGTACGACATTCTTCCTTCACAATATCCAAAACATAGGTCAAGAACTTACTCATCTAATTCCTAGGGTTAGACACCAAGGATGGGACATACATAGACAATAGGATAAATTTTATGGAATATTCCTCAACACTCAAGCAACCTTTCCTAAGGTTTATAAGTTTCTCAATCTTAGCCTCCCACTTCTCACGTGGAACGAACTATCATAATAATGCTTCCTTATAGTCTCCCCACTATAAGGGACCAGATTCAACCGGTCAACTTTCCTTCCATTAAGTAAACCATACTTGAGCAACATCTTTCTATTGATACAAATCTAACTCCGCTTTCTCCCTTGAAGTCGCTCCCATACCATGCACTATCTTATGCACCTCAACCTATAAAGCTTGGGGATCCTCTCCCACCTTTGAACCAAAGAAGATAGGAGGATTCATCCTAACAAAGTTCCTCTATCTAGAGGTCATAGTACTCTCAATAGCATTCACCCTAGGACCAATTTCTCTATTCACTTGAGTTGTCATAGCTTTGGCTAGGGTATGGAGAGACTATCAAGTCTCCCAATTATCCATAATCGGGGGAAACACCAGAACCTTATTACCTCCACCCACAATAAGGACTTGATCACCTTGGGGAGGAACTTGAGTGCCTTGTTGAACTTGTTCCTCTTTCCCTATATGCTCAAATCAGGGAGGAACTACCCCAATCACCACAACCTCATGAACCTCCTAGACGGTGTCCTTCATGTATTCATCTCCTATAAACATAAAAAAAACATTAAGAAAGGACAATTACAACTTTTGACTCTACGGCATGACACAAGAGTAGAGATGAAGGGAAACTCTATCGTCCTATAGCTCTTTCCCGTAGATGTGTCGCAACTCAGAGCGATGGTCAACAGTCTACTAGACGTTGATTTTTTGAGACTTTTTGATTCCTCATTACTACTTCCTAACCTTATGCTCTGATACAAAGCTTGTAACGACCAAAGAGTACCCCCTAAAAATTAGGGCAATCTTGGATCTAAACACGGTGTACTCGACCCCTCAGAGGTATTTTACATTCCCTTTCATACCATTAATTGCATACTTCTATGAAATGTAGTGCGTAACTAAAACTATTCACACGAAATAATAATACTTTAAAATATCACTTTCATTGAAAAAGATAATGAAAGGCTAAATGTAAAAGTCGCCATCTTGGACATACAAAAATATTGGGTAACGCCAAGGACTAAATCACTTTAATACTATTAAACTACCAAAATACACCTAAAAAACCATCCTCCTAATTTATATGACTTGTGGTTCATTTCCCAAAACACGTCAAGCCAAGTTGTGTTGCGGGAAGAAACACAAGCTCAAACGACGCCCTATTAATGATGGACCATCGTATGATCAAGTTATCGTCAATGGTTGTTCATAGTTTTATTTAGATACTCCAAGACTCTCAGCGATGCAGGATCCATCAGTGCCCCCAAGTAAACGAGCCGTCGTTTAAATGATTGATCGTCATTTGGGTCATCTTTTGGCAATGAAACTAGGCTGCCAAGCATCTTCAAGCCTTGAGTTGGGGTCCTCCTCTAGGGCCATTGTGGATCCTAGGTAGAGTAATACCCAAACTTTCAACTACTAAACATGCACATATAGGTCATAGGATCATTGACCAACGATTTCAACACAAAACAAGTCACAAAACATGCAAAGGAACACTAGAACACATGCATGCACATAAGGGACTAGTCGTCGAACATCTTCGTCGCCCCTTAACGTTTGACTTCAAACTCAACCAGAAAGAAACTCACATACGCATTTATTAAGATAATTAATAAGCCCATAAAGCACTAGAGAAGCTCTAGATAAGATGAGTTAATTTTTAGGGTTGTTATATTCTCCCACACTTGGATACATTCTTCCTGGAATGGCACTTTACATTCCCAAGGGATAACAACCAAAGATACATCCCTTATTAAATTATATGATACCATAAATCATACACATACCATGAAGGAACATTACTCAACATAAAAAGACATTACACCAATTCATGCATTTCAGCAATTAGAACTACACCTATCAGCTATTTATGCATTAACTACACCCTGTTCATTTAAACATCACTAAGCACATTATGCAAGTTCTCACCAAAGAGAATTCTTGAAACATTTTCAATAAGGCACAATTAAGAAATTTTTTTATAATGTTTCAACATGAAACTTTCTCAAAACACATTAGGCATGCTCAACAAATCAAAATCTCAGATACGCTAAATGCACCTGAACATGAGGAAATACTATGCATAAACTCATCTTCTCATTTAACAAGAATTTATCTAGAACAACCATATTATAAGGAGAATTTTTAAAAACTCATTTTTGATGTAAGAGTCCAACACAAACCAAGTTACAAGGAACTCTTAGTTTAAGGCTTGAATAAGCACATAATGAATATATAAGGATAACTCACTCCCATCAATCCATTAGTATGTACCATATTCTCCCACACATGAGAACCCAATCAAAGGCAACACAAGCACACTGCAAGGATCTCCTTTAAGAAACCTTCAACCTTACCAACACCATTTTCACCCTATGTTGTATTCAATAAACCTTTTGAAAAACAAGAAACCTCACTAAGACAACTCATATTTACACTTTCAAACATCACCTCCTTCATTTCTTAGGTCGGATCTAAAAAAATTCAAATTATCTTAACTATCACTCAACTTCTTTATAACACTATGCTTTACCATTTATTTTAACCATACTCCCCTCATAAGGTAACTCAATAAACCAAGGTTCACCAACAAAATCTGCTATATTCCATCTGACAAGTTGCACATAAATATTTTTCTCTCCCTCAACTCAAACTTCTCAAAGGCCACACACTAGGGACCATCACATAAAGAACAAAGAAAAAATCCATATAACAAAGCTATTAGGCACAATTAGAAGAAAAAATAAAAATTTTCTAGCACGTAATAGCCTCCTATTTCTATAGTGGAGCTCTTCACATTATAAACTAAACTCTACTAGTTATGTTTTATGACACAATCTAAGACACTCCCATTCCTTATGGTTTGATATAATTTTTGTAATGACCCAAAGGTACCCCTTTACTAGCGAATGGGATCATGAGAAGTCCCATACAAGACACTCTTACTTATCATCCCATAATATACTCTAGAAAATAGTTAAGAATTTAAAACTTTCTTCACACACGAAGAATAGTTTCATTAATATGCAAGAGAAAGGCTTTTTTAAAATCATTTATCCTTTAAAATGTCTCTTTAAAACATCTAATACTTTAAATGTACAACACTTTGGACTAAGACCATACAAAAACATAAAATAAAGACTAAACACATAAAAGGAACATGTGGTTCTTGCAATTGAATCAATGAGGACTCACCAATACTTCCTTTTAAACCCTTAGGAAACCTATCCCTTATCCATAGCACATAAAGACTTTAAATTACCTACACTTAGTCAAAAATATGAAAAAAGGGTTTAGTACATTGAGTGCACTAAGTATGGAAGCCATGCAAAAACCATTAAAAAGGGACATTTAGTATAGAAATATGTTTTCATGTTATTTTGATAAAAACCTTCATCAAAGAGTTTAAAAGTCATAACACAAGTAATTAGTCACATATAGAAGACATTCAAGTAACATAAATCACATAACACATTCAAATAGACCCCCAACTAAGGTTATACTAAAACCCACCAAAGTAAGATATGAAGCGGCCGGTCATACAACCCCTTCACACATACCTAGATGATCATCAAGACTATCACATGTAATTTATTCCATTTCATCATATATCACATCGTTAATATTAAATAAAACAAGTCTTTATATTATTTATACTACCTACATATGGTTATTCTAAGACTCACCGAAGTAAAATGTGAAGAGACTGCTCATACACCCTCTTCAATACTACCAAATTAATCCTTAAATCTACACTACATAAGTACCTTTTTATAAATCATACTTAATTCAAAAAACATATTTTCATTAAAACCATTTTGATAGAAAATCATACATTTAGAGGACTTTACATATTAGTATTGGAAAGACCTAAGGAACCCTCATCGTTGCATTATCAAATCCTACCCATGCCATGTATAGATAGTGTCCCATTAAACTACCTACACGTTGTAGAACTTCTAAAATACTAGAATTTATCCCAAATGATGATAATAGACGCTAACCGATATAGAACATACTAGCTAGGCATTGAATCCAAAGTCTACCCTACTTTGATTGAGGGTGTTCTATTTGTCTAGGGTAGAACTAGGACAAATCCCATGTAGACACATGGTTAAAGCATATCAAGGGTTTCTTTGGACTATATTTTAAACTTAAGTAGATTCCCTCCACAAGCATAGTCACTCTGTGCTAGCCTTGTTCTCATAGAGTAATTCAATCACAAAGGCATGTGAAGAGGTACCATATAGAAGTCACTACCAAATCATAATACACTTTACCAAGGATAGGTCCCTTAAGGGTTCCACTCAATGGTTAATAAGGATATATCAATGACTGTCTTAGTGATGGTTTCATGTCGTTCCATCCAACCTATCCCTAAGTCCATCATTCACACTAGAAGGATACCATTACAACTTTCAACTTAATGAATATCATAACCTTCTTTCTAGTTTGAAGGTTCCAAGTTAATTACCCTCTTAACAATTTTCAAGGTCACATCTCATTCATACATACACATACAACAAAAAGGGTACTTTATCCTACAAATTTAAGGTATTACATATTCACATAACACTTAGGTCTACCAAACCTAGACACGCAATTCATCATATCACTCATACAATGTCATTCAAGTACAAAGTGGGGGCACTAAGTCTTCCACTTAACATACTCTATCAACATATATTGAAACTCATCATAGTCTATCACAGTCACATATAATAATTTAAGAACAACACACCTTAACCTCACACATACACGTACAAAATCATTATATAAGACACTTCCGATCCTTCTATCACCACATACCATCACTCAAGGAAGATTCACAACTTTAGCAGTCACACAAGAACACATAAGTCATTATAAGAGTACTTCACTTCACATCTTCACATTTATACAAAAGAAAACATATATGACATGATACTTTAATTTACATAATCATATAATTCATAAGATATTCAATATGATCATCTTACTTCACATAAGCATGTACACGTTGCACCTTCATATAAGACCTAGCATGATACTACTTCAATTTATACAAATAATGTCGACAAGGTAATGTTAATCCTATAATCAACATAAAAACACTGCCACCATTAGTGACCATACCAATCAATAGCAATTCTATACAATTATACACAATATAGATAGATCAAGTCAACGTACCATCTTCCTATCATTTTCATCAACATTTCTTAGAGATTTCAATAAATTCACTTCAAAAAGGCTCTTACCAATCGCCATCAACACAATTCTAAACCATGAATCCAAAAATATGAAATATTAATATAATTGATTTGAGAAAACCTATAAACCATTAAATCATGATCTATACATAAACAAATAGCCCAAAGTAAGCTACACATGAATTAACTACTATTAAGCCATGAACAATTCACCCAAATTATAACTAATTATAGAGATTTGAGAGGTCAAGGTTTCATGTATATTTTCATTCAAAAACATCAATTATACATCAATAACATCATATTTTAATATTTGAACACGTTTCATGCAAGAACCCTTGACTTAGAGTAGAAATTGGACATTTTTATAAACTTTGAAATCTTTGAAAACACTTTGAATTTGTCTCTAACGAGATAGAATACCTTAGATAAAAAAAACTACCAAAACTTATTAGAAGAATTCAAAGAGAATAGATGAATATACTCCATTGAAATTCATCATCCCAGCTCCATATTAACTTTGATATTTCATGGAGGTTTTTGGAGAGAATTTTGGAGGGAAAGGGTTTGAGTTAGGTGTTACGGTCTAAATGAGTACTTAATCACTTTAATACTCATAAATTACCCAAAATAACCTAAAAACCCGTTCTCATCATTTATAAGACTTGGGGCAAATTTCCAAAAACAACCCAAGCTAACCGTGTTGCAGGAACGAATGTAGGCTCAAACGAAGCCCTACCAATGACAGACCGTTGTCTGATTAATGTCCCATCGATGGTACTTTGTAGTTTGATTCAGAGACTCCAAGGAATGGAGACCTGCAGAATCCATAGATGCCCCAAGTCGACGAGACTTGGTTAGAACGACTGGTCGTCATTTGGCATTGCAGCTTGAATCCTTAAGTTATGGTCCTCCTCTAGGACTCCGACTAAGTTCTAGGTGGGGTTGTACACAAATGGTAAACCCTTATACATGAACATAAAGGTCTTAGGAATCCCCCCATCAATTTAAACATGAAACAAATCACGAAATATACAAAGACAAACTAGAATACATGCAAGCACATAAAGGACTTATCGTCAAACGTCTTTGGCGTTATAAGATCCCCAAAATGAATTAAGGTGAATAGATCATCACATGTGACTAATAAGATTTTTACTATGTAAATTAAGTGTTTTATAGCATCAACGATTTATTTGAAGTCATTTGAAAGTCAAACGTCCAAGAAGGGCTAAAACGTTCAAAAGTTAGCCCTTGAGATGTGCATGTGTGTCTTTGTGTGTCTTGACATATTTTGCATGTTCGTATTGGGTGAAACTTATACGGAAGGTCCCTATAATTTAAATTAATTTATTTACATTAGAATCGTTTGGGCACGAATCCCCAAGGGCACATTAAGAAGGACCTCAAGGAGGACGCAAACACTTGGCAGTATCTACTGAGGACTGCAAACAACGGTCAATAGGCTGAATTACGCCCCGTCGATGGGGAGGTATCGTCCAACACTTCTTTTGGTGAAGGATCAAGTAAGTGTAAAAGACTCAGACCCAAATAACAGACAATGGTGCGGTCCGTTGTTGGACCTACTGTATATTGATGGCTATCTTTTATTTGAACCTCCAATTTGCAGCCTTCACCGTATCATTAAGGGGTGAATGGAAAATTCACCTCACGTTTGGTAACCTGAACCTAGGTAGTGTATTTAGATTTATTGTGGTAGATTTAGTTTGTTATTAAGATCTATACCCATTCCCAAATTCATTCTTGTTAGACCTTTCAATCTAAAAGAGAAACCTCTATAGAAACCCTCGATGGAGATGAATCTCAACAACACCTTAGAGCTTGCATTCACATCGATTATTCATCATGTTTTCGTGGTTCTCTCCTACATTGATGTGTGGTGATCCGTAAGTTTTACATAATCTTCCATCTAAAGAGCTTTTTCCAATGTTTTCAAACAAGTTTCATGATAAAATTGTGTATTCTTCAATCTAGCCATGGGTTCTTTCTCAAAACGTTTTTTAAAAAAATGTTTATGATTAATTTCTGATAATGTACTTATTTTAAAGTCAAATTCAATCCAATTTCATGATGAACCCATTCCCCCTTCAATTCTCAAATTAGCTTATGTTATGGGGCACGGTGATCTTGATTATGTGTTGGTCGAATTGTGATTCATTATGTTTAATTGCTTACATCTACTTCATATTAATTGTATTGATGGTGAATTGTTTATGAGTTTTCCATGTATATAAAGGTTTGAGGATTTTAATAAGATTATCATATCATTTTGATATCTTCTATAGATTACTAATGTAGTTTCAATGTGATCTCAATTATATGGTAAATTGAAGTAGGCTTTCGTTAGGTTATGATATCTTTAGATACTTCCCTATATTGTATTAGTGATGAATTATGAATATTGATCATTGATGATTAAAGAAAGGGCAATTTTGTAAGTGATTTGTGTTTCTCTACTCTCTATTGAATTTGTGATGTAGTGTACATGTTAGTATCATGATCTTGTGGTGGTTTATGCATGATTTCGTCCAGGTTAATGTACATTTAGAAAATTTCTTGTGCTATGAATATTGATTAATGATGATTAAAGGTTGATGAATTTTGGTAACGTCTACTATGTTCCCCTGTTTTTCTAATAATGGTTTGTTGAATTTGCCTTGTATTGCATTGTGTGGTATGGTCCACTTATGATTGGGGTGTTTACTTCTTGTCAATCTATAGACGTATTGATTATGTCCTTGAAGTAACAATTGATGTTATGTGAGTGTGTTGTTATGATGATCATACTATGTGAAACATGTTTACTCTTCTATTCTAGTTATGATCTAGGTTGTATTTCTGTTGTATAAGCATGTGGAAGACTATGTTAGGGTTATATTTAGGTGCTTCCAGACATAACTTATAAATGGTGAACGACACCTTAACTATGTACCCCTATATGAATGTGATATTAGCCAATGTTAGTAGTCATGTATACAAATGTTGAAGTGTCTTGTCTCCAATGATATTCTGTGGTGTGTGGTCTATACTTTAATGTGCGTTGTGGTCTTAAGAGGGTGGCTGCCTCAATGTTAACTTGATACCCATTAAGTGATCGTGTTGACTGATATACCATGGTTTCACAGTATAATTAATACTTTTTACTTAAGTTTAGTGTGTCCGAAAAGACTTTTTGTGCTAATTTTTACATAAGTTTCTCTTTGTTTTGTAGGAAATCTGTCCAAAACTGAATGCGGAGATTTTGAGCGAAGAAATGCAGAAGAGACAACCTACAGAGCTTATGACGGTCCGTCGTGCTTGTGACGGTCCGTAAGTGGCAGCGTAGTGCAGCTGCTGAAGGAAGATGGGGAAGTCAGACCAAGTATAGGATTACGAAGCTTATGACGGTCCGTTGTAGCTATGACGGTCCGTCCTGCAGGTTCGTCGTGAAGATCAGAGAAGTGATCTCAGTACCCAGATTCAAAGAGTTGAAGTGTTTTGGAAAGAAGACCCTCGACGGACCATTGTGCGTATGACGGTCCGTCATACTAGCCGTCGAGGGGAATGAAGAGAGAAGCAGAAGAAATTGCACAAGTATGGGACGACGGAGTCCATGACGGTCTGTTGTGACCACGACGGTCCGTCGCGTGGTCCGTCGACCCAGCCGGGTTTTGGCAGATTTCCAGCAATTAGAATCCTTGTTTAATTAGGTTTTTGTTTTTTTATAAATAGTTCAAAAAACCTCATTTTTGAGGACAGACACCTGATAGTTAGACACAAGATACACATACATCATATTATTAGACTCTTTGTATTAGTGTGAGACTTTTGATTATCATTGATTGTTGGTGATTTGTGGTGATTAATCAAGCAAACTTTTGGATTTTATTCTTTCTCATTGAAGTAAGTACATGAACTCTTATTTAATATATTTGAATATTGTGTTTATAGCCATGAGTAACTAAAATCCATAACTAGGGTTGTGGGAACCATGGGCAAATAATGAGATAAACCCTTACTAAAATAACAATTCTAGAATAATGTCTTGCATGTACTAATAATTCTTTCGCTTAGAAATATTTTTAACGGATGTCCAACGTTAGAACTCGCCTTAATGCTACTTGCCAGACCAAGGAGGTAGATAATAGGAAAAGAATTATTAACATGATTTAGTGTATACTATCTAATAGGCTAGTATTGATTGGTATGAAGTAATAACCTAGTCAAATATCGAATACGGTGCTTAATATGAGGTAAGGATGAGGGTTAGGATAGCGACACACATAGCCGGACCAAGGTGCGGAGTGAGATTTTCTAGATGCCGGACTAAGGATTTAAAATACATAACTTATCACTTTGCATGTAAGATACTAGGAAAGAATTGTTATAGTTAGAATTATCAAGTTGTGAACATTTGGGGAACACGTAAACCCTAGTTAATTTGCTTAATCGATTAAAATCCAACATTCAATGCTTTTAAGTGTCTCTTACAATTGCATTATTTTTTTTCACTAATTTAGAACTAGAAACCCCACTTTTTATTGGACAATTAGGAAAGGATCATAGGCCCTTATTCAATATATCCCGATTCTAGCCTAAATAAAAGAAACCAAATGAAATTTATCCTTCTTTGATACAAATAATCTGAGCTTAAAATTAGACCTTTCTTTTTCACCCAACTGATCTTTTCTAGGAATTAAGTGTTGGCCCTGGTCCCTCCTTGGACATGTGCACCTCAGCTTATGCCAAAAGCATAAGTTAAGGGTGGATAATGAATGAACAACCTTCGTTATGGCCCTGACCCAATTTTAAGTATTGTATACCTTGACTCATGGCAAAGCCATGAGTTGAGGGTGGCTATTAGGAGGAATGCTCTGGAAAGTGGTGTTGAAAGAACAAATAGAGAGAAAGAATAAAAGTAAAGTGACTCAAGAATTAGTTAAAAAAAAGTAAATAAAACGGAAAATATACATGAAATACAAGAAAGAAAAGAAGAGAGTCACTTACACAAATGAAGAAAGAAGAGAAAATAGCAAGGTGAAAGAATATGAGAAACTGGGCGTGATAAAATGATAGAAAGTGGAAGGTTTAGCCGATATGTCAAGGAGGGCAAAAAGTCACTAAAGTATACCTAAATATACCCTACCTGACCCTGAGCCAATGTTACAAGCTAAGAAAGTCCTATCGTGATCCTAGGGTTGTATAGCGAATTAAAGGCAGTGAAAATAAGGGCAAGCTTATGGCAATAGGTATGAAAGAGTGTGACTTCGTTCTGAGGGCGAGTGTTGAAATGTAATCCTTATACTCAAACTGAAATCATTGTGTGGAGACTAAATTGCAATACCGGAATTGTTAGCACCTCGGTGAGAAAGTGAAGAAGATGGGTGTTAATGCGTGGTGAATCTGTGTCATGTTCTGATCCCACAAAATTCAAGCTTAATAGTGATAACATGCATAGATTTGATGAGATTAATTGGGATTGATAGCCAAATGATTGCAAAAGATAAAACATGGATACTATTGTACAAAGATTGTGTATTGAGTCATTGTGCGTCTCTTGAGGACAAACAACGAATTTAAGTTGAGGGTGTTGATATAACGTGGTTTCACGGTATAATTAATACTTTTTCCTTAAGTTTAGTGTGTCCGAAAACCCTTTTTGTGCTAATTTTTACATAAGTTTCTCTTTATTTTCCAGGAAATCTGTCCAAAGTTGAATGTGGAGATTATTAGTGAAGAAATGCAGAAGAGACCACCTACGGAGCTTATGACGGTCCGTCGTGCTTGTGACGGTCCGTAGGTTGCAGCGTAGTGCAGTTGCTGAAGGAATATGGGGAAGTCTGACCAAGTGATGGATTACGAAGCTTATGACGGTCCGTTGTAGTTATGATGGTCCGTCCTGCAGGTTCGTCGTGAAGATCAGAGAAGTGATCCAGTACCCAGATTCCAAAAGTTGAAGTGTTTTGAAACGAAGACCCTCGATGGACCGTTGTGCCTATGAAGATCCGTCATACTTGCCATCGAGGGGAATGAAGAGAGCATCAGAAGAAATTGCACAAGTAAGGGACGACGGAGTCCATGACGGTCCGTTATGACCACGACGGTCTGTCGCGTGGTCCATCGACCCAGCCGCGTTTTGGCAGATTTCCAGCAAATATAATCCTTGTTTAATTAGGTTTTAGTTTTTTTATAAATAGTTCGAAAAACCTCGTTTTTGAGGTTAGACACCTTATAGTTAGACACCATATAGATAGACATCATATTATTAGACTCTTTGTATTAGTGTGAGACTTTTGATTATCATTGATTGTTTGTGATTTGTGGTGATTAATCAAGCAATCTTTTGGATTTTATTCTTTCTCATTGAAGTAAGTACATGAACTCTTATTTATTATATTTGAATATTGTGTTTATGGCCATGAGTAACTAAACTCCATAACTAGGGTTGTGGGAACCATGGGCAAATAATGAGATAAACCCTAACTAAAATAACAATTCTAGAATAATGTCTTGCATGTATTAATAATTTTTTCGCTTAGAAATCTTTTTAACGGATGGCCAACGTTAGAACTCGCCTTAATTCTACTTGCCGGACCAAGGACGTAGATAATAGGAAAAGAATTATTAACATAGATTTAGTGTATACTATCTAATAGGCTAGTATTGATTGGTACGAAGTAATTACCTAGTCAAATATCGAATACGATGCTTAATATGAGGTAAGGATGAGGGTTAGGATAGCAACACACGTAGCCGGACCAAGGTGCGGAGTGAGATTTTCTTGATGCCGGACCAAGGATTTAGAAATACATAACTTATCACTTTGCATGCAAGATACTAGGAAAGAATTGTTATAGTTAGAATTATCAAGTTGTGAACCCGTGGGGAACACGTAAACCCTAGTTAATTTGATTAATCGATTAATATCCAACATTCAAAGCTGTTAAGTGTCTCTTACAATTGCATTATTTATTTTCACTCATTTAGAACTAGAAATCCCCCTTTTTATTGTTTTTACTTTCCAAGGAAGTCATTAACCAAACAATAGTAATAACAAGTTGAAGTTAAGTCTAGACTATTTTCCTCGTGGGAACGATCCCTACCTCACTAGTTGGGTTATTTACTTGACACGACCGCTTTACTTCTTATTTGAGAAGTAAGTTTGAGAGTATCATTGACCAATGTACACACATTTACACCTCATGTATGCTTACAATAAGTATAGGTTCATGTTGTCGAATGAAATGTATTCTTATATGCATCTATGCCTACTACTATGCATGTATAGTGTATGTCGATGAAGTATGTTATGTATCCCTTAACTAGAATGACTTCATAGGTTTAATCGTATGGATAAGAGTATGAGACTTTGTCCATGCATTGCACATTTGGCCTTGATAGGATAGATCCTAGGTTTTGATCTATCTACATGAACATGAATGTATGAGTATGTTATGAATATGCATGGTGTCTAAATATGTTTATGTGAATGTATTACTCATGTAGTTGCACATATACCCTTATGCATGAATAATGTAAAGTATGAACATGTTTGGCATAAGAGTGTTTATGTGATAAGTTTGCGCACATAGATGCATACAAGCATACAACTGTATGATGATCTAGTCAGTAGAGGGGCTCTTGAAAAGTGCTATCAATGCTATGTCTATGTGAAAGGACTTATCACATGATTTAGGTTGATGAACTCTCATCGATGACCTATGATATAACAAAATGAGATGTTAACTATCCTAAGACTACATTTTATAACGTAATGAGAATAATGAATTTTCAAAACAGGGAACTTAGATTAGTACCGAGTGAACTTAGATTAGGGGTGCCTCTTCCAAATGTGGGAAGGATTGTTCACCATAGTCCTCACGAGGTCGATAACTATAATACCTTAATAGGTGTAAAGACGGTTTCATAAGTGGAAAACTATAATTCCTTAATAGGCATAAAGAGGGTTTCCATATATACCTCCAAGTTTCATAAACTATGCTTGCCCCACAGGATCTAGCCAGTGATATCACCTAATGTGATAGCATGATGTTAATATTTTACCGTTGCAAGGTATATCTACTTCCATTGTTGTAAGGCTCTACAACAAAAAATTACATATAGCACCCATGGTTTTAGTGTCCGTTAAGGCTACAGTTTCCTTTATGTAAAATAGAAAATGGAAGTAATGTAAGGACCCCAACTAGGATAACATAAGGGAAATTGATTAGTGTAGGTGGAGGTATGGGACTTCACCTATGAATTGCACAAGTATCTCTTGAAGGGAGTTCTACGAGGGTGATCTAATGAATATGATTATGTTTATGTCTTCATGCATGGCATTATAATCTTGTCTACTTGTCGATGAAATGCATGATATGATTCCTAATGCGTCTGTATGATGTGTTCTTTGCTTATATGCATAATGTTTGTCTTAGTGACTATATGATGAAGGTATTACTTGGTTTGTATGAGTCTATACTTTCCACGTTGATGTATGAAGTGAAATATAGTTACTGTGGAATCTTGTATGAGGTTATAAGGCTTCACATTTACATTGCACTAGTAGACCTTGATAAGGATTGTGAGTAAGGTATTATAATTGTGTATGTGAAGTGAAGTTAATATAGGTGCAAATTGACTATGTTTCACTGTGATGGTATTGGGAGTATTGACTTCAATATATCTTATGGTATGTTATTCTCCTACGAATTTATGTGTTGAGTTAGGAATGTTACATGTATGAGTACCTTGTGGCCTTAAGGTGATGCATTGCACCACTTATCACTAGAGGGTTACTTGGGAAGTTAAGATTAAAGAGAAAGAATGCTTATTGTAAAACGAATGTGCTTAGTGTAATTGTGCTAAGCTTACTGTAAAGTGGTGACTAAGATGAATAAAATGTAATGTGTTATTTTATATGATGTATGACAATTTAATATGCTTGTATGAAATATGTAATTTTATGATGCTTATTATATTAAAGATGAATGAAGTTTTCACAAAAAGGCATGATGCATGGTTTCAAAGGAAATGTCCCTTTTTAAATGCATATTTTTACATGGTTTTCATACGTAGTGCTTTTTTTACTAAATCAATTCTTTTTAACCTTTTCACACAAACTATAGGTTATGTATGCTTAAAAGTTGTCTCTTTTGTGAAGAGCTTGATATATGATTCCTATGCTTTAGGAAAGGAATCCTTAATTTCAAGGATTTCTTATGTCATTTCGTACATTAAAAGTCTTGTATTCTAATGAATTATTTTATAAGGGTCGTGTCCCAAATCTACTCTAATGATATTGAGTTTATGATGGCAAAGAATCTTAGAGTCTAACTATGCAAATATGATATTAGATCTATATAATGGAAGTGATGTTCTAGCATATGATGTGTTATGAAAGTTTTAAATTTTTTGCTAAAATTACATATGAAAATGCAATTAACGATTACTATGGTCTTGTATAATACATCAAAGAGGTCAAGTACAACATGTTACTTCTAGGGGGGGCTCCACGTCATGACAATCGTTCCTTGATTTTTGACTTCAAACTCAATTTGAAAGACTTCAAAACTTACATACACATTTATTAAGATAAGTAAAAGCCCTTAAATCACTAGTGAAGAACTATATAATACTAGTATATTATTAAGGTTGTTACAATGGGACTTTACCTATACATTGCACTAGTATCTCTTAAAGGAAATTCTAGGAAGGAGTTCTATTTGTACAAGTATATGTATATGTATCTTATGATTGATATGATAGTGACAACATATTTGATGTAATGATATGGATAGTGTTGGTTTTATTGTCTACATGATGAAGGTCTTATATAATATACAATATTGACTATAGATCCATTATGGTGACATTCATAGTATGAAAACTTATGTTGTTTTGAAATGTGTATAAAGACTAAATGGTCTATGAATATAATGTGATAACAGATGGTTCCTTATATGATGGTCTATGAAGTATGTGGGTGTAACACCTTTAAAACAACTTAGGTGAAACTAGAGACTAACACGTGTCTCATGAGATTGTTATTACATAAAGTGGTTTAAAATTATTTTGATAGGAATTGCCTAAAGTTTGGTGAAGTTTTGATGTCAAATGTCCATGAACGTTTATGACATTCGAATGGTTTGCCTTGAAACGTGCATATGTGCCTTACTATGTTCTGTCAAGTTTTACGTGTTCGTTTTGGGTGAAATAATGATGTAGGTAGTACTTAACATGTGTACCTATATTTTCGGGTTTGAAACCTCTGGGAAAAGCTCTCCAAGCACCAATCAAAGGGTCCTTGAGGAGGACCCATTGGGTAAGCCAAAACTGTCAAAAACAGTGCCACCTACGAAGGGCAATCGACGCCCAGTATCCTCGTCAACTCCCTATAAGTGGAGGGAGTTGGTGGAGACTTTTTCTAGGGGGATTACACTCCCATTTTGCAGACTCTGACCCAATCGACGACTTGCTAGTACCGCTCGTTTTTTGGATGATGGCTCATAGGTGAGCAACCATCATTGCGACATGCAGTTTTATGCATGGTCTCGGCCAAGGCTAGGGGAATTACGCTCATTGACCTTGTGTTACTAAAATTAGTTGGATAATTAATAAAGGGTAGTTTGGGTATTTTAAGTGGTTTTAAGTCTTAAAAACATAGATCAACTGATTATTTAAAAATCAAAACTCAAAACATCTACAGAACTCTCTAGAACACCATTGAAGCTTTAAAGGAGATTGAAACTTGGAGGGGTATTTGTCCTTCAAATCAAATAGAATTTCGTGGTTTAGCATAAAATAAAATGTCTTTAGTCCTTGAATATTCTTTCTTCAAGGATTCACGAAAGTGTTTTTCAAAGACTTCTTAAAATATGAACTTCTAAATTGTAATTTAGCCATGCGTTCAATCAATGTATAATGATTGAACTTATATTAATTTGATGATTTTATACTAAAACTCTATGAACCCATGTAAACCATGAATTCCTAGTTTTGACTATTTTATGGGTGATTTGATAATATCTCTATATTATTGAATTCTTGTGTAGTTTGATTAGGGCTATTGAATTATAAAAGAATCATTCTAGAATTGTTAGTAGGCTTCCCTAAATTAATGTATTCATATTGTATTTTCTTTAACTCATTGTATATGGTGATTATTAGGGGTGGGCATAAACACCGGAACACCGAAACACCGAACCGAACCGAAATTTTTTAAAATTTTGGTTTCGGTATTTCGGTTTTCGGTTTAATTTTTTGTATTTTCGGTATTTCGGTTCGGTTTTCGGTATGTATTACTTTGGAATTCGGTATTTCGGTTTAAACCAAAATATTATATTTTAATTTATAAATTATATTATATTTAATAATTATTAATATTAAATAATTTTTTTTAAAAAATAAAAAACCCTAAATCCCTAATACCCTATCATTTTAACTCTTCCTCTCTCTTCAACTTCATCCTCTCCTCTTCACTCTTCAGCAAAAGCACAACTTCAGAACTTCTGCCTTCTTTTATCCTCTTCCTCTTTTACTCCAGCCGGCGTCCACCGCCACCAGTAGCAGCGCCGCCAGCTGCCTGCAGCAGCCAGCCGCCCGCAGCAGCCAGCCGCAGCAGCCAGCAGGTCGCGATTCTGCAGCAGCCAGCGCCTGCGATTCTGCAGCAGCCACCAGCCAACCCAGGTGCAGGTATGTATGTAATCGTAAATCGTAATTTCAGTTTTTTTGATTTTTTTTTTGATTTTTTTCATCTGATTTTGTTTTTATTACTAGTTAATAGTTATTGGGAATTTATTATGATTTTTTTATATATATAGATGGCTGAACAAACAGAATTAAATATGGGTGTAGCTGATCAAAGTCGAATAAGTATGGCTGATTCTACGGATAATACACCTAGTAATAGCAATGATTTGTCGATTGGTACAGAAATAACAAAAAAAAGAAAAGAAATGGATCCTAGATCTCTTGTTTGGCAACACTTTGAAAAGGTTTTTGAAAATGGTGTATTAGTTAAAGCAAAGTGCTTACATTGTAAACAATATTATGCTGCCAATACAACAAGAAATGGAACAAGTGGACTAAAACAACATTTGACTTATCGGTGTAAAGTGTATAAACCTCCGACTGTTGCACCCGGTATTCAAAAATTATTAAATATTCAAAATAACAATTTAGAGACTTGGAAATTTGAGCAAGAGGTATGTAGGAGAGCTTTAGTTGAGATGATTATTTTGGATGAACTACCTTTTAGTTTTGTTGAAAAAGAAGGCTTTAAGAAGTTTATGAGTAAAGTCCAGCCTTTGTTTCATATTCCTTCTCGTAGAACCATAACAAGGGATTGTTATGAAGTTTATGGTGAATTGAGAATAAACTTGAAATAATCTTTAAAAGAAATACAACCAAGAATTTGTCTCACAACAGATACATGGACTTCAGTGCAAAGAATCAATTATATGTGTTTGACTGCTCACTTTATTGATAGGGATTAGGTGCTTCATAAAAGAATATTGAATTTTTGTCCTATCACTAGTCATAAAGGTGAGCATTTGGCTGAGTCTATTAGTAATTGTTTACTTGATTGGAAGTTGGATAACGTTTTTACTGTTACGGTTGATAATGCTTCTTCAAATGATGTGGCAGTTTTAGAGTTGTCCAAAAAATTAGATATGTGGGGAACTAATTTGATGGAAGGTAAGCATCTCCATGTGAGATGTATGGCTCACATACTTAATCTAATTGTTCAAGATGGTTTGAAAGAAATTTGTCCTTCTATCAAAAAGGTGAGACAAATGGTGAAATATGTTAGATCATCTTCTTCAAGGGCAAGAAATTTCTTGAAATGTGTTGAAATGCAAAAGATAGAATGTGATAAGATGTTGTCTTTAGATGTGCCTACTAGGTGGAATTCCACCTATTTGATGTTAGACACAGCAGAAAAGTTTGAGAAGGCTTTTGAGAGGTTTGATCTTTATGATGGTAATTTTAATTCTTTTCTTGCTACTGATGTTTGTGAAGATGGAAGTATCGCAGGGTCAATTCAATATGAAGATTGGGCTAATGTGAGGAATGTCACAAAGTTTCTTGAAAAATTTTATGAACTCACTTTGAAAGTTTCAGGTTCACGGTATGTTACTTGTAATGTTCATTTTGAAGATATATGTGAACTTGATGCTTATTTGAAATTATGTGTAGCAAGTGATGACCTTGATTTGAGTAAAATGGCTTCAGGAATGAAAGAAAAATTCAAGAAATATTGGGGGACTCCTGAAAAAAGAACAAAATGATTTTTATTGCTTCTGTTTTGGATCCTCGCAATAAATTTATCTATGTTAGTTTTGCTCTTGAAGAATTACTTGGGGAAGAAACGGGAAATGTAGTGAATACGAAAGTAGAGGCTTACTTGAGGGATTTGTTTGCGATATATGTAAGTAAGTATGGAAAAGGTTCCAAAAGTCAACCATCTTCCTCTGACTCATCTAATTCTTCTGGTAGTGGTATTTCTCAAAATATGTCCAAAAATTCTTTGAGAACTAAGTTGCACATGAAGAAACAAAAGAATGATTCTGGAAGTTTAGGTGTTAAATCTGAGTTGGATAAATATCTTCTTGAAGACCAAGAACCTGAATCTGAAGATTTTGATATTTTGAGTTGGTGGAAAGTTAATTCTCCTAGATTTCCAGTACTTTCACAGTTGGCTCGAGATGTATTGTCTATTCCTATGTCGAGTGTGGCATCGGAATGTGCATTTAGCACCGGTGGTCGAATTCTAGATCCCTTTAGAAGTTCATTGACTCCCAAATGTGTGCAATGTCTTATTTGTGTCCAAGATTGGCTTAGACAAGAACCAAGCCTATTTGTGTTGAAGAAAGTTTGGAGTTTCTTGAAAAAATTGAACTTGGTAAGACTTTTTATTTTTTATTTATTTATGGAAAAAATAAAATACTTATTGTGTTGTATCTTGTATGACATGTTTCTTTTTATTAATTATAGAGATGGCATATAGTGGAAGAAGCTCTTCCATTGTTGATCTATGATTGACTTGCAAGCGGTGAGTTTAATACATCATTTATTTAATCATATCATTTTTTAATCTTAAAAGTAGTATTCTAAGTTTCTAATATTTGATTTTATCTTAAAAGGTCCAAGGGTCAAGACAATGAAGAAATAATTTTGTTGGCACGTGACACTTGAAAGTTGAAAGCGATCTCATGGAAGAAAGTCAAGAAACTCATTATTGTTGTTTGTTATTGTTGAAAGTAATCTCATGGAAGAAGACAAGAAGTTCAAAATGCATTGTTTGTTTCTTATTATTGTTTATTATGAGTTAATGAAAGACTTTATTGTTACTTGTTAGATTCTTATTATGTTGTATTTGTGAAGACATTAACTACAAATCTACAATGCAACTTTTGTTTTAGTGTCATTGTGAATTTCAAATTGTGTGTTTTAGTGATATTGTGAATTTAAAATTTGTGGTGTTAATGCCTAATGACATATTGAAGATTTGAATCATTGATAATTTATATATTGAAATTTGGTAGTAAATTAGTAATGCACTTCTTTGATTTATTGTCTATTTTTACTTTTTAGCCCATTAAGTTGAAAAATCAAACAAAAAATTGATAAAAATTGTAAAGTTTAAAATTTTAAAAAGCCCACTAAACAGGCCCATTAAAAAACCAAAATAAAAAACCGAACTGAATTAATAAAAACCGAACCGAATTAACAAAAACCGAACCGAACCGAAATATTTTAGTTCGATATTCGGTACGTAATTTTAAAAAACCGAAAACCGAAAAAACCGAAAAAAAAACCGAACCGAACCGAAATACCGAATGCCCACCCCTAGTGATTATTGGATTGGATTGTTGACTAAGTCTATTGGTATGAGCCTTTGTATATTGAGTTGGTTGAATTGGCTATGGATTGGAGTTGTCAGGTTTGAATGGTGGTATATTGATCTAACCTTCTTTATATTGTGTAATATAGGTCTTAGAGGATGATGATGTTTTGAATGGTCCATGATGTACCGTGATTTCAAAGTACATTCAATAATTTTTCCTTGATATTGTTGTTTGTCTAGATCCTTTCTGTAGTAAATTTAATATGTTTTTTCTTTATTTTGCAGGAAAGTGGTCCAAAACAAAAATGCAGAAGGTTGTGAAGAATCAGTGTACAAGTGACCCACGAAGCCATCGACGGCACGTCGTCCCATTGAAGAACCATAGGTGGTGAATGTAGATTAAACGTTGAGAAATATGGAAGCAACTTGGGAATTCTTACTAAGAATGGGGCTACAGAAGGACCGACTGATCGACAAACCGTCATGGCAAACCATTGATGTGATCAGACACTGTCATAGTACCTAATGTTAAAAAAAAATTAACTATGGATGACGAGAAGCATCAACAGACCGTAAAAGAGTTGAAAGAAAGTGATGTTGATCCGTTGATTGGATCAGATAAGGTTAAAAGTGAAGAGTTTATAAAAAATATTTATGGACCGATCATCGATAGGAGACGCATTTTAGACAAACTTTCCTTATTTTAACTCCTTTGCATTTATGACAATTTTTATTATAAATAGGGTGAAAAACCTCGTCTTTGGAGTTGGATTCTTTTACTAATTTCATACTTTTGTTCTTGGAGAATTATTTTTGTAATTAGTTCAAATTTCATGATTAGGTGTTTAACATAATTGTGTGATTTCAAGTTGAATTTCTGGATTTTCTTCAAATTTTTCAAAATAAGTTCATTATTTATTATTTATAAATTATGAATTGTATTTCCTAATTTTTCATTTTTTCTTTTGTTTTTGTTTGTCTCAAGTTTATCTCTAGTGTATGCCAAGTACACGGAGCCAAGGATAACCAATATTACCATTTCATCCTTCATTAAGCGGACACTCCACAGAGTGAATGACCAATAGAACCCCACTAATCTAGGTGATACTCATAACTAAGTTATTCTGGATAACCCTGGAGATGGTGCTTTGAGAAGGTAAACTCCTGTTCCACGCCCTCTAAAGTTCAATAGGGGAAACATACACATCACTTACTCTTACGGGACTCTTGTCATACCTCCTCTGCCAAAGGGTCACACTTTCATAGTAAGTAGTAGCTTGATGTAGATGCTCACTACCAGAAGTTTGTTTTAAGTCCTACCATCTAAGGATCCACATGCTCACATCGTCAAACTGAGATCGCTGTGTAAGAGTCATGTAGGGGAGCCAGACTTTTCCATGGATGTCATCAGGTTAAGAGTGTTCCCTCTCTGGCCAACGAGAGAGGCTGTAATTTAGTTTACTGAGTTACTCTATATTCGATCTATACTTTTGACCAATTGAGGGATGTGTTCCTAGAATGGTACTACCCGGTGTCTAAAAAGCTCACCCACAATGATAGGGTGACCAACTTTGTGGCATTGCCTAGAGAGCCGGTGATTAGATCTTGGGATAGATTCACCTTATTAATGAGAAGTGTCCCAAACCACTGCATTTATGATGAGTCATTGAAAGTGTACTACTATCGGGGGAAAGATGATAATAATATGTCACTTCTAGATACTATTGAGGGTGGTTCTTATAGTGAATGCACGTATGCACAGATCACGGAGAAGTTGGAGAAAATATCTCACAACAATAAGGCTTTGAGCACTAGGAATTCGGACACAAGGAGAAACATCTCTACAGAGAAAGCAACGCACAACCCAGCCACATATTAGATTCATGAAAAGATTTCTCAAATTAGAACTAAGATCGGTTTGGTATTGAAACATGTCACTGGAGGTGAAGAAAAAGTAAATGCAGTGAATTATTTGACGGAACCACCACTGCCAGCGGATGACTACTACTTGAAGAGGATTTTTATGTAGTGAATGAGCAAATAGGGGGTTTCTGGCAAAACACCCAATGTTCCAATCAGGAGAACTAGTGCCAAGGTCAAAGAAATCAAGGTCAAAACTATGGGAATTACGAAAGAGAGGGACATTATGTTCGAGATTGAAACTAAAACTGTGACAAAAACATCAACTTGGGTGACTATGATAAAAAAAACGATCGAGGTAGGCCTTATGCTCAACCTCAAAATTAGGAAGCTTCTTCAAGGGATGGTGGAGGTAGTATGGCACGATTTGAAGACATGTTATAACAAATGATGAGAGTGTTTGATACTAGTGATGAGAAAACCAACTAATTGAGACATTATTTGTCTTATATTGGGGAAAATGTTGATACACATGCATTCTTAATCAAGCATCTTGAGTTGCAAATGGACCAATTGTCCACTACGGTTAACCCACGTCAACTGGGTACCCTTCCTTGCAATACAATTCAAAATCAAAAAAATGATGGACATTGAATGGCGGTAACTAACCGAGGGGTAAGAAAACTATTGATCCACCTATACCATCTGTAGTAGAAGATGTGGTGGGAAAAGATAACGAGGTAGTGGAACCTATTTGTGAGTTTGTAGACAAAGAGGTGAAAGAAGCATAGATACCCCAAAAGTTTATCCCCGTTCCTAGACCACCACAACCATTCCCGCAAATATTGGTGAAGAAGACTAAGGATGGTAAATAGCAACATTTTAATACTATGTTCAAACAACTTTCCATCAATGTCCCTTTGATAGAAGCTCTTGAACAAATGCCCGGTTATGCCAAGTTTATGAAAGATATTGTTACAAATAAGAGATCGGTAAGTTTTGAGGATGATGACCACATGCAACATTGTAGTGCTATTCTTACACGGTCTCTTGTGCAAAAGAAAGAAGATCCGTTCGCTTTCACTAATACTTGTACCATCGGGTTATTAAAGTTTTCTAAAGGACTATGTGATCTAGGTGAAAGCATATATCTTATGTCTCATTCTATTTACAAGAAATTTGGTGTGGATGACCCAAAACCCACTTCGATGCGATTACTGATGGCTGATCGAATGGTTAAAAAGACTACTGGGATAATCCAAGATGTGTTAGTGAAGGTGGATTCATTTATATTTCTGGACAACTTTGTGATCCTTGAGTGTGAGGTGGATCTTGAGGTGCCTATTATTCTTGGGAGGTCGTTCCTTGTTACCGATCGTGCCTTGGTTTACATATATGAAGTTTTGATTAAAAAATGAAGAAAAAATATTCATCATTAGTAGGTCCATGAAGCACAGTGGGAGATCAAAATAGTATCTGTTATATCCTACAGGGTTGAGAGTATGTATGAAGTAAAAATTGAAGAGCGCCTTGATGTAGAGGCACTAGAGACAATGATCATGGTTTTTTAGAGTGACGGTATTGAAGAGTATGGGTCATTTGTTGCGCCACTTAATCGAAGTGAATTTTTGTTCAAACAAAAGAAACTGGAGTTTGATATGAAGCATCGCGAGTCTCCACCCATAAAATTATCTATTGATGAGGCTCCAAAATTAGAGTTTAAGTCCCTACCACCTCATCTGAGGCATGTATTCTTGGGAAGAGATGACACTTTTCTGGTTATCATTGCATCGAATTTGAATGTTGAACAAGTATAGTGTCTGGTGGAAGTGTTAAAGAGGTTCAAACGAGTCATTGGTTGTACTATTGCGAACATTATTGGGATTCCACCCGGTATTTTTCACACAAAATCAAACACATGCCCGATCAAACGCCAAGTATTGAGCACCAAAGATGTTTGAATCCACCTATGCAAGAGGTAGTTAAGAATGAGATTATTAAGTGGTTTGACATCAGAGTCATATATCCTAATGTAGATAGTAGTGGGGTATACCCTATTTCGTGTGTACCAAAAAAGAGGGGAATGACAGTGGTTCCTAATGAAAAGAATAAGCTTGTTCTAATGAGGATAGTGACCGGATGGAGATTTTGTGTGGATTACCATAAGTTAAATGTATGGACTGAGAAGGACCATTTCTCTATGCTTCGTAGAAAAAGGATGGTACTTTTTTCTTTATGGTTATTTGGGTTACAATCAAATCTCTATTGCACCGTAGGATCAAGATAAAACCACCTTTACTTTCCCTAATGAAACATTCACATTCAAGAGGATTCCTTTTGGGTTGTGTAATGCACCAACTACTTTTTAGAGATGTATTATGTCGATATTTTCTGATATGGTGCAGGACACTATTGAGGTGTTTATGGTTGACTTTTCAATTGTTGCAGACTGTTTTGATCGTTGTTTGAGTCACTTGGCTGAGGTTCTCAAAAAATGTGAAGATTGCAACCTAGTGTTAAATCGGAAAAAATGTCACTTCAAGGTGAAATAGGGCATAGAGGTTGATTGAGACATAGTTGAGGTAATAGAACGACTTTCTCCACCCATCTCTATAAAAGGTGTTAGAATTTTTCTTGGGCATGTAGGCTTCTACAATATGTTTATTAAGGATTTCTCAAATTGCACATCCTCTGTGCAAGATACTTGAGATGGATGTAATTTCTATTTTGATGAATCATGGGTGAAGGCATTTGGAGAGTAAAAGGAGAAGTTGGTGTCTGCGCCAGTAATTATTTCCCAGATTGGTGTAAGCCATATGAAGTGATGTGTGATGCTATTAGGGTTGCTCTTCATTTGGAGTTTGAACAAAGAAGGGATAAAATCCGTCACCCCAACTATTATGCTAGTATGTCCCTAAATGAAGCACAAAAGAACTACATTGTGACTGACCAAGAGCTCTTTCCTGTTGTATTGGTTTTCAAAAAAAAATTCTCTTATTTGCTTGGCACAAGATTTATTGTGAATACTAAGCACTCCGCTTTGGGGTACTTAATGGCAAACAAAAATGTGAAGCCAAAGTTGAATAGATGGTTTTTAACATTTTAATAGTTTAATTTTTATGTGAAAGATTTTAAGGGAATGAATATCAAGTGGCCGATCAGTTGTCTAGATTAGATGATGAAGCTATGCGAGAGTTGGGTGAAGAGGCTAAAATTTATGATACCTTCCCGGATGAGCATGTTTTGGCCACTTCTCGTGACTTGATTTCATGGTTAGCCAATTTTGTAAATTATCTGGCTAGTGATATGGTCCCATCGGACTTCTCATTCCATCAGAGGAAAAAGTTCATGCATAATGGGAAAACGTTCTTTTGGGATGAACCTTATTTATATTGGAGTTATGCTGATGGTCTTATTCTTCGGTGTGTGCCGAAAGTTGAGATGCTAAATGTTTTGTAGACATGCTATTCCACGCATGTGGGTGGGAATCATAGTGAATCCGAAATGCCCACAAGATTTTGCAGTGTGGGTACTATTGACCAACCATCCACAAAGATGCTCATGAGTTTGCCAAGGAATGTGATAGGTGCCAAAGAGATGGAGGCATTTCGATGAGGCAAGAACGACGTTTAAATCCCATTCTAGTGATTGAGTTGTTTGATGTATGGGGCATTGCTTTTCTTGGTCCATTTTGAATTCTTATGGGATAAAATATAATCTTGTGGCGGTGGATTATGTGTCAAAATGAATGGAAGCCATAGAACTTGCCAACAATGAAGGGAAGAGTGTCACCATGTTCTTTAAAATGAACATCTTTTCCATATTTGGCACACCTAGGGCCATTAGTACTGATAGGGGATCGCACTTTTGTAACAAATTGTTCAAAAGGCTATTGGAGAAATATGCAGTTTGCCACAATGTAGACACTCCATACCATCCACAAACTAGTGGGTAAGTTTGAGGTGTCCAACAGAGAAATCAAGAAAATCCTACCAAAAGGTGAATGCTAATAGAACTGATTGGTCAAGGAGGCTTGGTGATGATCTTTGCGCTTACCAGACTACATAGAATATCCCCATAGGTATGCCTCCATACATACTTTAATATGGGAAAGCTTGTCACTTGCTTTTTAAGTGAGACCACAAGACCATTCGGGCAATGAAGAAATTGAAGATGGATTGGAATGAAGCAATAAAACAAAGACTTAATTGGTTAACTGATTTTGATTAGTTTCTCCTAAAAGCATATTAATGTTCATCCCTCTACAAAGATAAGATGTAGAATTACCATGATCAAAAGATTGAGAAGCGTGAATTTCTAGTTGAGGATTTAGTGCTTCTGTGTAACTCTAGGTTGCGTTTGTTTTTGGGCAAACTAATGTCCAAATGGACTTGTCCATTCTTGATCACTAAAGTGTTACACACGGAGCGGTTGAGTTGGATAACAAGGTGGGTACAAGGGTCACGGTAAATGGGCAAAGAAAAAAAATCTACCTAGGGCATTCAGAGAGTGCCCATGAAGTGGTTGAGGCATATAACCTTAATAAAGTCTGAGTTATAAAGGGTGTTGCGTCATGCAGCGATGCTAAATCAAGATCTTCTTTTGAGGCAACCCAATGTGTATCATCTAGATAGCAATAGATTTTTATTTTCTTTGTAGGAATATTTGCATTCTTTTTTTTTTACTTAATTTCATCTGTAAATTTTCTTTTATTTTTTTTGTATGTTGGCTACAGTGTAGTTTGGGGTTCGCATCTAAAAAGTGTTCAGAAAAAACAAAAAAAATGGCTTATTGGGTTCTCAATGTGCATGGACAAAACCACAAGAATTCTATAGAAATTGGTCTGGTGCACCAATATACGGACCAACCGACGAGACATCGTTCCATCAATAGACCGTCGATGGTGTCTGTACATTCCTTGTATGTTTTAATATTTTATCTAATTTAGAGAACAATCAATGGACAAGTCGAGTCACCATTGACTGAATTATGGACCGTTGACGGGGTACTGTCAGTTCACAAAAATAAGTGACCCAATCCGACCCGACCGACTATCTTAAGATACAACCATTCAGTTACCCTCCCACGCATTTTAAAATTCCATCCCAAATGTTTCCCTCGCGTTAATCCTCTCTTTATCCATTAACTCCCACACTCACTTCACTCCATTCACTTCAAATACAATCAAACTATTAAAAATCTCAAAAACCCCAAAACCCTTATCCCATAGTTTCTACCCAAAAAATCATCATTTCTCCCGTCGGTGTTCGTAGGTGGCACATAGATTGGTTTATGCAAGATCACCCACTCATTCACCCAGTACTACTTATATCTATTGCATTTTCCTTTGCATAATGAATTCTTGTTCATTTTCTTTTGGAAACAAATAGATTGGATGTGTGTCTTGACTTAGGGACAAAATTGAATATTACACTTGATAAAATTGGATTCTATGTCCCTTATAATTATAGGAAGTGACAGGGTTGGGGGTGAAATTTGTGTAAGTTCACTATGCTTGTTGTTTTTTCGACTTTGGGCTTTATAGTCTAGTAAAATCCACGATCAAAAATTTCAAAATCGAAGCGATAGGGATGAAAAATTGGTCTTATGCCTGTTATTGCATGTTGAGTAAACCTGTGATGTTCATGAAATTGTCCATACATTGGATTAAAACCATGCTTTCAAAACCTATATCTAACTAAAAAAATGAGACCCAATCTACGGACCATCGATAGTATATGTCGATGACTAAACTCAGAATTTGATGAAATTTCTAACGATAGAAGTGGATTATGGTCCGTCGATTTTTCGATGGGCCGTTCTGCACGTCCGTCTTTTCTAACAGAAACTGTGATTGCTCAAATTTTATGAATTTTTGTTAGTGTCAAACGACTGTAGTGGACTACGGTTCGTCGATTGATCAGCAGGCTGTTGTGCACGTCCGTCATTTCTATTGGAGACTTTTATGGAACATAAACTTCTACATTTTGCTAAGTGTCAACTGATGGACACTATCGAAGGACTATCATTTAATCGACGGGCAGTCGATCATTCCCATCTCCCAGTTCTGATTGTCTGCACTGACCAGTGTATTGTGTTTGCAGACTCTGTCTTGATTATTTTGCTTGTTTTGACTGATTACAGTAAGACTAACAAGGTGTTTTTCAGGTATTTATGGCCCCAAAATCGGACATAGTCTATTCTAGGGGTAGTAAAAGTCTGTAGCTCCATCTCGACGGTTGATCGGCATATCGGATGATGAGCATGATTTGGATACGTGCCCTTACTTGGACCTCTACACCAGTTGTTAGAGCCACTCGGGGCACCCCTACAAAGGTGGGGCCTTGCGTAGTCAGTGCCTCCCAGTCTGATGAGGAGCGCACAGTGATCGGCACACTGTTTGGGTCTGCCTAGGGTTATGACAGAGCGTCTGGCTCTTAAGAGGCTTCCTATTCAGATTTGGCACACTCTTCAGGGTCGAAGAAGGCCACAACCTCTGGTTCCGGATCACAGGGAGACACTATACAAATTATGTCTGCCCACAATGCCTCATTTGATGAGGTCCAGAAGTTGGAGTCCGCTACGGCACTCCCACAGGAGGTCTATGCGCCGTTTGCTGACGATCCCAATAGGTGGTGCGTAGATGGCCTGTACCAGATATACAAGTATGCAAAGTTGCTGAATGTTAAGGGGGTGATGACTCGCATGTTTACAAATGAGCGGTTGGTTCTTAAAGGGAGCCTACAAACAATCTCTAAGGTGCATGGGTTGTTTACCCACAACCGGCTTGAGTGGATGGCTAGGAGTATGGGATCTTATAGTGAGCAGATGGTGCGAGAGTTTTATGCCTCTTACGTAGTGGCTCTTCGAGGTTATTTTGACAGGATATCGAGCCCCGCTGAACATGCTACGCTCACAGATGTTCGAGTTTGAGGCATCAAGGTTGATATTTCTTATCCTGCTATCCGCTTTTTCCTATACAGTGGGTCCACTAATACTGAAATTGTTCCCCTCACCCCAATGTTCGAGTACAGGTTGGACATGGTAATGAGTGGCCATTTTCAGAGGGGCAGAGATTTGAGAGAGTCCACCAAGAGGTGGATTGCACAGCAGCTCTCCATTGACGGTGAGGGAGCAGACAGGGTGTTGGACCCCAGAAGCCTTATCAAGAAGGCAAACCTCACTTTTCTAGCTTAGTTCTTATGGTTGTTATTCTGCAACCGCCTATCCCCCACGACTGCAGATAATTTACTTACATGTGATAGAGGAGTCTTCATCGCAGCTCTGGTAGTCGGGTTTGAGATCAATTTCGTGCGGTTGTTGGTCTCCATCATCCATGAGAGGGCTTTTAATTCATCTACCGCTTACCCATTTGCAAATATGATTTTGAAGCTGTGCAGGGATGCAGGAGTGCCATTTGGCACAGAGATATCCTCCGTACTCCTACCGGGACAGTGTATATCGGTCTCATTAGGGATGAGGCCAATGTGGTGGTACCTAGACAAGGGCCCTGACTTAATTTGCAGTCGCTGAGTGAGAACTTGGGGTCTACGGTCTAGGAAGCCCAGGGATGATCATGCCACTTCACAGCCTACCGATACCACCCCAGCCAATTCTTCCCGTGGAAACTAGTAAGGCAAGAAGTTAGAGGCCCAGATGGCCACCTTGCTACATCATATCCAGCCTTGGATATAGAGATCTATTGCCGAGTTTGAAAAACGAATTGAGAAGAGCGTGGCTCTGTAGTCGGAGCGACAGATAGAGGATGTCCACCAATGACTCAATGGGTTTGATCTGAGAGTTTTTGAATGCCCAGCCCCCACAATTGATTTGATGACTATTCAGGAGGTTTAAGCGAGTTTGCGGCAGACGTGGATGGTAAGCTTGAGATGACGGGACTTATCCTGATAGCACACCTGTAGAGCTCGCAGAGGACATGGATCTTGTTGCACTATTCACTACAACAATTGCACCACTTCATGTGCCACGTGAGCTTTTAAAGAGGCATCATTCTAGACATACCTATGAGGGTTAGGATGCTCATTATAGGAAGAAGGAGAAGACAAAATTTGAGGCTGTGAAGAGATCCTCTCTAGGTCAAGAGTGAAAGTTGTTTAGAATATAACTATTGAGGGTGCATATACTTTTGTGGGCAGTATTGAGGGTGTCCGTACTGAGGGTCTTGGTTCTAGGGAGCCAGACCCGCGTTCTTATTGATCTTTAGTGCTATGTGCCTCAGGTTTTCTTGACCTGCCACCTTGTTTTTATATTTCTTATTTATTGGGGACAAATTCATGTTTTTTTGTTAGGGTTGGTATAAATGGAAAGTGAGTGCTATGGTGACGTATCAGTAGGGAAACTCACAATCCTCTCTAGGTGGTTTTCTTGCATGTATTCTTTTTCCTCAAGAGACTTATTACTTTATTGTTGACCGGCATGTGTCGTAACTTGCACTAAGTATGAAATTAAAAAAATTAAGCATGATGGCTAAATTGGAAATATATATAATTCTAATTAAGTTCTTGCATGAATAAGTATAATGAATGTTGAATGTTGGCTCTAATAATGACATAAATATGCACCTACTTCATGACCCTCACTCTAACACTCAATCTAGGTGACCGATAATTTGATTAGTGTAATGAGGTGTCAAGAGAGTGTGCGGAGATTTGATTGTTCCCATAATAATACATAACTAGAACTTGCCATGTTGGTCCTGCAAAAAAAAAGGGAATATGTGTTAGAAAATTAGGAATGTATCATAGGCCCTTGTTAAAATTAGGTAAAATCTGGACAAAAGTGAAATGAGCTGAATAAAATTATCCCTTTTTGATCCAGATAGTTTGATCCTATAATAGACCTTTCTTTTCTTCACCAACTCAACTTCCCTGGGCATAATGTGTTGGCCCTGGTCTCTCATTGGACATGTGCTCCTCAACTTACGCTAAAAGCATAAGTTAAGGGTGGATTATGCAGAAGCTAACCTCGTCTTGGCACTGACTTAACTTCCGGTAATGTGTATCTCGACTCATGGCACATCCATAAGTTAAGAGTGGCTAGTACAAGTGATGCCCTGAAAATTTTGTAGAAAAAGAATAATCTTGAATAAAAAAGGGACAGTAAACAACAGAAGTGACTAAGTCAAAATTGTCGATTCAATATCAAAAAAATGAAAAAAAGGTTGAACAAAAATAAGAAAGAGTCATTTCCACAAAATAGAATGAAAGGACAAAGTAGGGCAAAGATGATAATCAAGTAGGGTGTAATAGATAATTAAAGATGTATTTTGTTTCTCCATAATTTCAAGGAGGAAAACAAGTCATTGAAATGTACCCATATGTACCATACCTGACCCCGAGCCTACGTTACAAGAAAAGAAAGACCTATTGTGATTCTAAGAGTCCAATATGGAGAACTTAAGTAGTGAAAATAAGGGAAATCCTATGGAGAGAAGTACCAACTAGGTGTGAACTTGTTTTTAGTGTGTGTTGAAAAATGATCCTTATTTTAAAATTTAAAATAAATATGTGAAAAAGAAGGATATCTTGTGAAGAAAGGGCATTAATTGAAATATCAGAAAAGTTGCATTGTGGTGAGAGATAAAAGAGTAGAGTTGTCATTGCCTTGTGAGTCTATGTCATGGTTTGATCAACAAGAGTAAGCATATCAATCCTGAGAGAAGAAACATGCACTAAAGCAACAAAAAAAGTTGGGATTGATAGCCATGTGATTAAGGAAGCTTAAAAAAGAATACTTGTGTACAATGTCTTGCGTTGAGTCATAGTGTGTCTCTTAAGGACAAATAACGAATTTGACTTGAGGGTATAGATGTACCATGGTTTCATGGAACTTTCAATGCTTTTTGCTTAAGTTTGGTGTGTGTCTATAGCCTTTTTATAGTAATTTTAATATGTTTTGTAATTGTTTTGATAAAAAGTTATCCAAAATAAAAATGCAGAAGGTTCTGAACAATCACTGCAGAAGTGACCCACGAAGACATTGACAACCCATCGTCCCATCGATGAATCGTATGTTTTGATAGTCGATTAAAGGTTCACACATTTTTAAGCAACTGGGGAATTCTGACTAAGTATGGGGCTACTGAAAACATTGATGATCCGTCGATTGATTGATGGACCATCCTCGTAAAACAACGATGTGATCAGAGACTGTCCTAGTATAACATGTTGAAGAAAATTAAAGTATGGAAGACGAGAAGCATCGATAGACCGTAAGAGAGTGGAAAGTTTGTGCTGTTGGTCCATCAATTGGATCAGAGAAGGTGAAAAGTGAAGGATTAGAAATGATGCTAAGTATGGACCGACAGAGGTTGTCGACGGTGCATCGTTTGACCGACAAATCATCTGTGGGGGTCGTTGATTGAAGACGCTTTTTAAACGAACTTTGCTTATTTTAACTCCATTTAATTTAGGACTCTTTCTATTATAATTAAGGTGAAAAACCTAATTTTTGGGGTTGCATTCTTTTACTAATTTCAGAATTTTGTTCTTGGAGATTTGTTTTTTCAATTAATTCAAATTTCTGGATTGGGTGTTCAAGATAATTGTGTGATTTAAAGTTGAATTTCTGGATTTTCTTAAGATTTGTCAAAGTAAGTTCATGATTTATTATTTATCAATTACAAATTGTGTTCTAAGCATGGGTAACTAAATCCGCAACTGGGGTTCTGGGAACCTTGGGTGATTAACAAAACAAATCTAGCTAAATAACAAATCTATAATAGCTTTTAGCATGCATCGATAATTCTTTCATCTAAAAATATTTTTAACGAGTGCACGCATTAGAATTTTCCTTATTGATACATGACGGATCAAGGGGTAGTTAATAGGAAAATAATTATCGACATAGGTTTAGAGGATACCATCTAATAGGCTAGATTCGATCAGTGCAAAGTAATAACTAAGAAAAACATAAATATCATGCTTATTATGAATTAATGGTAAGGGTTTGTAACTTAAACACACGTAGTCGGACTAAGGTACGGGGTGAAATTCTTTAAATGCCGGACCAAGGATTTAGAGGTACATAACTTATCACTTTGCATGCAAAACACTAGTAAAGAATTGTTATGGATAGGATTATGGTGTTATGAATCTATGGAGAACACTTACACCCTAGATTCTCTTACAACTCGATAAACAACAATAATTAACTCTTGCTACTTTTTTGATTTCATAACATTGCAACACTTTTTCTACATAAAACCCTCTTTTAATTACTAGTTCTCGGAAAGGACTTGACTAGAGGTAATCGTACATTAAACTTATATATAAATTATTTTCCTCGTAGTATCGATCCCAACCTAATATTTGGGTTCTTTACCTAATAAAACTTCTTGTACTTCATTAGGAAAGGGTAATTTTAGCTTATCAATCAAGTTATGCTGGCGGTGCTTATGTGTTGTACTTGTGAATTGTGGCCTCATCACCATTACATTATGAATTGTCGAAAAATTTTGCCACATCATCATTTCTTTATGAATTATTTCTTTATCATGTTATAACTTGATTATGTGAGTATTGTGAAGGTCTTGATGACATATGTGCATATGAGAAGTCAAATCATTACTTCTTCGAGTTTATGATATGTGTCTCTAGAAGGCCATAGTGAAGTTTTTATGTGTATTACTTGAGGCTGAAGTATGAGGCTTCTTGATGAATTATTTGATACTTGTGATGACGTAGATTGATGATACTATAGTAGTGAATAGGGTGACCAAACAGTTTACATTGATTTTCCCTATGTGCGTCATTAATGATATGTTATATGTGATATAGTAAGGTATGTGTGTGTATTGTTTTGTTACACTTGTGTCCCTTACTTGATATATGTAAAATATGAATATTACTTCTTGAACTAGTATGGTAGATCTTCTTAGACTTTTATATGTGATTGGCATGTCACCTTGAACATAGTTAAGAAGGTCCTTTATATGGAACCGTCAACATAGATAGAAGGTTATGATATCCTTGAAGTTGAAAGTCATAATGTTTCTTCTTGCGTGAATGGTGACTTAGGTTTATTGGCTAGAACAATATTAAATCATCCTTAGGAAAGTCATTGAGCTATCCTATTAGACACTATAGGTATCCTTAGTTTACCCTCTTTGGTAAGGTGTAATGTGATTGGGTTATGAACAATTTATGGCACCTCTTCATATGCTTCTTCATTGAAATACTCTATACAAACAAAGGCTAGCACCGAGTGAGTATGCTTGGGGAGTTGCTCTAGGTAAGATGACATTAGAGAATAAAGAAACCCTCGATATTCCTTAACCATGGTCCTATATGGGATGTGTGTTAGGTCTACCATTGGAAAGTAGAAATCCCTTATTGGAGTAGTTTGTGACTCTGAATTCCATGCCTAGCTAGTATGGTCTTTGTCACTTATTGCCTTTCTAATCATATGGGATACATTCTAGTGTTGGTAAGTATTATGATATATAGGTAATGGAATGGGATTTTATCTAGGCATTGCACAATTACGCTTTGAATATGTTAGTATGTGAGTACCCTAGGTCTTCTCCACAGCCATTATGTGAATGTCCTTGATTGTTTAATATATCATAATGAACTAATGAAGATAATGACTTAATTTAAAAATCATGTCAATGAATAAGTACCTAAATTGAGTGACTTTAAGGATTTCCTAGTTAGGTATGGAAGGGACATATGAATGGTCTATTCATATCTTACCTTGGGAAGTCTTCAGAATAACTCTAGAGAGGACAAGTAATTAATCTAATCAGAATAACCTTATCTTAGGAAGTCTAAATGATCTTTTTTTTGTGTGAAGGGATTGTATGTATGGCAGTCGCTGCATAACTAGTCAAGTGAACCTTATAATCACCTTTTCTAGGAGGCTCTAATGCTTATGTGTTTGATGTGTTCTTACACTATCTTGTGATATGTGGCTTACCTATGAAGTTGGTGTGATATGTGGATTTTCATATAATGATATAATGTTTACTGTAAAGGATTATGTTTTACTGTAAAAGGACATATTTAACTAAAATGTTCGTTTCTCATGATTTTATCCATACATTTTGTCTATATCTAAAGGTGTAGGTGTAAATTGACAAGAGTCTTGAAGAAATGCTTGCAAACTAGGAATTTTTCAAGAAAAGTTAGGGTATGTCCTGACTTGATACGATGTCACATCCGAGAAGCACTTCCTAGACATAACCGGCGTCATAATCATGTATATCACATGCCCAACAATGCTAAGTCAAGTAAATTCAACATTCATATCAGTTAATTGAACACATACACAAAGAAACTCTATCATGAAGTTATAATAGGCACAACCATGAATAAGAGTTCATTACAACATAACCAAAGCAAAACAATAAACCATGAACCCTCATTGAGTCAACAAGTGCAATGACCAAGCAAATCCCCATAACCTTTCCCAATCAAGTACACTCAATAAGAACCATGACTAATATACAAGTACACAACATATCATTTAAGAGTACATATCATAATAATTAAGAAATAGAGACCAACACATGTTCATAAGTGAAACAAATCATCATATACTATAATAAATGTTCAAGAGCATTAGATACATTACATGTACAACAATAAGAATATTCATATATAAGAACAACCTTCTAAAGCTTCCTGCAAGTAAAACTAGTGCAAGACATAGGTAGTATACTATAATAAATGTTCAAGAGCATTAGATACATTACATGTACAACAATAAGAATATTCATATATAAGAACAACCTTCTAAAGCTTCCTTCAAGTAAAACTAGTGCAAGACATAGGTATAGCTACATACTCCTATCTATTTTAAGTCAAACCTCTTAAGTCACCTTAGTTAGCTTCATCACATAATTTTAGTTTATGGAATACTTGACTGAACCTACATACATCACAAGAGCTAATTGTGGAATCCTGTGTTGTAAAACCTTACACCGATGGAAGGTTGTCTACCAGCCAAAGTAAAACCAAACATAAACATAGCTTCTAGGTTGATCCACTAGCTAGTTTTCTTGTGGGGGAAACGTAGTTCAAGAACTAAGAGATAGGTATGAACACTCTAGATTTCACTTGGAAATCGGAGCCTCATCTCTTAGGAATCCATTGTATAAGTATCCCTCATAGGGGAGTCAACACCTCATGTTTACCTATAGCGTGAATCTTCCTTTATGGAAAGTCAACACCTCCAATTGTCAATTTCACTCGGTTCTAAGCTAAGTCCCTTTTTGAAATTTCTTTAATTTCTTTATTTATCATCATTGATTAATGTAGGTCATAGGGTCTATCCCTTGTATAATTATCATTATCAGAGCTCATAATAATTCAATAGTATAGTCCTTGATTAATTATGAAAATAAAAGTGACTCATTTTTTTCTAGATTACCCTTTGAAGTTCAAGTAAAGAAGAACTTAGAAATTTCGTATAATTCCAACACGTCCAAACACAACTTTATTGATATGCCTGGCAATTTTCATATCAAAAATTATCTAAGAAAGGGCAATATTCTAGATAGAGAAAGAAATCTCGATAGAAAATATTTTGATTGGAAAATTATCCATTTTTTCATTATAATTCATATTATTGAGGTTAACACAATTACATAATCACATCATGATAAGACACATTGGTAGTTATCACCATCCTTATAAAATTTACATATTATACAACACCTCACAAACCATATTCAAGATATTTCAATTCAACATCATACGAATCCTATCAATCTTAAAACAAGGTATACCTCAATGCAACATCATCACTTAACTGAAAATTCACCACGATTGGCATAAAGAGTTGAGATCACAAGACTTACCAAGTATCCTTCATAATGCATCATCAAGGTCTTACCATCAACAATTAACTAATCCCAATAAGGGTGCAATATCATCACATATTAATAACCAACATGACAACAAAGCCAATTGACTCACTACATCACAATTTATCACTAGTTCATAGCTTAAGATAAGAGATTTAGGTCAAAGTCACAATCTATATTAATTACTCCAAAACTAGCATGATATTACTAAAAATCATCTTAATATATTCATAATTGATACAATAACATCATAGGTCATTAACTCACCAAATAACCTAATAAATTGAACCAACACTAGACGATTCATATCAAGATCACAACCTGGGATTAAGGATAATAGGTCATCTTCTACAAACTAGAACAATCCATGAAGAAATAACATAATTTATTCATAATAAATTATAAAATATTCATAATATCCTAAGAAAATAATAAACAATGAAATTCACAAGATCAATTTCGAGATTTGAAAAGACCCACTTGAATTTCACACTTTTGAAATCAATTAGATGGAACCCTATGGGTAAACAAGTCCCAAAGAGGAAAGTAATCCCATACATTAATGGTTTATGAATATTGATAGAGAAACCTTGGCGATATCATCCTCAAAACCCAACTTGACCTTCTATTCTGTGGTGTTCTTCAACATGGGAGACTGTCGTTAAGTTCAGGAACTTTTTAAATGAGGTATACCATGAATTTTTCTAACTTTCCATCTACGGGATCATTCCACGCCCCGTCGATTGGACAACGGATCGTTGGTTGCTTTGGTTGGTGGACACTGCCTTGGGCAGCCTTTGACCCCAAAAGCAAGGATCCTCCTCAAGGGCTCTTTGTTTCTCATTAGGGAATCGTTCCCGTATGTTTTGACTACGAATCAATGATAATATGTTTTATACACCCTTCAACCAATTTTCATCATTTTATAACTTCAAAAATACAGTCAAATAGGATAAGGCACCCCAGTACCTTATTGAACAAGTTTCCTAACGTCATGGACGTTCCTTGATATTTTCATTCATAGACTTTCCAAATGACTTATATACATTAAAATTGACATTATAACAGTGTATAAACCTTTTAAAATCTATGGTAGGCTCCTGAATATGTCTTAGACTTTTGAAGTGTTACATACGAGGTACTCTCTTTAGATTTCTTTCATTCAAAGTATTGTAATAGACTAAGTATTTCTATATTTCGATTCTGTAAGCCGTGTCCCAAGTTTCTTCAGTCTATGATTGGCGTATTTTGAGACTTAGTATTTTATAGTTTTATAAGAAATATGTTTTAATTTTTATTTGTGTGTAATGTTTTAATTCTGCACTACTTTTCATATATATATATGCAATTAACGATGTCTAGGGCTTGTACAAGACCTCCAAGAGGTAAAGTACGCCGTGTTTCATTCCAAGGGAATGCCATATCTCCTAGGTTGTGCTCTTGGGTTGTGGTAAAATTGGTGTCCGAGCATAGGTTATGAAGTAGTCATAGGAATTATAAAGACTCATAGAGCCACATCTTGTAGATCTTGTTCATCGGTTTGAGTCTCGACACATCCATGTGTAAGAGGCTATAGGACGATAAAGTTTCTCTTTATTCATCACTCTTATGTCGTGCCACAGAGTTTAAAGTTATGAGTGTACTTCTTACTGTTTTTCCTTGTGTTTATAGGATATGACAAGTAGAAGGATGTCCTCTATAATGTTGGAAGAGGATGAGGTGCAAGAGGAAGTTCCAGAAGGTTGACTAGCTCCACATGGTGTTCAAGTTCTTCAAGATGTTGAAATTCCCCTACAAGGTGATCAAGTACCCATTGGAGGTGAAGGTAATGAGGTTCCAGTGCTTCTCCGAGATATGACTAATGGGTATATTAAAGATGCTCAACTTACTTTAGCCCAAGCCTTGAAAACTCATGTGACTAGAGACATTGGATCTAGAAAGAATGATTTGGAGAATACCTGTTCTCTAGGATGAAAGTCTTTGTGAGATTATCACACATAGGGAGCACCCCCTAGACGTAACCGGCGTTGTCGTCCTCTAGGAGTACTAAAGTTATCCTATTAGCATTCGTTACTATATTTCATAGGTTAAATAGCACGGAAAATTAGAACCTTTCATCTACATCTGCATCACGAGGTTTACATCGACCTCTCTTTTGAATATAGTATATACATCGGGAGTTTACTTAGATTCCTCCCAAAGGAAGCTTACATAGGTTTGTAATTTTTTGGAACGTATACAATATACAACATAGAGTCTTATAGGTCTCATATAAAACCATCTAAATTGGACTAGAACAATTTGCGCAGAGCCCTTACGCAAATGTATAATTGCCACTTAGGGATTACAATAACATCTTACACAATGACGAATGTCATTAGAATATAACAATCCACATAGGTAGAATGATAAAAGGCACCATCCTAGAATCTTGAGGACATACCCACACTTAAAGAAATGACCTAACCCTTCCTTGTAAATTGATAAAGAATCATTCAATGACCGGAACCTAAAATATTTTTGAAAAGGGGAGGAATAAGGGTTAGCACATGACTTTCATTAAGTATTGAAATATATGCACACATAATATACAAATCATTCTCAAGGGGACATTTGTTTTAAACCATGCCATGTTACTGTCACGACCCGCAAGCACCCCCTAGAAGATAGGGAGGACCCTTTTGGTCATGAGAGGGCGTACTTGACCCTTTGGGGTCTTTTACAAGACCTTTAACTATCCTTCATTACATAAAACATGAAAAGTAGTGCGATATTAAAACTTTTCACGACAATTAATATAACAAGGAAATCTTTTATAAATACTTAGAAAATCTCATCTTCACAAGCAAAACTTAAAGACATAACATAAATAACTTAGCGACACACCTCTTTTACATTTGAAGAAACACATAAGAAGAACTTGTACAAAATTAAAATAAGTAAGAAATATGCCCTCGAATATATGAGGACATACTTTATCTTGAGAGAATCAGATCCCGATCTTTCCTTGTAAACATCAATATTTCTTCCAAAATCTATACTTATTGACCATAGAAAAGTATGGGGTTAGTACAAACAATGTACTAAATATGATATATGCCATAACATGCAAAAAGGGACATTTTAGAAAGAAAAAAAACACTTTTCATGTAAATTTAGTAAAAAAATCATGTATATAGAAGTAAAACAACATAATAATCATCATTTAATATTTAGAGAAGAATTTCCATATTTCTACAAAAGGACCAACTTACAGTAAACTACCTAATATTTACAGTGAACTTTTATGACATTATAGTGAACTATCCTATTCCAAAGTAGTGAACTTCCAAAGCCAAGAAAAGAGGAAATGAACTCATTTTTGTAAGAGTTTCCCTAACTAAGGTAACACATGAAGGAAGTGCGCATATGCATCCTTCAATGCACACCAAGTTGATCGTCAAGACTACACCTTTTAGGATTACTCACCTCGGGAGAACAAGCCACCACTCAATAACAAGACATTAGAAGAACACTCAAGAAACAGATCTAGACTTCCCTTTCAGAATGCCCACTTAGTGTGATTAGTATATGGTGTCCCATACCACCTTCTACCTAAAGTAGTACACTCTTTTAGAAGTCTTGGAACCAAGACTCCCCTTTCTGAAGGTCTACTTTGTGCAATGGATAGCTAGCGTCCCACTCCACTGCTTATTCTAAGTAGCACCTTATTTTAGGAGACTAAGTTCATTCAATTCATATAAGGCTCACCAAGACTCCCCTTTCAGAATTCATACCTAGTGCACTATATAAATTGCGTCCCATTCCACTACCTACCATAAGTTCTACAGTCTTTTAGAAGACTTTGAACTTTCATTACTTTGGTGGGAGTTAGATTAACTAACGTAGACCATGAGATATAAATATGGGATCCCGATACTTCCCTTATCGGAGAAGGGTCCTCTCACTTGCCTAGGGTGAGATCTTACTTTTATTTTTAGCTTTTACATGGCTTGCTCAATATCTATATATGTGAAGGCACATAGATAAGGTATAAGGAGAATGCTACTAAGTGACTTATTCTCTATAAACGAGGAGTACTCATCTCAAGAGGTACATTTAAATACAACATCTCAACTAACGAAGTGAAACCACCTCTTCTTCATAACTTCTACATGATACGCATAACTCCCTACGGATTCTTAGCATTATAAACTATAGGTTACCAATAACTTGTGAACACCACATCTCAAATCACGAAGGGCATTCATCGTCCAACCTGTCTTAGAAAGCTCTTAGGATGTAGTGAGGTTACTACTAAATACTTCATCTCAACTAACAAAGAGTGTAAACCCCAATACTCCACTTTTTGACTTAACTAAGCTTCATTAATTCATTCAAGTGTGAGTGTGTGTGTAGATGTGAGCAGACCTTACATATACGACTCATTTCATTTTGCATTTAACTTATATACATGTTTAGACCTTCATCCATAACGTCACACACTTTACATGTTTCACACACTAATATAGTTCATTTAGACATAATCCTTAGCATACTTATCAAAAACAGGTTTCATAAAACAAACTAACAAGAATAACTTCATTTACATCATTGTTCAGATAATATGCCTTCATGGCTTCATTCACAATACAGAATTAACTACACATTCATACAATTCATGTAAACATCGCCACCAAGAAGTGGACCATACCACTCAAGAGTATTTCGAAATCAAAACTAAATAACATAACAAACTTACCCTTTAATCCAAGATTCTATCACCTATAACATTTTACTCAACAATTCATCATAATATATCCCTTAGAGCAGTAGAAAAACAACAACATCAACTTAAAGAAAACAAAGCTTAAAGACTACAAAATCATGCTCATTTAACCCATTCCTTAAGCCAAAATTTGACATAAATATTTAACATGTTTTCATTGAATTTTTAGCATTACAATAACCAACTAACATTAGAAAAATTATATTTAAATAATTTAAAATGTTTTTATGCAAGACCAATATTTATAGTTTAAGATAGAAGAAGCTAAGGTTGAAAACCCATTTTGAAAATTCATTAGAACAGACCCCTTGAATGGAAGAGGTTTCAAGGAAGGATACCATACCTCCTATTGAAGAAACCCCGGTGATTTGTGATGAACAAACGTCCACCAACAACCCCTTCTAACCCTTCTTGATTTCTAGCTTCCATGGTGACTTGAGGGAGTCTTTTAACAGGGAGTGATTTCAGATTTTAGGAAATGGAGTATAAAATTAGGTCTAAAGTTGTGGAATTGTTTAATACACCAAAATAAACCTAAAAGTGACTTCCTATGTTTATAAAAGACTTGGGGTGAATTTACAAAATACCCCAACTCATTACATGAAAGACAACTTTTTAGCAGGCTTCAAACTACAGACGTGACCAACGGATCGTTTGTCCATCACCGGTCCATTTGCGGGGTTTCATGGGTGGAAACATGTCTCCATTTGTTACTTGGATAGACTATCTTGCAGTTCTAATCGACGGGTCAAGTCGACCGACCGTTTGTTAGACAACTAGTTGTCGTTTGCCCCTGTTGGTGGACATTTCGAAGGCAATTTGAGCCTAAGTCTTGGTCCCTTCTCTAAGGACCCTTGTGGGTCCTAGCTGAGGTAGTAACCAATCTTTAAACCTCTAAACATATTCTTATAGGTATTAGGAACTTCCTACATAAATTTAAATTAAAACAAACACGTAAAACTCACTCAAACACATCAAGACACACAAGTACATTCTAAGACACACTTTGTAAATGTCATGTATGTTCTTTGACGTTTGACCTCCAAACATAACCAAACTTCACACACTTTCTTAGAATATCAATATAAATCAGTAAACTTAAAATTAACTCAAGAAAAAATAACAAAGCTCTAAATCACCTTAGTTCGTTTTATGGTCTAACAATTACTTTTAAAAGCCTTATGCACAATCAAGAACACATATAAGATAAAAACCATATAAACCTTAAGACAATAGCATATTCAACAAAAGACGAACATCATCAAGTATAGTCAAGTCAACATGTGTATAGAATATTAGAACTATAGATAAAGCAACTCCAACATCATGTTATAACAACAAAGCATGTACAAGAGTTCATAATATTTAAGCATATACAAGACCCTTACTCATAACCCTTAATCAAGTGTACAAATGCAATGACCAACTAAATCCCCATAAACTTACTCAACCAAGTAAAACAAACGAAGAATCATAAGCAATGCCTACAATCATATAATGTAGTATCAAGAGTAGTCATCATCATGATTAGCAATATATACCAATACCATATTCATACATGACCCCAAAAACATAAAGTATCATAAACATGTAAATTCAACACATGCACATTATTCACTTTATACTAGCATAAGAACATAACACCATTCTTCTAAGACTTCCCTCAAGGACAAATAGAGCAATGTATAGCTAGAGTCACATACCCATACCTAGACTAAGTAAAACCTCTTAAGTCATCTTAATTAGAGTTCTCTTTATAACTTTGTTTTACTTTCGAGAAAAATTGCCATAACTGACATATACCATATGAGCGAATGAGGAATCATGTGTTATTAAACCCTACGTGGAAAGAAGGTAGTGTCACATCCAGAAACCACACCCTAGAAGTTAAGGGCAATATCGGATAGTTAACTTCTCGGAGGTGTTGTACAAGCACTTATATATCATTCATCGCATAAACATAGTGAAAATTAGTACAGAATTAAAAATTTTCACAAAACATATAAGTCTTTAAAACCTCTTTAATATAAAGTTATAAGAATTACTCAATCTCAATCTCATCAAACTTAAGACAAGAGAATACTTGGGACACAACCCATACTGCAATACTAATATAATAATACTTATTCTATTACAATACATTAAATGAAAACGTAAAAGATATCTTTGCCCTCGAATCAAATGAAGACATACATTGACTTCCTTGATGATACTAGGATCCAATTCTTCACTTGCAAAATGATTATCACCTATCATCAACTATAGATATAGATAAAAGCATGGTTTAGTAAACCCACATGTACTAAGTACAGCATAATGCATGAAAATCAAGAAACGGACATTTATAGGAAATATGCATTTTTCATTTGAAAATCATATTATAATCATAAGAGCAACATTTTTCTACTTAGAAACACATAAGATAACATTTAGCCAATTATTTAAATTTTCGAGCTCACTTTACAGTAATCTACTTCCTCTGTACAGTGTTCGCTTCACTTAAACAGTGAAAAGCTGTATATTCCTTTTAAACAATTTATTGCATGTTGTCTTGTCAGTAAAAGCTATCCTAGGACTCACTTAATCAACACAAAAAGAGACCGCCCATACAACCTCCCTAAGCATACCTAAATGACTCTCAATAATACATATTATAAGGCACATACACACTTGCAAACATCAAACACATCAACATATAGATAATATGACATTCACCTTCCAAAGGCTATCAAAAGACCTACTTAAGTAAATCAAGAAAATAACGTCCATGATTGACCTCTTCAAGACTACCTAAATAATCCTTAAGACTACCTAAGTCTTAGATCATGTCCACATAATCAACCATTTTCCCTAACTAGAGTCATTCTAAAGACTCATCTAGGTAAGATACGTAGTGACCATTCCTATGCCACCTATACACTTTACTAGACAACCCTAAACAACTCTAGATAAGTGATACTTATTCAATTAACATACTTTATTAACTTATGTCATTATATTCATTAGTTCATTTAGGAGATATTTTAAAGCATAAAGGACATTAAAGTCTAGGTCTTGGAAAATAACTAGAGACTCCAACTGACACCTTCAAAGCCTATTGTGCATTGTCTACATAGCATCCCATACAATTACCTAAACTTCATAAAACTTCTCTAATGCTAATAGGTATTCCATATGATGAGAATGATAGCAAAAAATTGAATCCGAAGTTTATGATAGCAAGAAATAGGCAATAACTGACGTAGACCATGATAGCAAAAAATTGAATCTGAAGTTCTATCCTACTCCGATGAGTTTTTTCTACTTGCCAATGGTTAAACTTAGAGACATCCCATGTAGGCATATGGTTAAGGAATATGAAGGGCATGCTTTGTAATCTAGTCTGATTCTTTGACAAGAACTATTTCTCTTACCATACTAACTCGTTGATAGCCTTATTTCTCATAGAGTAATTTACACACAAGGTTAACATAAAAGGGTTCCATATGGTTCCATATCTAGTTCATAACACAATCACATTTACCCTACCAAAGAAAGGTCCACTAGGGTAGCTCCAGATGGTGACAAGAACCTCATGATGACTTTCCTAAGGATTAATATGATTCCATTCCAGCCAATTAACCTTAAGTACATAATTCCTTTACTTTGAAGGATACCATTATGGCTTACGACTTCAACATTCACAACCTTACCACTAGGTTCATGGTTTTCACAAAAAAGACTCTCTTATAATCATTTAAGGTCTCATGTAATTAATACATATAATACTAAGAACCTTATCATCATAATTCAATACATCACATATTGATATTCATAAATTTATCAGGAAAGGAACATAAGTCAACCAAGACAAGACACAACATACTTTACTTTAACTCATAACACATGTCATTTAAAAATCACATAGACATAACCATATCATCTTCAAGATATCCTATATACTATCATACAATCATAAATATGACCAACATATACTCATATAGTGAATTATGAATAAAAAAATATAAACCCTAAGACTATACACAGAAGTTCAAAGTCATAGTCTAACATGATCACCTAAAATGACATGAACCGGAAAACAAATATATGACATCACATGTAGATAGATATTATCATACTTCGCATAATCAACTACAAAAATAGCCACATTACTTAAAGTAGTTACCGACAAATCCAAGATCATTACATTACTTTAAATAACTACGACAAGGCCACATCAATTGCAAGTAAAACAAATAACATCGCCACCATAAGTTTACAGTACAAATCACAAAATATTTAAAGTCTAATTAATCATAAAACAAAGTAAATACGGTATCTTACCACCACAACATCCTCAACACCTCAATTTAATGTCAAATTATCACATTCGATATCACAAGGCCCTTACCCATGGCCATAACAAAAAATTAAACATAATTATAATATGCATGAAACTAGATCAAAATACTACATATTCATCAATCCAATATATCCTAGATACCAATTTACGACAATTATTATATCATTAGACAAGCCATAGAAATCTACAACATAATTCATCACATTAGACCAATATCAAGTAACCCATAACTTAGTCAATAACAAGGGTTCATCAAATTCAAGGGTTCATAAGTAATTTTGGTTAAATTCATCAATAAAATAATAATTTAATCCATAATAAACGTTTAAAAATAACTGATGCAAGAACCCATGGTAGAATCATGAAATTGGACAATTCAAATTTGAAAACTTTAGAAAACATCTGGAGAGTTGGTCTCCATGATTAAGAGAGTTTAGAGGATGAAAATAAATACCTCAATGATTATAATTCTTCACTTTGAGAATGAATATCCACTAAATTCGTCACACCAAGCTCTTCATTGACTTTGGACTTCAATGTTGTTCTCTAGAGAATTCTAAGGTATTTAGGGTATTGATTTGGAAGAACGAAATATTGGAAGTGTTAAAACTTATATGATAATTTAAAATACCCTTAAGGAACCTTAAAAACTATTATTTGGAAGTGGGGTTAAATGAACAACTTCACCCCTCACTTAACAATGAAGTCGCACGCATTACATAGCCCATTGATTGTTGGTAGTCGACAGACCGTTTGTGTACAAATGGACCGTCCAATACTTCTCCCGTTGAGTTTATAGACTCAACATGGGCCTCTGAAATACCAATACCAAGTCTCCACCAACGGCACCGTCAATTGCCTCCGTCATTTGGGGCTGCCTTGGACTGTCTTGGCACTATTTTTGGGTCCTTCCTCAAGGACCGTTGGATTGTCCTTGGGGATGTTTGGCCGGACGTTTCAAACCCAAATATGATCGAGTATGAGTTTCTAACCTTTATCATGAATTTAACCAAAAACAAGCACGTAAAACTTAACAAAAGATGCTTAGACACACAAGGTCATTTCAAGGCAACACTTTCGAACGTCATGAACATTCTTGGATGTTTGACCCCCAAAATCTATGGAACTTGACACACTGTCTATATATGCTATAATAACTCATTTAAGGACCTTATAACCTAATTAATCACACATAAACACATAGAAATACAAATGAGATACATAGGTGACTTAGTCATTGAACGTCTTAGTCGCCCATTGACGTTTGACTTTCAATGCACCTAAACTCTTAGACACTGACTCATTACCACATAATATACCCATTTAGAACCTTATAACATCATTACAAACATGTTAGTATCTGTTTGACTTAGTCATTTTCGAGGTCTTATAGGTGGACTACTTGTCAATGTAGTATCAAAGCATGAACATAGAATCTAGGTGGATTTATTATCTAGTATTCCTTTGGGGAAACATAGTTCAATAACTATAAGACATGATTGATTCCATATTTATGCCTTTTGTATAATAATCTCTATCTCATGCATACAATAGTTAACCTACCTTTAGTACATGGGAAGGGACGCTCCTCACTACTAGTTCACTCAGTGCTAAGCTAGAGTCCCTTTTTAAATGGCTTACTTTTATAAACATAACATTGTTTAGGTCCTTGTATAGTCATAGTCATAAGATAAATAATAAATACATGAGAACACTCTTTCAATACAACCCTCACATGTGAGATAATCACATTAACATCATCATATCAAAAAAAGCACATAGATACTCCATAACAAACCTTATACATTACATATTTATTCATAATCTCAAAAGAACATAATCAATACATTTCAATTAAATCATAGTACTAACACCTACTAGATCCAATCACAAGATATACTTCAGTTAGACTTCATCACCAAGTACAAGCCATCATAATTGAAATAAAGGTTGGAGATCAAAAAGACATACCTAATCTCTTTTAAAATCCATCACTCATGGTCTGACCATAAAAAATAGTTTTATCCAATAATTGGTGTAATTAATCATCCATTAGTGATTAACACAATAACTAGTTCAATTGCTTCAACATATTCAATTCTATACTAGTTAATAACCTATGGTTAGGGAATTTGGGTCAATTCATCACCTCTAATACAAGACTAGGTTTAGCATCAAGAAAGATCATAATTAAACAATAATGCATCATAATACAACCATAATAACCCATTTAAATAATAACAACACAATTGTAAAGACCAATCTCGCATTAGAAAGAAACACATAAGCAAGTCATTATTGTGAAATCAATTTTTGAAGTACCCTTTGGGGAAAAGAATCACAAAGGTGAAGAGTTCCAATCCCATGATATCCCTTAAAGATATCTGGAAAATAGTTCTTCTTTAATCCCTAGAACCCTTAGACCTTTCACTTCAATGGAGTGTTATTTGGGAGAGAGAAAGTAGAGAGAAGGAAGAGTAATTTATGTTTTGGGACTTGGGGGTGTTAAGTTGGGCTTAGGCTTAATGTTGTTTCTATATTCATTTAACTAACTTAATTAACCCCTTAAGCCCCAATAAAACCTCTAAATAATTAAGTTATTAAATGAATGACCTAAACACAAGGCATTGAAAATGCAAGTTGAACTATGAGACCCCGACCTATGGTTCGTAGGTCAGTCGACGACCTGGTTCCCCCACCATCCTACAAGTCTATAGTTAAGTTCAGAGACTATGTTTCAGGCAATCTTTTTAAAAAATGGATAAGTAGTTATCGACATGGGACATCTATGTCCCATCACCCAGGAGATTCCCCTTTGTTTTGCAGGCTTAAGTGTTGTTTCCTACACTCCCTTAATTGGCAGGTTATGGTCAAATGAAAGGGTCCTCTCCAAGGACCCCTAGGGTGGTCCTTGCGGTGTCGTACCTTGACGTTTCAACCCTAAACCTACTCTAATACTAGTTTTACAACTTCCAAAAAAATTCCATTAATTTTTTACTCCTAAAACCTTTTGATATAGGATAAGGCACACTAACACCTCTTGAACTAATGTCTAAATGTCATGGACGATCCTTGACATTTTGACTCTAAAACTCCCTAAATCACTTCTATACATTATTTTTTTACCTTAAAACGGTGTTAATAACCTTATAAACTCATGTGAGGATCTATCTTATGCTTTGGACTTACGGAGTGTTACATTATCCCCCCTTAGTAACATTAATACGAGAATGACACTAAAATCTTTTGGAAGGAAAATAAAGACTCAGTACTACCAACCTAAATAAGAAACATACAATATAACCATGAGTTACAACTCAAAGGAATGCTTCTAAACGTCATTAAACACATACACATGGAATTTACACATAGAAACTCAAAACATCATTTTCCTACACATAAGAGCTCAACATTACCACATGAAGAATTTCTTCTCACAACAACATAAGATCAACACAATAGATAAATTCACTTATGCAAAAACATCTTTCAAAACATATCAACATTCTTAATCTCATTGCATATAGGTAACAACATACCAAATAAACAAATAAATGCAAATCAAGCAAAAAGAGCATTTTTATATGAAAATTCATAATTAGCAAAAACCTTCATCATGAATATGCACATCTTTGCAAAATAATTTGAATTCAATTTATTCTTTATTTTATTTATTAATAGGAATAAATAACCTTAATCAACAAGGAGATGAGGGTAACGGGACTTCATGTAAGCCTCGACCTCCCATGTTGCTCCCTCAACTAGGTTGTTCTTCGAACGCGTTATGGAATCCACCTCTTTGTTTCTAAACTTCTTCAGCTGAAGATCAAGGATTTCCACCGGAACCTATTTATAGGACATGTTCTCATCCACAACTAGACCATTAATACGAAGAATGGACTCAGGATCATCGATGCACTTCTTAAGCATGGAGACATGGGACACCGGGTGAACAAAAGCGAGTTCACTATGTAGTCTCAACGTTTATGAAACTCTACTAAAACATTGAAAAAATTTTTAGGGACCCATATAATAAGGACTCAACTTCCCTTTCTTGCAAAATCTCATCACCCTTTTAATGGGTGAAATTTTTATGTACAACTTATCACCTTCTTCAAATTCTATGTCCCTCCTCCTATTGTTGGCATAAGAATTTTTTTGGCTATAGGTTGTGTTCAATCTTCTCCTTATCATATGAACTTTCTCCAAAGTTTTATAGATCAATTTGGTACCAAAGAGTAAAGACTATCAAATTTCAAACCATCCAATTGAAGATCTATATCTTTTACCATACAAGGCCTTAAAAGGAGCCATAAATATAATTGAATACTAACTAATGTTATAAGAAAACTAAACCAAAGTCAAGTGTTCATCCCAATTTCCCTTGAAATAAATTACCCAAGCTATAAGCATATCCTCAAGGGTTTGAACAATACGCTCCGCTTGACCATCCGTTTGGGAATGAAAATTTTTGCTTAACTTCAACTTTGTACCCAACCCTTTTTGGAATGAACTCCAAAATCTAGAGGTGAATTGTGCACCCCTATCTGATATCATTGATAACGGAATACTATTGTAACAATCCAAAAGTTCCATGACATATACTAGAGATTAGTCTATTAAATAATGTTTAATATGATGTTTCCATACATATATCAATGTATTAAACTCAATTAGAAAAGGTTAGATCCAAAACAAAAAAAAAAAGACCTTCACGTCCGTAAACTAGATAAATTGAACTACTGACGTCCCTATGTTTGGTGAATCTTTGGGAGTGTCAAATAAAGTCCAAAACTTGTAACGATACTTTAAATAGTTACAATAAAGTACAAAGGGTCCAAAATTTCTGTAACAAATCACCAACGACCGCCTGAAGGGTCCTTGAGGAGGTCCAAAACCTTGGTAAGCAAGGTGCCAAAGCAACTTGTGACATTCGAGACTATGAAGGCCCTTGTGCGTCGCGCAGCCAGCACTTGCTAGGAAAATATTGCCTCGTGAAATGGTTACATAACTATGATCACTTCCTCAACTAAAATTTTCATTAAAAAAAATTTAAATTAACTTCACAAAAAGACCTTGTGCGTCGCGCAACAACTTCCCATATTCGTCCGCATCGTTTTTAAGTCAAATTAACTTCACAAAAAGACCCATTTTACTGAGAGGTATTTTGTCTAATTTGTGGGACGAGTTTATATTGGTTTTAGGTTACTTATTATCCTTTTTACCGCACTCATAATCTTATTTACTAAATCACTCTCATCTCTCTCAAAACTCTTTCTCTATTCAACCACCATTGAAGAACAAGAAAGCTTGAGGAAGAAGACTAAGTCTGCAATGTTTCCATTCAAAAATATTTGATTAATTCTTCAATAAGGTATTGGTTCTTCACTCTTTTTATTCCTTTTCCCCAAGATGTCCTTTCGAAGACGATTTCTAATAATTCAAATTCCTAGTGTTTTTATTTTACAAGTGGGTTTTCTTCCAAACTCAAAGTTTATGACTAATTATGCTGAATTTTGATTTTCTATAGTTAATTAAGTATGTATTGTTTAATAATTGATATGTATTTTTTATTTTCATGTAAAACACGTTCTTTTCCTAAATAATGGAATTCAATTATGTTATAGCATTCACTTAATGTCATGTAATTACGGGATTGAAACTATTGTTTGAATGAACACATAAATGAAGACTTTTTATTAACCCTAACTATGAATTGTTCTTCCGTATGAGTATAGAGGTTGGGATTGATTATCTTGTTAAGTATTTAAGTGTATTATTGTATGATTTTTTTTATTTAAGTGTAATATCTTGATAAGCAGTAGGTATGTCTTCTTAAGACATGATTACTTTATTATATTGATGTTGGCCTATAATTGATGTTGTTAGACAATTGAAGTATGTGTGATGTTTTTATGCATGTATGATGGGCTATGAATATGTTGAATGTGAGATCACGGTGAGGATATGATGATGCAAGGTTGAAGATGTTTCTATTGTAGGGCTTACACAATATGACTATAATATGTTAATCTCACTAATGAAGGGTTGTGATGAAAAGAAGTTCTCATTCTAAACGTAATGATCTAATTATAATGTTTATATAAGTATTTAGTCTCGTATAACCAATGATATTATTATTTATTAATAATGACTTAAAGATATTTCGAAAAGGGACTTTCGCTCAGCACCTAGTGAACTCGATAATGAGAGGCATTGACTTCCCTTGGAAGGAGAGTCACCCAATGGTTCCACATGAGGTTTTGACTCCCCTTGGAGGGAGATTCACTCTATAGTACCTCCTAATATTTTGAATTTCCTTTGGACGGAGATTCACCCTATGGTTTCTTATGAAATGAGGATCCAATACTAATGGGCGTGTTGAGGGTTCAAGACATATATCCTAGTTACTTAAATATGTTTCCTCCATAATAATACTAACTAGTGTATCAACCTAGAATTGTATGTTCATGTTTTGGTTTTACTTGTCAAGTGGACCACCTTCTTTCGGTGTGTGGTTTCATGACACCAGATTTCATGTTTAGCTCATATGGTCTAATGTCGGGTAAAGCGATTGTTCCCTCATGTAAGATTAAAGACTAAAGTAAATTGATATTTACTACGGTTACATGAGAAGTCTACTTAGTATAGGTAGGGGTATTGGACTCTACTTAGACAATGCACAAGTTGACTCTAAGGGAAGTCCCAGGAGATTTTTCTTATGTAATATGATAACATGAAATGTATAATGCTTATGATATACGAGGTCATTCTTAAATGATGTTGGCTATGTTTATGAACATGTTATTGGTCTATATTTCTATATGTGATGATGAATACATATGTTGTAAATTGTACAAAGCAAAGTATTACTTATGGTCTCCTATCATATTTACTTGATAATGTGGGGTTATGGGGATTCTTATGGTCTTTTCACTTGTAGACTGGGGATTGGAATATTGGTAAATATTTTTTATGTGATGTTGATATGAACTATTGAACATGAAATTTTTAATATAACTTTATGATGATATGTCTTTAATTAAGATCATGATTTATGTTGTGGTGATCCTAATCTTGTATATTCTCTCTCGTATGTGTATTAATGTCTTTCAAATGACATAGCATGCTTTCTAAAGAAATGGTCCTTTTTCATGCATGACCTTAAATGTTTATGTGCATATACCCATACTTAGTTTATGTGGTGTACTTACCCCTATAATTTATATTACAAATGTAGGGTCCGTCCGTTGAAGAATAAGAAGGTCGATTGAAAAATCTTGGAACTCTTTCTCCAAGTTTTAGTAGATCCTTATGTTCAGGGATGCTATCTTTTCATTATTCTAGATATGAAGAATTTAGTAGTTTAAAAGATACACTTTTATTCCTTTTTGTCATTGGATTCTATATTAGTAAGGCCTATATTGCATATGAAATTGTATTGGCTATGTCAAAGATTCGTACTCTTTAGATGGTTTTTATGTGAGACAATTTTTAGACTATTATATGTATGTTTATTATATTGCTATGCGAGAAATGTATGTATAATTCACTAAATATATTCAAAAAATTTAATTTTTCCGCATTTTTAACTTATGATATGTTATGACGAATGCTAAGGGCTTATTTGAGTCCTATGAGAGGACGACGACGCCGGTTATGATTGTGAGTGATCCCATGTTGTGAAAACCTTGAAGAAACACAATCTCATCTATGAAGATATTTTCATCATCTTCCACAAAGTATGTAGACTTCACGCGATAAAATAAGCGGACTTTGTAAATCTATCCACCATTATCGATATAGAGTCATTTTGCCTTTGTGTCCGAGGCAAACCTACCACAAAGTCGATTTTAATGTCTTCCCTCTCCCAAGGGGGAACTTGTATTTCTTGAAGTAAGTCATTTAGCTTTTTGCTTGTTGGCAATTTGGACATTTTGCACCAAATGTCGATGTCCCTTTTCAAGCCATCCTACCAAAATATTTCTCTAAGGTCATGATACAACTTAGTTTAACCCGGATGAATTGAATAACGAGAACCATGAGCTTTCTAAATAATCCAGTTTCTCAAGTAGTCCACATTGGGAACATACAACCTTTCTAGATACCTAAAAAAACCATCTCCCCTAAGGAGAATGACTCATAGAGCTTACCAAGAACCTACTCCTTAATATCCATGAATGATTGATAAAGGTATTGGTTATACTTCACCTCAACTACCAAAGACGTTTCAGATTTATGATGGACCATAAAACAACCATTTGGAGAATCTTCTAATATAGCACCCAAATGAGTCTACCTATGAACATCTTTCACTAGGTCTTTCTTCGCTTCTTCTACATGATATACACTATCCATGGTCATATGACCTAGAGCATTGTCAACCACATTAGCTTTTGGGTTGTAGATAACACTCATGTCATAATATTTCAACAATTCTAACAATCTTCTTTGTCGAAGATTCAAGTCCTTTTGAGTAAACTCTTATGGTCGGTATGCACATCAATATGGACACCTTAAAAGTAATGTATCAATATTTTCAAGGAAAACACCACCACCGCTAACTTAAGATCATGAGTTGCATAATTCTTCTCATGCACCTGATGTTGTCTAGAGTCATAGGCTACTAATTTCCCATATTTCATAAAGACACACCTTAAACCCACTCCGGATACATAACAATAAGCGATAAATCCCTATGTACCATTCGGTAAAATTAATACCTGAGCACAGGTAAGCGTATTATTCAACATTTGGAATCTTCTTTCACATGTCTCCAACCACTCAAATTTCACACTCTTCGGGTCAAGGTACTCAAGGGAGAAGCAATGGACGCAAAACCATCCACAAACCTCCTATAGTACCGTCCTAGACCCAAGAAAAATCTAACATCACTAGGAGTCAATGTTCTAGGACAATTTTTTACTGACTTGGTTTTCCTTGGATCAACCTCAACTCCCTCACTTGTGATAATATGACAAAGAAACGCCACTAACCTCAACAAAAACTCACATTAGTTATACTTGGCAAGTATTAGATGTTCTTTAAGTACTTGTAAGACCACTCTCAAATGGTCCATGTGTTCACCTTCATTTTATAAATATACTAAGATGTCGTAAATCAAGACAATGACAAATGAATCTAGGTCACTTTGCAATAATATCTTCTAGAGGTCCATAAAAGTCGCCGAGGCATTAGTGAGACCAAAGGAGATTACTAGGAAATCATAGTGACCATACCTAGTTCAAAATGTAATTTTATGTATATCCTAACCTCTCACCCTAAATTTGTATACCCCTATCTCAAGTAAATCTTAGAAAAGTATCTTGGCCCTTGGAGTTGATCAAACAAGTCGTCAATCCAAGGGAGAGGATACTTCTTCTGAATAGTGATATTATTGAGTTGGAGATAGTCAATGCACATTCTAAGGGACATCCTTATTTTTCACAAACAATACCACAGAACCACATTGAGAAATACTAGGCATAATGAATCCTTTATCTAATAAGTCTTTTAGTTCAGCTTTCAACTTTTTCAATTCGGCCGGAGCCATCCGATAAGGAGAAACTAAAATGGGTGTTATATCCTCTAGCAAGTTAATAAAAAATAGTTTCTCGTTCAGGAGGGATTCCGGGAAGATCATTAGGAAAGAGCTCCTCAAATTCCCTTACTACGGCGACTAACTCAATTGGAGGATTTTCGAAGTCTAAATCAATGACTCTTAAAATATGGTATAAGCACCATTCATAGAGCATCTTACAAGCCTATATATAAGAACGATACGACCTTTAAGAATAGAATTTCCCCCCATCCTCTCAAAGACAGGTTTACTAGGAAAATTGAACTTGACAATTCTTAATCTACATTCAATGGAAGCAAAACAATAATGCAACTAATCGATCTGCAAAATGACCTCCAAATCAACAATATCAAGTTCTACTAATTCAACATTAGTAACTCTATTGTTCAACTTTATAGGACAATTTCTATATATCCTCTTTGTAACCAGTGAATCATCTATCGAGGTAGTTACTATAAAAGGTTTCTTTAGGACATCAGGGAAAAAAAACCTTCTAGCTATTAGTGGAGTAAAAATGGATAATGTAGCACCCGGATAAAGCATAAACATCATTACAGAAGACTTGTACATACTGGTCGCAACATAGGGAAAACTCTCTTGTTCAACCCTAGAGCTTAGAGAATAGAAGTGATAATTTTGTGGAGCGTCAACATTAGAACAAAATTGCTTGTGCTTGCCCACTACTCTTGTCTTGCCTTTTTATATTAGGTAAATCTTTGATCTTGTGACCACTCTTGCCAAATACAAAGCAATTGTCCATCCCAACAACGCACTCACCATAATGCTTCTTACCATATTTTCCACAACTTGTCTTCTTACTTGGTGAAATAGTACCTCTTCCCTTATGAGACGTAGGGTTAGACACCCTATCATCACGATCCTTGTGAAATTTGGATGGATCATGATTGCAAAACCTCTTCATGAATCTAGGCTTTTCTTGAATTTCTAACCACTCCTTTGAATAACCACATTAATAAAACTTTACCCTCTTGGGCTCTCTATTCTTCCTCCTTAGCCTACGTTTTTACACTTGTTGAGTATGAACAATGATAAAAGAGATATTCATATTATCATGTAGCATAGCCTAATGAAATTCTTCAACCAAGTCATCGCACACTCCCATAAGAAAATGACTCATCTCATCCATTGGGTTAGAAACTAAGGATGGAGCATACTTGGATAACTTAGTAAACTTCAAGAAGTAGTAAAGTACACTTAAACATCCTTGACAAAGTTTGATGAATTCTTCCAGCTAGGCTTCCCTTCTCTCTCTAGGAAATATCCTACAAGGAAATGACTCTTGAATATCTTCCAAGTCACTGGACTACCTTTTAACACACTATTATCCCTCCAATATGTGTACTAAGCTTGAGACAATGTTTGAGTTGATAGGCTGCCAACTCAGCCTTTTCTTGCAGAGTCATACCCATAGTAAATAGGATCTTATAGACCTCGTCAAGGAAGTCTTGAGGGTCTTCATCGGCTATTGACCTGAAGAACATAGATTGATTCATCCGAGTAAAGTCTCTCAAACTAGAAGCCATAGTTGTAGGTTTTGGAGGGATACAAGGTCAAACCTCCCAATTCACTTGGGACAACATAGCTTGGACATAAGAAGCCACGACATGTCAAACTGATAAACGCCGACCTAATCTCTCCATCCTTCATAGGTTGTGGATTAGCTGGAACATGATTATGCATAATATTTTTTTCAAGTGGAGGCACTTTGTTTTCTTGTGGAGGAGGTTGATTGTCATGATCCCACGCATTAGCAATCCCTTCCTCGGCCCTTCGTGCAAGTGCTTTTCGAGTGCTAATAATTTTAACCACGATAAGATGTTTAGGTGAAAACACATAAAGTAAGACTATAGAGGCACGATATAGAAATAGAAGAAGATCAGAGTAACCTTAGCAGCACATAGTCTCTAATTCATAAGTGGCGCTCTTCACAATTATGAATAAAAATCTACATAGACGTGGTTCAATGAGACATCGATCCTAAAGATATTCAACCTCATTCTCGTATACAAAGTTTATCACACCCAGGGAGCACGCGCGAGACATAACCAGCATTGGCGGTCATAGAAAGGACTAAGACTACCTATTAGTATTCATCATTACATTTCATAGGTTTAAAAGTGCCGAAAATTAAAAATTTTAATACACATCTACATCTAAATCTACATCATGGGGTTTCCATATACCTCTCGCTTACTCATAGTATATACATAGGAAGTTCACTTCGCCTAAGACGCTTTCATAAGCTTCTACTTTTATGGCACATATACAATATGCCACATAAAGTCAAATATAGATGTGTCTTATTAAACCATCTAAATCGGAATATAATAATTTGGGCATAGACCTTACAAAAATGTATAATTGCCACTTATGACTTAAAACAATGTCTTGAACAATAATAGTGAAATCAAAGTCATTATAATATAATGAGTCACATAGTTATAATGAAAACACGCACCATCCTAAGGTCTTGAGTACATAACAACACTTGGAGAAATGATCCAAGCCTTCCTTGAAATTTTGTCACGAACCCTCAACTAAAGGAACCTAAAATGTCTGGGAAAAGGGGATGGATAGGGATCAGCACATCACTTGTACTAAGTATTGAAACATATTCACAAACAATATAGAAATCATGCCAAAGGGGACATTTGTTAAAAACCATGCCAAGTTACCTTAATAATCCTTATGCCCAATCAACTACACTTATAAGACAATAAACATATATTCACTAAGACAATAGCGTATTCAACACAATACCAACATCATCAAGTTTAGTCATGTCAACATGTGTATAGCATATTAGAACCATAGCAAAAGCAACTCCAACATCAAGTTAGAACAGCAAATCATATACAAGAGTTCATAACATTTCAACATATAAAACACCTTCATTCATAACCCACCATCAATTCTACAAATACAATGAACAAGTAAAGACCAATAACCTTACTCAACCAAGTAAGTCAAATAAGGGATCATAAGAAATTCCTACCATCACATAAAATAGCATCAAAGTAGTCATCATCATTTTTTGTAATATCGACCAATAACATGTTCATACATGAAACTAACATCATAATGTATCATGATAATGTAAAGTCCCTACATGCACATCATTAACTTTAACCGACATAGACCACATGAGCTTATGGGGAATCTGGTGTCATGAAATCCTACACTGAAAGAAGGTGGAGTACTTGTCAAGGTAGTACCAAAGCATGAACATGGTATCTAGGTGGATCCAGTTGCTAGTATTCCTATGGGAGAAACATATGTCAAAAACTAAATGACATGATTGATATTCTCTTTATGACATTGTCATTATAATCAGTATCTCATGCGTACAATAGTGAACCTACCTTCCCTACATGGGAAGGGACACTCCTCACTACTAGTTCACTTGGTGCTAAGGTATAACCCCTTTTTAAATATCTTTCTTTAACAATCATAACTTAGTTTTGGTTATATGAAATTAACACCTTGTATTGTGATAGTTATTACCTCAATAGAAATTGCATGAGAACATCCTTTTAATACAACCCTCATATATAAGATTAGCTGATTAACATCATCATATCATAGTAAGGCACATAGGTACTTCTTAACAACCTTATATCATTACAGTTTAAATCATAATCTCACAAAAAACATAATCAACACATTTAAATTACATAATCACACAAACACCTACTTGATCCAATCACAAGATATACTTGAATTTAACTTTATTACAAAATACAAGCCATCATAACTGAATTAATGTTTGGAGATCACAATGACTTACCCAATCTCCTTCAAAAGAAATCATCCATGGTATTACACTAAACCAACCAATTTTATCCAATAATAGGTGTAATAACATCATCCAATATTTATTAACACCATAACTATTTCAATTGCTTTAACACAATTAAATTCTATACTAGTTTATAACCTAGGGTTAGGGAATTGAGGTCAATTCATCACTTCTACAACAATAATAGGTTTATCATTAAAAACTATAATTATTAAATAATAATGCATCAAAATATGACCATAATAACCCATATAAATAAATAACAACACATTTGAAAATTGACCAATCTCAGATTAGAAAGAAACCCGTATGAAAATCATCTTTTTGAAATCAATTTGGGAAGAGTCCTTTGGGAAAAAGGAATTCCATATGTTAAGAGTTCCAATACCTTGACATTACTTGAATATTGATGGAGAAGTTGAATTATTGAAACCCTAGAACCCTTATACCTTGCCCTTTAATGGAGACTTATTTGGGAGACATAAAGTAGAGAGAGGAAAAGCAATTTGTGTTCTGGGAATTGGGGGTGTTAAGTTGGGTTTAGGCTTAGGGTAATTTATATATTCATTTAACTAACTTAATTAACCACCGCTTAATCCTTTATTGAACCCCTAACTAATTAACTAATTAAATGAACCATCTTAAAATAAGACATTGAAATGCATGTTGACCAACGAGACCTCGACCTACGATTTGTAGGCCAGTAAACGGCCTGATTTTCCAATGTCCTGCTCGTCCATAGTTAAGTTTACAGACTATGATTTTGTCCATTTTTTAAAAATGTCTAAGTGTTTATCAAAAGGGGTCATCGACGTCTGTCACCTAGGAGACGCCCCATCGTTTGGCAGGTGTAGGTGTTGTTGCTTACACATTCTCAATTTTCAGGTTTGGGTCAAATGCAAGGGTTCTCTGTAAGGACCCCTAGGGTTGTCCTTAGGGAGTCATAACCGGATGTTTCAATGCTAAACCTATTGTAATACTAATTTGACACCTTCCAACCAAATTTTCTCAATTTCCGGCTCCTAAAACCTTTATAAATACTATAAGGCACACTAGCACCTATTCCACTACTCTCCAAATGTCATGGACGTTCCTTGACATTTTGACTCTATAACTTTTTAAATAATGTATACACATTATTTTTACCTTAAACCAGTGTTACAAACCTAAGAAACTCATATGAGGCTCTAGATTCGTTTTGGACATTCGGAATGTTACAAGAATAAATCCTCCTATATTATTGAATCTAAGCGGGGGAGGATCCATAAGAGTTTATTGATTGTGGGTACAAGGTGTTGAGTTACACGGGGTTCAATTTTATGGAGAAGTCGGAGTTAGATTCTTACCAATTGAAAAAAGTTTCTCAAGTGTGGTGCACTCAATGGAAAGATAATAGGCTGATTGAGTCGGGTCCTGTTAAGTGGGAGGAGTTTAAGAAGGATTTATTATGAAATTACTTTCCTCGTGAGAAAAGGGAGGTGAAGGTTAGGAGTTCATTAATCTCAAGCAAGACAATATGAGTATTGAAGAGTACTCTTTGAAGTTCACAATGTTTTCTAAGTAAGCTCCATAGTTTGTGTCTAACTCTAGGGATAAGATGAGTAGGTTTGTGACTTGTGTTACCAAACATATGAATGAAGAGTGTCCTACGTCCATGTTTCACAATGATATGAAATTGTCTAGGCTTGTGGTGTATGCTCAATCCATTAAGGAGTCCAAGCTTAGTAGTATTTAAAGAAAATTTGAAGAGTAGTTAGTCAATTGAGAAAAACCAAGCTATGTCAAAGAAGAGGGATCAAATTAAAGATGTACCTAGGGATCCTAAATTCAAACTTTAGAAGGGTAGTGGTTCTCAAGGTATGAAGCCTACTAGTGTTACTTGTTGGAATAAGATCTATGGGAAATGTCTAGTGGATAATGGAAAATTATTTGGTTGTGTTAAGAATCGGCATAAGTTTAGGGATTTTCCTACTATTGAGGCTAGAGGAAAAGATGGAAAGAAAGTTCCTCAAAGTGTTTCGGATGGTGATGTTCCAAAATGGAGTCGGTTGTATGCCCTCCGAACTAAGGGAGCAAAGTTGGTTGAAGATAATAGTGGTAAATTGTAATTTTTTCTCTTTTGTGTAGCAATTGGTTCCTTCTAAGTGCAGGAGTATGGTGAGTAGTGGAATTTCAATTTATTGTCTCTTCTACTCTATTCAACTCAATCTTGTGAGTTAGAAAGTCATACTAGCATGTTGCATGTTGCATTGTGTGTATGAGTCTTGTTGGAATAATATTTCATTCATTCCTTTCATTGTGCATTTCATAGAGTTGTGATTATGTTGCAAAATGAGTTTATATGATTTTATCTCTCATATTATCATGCTTTGATCATACATTTTTAAAAGTTGCATTTTTAAAAATTTGAGCATGTTTCATTGTAATACCTTGATGTTCACTGTGAAGTTTTTGGAAATTTTACTAAATTGTTCTTTTGTTGAAAATGGTTTCAATGTGTATAGAATTAATGTTTAAGATCTTGGTAATGTGTGGAGAATGAATTTCTCCTACATGAAATGAAGAAAGTGAGTCTTATTTCCTAATGAGTCGTAGATTAGTTTCTATCTTTTTGTGTTTTCAGTCTCTTGAATTTGTGAAATTTTTTTTCCTTCTATATATGAGTTTTCTATTGAATTATACGGTTATTTGCTTCTATTCTTGAGTTAATTATCTCGTGATAGTATTATAATGAAGCAACTTTTATTCGAGGATGGATGATATCCAAATGTGGGAGAATGTAATACCACTAGAATTACATAGGTAAAAGTAGATCATAAATTGTGTGTGATGAGGTTCTAAAGTACTAACATTGTTTATAATGATGTTTATAGTCCGTGTCTAAGGTTTGGTGAAATTTGAAGGTCAAACGTCCATGAACTTTCATGACGTTCGAAAGGATTGCGGTGAAACATGCTTGTGTGACTTTGAGTGTTTTTGTCATGTTTTACGTGCTCGTTATAACAACCCTAAAATAGCTATGCTAAATAATGTTTAATGTGTTTTGAATGCCTAAGATTAGACCAGGTTCACACGGATTGATGCGCATATAACCAGACCTCTGAACCATTACAACAGTAAAGCACACTATCTTGGGGTGTTATTTGAGCTAGGAAAGGTTGGTTACAACCATGTAGTTCTCCCGAATATGATGATTTACTCGGATGAGTCTTTACCGGATTTAAAAAGGGGAAATCTTAAGTTTGGAGAGTCTAGGGGTAAAATGGTCTTTTTATAGGCTAAGGGTAATATCGTAATTACCCTAAATATACAATTAATTATTTTATTAATAAGGGGGAGGGGCATTTTGGGGAGAGAGGGCCAAAAAATTGCTCTTAAAGTGAAGTCTTGCTCCACGTGGGTTCGAATCAAGGTGGAAGCAATGATTTGAATTCGTTTTTTTTATTTAAGTAGGTAAATTAATGTAATTTATTAATATTTATTATTTATTGGTTGTTTTAAAATAAAAGGGAAATCAGATTCTTTAATATTTAATTAAACCCTATTTGACTAAGTGCTAAACTAGACTCCTCAGCCTAAGATAACTCTCTCCTCTAACGTCTATCTCTCACTTTAACGATAAAACCAACTCTTTTTCACATTCTATCTTCCAAATAACGTACAAGAAAAGAATATAACAGAAGTTCTTCACACTTGAAGAACTCACAACGAAAATTTTAAACAAACAACTCATCAAAAACGTTAGGCAAAGGAAGGAGATTTTCCGTCAAAAGTTTGGTGTTGAAACTTGGATTTGGACTTGAGTGTTGGAGAAGGTTTGGGCAACCACTTCATGGTTTGAATGTCATAAAAGGTATGCGTTCTCTTCTCTTTTGGTCTCTTTCCCAAGAGACCCCTTAAGGTTCCATATATTCCGTCCGAAAACAAGGGTTGTCTTCCCATTGCATGTCCCTGTTACTAGCTCCCATTGAATCATAGGTTGGTTATGTTTTCTAGTAAAATACAAGGGATAAAACGTTTTTTCGTGATCTTATGTGTTTATATGTATGTTTGGAATTATGTGCCTTATGTTGATGTTTTCCTAAAAGGTAATTACGTGCTTTTGGATATCTTGGTGTTTCTATTGGTCACTGTTTAGAAATTGAAATGGCATGTTAGTTATTTCTATTTCATGTACACATGTTTATGTAAATCATGATGTTCATATGAGATGAAATGTGGCTGATTTGAGTGATAATATATTGGCTAAATGAATATATGAAAATGCACCTAAATCGTTCTAAATGCACTATTAAATTCCCCTAAGACTTGACGTGTAATGCAATGGAAAAGAAGCTGAAAATGTAACTCAAATTTTCAGAACCTTCTTGATTAATTTCAGCCAATTTAAGATTTTTACAATGTCATAAAAATTAAAAAAACAAGTGAGGTCACTGAGTGTCGAACCCGTGACCCTTTATTACATTAAAAGTTGTAAAAATAAAGAAGTGAAAAACAATGTGGTAAGGGGGAATCGAACCGTGCTCTTGGCTGGAAAATAAAGTACGAAAATGAAAAACGAGAGGGGTGGTATTAAATCCGACAACATCTCGTTCAGGTTAAAGGAAAAATGAAACAAACATAAGTGAGAGGCGTGGGAATCAAACCCACGACCTCTAGGCGGAAGAGGAGAATTAAAAGAAAACTAAAGTGAGGTTGTGGGGGTTCTATCCCACAACCTCATGGTCAACTCGAAAAATTCATGGAAAAATAAATTAAAATAAAGGGGTTGTGGGGGTTTTAACCCACAACTCCTCCGCCAAGAAAGAGAATATTTATAGAAAAGAAATTAAAAGAAAATGAAGGCGTTGGGGCTTGATCTTGGGTCCCCAAGCCGTGTGGACCAAAATAAAATAAATGTAAAATGTAAGTGTTGCCCGAGGGATTCAAAATCGGGTTCCCTTTCCAAAATGCCATATTGATACATAAGTCATACGTGAATGAAATATTCATGAATAATGCTGCCTACGTAGATCGGAATCGAGATCTTGGCACACATACAAGAGGCATAAGTCTTGTAAAACATAATATTATGTCGATATGAATCACTTGAACGAATTATGATTGAAGCCACATTGCTTGTATGCATAGACCCAAAAGTATAACATACGTTAGAATTAAGTGAACCCAAGATGTATGTAACGAAAGGATGATATGAACAATGAAATGATTAAACCGTAGAAGGGTTAAGTAAGAGTGTGAAACATACTAAATGGCCAAGCGTATTGACATGTGATTAAATGAACATTCACATTAAAAGAAGTGAGTAATTATGAAGAGAAAATGTGCTAATACTAATGATTGTGGTGACAACATGATATGAGGCTAATTTAAAAGATGATAGCAATCTATAATTTGCCTAACTAAGTGTTACAAAAACGTACTCACCTATGAGAGTTTAAAGTTAATGAAGAGACTAGCCTCTATGAACACTCTAATGAAAATATTGGTATTAACACACTTAATAATAATGATTGGATCAGAAATCATCTATTGAGATATGATGTCATCATACTAGAAGCCAACTTCCATGACGTATGAGTTTAATATAGTGAAACTTTATACTGAGCACCGATAGACTAGCTATGAGAGGTGATGCCTTCTTTCAGGAAAGGCAGAGGTTCATGTAAATGTCATGAGATGAGACTGTCCGGCATGTAGGGTAAGGGTGTTCTTATATCTCCTAGTCTTCGAACCTATACTACCAATATAGGAATCTAGCGGGGTTCAATTCCTATGTACGCTTGAAGGTTTTGGGTCACTTTGGCTGGTTATTTCAACTCTTTTCATTGTGGGGCAGGCACTGGATTTTCATGATGCTCACATGATCTTTGTCGTTTAAAGTTAAAGTTCCCAAAGAATGAATGAGGCTGTCCTAAAATGATGCACATAAAGAAATCAATGATACCAAAGGTGTTAAGATAGGATTATCAAGAGGTGAGCTAGACTTAAGTAATGACACTTGGTTATTCTTGATCATTGCACAACGAACACGATGAAAGTCTTAAACTACATCTTAGGTATGGTTGGTGTCTACAATAGCTAATGAATATCTAGAGTGAAGTACATATTAATGAATGAAGCAAACTCGATGTTTGTTAAAAAAGGCTCCCTAGTTGAGGTCCCATATGTTTAGCCCTCGTTTTTGAAAAGTCTTGATGTCAAGTTCATAATCCCAATGTCTCATGGCGTATGAATGAATGATATGAAAGATGTAATGTTCTACGACATGTGTTATGTGCTATGTGCATTATGTTATGTGCTATGTATAAGATGTTATGTCTTGTGTCCAATATGATACGTATGATGATGCAGGTTACTCTCATGGCATGACTTTCTAAATCCAAATTTGGCATGTCCACTAACTTTACTAATCCAAATTTGGCAAGTCTACTGGCTTGACTTTCCGTAAATCATGTTAGGAAAGAGATATTCTTACTCATGCATTTCCTTGGTGTGTACTAGAATATACCCATACTTAGTACAAGTGTGTACTAATCCCATACAAATCTATATATTTAGGTGCAGGCACAGGTGGACGCTAAAGCTTACAGGTTGACATTGCAGTTATTTGGACGTGCAGCTTTCATCCGGACTTGGTAGTCCCTCATGAGTTCGAGGATGCCTACCCTTATTATCTAGCTTAGATGTAGTCTTTAGCTAGTGGAGCATGTTACACTAGTGTAATTTCCACTTTAATTTTAGACTTTCTATTGGTGTTATTCTGGCGAGAATACGTTTAATGCAATTTTAATCTGTTTCTTTCATTTCATTATCACTATATTAGATTGTTGATTTTTGAATGCCTACGATGTTATGTTTAAAATGTTTAACATGAAATAAGAAAACCAAAAGTTCAAATTTTATACTGAAATTAACCTGGATGAAGTAAGAATGTCAATGATGCCGGTCTCATGTGGGTCTAGATTATGGCCGTGACAAAGTTTGTATCAGAGTGCTAGGTTAAATTTCAAGGATAATAAGTTCACATCAAACACATTGAGTAGTTTAAAAGTTATGGTAGATAAGTGCACAACCATCCTTAATTAGAGATTGCATGATGCATACGAAAGTTTCCCCTTTTCTAATATTATCGTGCCTTTACTAATGTCTGATTTTATTGGTAATATGAGCATTTCTAACATCAATCCTTGTTGATTTTCAGAAAAATGAATTCTAGGAGAACTATTCGTCAAAGGAGATCAAGAGCAGTTGTTGGGGGCAATCAAGTGACACCCTAAGGTCCAATTGAAAGAGTGGCTATGCAGGTTAGTCCTGCTGAGTTGAGATATGCTGGGGTGAGGGCATTTATTACCCGGATGGCACATACCATCACTATGCACGCCAACGCCATGACTGACTAGGTCAACCGGCTGAATGTTCAGAGAGCGAACCCACCGGTTAAAAGTTTGGCTGATAGGCTGAGAGACTTTACAAGGACGAATACTCTTTATTTCACATGGCCTAAGACTTTGGAGGATCTTCAGGAGTTTGGGGATGAGGTGCATAAGATATTGATTGCTATGGATGCCACATATATTGAGAAAGCAGAGTTGGCTTCCTATCAACTTAAGGATATTTCATAGACTACGTGCAAAATTCGAAAATATAGTCAAGTGTTAAGAGGATTTACAGTCACTTGGGGGTTGTTTAATATAGCCTTTCTTGAGAGATTCTTTCCAATAGAGATGAGGGAGTCCAAGTTTTATGAGTTTATAAACCTTAACTAGGGATCCATGACAGTCAGGGAGTATTTCCTGAAGTTTGATAAATTGTCTATGTATGCTACTTCCCTTGTATATAATAGAAGGGATGAGATGAGAAGGTTCCTCACAAGAGTCAAAAGAGATTTGGAGGAGGAGTGTTGGTCTGTGATTCTCCACGATAACAATGACTCCTTCAGGTTGATGGTGCTTATCCACCAGGTAGAGGACAAACAGAAGAAGAGAGGCGATCGTGATGATCAGAGGCCTAAGATTCATGATCAGGAAGATCCTAGTAATGGGGGAAACAGGAACAACTTTGGCGTCCGTTAGTAGCCCAGATTTAAAAAGGGGAAATAGAGATCAGGGAACTCTAACTTTCATAGGCGTACAAAACCTAGAGGAGGCAGACCCGAGCCCAAGAAGCACAATGGAGGTGAGATGCTTCATCCCATAAAGGATTATGGTAGGTGTGTTCGTACTCACAGAAGAGAATGCAGAGAGGGAACTAGTGCTTGCTTTGGTTGCGGTAAGAACGGGCACATTGTTAAGGATTGCCCACATAAAAGAGGTTAGGCAGGAGGTAATGATCATCATGGGCCTAATCCACAGGATGCAGCATCAGCCGAGCCTCTTATGTGGAACAGGTTCTAGGCCCTGAAGGGCAAGGAGCAATAGGAGAAGTCCGCTGATGTGGTCACATGTATGCTGCAAGTATTTTTACCTTATTGTTATGCTTTACTTAAATCATGGGTCAGTGCTTTCCTTTGTAACTCGTTTACGTGCTCTCACTTTTTGAGATATTTTATTAATATTCTCCATTATCCTATAGTGGTTAGTACACCTTTAGTAGAAAATGTAAGAACTCATAGAGTATACAAGGATTGCCCAATAGTTGTATGTGGTAAGACTATGTGTGCAGACTTGATTGAGTTACCAATGCATGATTTTTATGTTATTCTTCGCATGGAATGGCTTTATAGTTGGTAAGCTTACATGGATTGTCATAATAGGATTGTTAGATTTCTTTGCCCTAATGAAGAAGAGATAGTCTTGGAGGGTACAACTCGATTCATCCTAATCCCCTGATTTCGAACCTTAAAGCCAATAAAATAATGTCCAAGGGGTTATTGTGTTATCTTGTGAGTGTTAATGATTTTGATCATGACATTCCTTCCATAGACTCAGTGTCTGTAGTGAATGAGTTCCAAGATGTATTTCCTAATGATTTTTCTTGAGTTACTCCCCCTTGAGAGATTGATTTTGGTATCGACATAGAACCCGATACTAAGACAATTTTAATTCCTCCTTACAGAATAGCTCTAGCTGAACTAAAAGAATTGAAGTTGCAGTTAAAATATCTCACTGATAAGGGATTCATTAATCCGCACATATCCCCTTGGGGAGCTCCAGCATTATTTTCGAAAAAGAAAGATAGAAACTTTAGCATGTGCATCGATTAATGGCAGCTCAACACAGTCAATTTCAAGAATATGTATCCACTTCCCAGAATAGATGACTTGTTCGACCAACTCTAACGGTCTATTTTCTTCTCAAATATTGATCTTCGTTCAAGGTTGCATCATCTCTTATTTAGGGATGGAGATTTCCCAAAGGTAGCCTTTCATACCCGTTATGTTCACTATGAGTTGCTTGTTATGTCATTTGGTCTAACGAATGCACCTGCAGCATTTATGAATCTCATGAAAAAGGTCTTCTGTAAATACCCTGACTTTTTTACCATAATATTATTGATGACATTCTCATCTACTCTAAGACTAAGGAAGAGCATGAACAACATTTGAGACTCACCTTGCATGTACTTAGACAACATCAGTTGTATGCCAAATTTAGCAAGTGTGAATTCTGGCTTAGATCTGTGACCTTCCTGGGTAATGTTGTACCCTACAAAGGTGTGAAGGTAGATCCCAGAAAGACAGAAGCCGTTAAGAACAGGCAAAAACCTCTTACTCCAACATATATTGGTAGCTTCTTGGAATTTTCTAGTTATTATCGCAGATTCATGGAGGTTTTTTTTCCATTACTGCCTCACTGACAACTTTGACTAAGAAGAAGTCCAAATTAAATGGATGGAGTCTTGTAAGAAGAGTTTCCAGAAGCTCAAGGATAGACTCATTTCATCCCTGGTTATTACATTGACAAAGAGTGGTGACAATTACACTGTGCATCGTGATTCATCCAGGGTTTGTTTGGGTTGTATTCTTATGCACGGTAGTAAGGTGATATCTTATGCGTCCAGACAACTCAAGGTTCATGAAAAGAACTATCCCACTCATGACCTTGACTTAGTAGCTCTGGTATTTGCACTTAAATTGTGGAGGCACTACTTGTATGGATTGCATGTGGATATGTTCACAGACCACAAGAATCTCTAATACGTGTTCACATAGAGAAAGTTGAATCTACGTCAGCGGAGATGGTTGGAGCTGTTTAAGGGTTATGACATTAACGTACACTAGCATCAAGGTAAAGCTAATTTTGTAGCTGATGCTTTGAGTAGGATGATGATGAAAAGTACAGCCCACGTTGTGGATGAGAAGAAGGAGTTGGTGAAAGATATACATTTGACTGGCCTTACTGGGTGTGCGGTTAATTGACTCCACTAGTGGGGGTGTTTTAATTCATCCTAGTTCTGAATCATCCTTAATAGTTGAAGTCAAGGAGGGTCAACATCGTGATCCTATGTTCATAGAGCTGAAGGACTCAGTGTTGGTTAAGGTGAATAAGTCTTTTGAATTGGGAGATGATGGAATACTTAGGTACCGGGAAAGGCTGTGTGTACAAGATGTGGATGATTTCCATACCAAGATCATTGCTGAGACCCATGGTTCCAGATACTCCATACATCCAGGTTCCACCAAGATGTATCATGATCTTAAACAGATCTATTGGTGGGATTGCATGAAGAAGGACATAGAAGATTATGTGGCAAAGTGTCTTAATTGCCAACATGTTAAGAAATAACCTCTTAAGCCAGGCGGTCTTCCTCGAATTATTGAGGTTTCAACTTTGAAATGGGAGGACATTAATATGGACTTCGTGGTTGGTCTTTCGAAGAATAGGAGACCGCATGAGTCAATATGGGTTATTATGGACAGGATGACTATGTCTGCCCATTTTATCATTGTGAAGTCTTCTTACAGAGCAGATGATTATGATAAACTCTACATTGATGAGACTGAGAGATGGCTTGGGATTCTTTTTTCAATCATTTTAGATAGAGGAGCTTAGCTCACTTCACATTTTTTGAGATCCTTCTTGAAGAGTTGAGGAACGCACGCGAAGATTAGTACTGCCTTTCATCCTCAAACTTATGGGAAGGCAGAGCGCACCATTTATACATTGGAGGACATGCTGAGGGAATGTGTGATTGACTTCAAGGGTAGTTGGGATGACCATCTGCCTTTAATAGAGTTCTCGTATAATAATAGTTATCACTCCAGAATTGGAAAGGCACCATTAAAGGTGTTGTATGGTAGGAGGTGTAGGTCTCCAGTTGGGAGGTTCGAGATTCATCTATTTTGGGTCCAGAGATCATTTATCAGGACTTAGATAAAATCAGGGTGATTAGGGACAGGTTGGCTACTGCTCCCAGTCAGCAGAAGTCTTATGCAAATAATAGAAAATGACCCTTAGAGTTTTGATGTTGTTGATAAGGTCTATTTGAAGATATCACCTATGAAAGGGGAAGTTTAGTAAGAGGTATGTTGGGCCATATGAGATCCTACAACGTGTGGCAGAGGTGGCCTATGAGTTTGTATTGCCTGCGGAACTAGCTTATATTCATCCAGTCTTTCATGTATTTATATTAAAGAAGTACCTAGGTTATCCGACATCGATTCTACCTGTTGAAGGTTTGGGGTTGATGAATATTTGTGCTATGAGGAAGTACCTATTGAGATTTTAGACTGACAGGTCAAGCGGCTGAGGAATAGGGAGATTCCCTTAGTGAAGGTATTGTGGAGGAATCATCTTGTTAAGAGAGATACGTGGGAGGGAAATGCCAATATGAGATCCCTCTACCCATATCTTTTTATCTCTTGAGGTTAGACTTCCAACTCTTAAGTTTAAGTTTCCTTATCTCCTTGATTGTTTATAGTAACTATGTTATGATATGACTGGCATTACGCGAAATAGTTAGTAGTGTCATTTGAGGAAGAATGTTTCTATGAGTGTGGGGGGGGGGGGGCATACTGTAACAACCTTATAAAATGGCTATGCTAATTATGCTTAATGTGTCTAGAATGCCTAGGATTAGAACGGGTTCACACAGATATATACGCGTAGAACCAGACCTCTGAACGCTTACGACAAACAAGCGAACTAATTTGGGGAGTTAGCTTATCTAGGAAAGGTCAGGTCCAGCCATGTAGTGCTCCCGAATATGAAGATTTACTCGAATGAGTCTTTATTGGACTTAAAAATTAGAAATCTTAAATTTAGAGGGTCTAGGGGTAAAATAGTCTTTTTCCAGGCTAAGGATAGAATCATAATTAACCTAAATATATAATTCTTTATTTAATTAATAAGGTGGAGGGTAATTTTGGGGAGAGAGGGCCAAAAATTGGCTCTTAGAGTGATGTCTTGCACCACCCGGTTCGAACGTAGGTGGGAGCGATGATTTAAAATGTTTTTTATTATTTAAATTGGTAAATTAATGTACTTTATTAATATTTGTTATTTATTGGACGATATAAAACTAACTATCTCTCACTTTCACGATCAAACCAACTATCATTCACATCTTTATTGAAAATAACGTGCACAAACAGAAGATAAACCAAAGTTCTTCACATTTGAAGAACTCATAACGAAAATTTTAAACAAAAAACTAATCAAAAACGTTAGGCAAAGGAAAGAGAATTTTCGTCAAAAGTTTGGTGTTGAAACTTTGATTTGGACATGAGTGTTGTAGCAGGTTTGGGCAGCAACGTAAAGGTTTTGAACGTCATAAAAGGTATGAGTTATATTCTCTCTTGGTCCACTTCCCAATATACCCCTTGAGGTTCAGTATATTCTCTCCAAATACTAGGGTTGTTTCCCCGTTGCATATCCTGTCACTAGCACCCATTGAATCATAAGTTTGTTATGTTTGCTGGTAGAAAACTCGGGATGAAATGTGTTTTCGTGATGCTTATTTGTTTATATGTATGTTCAGAATTATATAAGTTATGTTGATGTTTTTCGAAAATGTAACTATGTGCGTTTGGGTGTGTTGCTGTGGATACTAGTCACGATTTAGAAATTGAAATTGCATGTTAGTTCTTTGTATTTCATGTACAAATGTTTATGTAAATCGTGATGTTCATATGATATGAAATGTGTCTCATCTAAGTGAAAATCTCTTGGCTAAAAGAATTTATGAAAATGCACCTAAAACGTTCTAAATGCACGATAAAATTGCCCTAAGAACTAACATGTAATGGAATGGAAAAGAAGATGAAAATGTAACACAAATTTCCATCACCTTGTTGATTAATTTCATTCAATTTAAGTTGCTTAATATGTCATGAAGTGTGAAGAAAAACAAGTTAGGTCACTGAGGGTCGAACCTGTGACCTCACCACGTTAAAAGTTGTGAAAACAAATAAGTGAAACACAATGTGGTAAGGGGGAATAAAACCGGTCTCATGGATGGAAAATTAAGTATGAAAATGAGAAATGAGAGGAGTGCAATTCAAACCCACAACCTCTCGGTCAAGCTTAAGGAAAATTGAAAAGAAAATAAGTGTGAGGCGTGTGAATCGAACCCATGACCTCAAGGCGGAAAAAGAGAATTAATAGAAGAATAAAAGTGAGGCTGAGGGGTTCGATCCCAAAACCTCATGGTCAACTAAAAAAATCATGGAAAAAGAAATTAAAATAAAAGGGGTTGTGGGGGTTCGATCCCACAACCCCTCGGCAAAGAAAGAGAAAATTTAAAGAAAAGAAAATAAAAGAATATGAAGGCGTTGGAGATTGATCTTGGATCCCCAAGCCGTATGGACTAAAATAAAATAAATGAAAAATATAAATTTTTGTGAAGGGATTCAAAACTGGGTTCCCTTGCCCAAAATCTGTATTGATACATAAGTCATACGTGAATTAAATGTTAAACAATAATGCTCCATACGAAGATCGGATTCGAGATCTTAGCATACATATAATATGAATGTCTTGTACCACATAATCTTAGGAATATATGATTCACTTAAACGAATTACGATTGAAGCCTCATGGCTTGTATGTATAGAACTAAAATTCTAGAGTACGTTATAACTAAGTGAACCTAAGATGTATGTAATGAAATGATTATATGAACAATGAAAATTTAAAACCCTAGAAGGGTTAAGAAAGAGTGTGAAACAAACTAAATGGCCAAGTGCATTGGCATATGATGAAATTAACATTCACATAAAAGGGGTGAGTAATTATGAAGAGCAAATGTGCTAATACTAATGATTGTGGTGAAAACATTATATGAGGCTAATTTAAAAGATGATAACAATCTCAAATGAGATTAAGTGATACGCTCAAAGTTACTTCTCAAAAAAGAAGTAAAGCGGTCGTATCAAGTAAAGAACCCAACAAATGAGGTTAGGATCGTTGCCATGAGGAAAATAGTTCAGACATAACTTCAATCTATTATTACTATTATTTAGTCAATTATTTCCTTAGAAAACAAAGACAATAAAAGGGGTTTTTATATTTCTTAATGAATGAAAATACTAGTTAAATTAAAATAGACAACCAACAGATTCAAATGTTAGAGTTTAATCAATTCATAAACGTAACTAGGGTTTAAGTGTTCCCCACAGACTCCTTTCTGGATAATTCTAACTATAACAATTCTTTCCTAGTATCTTGCATGCAAAGTGATAAGTTATGTATCTCTAAATTCCTGGTCCGGCATCTAGAAAATTTCACTCCGCACTTTGGTCCGGCTACATGTGTTTCTATACTAACCTTTACCTTTACCTCATATTAAGCATTGTATTCAATATTTGACTAAGTTATTACCTCCTACCAAAAAATATTAGACTATTAGATAGTATACACTAAATCTATGTTGAAAATTATTTTCCTATTATGTACCTCCTTGGTCCGGCAAGTAGCATTAAGGCGAGTTCTAACATTGGCCATCCGTTAAAAAGACTTCGAAGCGAAAGAATTATCAATACAAGCAACTCACTATTCTAGAATTGTTATTTTAGTTATATTTTACCTTATTATTAACCCATGGTTCCCACAACCCTGGTTATGGAGTTTAGTTACCCATCATTATAATCACAATATTCATATATATGATATAAGAATTCATTCACTTACTTCTATGAGAAAGAATAAAATCTAGAAATTTACTTGATTAATCGGTAAAATCACCAACAATCAACTCCAAAGAAAAGTGTAACAATCCAAAGTCTAATATCAAAAATAATCTACTAAGAAAGAATCTAACATAAAAGTGTCTTACCACCAAAAGTCTAACTATATGAAAGTATAACTATCTGAGAGTCTAACCCCAAAAATAAGGTTTTTCGAACTATTTATAAAAAACAAAAATCTAATCAAAGAAGGACTCTATTTGTTTAAAATCTGTCAAAACGCGACTGGGTCGATTGACCTAGTGACGGACCATCGCGGTTATGATGGGCTGTCATGGACTCCGTTGTCCCATATTTTGCAAATTATTCTAATGCTATCTTCATTACCCTCGATGGTAGGTATGATGGACAATTTAAAGCATGATGGTCCGTCGAGGATCTTCGATCCATAACACTTAAACTCTTGGAATTTGGGTATTGGGACTACTTCTCTAATAATCACGACGAACTAGTAGGACGGACCGTCATGGTTATGCTGGTCCATCATGAACGTCATAACCCCATATTCCTTCGGTAGCTTCACTACGATGCCACCTACGGACCGTCAGAGGCACGGCGGACCGTCACAAGCTCCGTAGGTGGCATATTTTCTGCAGTTCTTGCTCAAAAACTTTTGCGTTCATCTTTAGACAAATTTTCTGCAAATAAAGAGAAACTTACATAAAAATTAATAAAAAATACTTTTGGACACACACTAAACTTAAGGAAAAATATTAAAAATACCGTGAAACCACGGTATATCAACATCCTCAACTTATATTTATTGTTTGTCCTCAAGCGACGCACTATGATCCACTACAAAATCTTTGTACAATAGTATCAATGTTTTATCTTTCGCAATTATTTGGCTATAAATCCCGATCAGTATCATCATATTTATGAATGTTATTACTATAAGGCTTGAATTATGTGGAATCAGAACATGACACAGACTCACCACGCACTAACACATATCCTCTTCAATACATCAACAAAGTGCTAATATTTCTGGTATTTCAACTAGTGTCCTTACTTCAAAACAACATCCTCATTTTTCACACAATGATTTCAGTTTTAGTATAAGGATTATTTTTCAACAATCACTCTCAGAACAATTTCACAACACATTCATACATAATGCCATAAGATTGCCCTTATTTTCAATGCTTTAAGTTCGCTATACAACTTTTAGGATGACGATAGGACTTTCTTAGCTTGTAACATAGGCTCCAGCTCATGTAGGGTATATTTAGGTATACTTTTGTGACTTTTTACCCTCTTTGACATATCGGCTAAACATACCACTTTAAATCATTTTATTTCGCCCACTTTCTCATATTCTTTTACCTTGTTATTTTCCCTTCTTTCTTCATTTGTGTAAGTGACTCTCTTCTTTTCTTTCTTGTATTTCTTGTATTTCTTTTTTGTTTTTCACTTTTATTTCAACTTATTCTTGAGTGACTTTACTTTTGTTCTTTCTCTCTCTTTGTTCTTTCAACCACACTTTCCAGAGCATTCCTCATAATAGCCACCCTTAACTCATGGCTTTGCCATGAGTCAAAGTACACAATATTCAAAGTTGGTCTAGGTCCATAAAAGGGTTGTTCGCTGCATTAGCCACCCTCAACTTATGAGTTTTGCATAAGCGGAGGTGTACATGTCACGGAGGGACCATGGACAACACATTATTCTTAAAAAAATCAGTTGGGGTGAAAAAGAACGATCTAGTTTAAGCTCAAATCATTTGGATCAAAGCATGATTAATTTCATTTGGTTTTCTTTTATTTAGGCTAAAAAGGGTCTATATTAAAAGCGGGCCTATAATCCTTTACTAATTGTTTATTACAGCTCACTTTTAGCAGGAATAACAAGGCAAGTTCTAGCTTAGTACAAATAGTAGACTATTCAAATCTTCCTCACACTCACTTGACATCTTATTACTCTACCAGATTATCATAAACCTAGTTCGAATTTTAGACTTAGGGTCATGCAATGGTGAACCTCTTTTTCATGCTTAGAGCCACACATTTATCAATTATTATGCCTAGTCATGCATTATTTTCATTTTATCAGGATATCATTTTAGCCATCATGCTTCTGAATTAAATTATGTACAAAAGATATAGACATGTCGGTGCAACAAAAAAAATAATCAGTCTCTTGGGGAAAAAAACACAAGCAAGAAAACCCCAAAAGAGGATAGTGAATTGGCTACTCAGACTTCACCCTTGCACTCACTTCCCATTTACCCCACCCCCACCAAAAAGACATGCAATTCTCCCCAATGCATAAAAAATTGAAATACAAGAGTGGTAGGTAAAGCAAACCTGGGGCGCAAAAGGTTGACGCTCAGCAAGCTGGTAGGTCCGGTTACCCGAAACCCACTACCTCTGTAGTGTCCACAACATCAACAGTACTATCAGGAGTGCCTCCCTCTATCTCCACTTTTTAGGAGCTAGATTCCCAAAAAGCTAACTCTACTACCCTCATGTGACGCGCCTCCTCATCAGCAAGCGAGGCTCTCCTCGCAGCCTCCATATCATGGCGCTCCCTCCTCTCGACCCCTACGCCTCTTGGCATGCTCTCGAAGGGGAGGTGGTGGAATCTCAAAATTGGAAAATAAGGCCTCCATCACTGTGTCTTCAGCAAGCTCTGCAGAATGGGCCTCAGACTAAGGCATCCTAGCCTCTAAGATCATATCAATGTCTGCGAGCAATCTTATGCTCTGTATGCTGGACCATTCTCCGCTCCAAGCGCTCTTTGGCCTCTGAAATAGACCTCTTCAACCAAGGATGGATGTGATGCATAAGTGTAGCCATCTGTGCCTCTAATTTGTGGACCCTAGAAAGAGGGAGCAAAGCGGGGAAATGTGCTGAGAGAGAGGAGCTCGGAGAAGTGCTACTACCCGGGATAGATTTGACCGGGGTAGTGTCAGTGGAAGAGGATTGTGTAGCTGTTGCCTGTGCTACCGTAACTTCCAAATTGTCACCAAGTGGAGGCAACTCTTGATGGGGCCCTCTGGATGGAGCCAACTCATTGGCCTTATCCCTAATGAGGCCGATATCAACAGTTCCCAGCGAGGTCTTGAGATGATGAACATGCCATATAGGCACACCTTATCCCTGTCGTGCATGACCGCCTATAGAAGACAAGCAATGTCCTCCTCAAACCCGTCTATAATCGCCGCCATCAGTACCGCACGATCCCATGTGACTATATTATCAGCGGCTATGGGGGAAAAGCAGTGGCAGACAATCAACCATAAAAACTTCACCACGAAGGTTAGGTTAGCCTTCTTGATGTCTCCCTTCGGCTCGGTCACCCAGTCACCACCCTCTCCATCAACAGACAAGTGCAGGGATATCCACCTCTTGGTGGTATCTCTCAGCGATGGATCACGCAGGAATTGTCCATCTTTGACAATTTTCCACCGGTAGTCAAACTCGGCGGTGAGAGAGTTCTGGTTGCATGAACATCTTCGCCGTATAGATACCGGCGGATGGCAAGAAGGGAGATATATAACTGAATGCCACGTACTCGGACATACTCCAGTGGGTCCTGTTTGGAGGGGGAAGCCCGCCTATCAATCTATGATCTGAGAGTAGCCACGGAAGAGGCGTAGAACTCTCTTACCAACTCTTCACTATAACGTCCCGACAAACGCGCTGTCCACTCCAGTCGATGTCGGGTGAAGAGACTTTGGATCTCTAGCATTATCGGGAGACTTCCCCTAAGGACCTGCCAGTCCAATGTAAGTGTCCATGTCATGACTCCTTTGTCATTTAGAAATTTTGCATCATAATAGACTTGATACTGCCCGTCGAAACACCATCGGTTAGGATGGTCGGCAACCAAGGATAAAGAATGAGTCGGTGAATCAGATTTGGATTCCAAACTGTCAGCCTCATCAGATAAGGCAAACTGTGCGACCGTGGCTGGTGCAGGGACCTCAACAGATCCAGAGGCTTACTCCGACCACGAAACTCCTAAGGAGCTAAACGTTCCTTCTTCATTAGTAGCTGACCCAGAAGGTGTGCCGGTCAGTTTGCTCTCCTCATCAGACTGGGAGGCAGTGACTACGCCGGACACCACCTTTTTGGGTGTGGCTCTGGAAGCACATGCAGCTCGATATGGGGTGGAAGTGTCTGGGGCACGTACTCGGAGTCACGTTCATCATTAGAGGTAATGACCCGACGAGTAGACGGGGGCGACAAACTTCGATCACACGCGTGCGTAGACTCGATCTTGTTTTGGTGCTATAATAGATAGTACCTATAATGAATCAATATTAGTACTAGAAGGAGAAACCAAGACAAGAAAAACCACACAAAATAAATAAAAGAGTTAAGATGTAATGATATTTTTATAGTAACATTGAAACACGACGGACCAGGAGACGGCTCGTCGTGAGTACAATGGACCGTCATGGGGTCCGTCATGTATTTTTTTAAACTATGTTTATGTGGACACCCCTCAGAGAAAGTCTCTGACAAGTATGACAAGAAAGCAGGACGAACCTTTGGGATTATGATGGTCTGTCGTTGATGTCCGTCATGGGACACTTAGAAAAAAGTATGGAGACCCTTAGGAGAGGGATCTCTGACCTTCATGACGGTTAAAAGGTATGGACCATCAAAGGTATGACGATCCGTCGTAGGTGTCCGTCAGCGGATACTTGGAAAAAGTATAGAGACCCTTAGGAGAGGGGTCTCTTACGATCATAACGGTTATGCAAGACGGACCGTCGAGGGTATGACGATCCGTCGTAGATGTCTGTTAGAGGACACTTACAAAAAGTGAGTGACCCTTCGGTATAGGGTCTCTGACCGTCATGACGATATGTGCAGGATGGTATAAAGGGAATGATGGTCTGTCACATATGTCCGTTGAAGGATACTTAAAAAAAGTGAGAGACCCTTAGGAACAGGGTCTCTGAAAACTATAAAGGTTGTGCAGGACGGACCGTCGTGGGAACGGCGGTCCATCACAAGTGTCTGTTGGTGGACACTTGGAGAAAATTGGACAGTGGGATGTTGGAATGGACCCAATGCCGGTTCGTCGTGGGAATGAAGGTCCAACATCGAGGTCTCGTTGTATCACTAAGGGATAGCACTGGGAATGCCACATTCATCCTCTATGACCCAAATGGAATTGTTACTGTTTTAACCTACATTTTTCTAACCCAAATACCTAGTAAACTAGCAACGCTAAAGCACGTATTTCTACATTTTTTAAAAGGCAATTTTTAATATTCTCAACCTAGGTCAGACAGAATATCTATTAATGAATGAACCTATCAATAAGAAATAGGCTAATACTAATTGATAAACAAAAATGCAATGTAAATGGGTAGAAATCAGAGACACATACCTGAGAGTATGAGAAAAACAAGCGAGGAAGGTACTTCGAGATCAATTAAAGAACCACAGTAGCAGAATCCGACTAGTAGAGAGTGGATTTTAGAAATTGGGGAATTTGGGAAAATGATCGGTTGAAAGAAAGAAAGGTAGGAAATTGGAAGTTGAAAAGGGAGGGAAATGGGAGGAAGAGGGAAGGAAATGAGTGAAATGAAGGGGGTTGGGTTTTTAAATGTTAGGAATTTTGAAAAACCTCAGTCGGGTAGGGTCGGCTACGCTTCATTAATAAAGCGACGAGTCCCCGACTATGGTCCATGGCAGTTGTGATGTTCCATCATAGGTTCCATCGCGTGTGCCCTAGTTTTGAAAAGAACAATAAGACGTACCTGGCAAGACGGATTCATGCAACGATCCATCGCGGTCGTGACGGGCCGTCGATGTATCCGTCAGTGACTGCTGCAGAGTGATTTTCTGCAAAATTGAACTGGTGATGTGCCTGCATATTTAAAACCCATTAGTAGAAAATGCGACCATTACAAAAAGGAAAAAAACTATAAGTATTGGGTTGCCTCCTAACAAGCGCCTGATTTAACATCGCGGCACGATTGAGGACACATGATTACTCAACCTTCATGACGATTGTATGCCTCTATCACTTCATTTACCAATGCATTATGCCCAAAATAGAGTTTTATTCGTTCTCCATTCACCTTAAACCACACTCCCTCCTTGGTTTCTAACTCAACTTCTCCATGAGGGAATACTTGGGTAGTCAAGTAAGGGCCAGTCCGTTTGGAATTGAGCATGGACGGAAGCCAGCACAACCTAGAACTGTCTAAAAGCACCAAATTCCCAACAATTAACTCTCATTTTTTACTTTTTTGGTCATTATCCCTCTTCATCTTTTCTTTGTAGGATACAACAAATACCGATTGGGGCTCACCACTCTGCCTCATGGACCTACAAATGTTGAAGGTCGCTTCTTCTTTGTTTAACCGAAATTTCATCTGCCCCTTTTCCATTCCAACTAAGGCTCTACCCGTAGAATGGAATGGCATCCCAAGAATAATAGGCACATCAAAATCGAATTCACAATCAAGAATAACAAAATCTGCCGGAAATATGAACGACTACACTTTTACTAGCACATCATAGAGTATCCCTGTAGGCCTTTTCACTGTTCGATCAACCATCAGCAGTCGCATCATAGTGTGCTTTGGGTCACCCAAACCCAACTTCTTGTAAATCGAGAGGGCCATGAGATTTATACTTGCCCCCAGATCACATAATGCTTTTGCAAAATGTAATGATCCGACAGTACAAGGAATAGTGAATGCACCAGTACTTCTTTCTTTTGTACGATACATCTTGTAACAATAGCACTACAATGCTGCATTCTAGCATCATCCTCGAAATTGACAAATCTTTTCTTTGTAACAAGATCTTTCATAAACTTGGCATAACCGGGCATTTTTTATAGAGCTTCTACCAAAGGGACATTGATAGAAAGTTGCTTCAAAACTATTATAAAATGCCGACATTTACCATCCTCCAGTGCTATCTTCTGCTTCACCACTACCCTCTTAAACCTTATCATTATCCTTTCTCACCTTTTCCTCATTAGACGGCATACGTGGGTCAATGGTTTACTTACCACCCCGAGTAATGATTTCCATACAGTGTGCATCATTTTTTGGATTTTTGACAGTGTTGCTAGGAAGAGTGCCCAGTTGGCGCGTGTTCACAATCGCAGATAATTGGGCCATTTGCAACTCGATCTGCTTAATCGATATTGCTTGTGTATCGCCTTCTGCCCAATACCCTCTAAATAACTCCTTAACTATTTAATGTGCACATCATTAGCATCGAACCTCGTCATCATTTTGTGCAACATATCCTCAACTTGAGCCATTCTATCTCCACCATCCCTAGGAGTAACTTCACGATTTTGAAGGACATAGGGCTCCTTCATATCTTTTCTGTTACCGTAATTACCCTGGTTGAAGTTGTGCTCGCGGTTGTAGTTTCCATATCGGATATAATGACCCTCACGGTTATAGATACCATAGATCTGACCTTGGTTCCCTTTACCTTGGCGCCAATTATCCGACCTTGGTTCCATAGATCCTGCTTTAAATTTCAAAGGAAATTAGGAAACCTACTGTTCATTGATTTATCATATAATAATACCTACCATTCGAATATGTACATGGAACCTTTTAAAGAACTATATGGTAGGTGATGTAGGACTCCGGTTTGGTGGTTTAAGGTTCGTGAGTCTTCACTCCTTGGTCTCAAAATAATCTATGAAGCTTTAAAGAAGGTTTGGGTGATGAAATATAAGTTTAAAATAACCTATATTCGGCAAAAATCATACGCCAACAATAGAAGAAGAGATATAAAATTTGAAGAAGGTGATATGATAGATTTAAATATTTCACCTATGAAAGGGGTGATGATATTCAGCAAAAAGGGGAAGCTAAATCCCTGATATTTGGGTCCCTATGAGGTTTTGCAATACGTCGGAAAATTGAATATGTGTTGAAATTTCATAGTGAACTAGCTTCTATTCATCTGTATTTCATGTCTTCATGCTTAAGAAAAATATTGGCGACCCCGTATCCATTATCCCTATAGAAGGATTGGGTGTGAATGAGAACATTTCCTACGAAGAGGTTAAGGTGGAAATTCTAGATTGTCAAGTAAAGAAGTTTAGTTACAAATAGGTGGCCTCCATAAAAGTCCTATGGATAAACCACCTAGTTGATGGAGCAACATGGGAAGCCGAGGCCGACATGAAGTCTCGTTATCCTCGTATTTTCCTCAAAATTATAGCCAAAGTTTAGGTTAGTAATAATCTCTTAAAAATAATGAATATGTTGAATTTTGCTTGCTTTGCAAAAAATTGCATATTTATGGTAAAGGTTCATGCTAAAATGTGTTTTCATGTGAAAAATATCTTTTCCTGAACTTTCACTTATTTATGTTTTGTGTATTATTTCCTTCATAAAATAATATTGAGCATCTTAATGTGTTTTGAAACAAGGTTGTCATAAGTGATTCTTGATGATCATGTCGAGCTCATATTTATATTGAGAAGGTAGTTCCTCGTGTTCTGATGTTGAACTCTTATATGTAGTAAATTGTGATTTGAGTTGCATTGTGTAATGATATGTTTATGTTTTAAATGGAGTTGTAAATTACTCCTATAAGTTGTGACTCATGCTGATCATATGTGTTGTGTTGAGCTGCTAGTATTGAGTCTATCCTTTCCCTATAAAAAGATTTTAGTGTCATTTGGGGTCAAATGTTCCTAATGGAGGGATAATGTAACACTCATAAAGTCTATGACTTAGTATAGAGCCTCACATGGTGAAATAAGACTTGAAACACTGTTTGTAAGACTTGAAAATGTAACGAAACTAATTAGGATGTGCTAGAGTCAAAACGTCAAGAAAAGACCATGACATCCGGAGAATTGTAAAATGTGTGCTATTGAGCCTTTGCATGTTTTCTGGGCTTTTAAGACTCGGAATTTAAGGAAACATGGTATAAATTTTCTGAACAAATATTATAGTGTTCTTAAGGTCAAAAGATCCAGGCAGGACTCCCCAAAGACCAGCTCAAGATTCCTTGGAGAGGACCTTTACATTTGATCAAAAGTAGTCAAATTTGACAGTGGACAAACGACGAGCCGTCGATGGATCAACGTCCTATCGATGGGTCAACGGCCCGTCAATGGTGTCGTAGGTCTAGCTCTCTGTCACAAACGACGCTCGTGTAGTACAGTGTTGTCGATGAGGTGATGGTCTGTAGGTCGCGGTCTCATCGATGGGGCTCGAGTGGGTTGTCCAAAATCTAAGTTAAGGAATTAATTGGTTATTTAGTTAGGATATTAATTATGGATTAAGGGTAGGTTAACTAAGTTATTTGAGGGATTATACAAGACTTAAACCTCATTGAACCAACCGAACAGCCCATATTTCCCAAACCAAAATCTCTCCAATTTCTCTCTACGTTCTCTCCATATTTCAAGACCCTATTGAGGGCCAACTTAAATATTGATTAGGGCTTCAGTAATTCATATTTTCAACATCAATTCTAAAACAATATTTAGGTATGGAAGCTATTCACTCTTTTGATCTCTTTCCCCAGGAGGTTCTTCAAAATTGGTTTCCGATAATGTCAAAAGGTTGGGTTTACTTACAATTTAGAAATAGATCTTTCAAATTTATTTCATATTGGTTTCTTTTGATTCTTATTGATAGATTATGATTATATATTGGTTAATTGTTTTATTTCTTAGAATTTGACCTAGTTATATTGAAGAATTCATGATTGAACCCTCTTACTAATCCTAAGTTATGAATTGGGGTAGAATGTATTAGTGATGATGCAATTGACATAGTTTTTCTATAGATTACTATTAAATGATGTTATTAAATGTATTTATGTATAAATATATTTTTATTGATGGTAACATCTTGAAGGATGCTTATGAACGCTATGTTGTAAGACTTTATGATCTTGAATTCTTTACTTCAATGATGATGGCTTAAACTTGATAATAGTATTCAAATAAATTATTATGTATGATAAGATTTAGAACATTATGATATGATGATTATTAATAAATGTCTTGACTATGTGAATTGTGAGATCATGTTAAGTGTAGGAAGCTACAAGGTTTAATGTGAATGTTTGTGTGCCTTGCTATGATATGATAATGATGTGTTGATCTCACAAATGAACGGATGTCATGCAAGGAAATTCTCATGAAATACCTAATTATTTAATGACCTCATATAGAATGGGTTAGTCCCCTATGGACTATAATATATGATGATTAAGAAAGGCTTAAAGATATTTTTTAAATGGTATTTATCTTAACACCGAGTGAATTTGACAATGAGAGGTGTTGACTCCCCATAAAAGAGATATACACCAAAAGTTCTCATGAGATGAGGACTCCAATTTCTAATGGGAATGTAAAGGGTTCAATACATATCTCCTAGTTCCTTAACTGTGTTGCCTCCATAGGAATACTAGTTAGTGGATCCACCTAGAATGTTATGTTCATCTTTTGGTCTACCTTGGCAAGAAGAGCACCTTATTTTGGTGTAGGGTTTCATGACAATGGATTCCATGTTCAGCTCACATGGTCTATTCTCGTGTAAGGATATTGTTTTTTAAAGTAAAAGGAAATTAATAAAGTGAACACTAACTAGGATGACTTAAGGGGTTCTACTTAGTGTAGGTATGTGTATGAAACTCTAGTTATACATGGCACAAGTTGAACATGAGTAAAGTTCTAGGAGGTTGTTCTTATTCACTTATGATATGAATGAAATGTATATGATGACTTTACGCGTAGATGATCATATATGATTTTATTTTAATCGATGAACGTGATATTGGTCTAAGTTGATATATGATGAAGAAAATGCGTAATACGAATATATATATATATATATATATATATATATATATATATATATATATATATAAATATATATATAAAGATAGAGAGAGAGAGATTACTTACGATACTTTACTTAGTTTACTTGATTATGTGGGGTTATGGGGCTTCACATAATCATTACACTTGTAGGTTTGGGTAAGGGGCTATGAGTAAGGGTCTTATATGTTATGATGTTATGAACTCCTGTACATAAATTGTTGATAAGCAAATATGTTGGAGATAATATACTTATATGATCTTAATATGATGTCATTTCTGTTGATATAAAGTTATGTTGATAATATCCACGTTGACTTGACTTGATCATGATGTTGGTCTTATATTGAATATGGACTTGTCTTAAGTAATGTTATGTCTATTTGCTTGCATATGTTCTTAATTCTTCATAAAGGCTTTTCAAAAGTGACTTAGCATGGTTTTGAACTAAATATCCTTTTAATCATGATTTTAATGGTTTTACTTAAATATGTTTCCACACTTAGTACATGTGGTTGTACTAACACATATTTTCCCTTTTCACAAACAATGTAGGTTCAAGCCATTGAAGTATCAAGGTAGCATTGCAAGAAGACTTGGACTTCCCCAAGGTTTTTGGTAGGTCCTCAAGTTCGAGGATGGTGTCATTTGTTCTATCTTAGTAATATTGCTATTGTCTAAACACATTCAATTCATCCATTTTCTTCAAGATGATTGTGCTATTCACTATGTGCCAATAAGAATTTGTATAAGGGCTATTCCAGAATGTAGTACTTCGTTTTAGATGGTTTAATGTGAGATTATATTATTAGACTAAATACTTATGTATTGGTTATGTTGTCTAGACTTGGAAAGAAGTTATAACCAAATATGTTTAATATAAATGATTTGGAGGAAAAATTTAAGAATTGCTATCCTATTTATTAGATACTACGCAAATTAAACATTCTTAAATTTTAAAACATTTGAGTAAAATGACTGTTTCAAGTTTACTATCAATAAATATAATCAATAAGAATAATTTAATAATAAATAAAATACTTTTTATAAATCATGCATAATAAATTATATAATTTTTATACAAAATTGATTAAAAATTTTAACTCAAAATATAAATTAAAACTACTTATTTAATCGTCTAGTAATTTCAAAAGAATTATAGGTCGATCAAAATTGGATGTCAACAACGACCATGGTGACTCTTTGGTGGAAATGACAAGAACAAAATTTAAATCCAAAGAAGGCGATTCAGGAAAAATGGGAATGAGCTCTTTTTATTTTAGAGTTAAATTGTGTTTTTATAAAAAGTTATTATTTTTTGGAAAATTTAAAATTCTAGGGAGAGTTAAATATGTTGGAGGGAAATAATATTATAGTAAAAATTTTAGGGAAACTACAAGGCCACACTTGTTAAGTGTTGTTTTAGATTTATATAGCATACTTTAAAAGTGTAGTCTTATGTGTAAATCCTTGTTGCCAATAATATCATGATATGTCAATACTTAAAAAGTGTAGCATATACCACTAAACAGCACGCCTTAGAAGTGTTGCCAATATTTTGTTAAATGGAAAAAAACTTGCTACACATGACACCACTATTCATGTACATATATATATATTCTGAACTTCATAAATACCAAGGAGAAACGGATGATGAATTGGAAAGTCCCCATGAAATTAGGTTGCATGTCAATGTTTGAGTCTCCATGTAAGCATTATATCTTTCTTTCTTTTTTTTCCTTGAGTTTTTTTATGTTTTATTTTATTTTCTGTGTACTTTGTCTAGTTCTTTATTTCTATTCTTTTTAACTTTTAAGAACGTGTTAAGATTGGTTTTAAACCCAAAAGAATTCAAGGTTCTCATCGTGAAGTCTTATTTACACGTTTATACTTTTATTTTTGACCCCCTAACAAAAATTCTGTGTATGATACTGATTAAACATACTATTAGTCTCTAATTACCGATATTTACACCTAATTTTTAAAATCTAATTTATTTTTTAAATTATTTATAAATATATATGGATAAAGTTTGACCAACTTTGTTCCCTCAGATTATATGATTTGAACAAAATTTACGTTATCACAAAAAATTTTAGTTTTTACCTTCTTTGTTATTAATATGACTAGAGTTTAATTTAATTTTTATGAGCAAATGTAACTTGAGTTGCTTATAATACCCGTTTCGGAAGAACTTGTTATTGTAGAGAAGTTGAAAGATCACGAAATATAGATGTATTTGTCAATTGAACCTCATATTCATGTTATATAGAGCTAAATAAAAAAATACTATTAGGTACCTCGCATTGGGCAAGGTTCTTATTTATCTTTGTTTTTTCTTATTTTTGTAACAATTTTTTCTATTTATGTATTTTTTATAATGGTAAAAAATGATTGTGATAATTATCACCCCATTTATTCAAATACATTCATATAAAAAGTTAATTATTTTTATCTTCATTACTCCCATAATTTTTAATAATCATAATTCCTAAATTATATTAAAGTGCATATTTATGATATTATTTCAAATTCCATATTATTTCCTATGAATAAAGGCATCAGAAAATTTTGTTTCAAAAGAAATGATCAATTTTTAGGCGCTTAGTTCGAATACTACTTATGTTGAAATAAGTTATACATGAATAAGTTATGCTGGGATAAGTTATGTTGATATTAGTTCTTATTGATTGTTTGGTTTGTCATATTCAAACCAATATTCATTGTATAATTTCTTAGAATAAGTTATTTGTTTACGAAAATACCCTCACCTTATGTAGTTTTTTTATTAAATTCTAGTTGCAAGAATTGGAATTTAATTCTTAAAAATAAAATTTCCATCTTATTTATCTGAAATATTTTTGTGTGTACATTTCAATAATTTTGCAGTATGTTTTAAAAATTAAACTTTCATGTTATTTAACTTTAAAGTGAAATGTTCTTCTTATTTAGCTTGAAATAAGATTTTCATCTTGTTTAGCTTAAAAAGAACTTTCATCTAAATTTATTTAGTTTAGAAGTAAAACATTCATCTTATTAAGTTTAGAAATTAAATTTCATTTTAAATTTAATAATGTAAAATAAAATTTACTATTAAAGTTATGTACATTTTAGTTATAGTTGAAATATAAATCTTAAGTGAGTAATCCACTATATAATGAAAAATATGTAATTTAGTAGTGGAGTGAATATTTTACGAGAAAGTAAAATATAAATAAACATATTAATTACGAAAATAAATTTAACTTATACTATGTTCATAAATAAAATTTGAAATTTTATAGTATTAATTTTTACTAGAAAAATATATTTATCATGAAAACAACGTATAAATAAGGTTGTGAATGTTCTTATAAATGTTGTTAATAATTATGTTAATATATTTGAGCGTAAAAGTTGTGTATAATAGCGAGTTTAAGGGAGTATTTTTGTTAATTTACTCATCTTACCCCAACAAAAGTTATACTGGGATTACAATACCTCCCCTAGTGAGGAAAACCTTATCCCTGAATTATGTTTTAATCTTGGGATAAGTTATCCCTACCTTTGCAACCAAACATTAAATTAAAGGGTCGTTTAGTAGGTCACATTACAAAAAATAGTCCATGTCTTATGTATGATTTTATTTAGTTCTATGTTTTATAGGAATTTGGGCCTATGTATAAAAAATTTGTGGATTAGAATGCATCCTACATGCATGATAACTTAGGATGGATTACGAATACCTTCTATTTGGAGGTATTAGTAATACAGAGGATATAATACAATGGGATAGGTCTACGTTAATACAATAATATCCCTCAAAGCATTTTAATTATTTTATTTATTTTCTGAATTTTATGTTTTATATTTGCACTTGTTTTTTATTTAACTAAATTAGCTTACAAATTATTTCTAGAGGGTAGTTTGTTACTAAATAAATCTAATACAAATAAATACAAATTTGAAGTTAGAGTTACTTCAGGTTAAGTGATAAAAAAATAGATATCACTGCATAATGTTTGTGATCTTAATTGAACATATTTTTTTTCACGACCCAGATGTTTGTGAATGGCACACATATTACAACTCGGTGGGAGAACCACTACTAGCAACCAACTAAACCAAGAAATCAAAAAACTTAGGCATTTATGTTATGGAAGTAGGTTAAAAAACTAAAGATAAGGTTCCATTACTAAATAAAGATCTAATAACTAAACTAATAATGTAGAAGATAAACTTAGAATTTGATAGTAAATGTACCAATACTAGAAACGATAACCAAGTCTAACAAGAATTTTCTAGTGAACTACCAAACTAAATAAAATAAGGTCTAGGTCTAACATGGTGAACATAGACTAAAGAAAAATCCATGACATCCCGAACAATTGAGGAGATCGATTTTTTGTGGAAAAATGATTTACAATAAAAATGACCTCTCGATGTCGGTATTAGATAAATAAAAAAAAATATTTTTCTCAATTAAATATAAAAAACTAAATTGAGGAATATTTTCAATAATTTTTATTTAAATCGTCTTGTGGAGGAAAGTGTTGTGTAAAACAAAACACAACCAAGTTTATAATGCCGACTTCCGAAAGTTGGTAAAATTAAATAGTATGTAATTAAATTAATTTTCATCAAATTCTTAAGAAAAAATCACAAGTACCCCTAGAATATAACCGAAATTCTGAAATCCCAGAGACACACCTAAACTTAACTAGAGTCCTATTACCCCCCTAAACTAATTTAAAATAGAATAAATACACCAAAAACGCTGACATGTTATAGAAAGTGTGCACACTCTCTTGACGGCAAGTGATGAGCACACAAATTTGACATATGTAATTTTTTAATTGATATTTTTATAATTAGTTAGTACACATATTTATTGATAATAAATGTTTTATATAATATATATATATATATATATATATATATATATATATATATATATATATATATATATATGTACAATTATGAAAAGTAGTGCAGACTTAAAACTTTTCACGACATTCTAATATTCTTTAAAATATCTTTCATATAAAATCCATAGGAAATAATAAGTCATCAATTCATAGACACAGGAGTACTTGATACACGGCTCATACAATAGAAATATAGTACTATTGAGTCTATAAAAATACTTCAATAAAGGAAGCAATATCTATGCCCTCGAGTCAAATAAGGACATACTTCAACTTGCTTAAAAGATCCTATAATCTAAGCATATCTCCCAAAAGAACCTTCACCTATGAATCACTTTAGAGATATATAAAAGCATGAAATTAGTTTAAGAAATTTATAACATTTTAAGGACAACTTTACAGTAACCAAGTTCATTTACAGTGAACTCCTTACTGTTAAAGTGATGTTCCTTAACTTCAGATTGGACACTTTCTAGCATGTGATTCCCCCACTAAGACCTATCCTAAAACTCTATGCACACCCTCTCTATGCACTCTATAAAAGAGATACCGCTCATACACCCTCTCTATGAACAACTAAATGATCCTTAAGACCACCTATAATGAGATCTACACACTTACAATACACCAAGAACATAGACATGAGATACTCCTACCAAATGTGATTCTAAGGTTAACTTGAGTAAGTAGTAAAGCGACCACACATACAATCCCTTTCACACACACTTGAGAGATACTTTAAACTACCTATGATAAGAACATTCTCACTTAACACAATAACATTTATAGAATATGACATTCACCTTCCATAGGTTATCAAAAGACCTAATCAAGTAAATCAAGAAGAGAATGTCCATGTTTGACCTCTTCGAGATTAACTAAGTAATCCTTAGTACTACCTATGTTTGGAGCAAGTCTACTTAATCAACCAATTTCATAACTAGAGTCATTCTTAAGACTTATCTAGGTAAAATACGAAGTGACCATTCCTATGCCCCCTTCGCACGTTAACTAGAAAATCCTTAACTACTCTAGATAAGTACTTATTAATTTACCATGCTTTCTTAACTTATGTCATCAAATTTATTAGTTCATTTAGGAGACATTAATCACATAAGGACATTCAAGTAGTGGTCTTGGAAAAGACTTATGGACTCTCACTAACATATTCAAAGCCAACTATGCAATGTCTAGATAGCGTTCCATACCACCACTAAAACTTGATAGAACTTCTCCAATACTAGTATGTATTCCATATTATGATAATAGACAATAACCGACATAGACCATTGTAGCAAAGCATGGAATCCGGCGGTTTAACGTACTCCAAAGGAGGTTGTTCTACTTGCTAGTAGTAGAACTTGGTCACATCCCACGTAGGCACATGGTTATGGAATATGAAGGGTTTCTTTGCACTCTAGCCTCATTCTTTAACTAGAGGTACTTACCTTACCATACTCACTCGGTACTAGCCTTTGTTCTCATAGATTTATCTACATTAAAGGATCACATGGGTTTTCCATATCTAGTTCATAACCCAATCACATTCACCCTACCAAAGAGATTTCTTAGGACTTCCTTAAAACGGAGGCTAAGATATCTTAATGACTTTCTTAAGGATTATATGATGTCGTTCCAGCCAACCAACCTTAACTCCATCATTCATAAAAGTAGGATACCATTACGACTTTCGGCTTCAAGGTTCATGACCTTACAACTAGGTTTAGGTTTTCAAATAAATGAGCTTCTTAACATCTTTCAAGGTCTCATATAATTAATACATACAAGACTAAAAGTATTTGATATCCTAAGTGAAGAAATTTCATATTCACATTCATACATGTATCAAGGAAGGGACACAAGTCTACCACACAAGGCACACTAATACTTCACATTAGCACATATTGCATATAATTCTAGAAGCACAAAGGTATAACCATTATATTTAATTCATACTATAAACTGTTATATAATTATTAATATAACCATCATAGACTCATATAATCAAGTAGGAATAATCATTCATCAACTCTAAGACTACACACACAAGGATATAGTCACTGTCTAACATGATCACTTAACAACAATAGAAGAATACATACTTTCACATTACACACATGCAGAAAGATATGATCATACTTCACATAAGTCACTATACAAAGCATCATAGTATATCAAAAAATTTGCCAACAAGGCCATGATGGTCATAATACATAAAATAATGCCGACAAGGTCACAACATTCACATAACACCGTCACCATAAGTTCAACAAAATTCTAGTACCATATCTTCTCACTTGAGGGACTTCATAAGGATAAACCCTCCTATGTTTTTTGGGTCTACACTGAATGAAGATCCCCAAGACATTCATGATGAGGTCTATGGGAGTGAGTTCTAATGAGAAGGATGAGCTATCCTCCTATGAACTCAAGAATGTGGCTCAAACTTGGTATACCAATGGAGAGACAATAGGGCATTAAGAGAGGGTCCTATAACATGAGAGGTGTTTGAAAGGGCTTTTCTTGATAGGTTCTTTCCAAGGGAAAAAAGGAAGGTTAAGATGTAATAATTCATCAATCATCATCAAGAAGGTATGAGTGTGCAATAATATTATATTTTTCACTTTGTCCAAATATGCTCCTTTCATTGTATCAAATCCTAGGGATGAGATGAGTCTCTTTGTGTCGGGAGTGTCGAATACACTAACTATAACCCCTTATGCCACCCTAGTTAGTCGTCACTTTATTAATTTTATTTTACTTTCGAGAAAAATTGCCTTAACTAATAATAGACCATGTGAGCTAAACACGGAATCCTGTGTCATGAAACCCTACACCAAAAGAAGATGGTCCACTTGCCAAGGTAGGACCAAACCATGAACATAGCAATCTCAGTGGATCTACTAACTAGTATTCCTATAGAGGCAACATAGTTAAAGAATGAGGAGATATGTCTTGAACCCTCTACATGTCCATTAGCAATTGAGCCTTCGTCTCATAAGAATATTTTTTGAATCTTCCTTCTATGGGGAATCAACACCTCTCTTTGTCAAGTTCTTTCAGTGCTAAGCTAAAGTCCCTTTTTGAAATGTCTTTAAGACTTTTTAAATATTCATATATTTGTATAGTCCCTAGGATACTAACACCTTGTATATGATGTCATTAGCTCATTAGGTATTGCATGAGATTTTCCTTTCATAACAACCCTTCATTTGTGAGGTCAACACATCATAATCATATCATTGTAAGGCACACAAGTGATTCACATTCAAGATTGTACAATCATACCCTTAACATGGTATCACAATTCGCATAGTCAAACATTTCATTATAATAATTATATAACCATCTTCTTCTTATAATCACATACAATACATCAATCGAATACCATTATCAAGCATAATCCATCATCATTGAAGTTAAGAATTGAAAATCAGAATGTAATACCACATAGCCTTTATAACCCTCCTTCATGATGTTACCATGAATCCAACATTATTAATGCATAAATCAACTTCATAACATCATATTATAGTAAACTATACAAGAAATAAGTCAATTGCATCATCACTAATCAATTCAACCTCAATTCATAACCTAGAGTTATGCAAAAAAGGTTCAACCATAAATTCTTCAATAGAATTAGGTTAAAGAGTAAAAACTACAAAAATTAACCAAATAAATCAATATCAAATAAATTTGAAAGATCAATATTGTAATTGGAAGAAAACTTAACTTTTTGACATTATTCGAAACCAATTTTGAATAGCCTCTTGGGGAATGAGATTCCAAGAGTAAATATATTGCATACCTGAAGTTCATTTAGAATTGATTGTGAAATATAAAGTCTTGAAAATGTAATAAAGCTTTGAGTTGGCATTCAATGGGGTCTTGCAATAGAGAGAGAAAGTAGAGAGAAGTTAGAGAGCATTTTGACTTGGGAAATATTGGGTGTTAGGTTAGTTTAGTGAGATTATAAGTCTTATATAGCCACTTAACTAACTGAATTAACAACCATTAACCCTTAATTATTAACCAAACTAATAAAGTAATTAATCCCTTAACATAAATTTTTGACAACCCACTTTACCCCAGTCGGTGAGACCTCGACCTACGCACCATCACCTTATCGATGACACCATTGGAGTGGGTGTTGGACAACTTTTTAAAAATATCTACGGATGGACCTATAACACCATTGACAGGTCGTTGACTCATCGACGACGTTTGGCCATTGTCAAATTTGACAGCTTTTGGTCTAATGCAAGGTTCCTTTCCAAGGACCCTTAGGGTTGTCCTTGGGGATTCATTCCCGGATATTTCAACCCTAAACACACTCTAATATGCGCTTAGTACATTTTTACCATGTTTCATTAAATTCAAACTCTTAAAACTCCATGAAACATGTAAAGGTACACTAGAACACATTTCCAATTCTCTGGACGTCATGGTCGTTTCTTGACATTTTTACTCTAACACTTCCTAATTAGTATCAATAGATTACTTTAGGATTAGAAACTGTTCTTCAAGTCTTAGTTCATCATGTGAGTCTCTAGACTAAGTCATAGACTTTCCGAGTGTTATAGTCATCCCTTGACGTTCAACATCAAACTCCTCAAATTAGACTTTGAAAGTCTAAACTCATCATTGTAACAAGTTGCAACAATCTTTCCCACTTGAAAACATTCATCCTCAAATGAAAGTTTAAAGTTATTGAAGACGTAAGGTTTCAAGACTAGCTGCTCACAACTAAACAACATCAACACAACAATACAATTAGCTAGGAGGAACATCAACTCCACATAAGAAGTGTAACGACCCAAGGGAATACATGGCGTATTCGAACTCTCGGAGGTATTATAAAAGCTCTTAGACATATTTCATTGTATATACATGAAAAGTAGTGCATAACTAAAAACATTCCTCACAATAGGCGAACTCTTTTGTAGAAATTATGAAAGAACTAAGTCTCCTCATAGACATATTAGACATATAATATCATAGGGTCATAGACCTTACATCAATTTAAAAAGAATTGTCTACTACATAGTCTATTAAGAACCTTCCAATTTAACATCCTTTACTAATAGAACCTTATTAATTAGAGCAATTTAGAAGACAATTAGTCAACTAGAGGACTTCACATAATCGTCTTGGAGAACCTAGGGAACTCAACTAACATCTTTAAAGCCTAACCGTGGAATGTGTATATAGCATTCCATTATACTACCAACACGTTCTAGAACCTATCCAATAACTAGAGTGTACATCCCGTATGATGATAATAGGAAAAAAAACACGTATACCACACTATATAGGTATGTAATACGGTGTCAAAACACCCAAAACCATCGAAAGTGTTCTACTTGACAAAGGTAGAATTAGAAATCATCCCATGTTTGCACATGGTTAAGGAATATCAAGAGATTGTTTATACTCTAGTCTCATATAAAGTAGTGCTATTGCCACAAGAATATTTACTCAGTGCTTTTCCTTTGTTCTCCTATAGTAAATCATTCACTAGGGGTATTATTGAATGTTCCATCATTGTTCCCTACCACTGATAATACTTTTTATTCCAAGGATGGGTCCACTAGGGCTGCCAACCAAGGACTATTAGGATAGTTCTTATGACTTCCTTATAAATGGTTTCATATCGTTCCATCCAACCTACACCTAACTCTATCATTCCACTCAAGAAGGACACCATTACAATGTTTAACTTCAAGGCTTCTTATTTAAATTATTTTCATATTCAAGGTTTCAAATTCTTAACCTTCTTTTCATATTCACGTCTTCACTTTCTTAACATTCTTTTCTTATTCAAGATTTTACATTATTAAACTTTTTTTAAAAAATATTTTACATTCTTAACCTTGTTTTATTATTTAAGGCTTCACTTTCAAAATAGTGTTGTAGACTCATCAATAAGGGGCACCATGCTTATGTCTACCAGTTCAGGACATACTCAAGAATACCTCATTTATTCATTAAAGGAAGAGCACCTATTCTAGACATATTTATCCTAGACTTTCATTCATATACTCATTAATCACAATACAAGTACCTAGTAGAACAACTAGTTTACCAGTACAAGATACAACATCATGCTATAAAGGATTTTCCTAGTCCTTCGTTATATATCAAAAACTCGAGATGAAGCATATCTAATCATCACATTATAGCGCCCATACAAGATCATATAGGCATCACATGAGCCCCTTCACTTTGTTCCTTCACATATACTACATCATGATCATACCATAATTCACATAATAATGCTGACAATTAAAACCGCCACCATAAGTGGACTATACAGATAAAGAACAGTTCAACATAAATTCTAGAGTATACAAAAGAATAATGTCAACTCACCACCTTCCAATAACCATCATTACCATTCTTTATTCTCTTATCAATTCACAAAATAAGAGATATTACTAATTATAATATAAACAAGACTAAGCCGACATTTCATCTGTATCAATGATCCATTAATACTCAATATATGCATCAACATTAGAAGGCAATCTATTAACCATTCTAACATGGGTCAATGCATAATTAAATATCCAAATTCAATATACACATGAATTCAATAAGATTAATCCATGATTAGTTCACCCACTTTAGATCCAAAATTAGAAATTGAGGAGTATATGGTTTCATGGAATATTGATCTTAAAATATTAAGTTAACATTTTCAATCCATAAAATATCAAATTAATGCTTTTCATGAAAGAAACCATGCTTAGATTTCAAAATAGAATTTCAAGGTTTTGAAAGATCTTTGAAAAGCCTTTGGAATAGGATTCATGAGTTATAGAATAATCAAGGAGTAAATAACCATAACTTGGAGAATTTGATCTTCTTCCTTGTTAGCTCCAAAGCTTCAAAATTGGAGGTTTTGGAGATAATTAATGGAGAGCTTTTGTTTTGGGTTGAGGGTTTCGTTTTGATTGTTGAATTTGGGTTCAAGTTATTCAATAACCGTTTTTAATTAACCACAATGTACCCAAAAGACCCCTACACTTGTTGGAACTTTAGCAAAGTCTAATTTGGCTTATAAATAACACGACCTAATCTTGGACTTTGCTACATGTCGCTGGGACACTTCCAGATATTTGTTCATGAAATTTTTGAGACAAAATGGTTCGTTTTGAGATCGCGTCACAGGAAAAGAAATTTTCTCTTCAAGTGTCGGCTGAGCGACACACAGGCAGCTTCAAAAATAGGTTTCCTGGTGGCTGTCTTTGCAGCCTACATGCCACTCATATGGTCCTCCTCGTGGACCCTTTGGTCGGTCTTGGGAGAGTCGTTCCATGACTTATTGACCCTAAATATATCCCTATTTGTTTTAGGATCATCCATACTAACTTAACACTTCACACAACATCTTAAGACATGAACAACTAACTAGGACACACTAGCACACGAAACGACAAGTTTTCGAATGTCTTTGTCGTTCTTCAACGTTTGATTTCTAAAATCTAAAAAAAGAATTAAAATGCTAATATTAATAATTTTAATACCTTATTAACTCATAAGACACATGATAGGCTCTGGTTAAACTTAATTCTTTTTTATGGTTGTGACATTCTCCCCCACTTAGAAATCATTCGTCCTCGAATATGACCAAAACATTTTCATCACTTTCAAGGTATAAAGACTCAAGCCTAGTAGCTTATAAACATACTACATCATAGAAAATACACATATATATTATAAAAATAAACTCCACATAATAAGACACTTAAAATATAACTAGAAAATAGGAACAACATCTACAATTTATCATGCGATAAGACTTTACCTTCTCATTTCTTATAGGAGGAATTTCCTTCTCCACATATTATCATTTCATAAAATTATTTCTAATTTCATTATGCCTGTTTATCATAAAAAACAATAATAAAACATTTTCAAGAACTCCACTATTAAGCATGCTTACAAGTACACTCATGCAACGTTTAAGCAATTCACTATGAAGGCAAAACAATATGAAATACAAAATTATTTAAGCTTATTTTTTCATATAAACGTATATTCGTGGAAATATGCACGATGTAAGGAGATCAAAAATTCATTTTCACTTAGACTCCTAAAAACATGCAACATGCTTCTAGACATTGGAACTTTCAAGATTGAATAGAATCGAATAGAAGAGAAGAGACAAGATTCATTAATGCAACTATTCACCTTACTTTCCCACTTAGAGGGAACACATTATCTCTATCACTAATAAAATAAAGGGAAAACTATAAATTATCGGTACCTTTATCATGATTTGCCTTAGCTTGGAACTTCATTGATCTCTCTTCTTCTAAAAGAAATAGTAGGACAATAATTCACTTTATGATCATCCTTCACAAAACCATAGAACCCACCGGTACCGGCTAAACACTTCCCAAAATATTTCATCCCATAAGTGGATCAAGTAGCCTTTACACCTTGAGAATCACCACACCTCTCATAGTTTGCCTTAGGAGCACTAGGAACATCTTGATTTTTGAGTCCTCTTCTTAAACATAGGTTTGTTTTGCTCATCGAATCTAGCCGTTTTAAAATTTCTTATAAATCTACTAAGCTCTGAATCTTCAATGGATTTTGCATACACCATAATTCTATATAGGTTCATGTCACTACGGATCATGGTTGTATAACACTCTTTTTTCACAAGGTTAGAAACACTGGTCATAAACCTACTCATCTCATCTCTAGGGTTTAACACCAAAGATGGAGTATAATTAGACAATAGGGTAAATTTCAAGGAATACTTCTCCTCATTCATGTTACATTGCCTAGGGTTCATAAACTCCTTAAACTAAACTAATAACTTTTATCATGAGGAAATTACTACTTTACTAACAAGGCTTATTTAAACTCTATTAATTCTTTGGAACATGTTTCAATCGGCCTATTGTTTTTCCATTGTGTAGAACACTTGAGAAATTTCCCTCAATTGGTATGAAGCTAACTTTGCCTTCTCACTACAAATCACATCCATAGAATTCAAAACCTTATGTACGCCATCTAGAAACTCTTTCATATCCTCTACCACCCAAGAGCCAAAAAAGGTAGGAGGATTCATCATCACAACGTTTCTCAACATAGAGTTCATGGAATTCTCAATATCATTTATCCTAGGCCTTAAATCTCAATTCACTTGAGTCGTCATGTCTAGGGCTAGGGTAATATGATGTTCTCTAAATTCCTCATTAGTCATGTCGAGTACTACCACTGGAACCTCATTCCCTTGATAAGCTATAGAGACTTGTTCACCTTGACTAACTTGAACACCTTGTGGGACTTGTTCACCTTGGGAAGGAACACCCTCATTTACTACTTCCTCATCAACTCTTTTTGTGGGCGTACTTTTCCTATTCTTATCCTATAAACACAAGAGAAGAGTTTAGGAAAATAAACTTATAACCTCAACTCTATGGCACGATACAAGAGTAATGAGGAAAGTGAGATTTTATCTACCTATAGACTATCGCTCATAGATGTGTCGCGACTCACCACTGATGAATAAGACTATACTAGACGCGACTTTTATGAGACTTTGAATTTTAGACTACTTCAAAACCTTATTATCTAATACCATGTTTGTAACAACCTATATGTGTACCCTAGAATTTACACGGTGTATTAGACCTCTCGGAAGTCCCATACAAGCCCTTAGGCATTATTCATCGCATATGTATGAAAAGTAGTGCAAAATTAAAAAGTTTAATCACAATAATAAAAAACTTTATAGAAATATAATAAAGAACTAAGTCTTGTGATAACCATCTTAGGAACATATAATATCCTGGGGTCAGAACCCATACATCAATTTAAAAGGAAACAATAGTATATTACAAAGACTTTTAGAAAAAAAGAACTAAAAATAAGTCATGTCCTCAAACATATGAGGACATAAAAATTTTGATAGAATGTTATTGTAACAACCTGTGTAGTCGGTTTGGGCACTAGAAATTTTTATATTAGAAAATACTTTCTGATATATTTAAGTGGGTGTTTTGGATTATTCATAATTATAATTATGAAATTAGTGGGGTAGTCTTACTAATTTATTTAGTTAATGATTAAGAAATAATATTATAATTAATAATGGGTCACTCTCACCACTCTTATATTTAGATATATAATATTTAGGAGGAAATATTTTGTAGAAGGGAAATAAGGGTTTAGCCAAGAGAAACCATATCTGGAGCAGTCACGAAGCGGTTGTTCCATCAGGTAATCAAATTTAGAGTTGGATTTTGAATGTATCAGCATGATTGTCTTAATCATTTTTAGTATAATATTTGAATTGGAAAATAGGGATATTCAATAAACGCTAGAAAAATTAGTGGAGTCGTATTGGATTGTACAGAAACTGCTTGTGAGTATTATTATTACTATTGTTATGTTCTTGATTGGAAGGAAAAGGTGTATATATATATATATATATATATATATATATATATATATATATATATATATATATAAATTAGTACTATGTTGTTGTGAAGAGGGATCGGGCGTACCTTTTAATATATGTCTTACTGTAATGTTTGGTAGAATTGGCTTAAAGTTGGTGGATGAGTGGCAAGTGAAAGTTATATATAGAAAATTTAATTAGTTCATGGAGGATTAAATTGTTACAGTCATATGTTTACTATTTTAAAATAAATTTCGTATGTTATGTATTATCACGTTCTTTGCCATTCAAGTTGTTTTATTGAATGGAAAATGCCTTTGTTTTGAATTGCATGTAATGATGGCCTAATGGTCTATTGAAGAATATCAACCAATTAACAGTAGGAAGGTTTTAAATTCTTATGTATTTATTGATTATAAAATTGAGGCCAAATATTTAACCAATAAGAGAGTAAGGTGGGGTAATAAACTTTGATATTTCTATAATAAAATTGGGTATTTTTGCATATGGCTGTTATAAATTATGTAATATGTTGTTTTGATTTTCCCTAGTAGAGGTTATTGGACATAGACGTAACCTTAAATTCCAATTCTTTCCATAGTTATCTTGTTATGAGCCAAGTTTTAAAATATTGAGTTAGGTAATTAAATATTAGATGTATCGAGTAATTTAAATTCCACTAAAGTTATGCTAATTGGAGGAACTAAGACCTACCCTTAGTTTGAACTTTAGGAATTTGATTTTATAATTAGGTGAGTTTTTTGGTCTAGGATAGACATAATATTATATGAGTGTTAATAGACCTGTTAACTAACAAATTATGCATATATGTTTGATAGATTGTAAAGGCTCGGAAACATCGAGGAAAAGGAAAATATTTGCAGGAGTAGCTTTCTTAACTTCAATTCTTCGGTGGAGGTAGGTTATGGTTTATGCTATTCGATAGTAAACTCTTAATAGTGATTGATATGCCTTGAATGATATTGTGAAGTTCTCTATGTACTTGATTGTGTGATTGTGTGATTTGGTTGTGTGGTTTGTGATTGGTCTGAAATCTTGAGACCGTAGAATTTATATTCTCTAACCCTCTCTATCGAAGTGATGCCTTGAATAAAGAAGGCTTGATGAAAATAATATAACAATGAATTGAAAATGGTGATAATAAAGGATAAATTAAAAGTATAATTGGATCGGAGTGTCAAGTTCTGACACGGTATTCTTGGATTTGAGTGTCACGTTTTGACACGGTATTCTTCGATTGGAGTGTCACGTTCCGACACTATATTCTTGGATCGGAGTGTCACGTTCCGACACAGTATACTTGGATCGGAGTGTCACGTTCCGACACGGTATTCTTGGATCGGAGTGTCACGTTACGACACAATAATATTAAAGGAAAAACATGTTGAATTAATGGAAGGTACTCAATCTCAAAGAACTCAACTCCCAAAATGGTTTGGTTTGGAGGCATGAGTCCTCATGTGTGATCTTGATATCATTTACTTATTATGTATTTACTTTAATGTTGTTGATACTTGTTCATGTTGTTTGTTGTTTATCACCTGTAAAGTGCTATAGTTGAGTTCATACTATTATTTATTGTATATTAGTTACTATTTTGGGTTGACCGATGATACTTACTCAGTACATGTTGCCTCGTACTGAACCCTACTTATTTTCTTCTTTGTTTTCCTTTTATGAAATGCAGCGAGTGTACCTATGACTTCTGATTTCCCTCAGCTCTAGCCAGCCTCCCGCATATCAAGTTACAGGGTGAGCTATCCATTCAAGCTCTTGTTGGATTCTCTCGGTCACGACATGATGTCCTATACTTTCGGACACATACCATTTTATTCTTTATTTTAGTGTATTCAATGTTCTTAGACTTAGTATTGGAGATTAGATGTCTTTGATGTGATGACTATCAGATTTTGGGATGATAAGTAATAAACTTTAGAAACTTATTTAAATTGGTTGCTTAGTATTTTTTGGAGCTTCCGCATTATTTATATTATTTACAGATTAACTATTGGTATATGTTGGGGTTTAGATGTGTTGGTTAGCCCACCTAAGGAGGTAAGTGTGGATGCCATTCACGACCCGTTTTTGGGTCGTGACAAACTTGGTATCAAGGCGTTAGGTTCGTTGATCTCATCATACAAGAACAACTCTAGTAGAGTCTTGCGGAACCGTAAGGGGACACCTTTACTTTTCTTCGAGAAGATATAGGACTTTAGGAAAGCTCAATTCTTTCTTTCTTTCGTGGTACTACTTGAATCCAATTGGTATCTAGGTGATACAAATTGGTATCTGAACTTTTTCACTCTATTTCTAATATGGGTACTATTAGAGTATTTGAAGTTGAAATAGCAACAACAGAAAGAAAAATAAAATATGTCCTTAGAAATAGTTATATTTTCTCGATCGCAAAATGTGGTGGTAGTCTCATGTCAAGTGTCAGTTAATAAAGACACTACTATGACTTCATAGAGTGAGGGTATATTCGAGAAAGGCATCGATGCTTACTTGGTTAGAGTTAGGAAGTGTGTTATTTTGTTATTGAATTGATCTAAGAAGTAAAAAAAATTGTTTGGTCTAGAGAGAGAACATATTCGATAATGTTTTGCAATTATTCAATGGGTAGAAATATGTGGTCTATTTGGGTACGATATTATGGACAGGTATGACGCGTTCTAGTAAGGTATTTGATGGACTTTCACGGTGTGGCAGTACTAGGGTTATGTGGAAACAGGTACGTCGATTGTCAAGTATAAATACTAATTACTAAAGGAGTTACAAGTTGTATGACATGGTCAGATAAAAAGATTTAGTGTTGCATTCACATTTGAGAAACCAACTAGTTTATTACTATACGAACATAGATTGAGCATTATTTTGAAGGAAAATTTTAGTGGTTGAGCATTATTTTAAATAAAATCTTTAGTGGTGGATCTTTGGTACAAATATTAACACAACTTAAACTGTGCAATGTATCTTGAGGGTTTTAACTGAGGACTGGTTGTTTTATCTTAAGCTTCAAAAGGTAGATTGACACTAGCATGAAAGACTTATACGGAAAGAAAATCCTAGTGGGTGAAGTAAAATGAAGATTTTAGTAAGAAAGTGAATATAAAATTTGTTAGTCCCTTCATTTTGATTACTATATCTGAGTTTAAGGTGTCATGTCGAGGAAAAAAAATAAAATTTTGACTTTGTAGTGATGAAAAGGGCTTACAAATACATGATGGTGATAGGAGTAAGTGAGTGATGGTGACGGAGATGCAAATTATAGAATACAAATTATTGGTCAAATAAATTTTGTATGGTGATAAAAACTTGCGAGTATCTATGGTTGATATTTCTACTATTTAGTGAGTAATTTGGTTGTATGATAAATTTTAGGAGATTTATGGCACACTCGAATATAATTTAAAGGAGCTAGAATCATAACTAAAATAAGATAAAACTTGTGGGATGTGTAGCCTTAAGAAAAATAAGTGAGAGCAGAATTATTTTCTCTAATTGTAAGAACTAAAAATGTATCTTCGAAGGGATCGAGAATTGGGTTCAAAATTACATGATTTCATCTATTTTGTTTTGGTTAAGGTAATAGCATAACAGGTTGATAGCTTAATTAAAAGCTATTGAATAGAACTTAAGAGAGGAGTGTACAAACGTTCAACTTGAGTGATATGATAGGTTCTATTGTACTTTTGAATTTAGAAATGAGTAGGGTAGGATTTTTAGTGAAGCATATGGTATGGTTGGTGGAGAGGAAATCAATGATAAGCTAAGATAAGGTGATTCGTAAAAATCTTCAAAGTATAAGCAAATGTAGATAATTAAGGGCATTGTGTTACACAATTGGACTTATAATTCAAATTATTTTTTTTTGTTATAAGTCTGAATTTCTGGTGGTATATTTTGTCAAGGTATGAATTAGTAAGATGAGAAACGATTGATTGCAACGTTATTGAGCACGTGAAAGAATTTATGCATGCTTTGGACCATAAAGTTGTTACTTTTGATTGTTAAAGTATCTATGGAAGGGTTTACCCTTAGAGTTTTGATTTAGAGTGTGAAGTAAAATGTCATGGATTATTAGTAAAACATGAGATCGGTAAGCAAGCTAGATAAACAAGAGTTTGATATATTGAAGGAGCGAGATATTTAGAATTTGCACCATGAAAAGAATTTGAGAAGAGTGAAAGAATAAGACCTTTCGTATAAGTCCATGGGGTGTAGTTGATGGTTGTTTTAATTTTTGCCTATGAGTTTAGATATAATTTTGAGATGTGAACTAGTTCGGTACAGACTTACTAGGAGTTTATCATTGACTTCTAAAAAAAAAGAGTTTTGGTTTAGGTGACAAATAATGAGGTATGAAAATTTTAGTATTTTACAATGAGGTTAGATTGCTCGTTAGGATAGAAGACTTAAGAATAATGTAAAAGGTGAGATATAATTCTACATGGTTATTAAGAATAAAGTTGGGTTAATACTACTCTATTGATGGAACTATTGAAAGACTATAATATTACTATCTTGTATCACCCAGGATAAGCTAATGTTTTGGCAGATTCTTTAAGTAGAAAAGTAGGGAGCATGGGTAGTTTAGCCCACATACAGCTTTCTAGACGCCCATTGGATAGAGAGGTTCAGACATTGGCTAATGACTTTATGAGGCTGGATGTACTAGAGAAAGGAGGATTTTTGGCCTGTATGGAGGCAAGATCTTCTTTTCTTGACAAGATTAAGGGAAATCAGTTTGATGATGAGAAGCTGAGTCAAATTCGAGATATGGTATTGTGAGGAGAGGCTAAAGAGGCAGTAATTGATGAAGAAGGCGTCTTGAGGATTAAGGTAAGGGTATGTGTTCCCCGTGTGGATTATTTGATTCACACTATTCTTACAGAGGCTCATAGTTCAAGTTATTCTATACATCCTGGTGCAACCAAGATGTATCGTGATCTAAAGCAACATTTTTGGTTGAGTAGAATGAAGCGTGACATTGTTGATTTTGTTGGCCAATGCCCGAATTGTCAGCAAGTAAAGTATGAACAATAGAGGCCTGGAGGGACACTTCAGAGAATGCCCATTCCTGAATGGAAGTGGGAGAGAATTGCAATGGATTTCGTAGTTGGTCTTCCAAAGCCATTGGGTAAGTATGATTCCATTTGGGTAATTCTTGATAGGTTAACTAAGTTTTCTCATTTCATTCTGGTAAAGATGACTTATAATTCAGACAAGTTAGCCAAACTCTATATCTCAGAAACTGTTCGATTGCATGGAGTTCCACTTTCCATCATATCATATAGAGGTACGCAATTTACTTCTATGTTTTGGAGGACCCTACATGTTTAATTAGGTACTAGATTGGATCTTAGTACTTTATTTCACCCTCAAACCGATAGGCAGTCTGAGCGAACAACTCAAGTGCTGGAGGATATGCTTCGTGCGTGTGTGATAGATTTTGGTGGTCATTGGGATAAATTCTTACCCTTAGCTGAGTTTTCGTACAACAATAGCTATCATTCGAGTATTGATATGGCCCCATTTGAGGCATTGTATGGGAGGAGATGTAGGTCCCCCATTGGTTGGTTTGATGCATTTGAGGTTAGACCTTGGGGTACTGATCTTCTGAGGAATTCATTAGAGAAAGTGAAATTTATTCAAAAAAGCTTTTAGCAGCTCAGATTAGGCAGAAGAAATATGTAGATCGAAAGGTTTGAGACTTGGATTTTATGGAGGGTGAACAAGTCTTGCTGAAGGTTTCACCCATGAAGGGTGTGATGCAGTTTGGTAAGAGAGGTAAGCTAAGTCCGAGGTATATTGGACCATTTGAAGTACTTAAGCGCGTGGGGGAGGTGGCCTATGAATTAACCTTGCCTCCAGGACTATCACGAGTGCACCCGGTATTTCATGTGTCTATGATGAAAAAAATATCATGGTGATGGAAACTACATTGATCGTTGGGATTCAGTTCTTCTTGATGAGAATCTGTCTTATGAGGAGGAGCCTTTTCCTATTCTAGATAGCGAGGTCCGCAAGTTGAGATCAAAGGAGATTGCATCTATCAAGGTTAAGTGGAAGAATCGGCCAGTTGAAGAGTCCACTTGGGAGAGTGAGGTTGATATGCAAGAAAGATGTCCACATCTTTTTACAGATTCAGGTACTCTTTCTCGCCCTCGCCTTTATTTTTGATTGTTCGAGGATGAACGATGGGTAAATTGGTATCTATTGTAACAACCCGTGTAGTCGGTTTGGCACTAGAAATTTTTATGTTTGAAAATACTTTCTGATAGATTTAAGTGGGTGTTTTGGATTATTTATAATTATAATTATAAAATTAGTGGGGTAGTCTTACTAATTTATTTAGTTAATGGTTAAGAAATAATATTTTAATTAATAATGGGTCACTCTCAGCACTCTTATAATTAGTTATATAATATTTAGGAGGAAATATTCTGTAGAAGGGAAATAAGGGTTTAGCCAAGAGAAACCATATCTGCAACAGTCACGAAGCGGTTGTTCCATCAGGTAATCAAATTTAGAGTTGGATTTTGAATGTATCAGCATGATTGTGTTAATTATTTTTAGTATAATATTTGAATTGGAAAAGAGGGATATTTAATAAACGCTAGAAAAATTAGTGGAGTCGTATTGGATTGTACAGAAACTGCTTGTGAGTATTATTATTACAGTTGTTATGTTCTTGATTGGAAGGAAAAGGTATGTGTGTGTGTGTGTGTATATATATATATATATATAAATTAGTACTATGTTTTTGTGAAGAGGGATCGGGCGTACCTTTTAATATATGTCTTACTGTAATGTTTGGTAGAATTGGCTTAAAGTTGGTGGATGAGTGGAAATTGAAAGTTATATATAGAAAATTTAATTAGTTCATGGAGGATTAAATTGTTACAGTCATATGTTTACTATTTCAAAATAAATTTCGTATGTTATGTATTATCACGTTCTTTGCCATTCAAGTTGTTATATTGAATGGCAAATATCTTTGTTTTGAATTGAATGTAATGATGGCCTAATGGTCTATTCAAGAATAACAAACAATTGACAGTAGGAAGGTTTTAAATTCTTATGTAAATATTGATTATAAAATTGAGGCCAAATATATAACAAATAAGAGAGTAAGGTGGGGTAATAAACTTTGATATTTCTATAATAAAATTGGGAATTTTTGTATATGGGTGTTATAAATTATGTAATATGTTGTTTTGATTTTCCCTGGTAGAGGTTACTGGACATAGACGTAACCTTCAATTCCAATTATTTCCATAGTTATCTTGTTATGAGCCAAGTTTTAAAATATTGAGTTAGGTAATTAAATATTAGGTGTATCGAGTAATTTAAATTCCACAAAGTTATGCTAATTGCACGAACTAAGACCTACCCTTAGTTTGAACTTTAGGAATTTGATTTTATAATTAGGTGAGTTTTTTGTTCTAGGTTAGACATAATATGATATGATTGTTAATAGACCTGTTAACTAACAAATTATGCATATATGTTTGATAGATTGTAAAGGTTCGGAAACATCGAGGAAAAGGAAAATATTTGGAGAAGTAACTTTCTTAACTTCAATTCTTAATAGTGATTGATATGCCTTGAATGATACTGTGAAGTTCTCTATGTACTTCACTGAGTGATTGTGTGATTGGTCTGAAATCTTGACGCCGTAGAATTTATATTCTCTAACCCTCTCTATCGAAGCGATGCCTTGAATAAAGAAGGCTTGATGAAAATAATATAACAATGAATTGAAAGCGGTGATAATAAAGGATAAATTAAAAGTATAATTGGATTGGAGTGTCACGTTCCGACACGGTATTCTTGGATCGGAGTGTCACGTTCCGACACGGTATTCTTCGATCGGAGTGTCACGTTCCGACACGGTATTCTTGGATCGGAGTGTCACGTTTCGATACGGTTTTCTTGGATCGGAGTGTCACGTTCTGACACGGTATTCTTGGATTGGAGTGTCACGTTCCGACTCGATAATATTAAAGGGAAAAAATGTTGAATTAATGGAAGGTACTCAATCTCAAAGAACTCAACTCCCAAAATGTTTTGGTTTGGAGGCATGAGTCCTCATTTGTGATCTTGATATCATTGACTTATTACGAGTTTACTTTAATGTTGTTGATACTTGTTCATGTTGTTTGTTGTTTATCACTTATTAAGTGCTATAGTTGAGTTCATACTATTATTTATTGTATATTAGTTACTATTTTGGGTTGACCGATGATACTATCTCAGTACATGTTGCCTCGTACTGAGCCCTACTTGTTTTCTTCTTTGTTTTCCTTTTATGAAATGCAGCGAGTGTACCTATGACTTCTAATTTCCCTCAGCTCTAGCCAGCCTCTCGCATATCATGTTACAGGGTGAGCTATCCATTAAAGCTCCTGTTGGATTCTCTCAATCACGACATGATGTCCTATACTTTCGGACACATACCATTTTATTCTTTATTTTAGTGTATTCGATATTCTTAGACTTAGTATTGGAGATTAGATGTCCTTGATGTGATGACTATCAGATTTTGGGATGATAAGTATTAAACTTTAGAAACTTATTTAAATTGATTGCTTAGTATGTTTTCGAGCTTCCGCATTATTTATAGTTGAACTATTGGTATATGTTGGGGTTTAGATGTGTTGGTTCGTCCACCTAAGGAGGTAAGTGTGGGTGCCATTCACGACCCGTTTTGGGTCATGACAGTTATTTCCCAAGCATGGACTTCTACGAGAACCCTCACTTTCCACTACAATTGTAGAAGTAGAGAAACAAATGAAATTAGCACATTAAATGAACTAAATATGGTGAACATGCAAGAAAATCTTGCAAAAAATAGACATTTGCAATAAGATATACTTTTCATGTTTTTTTTTAGAAACCTTCATCATAGGAGTTTAAAAGACATATTCTAAGTAAAAATCACATATAAGATATATCCATATTGAACAAGTAAAAATTTCATCACCTTAGATCATCTACCCAAAGTTACTATAAGACTTACTTCAGCAAGACCTGAAGAGACCGCCCATACACCCCGTTCAAGCACACCTATGTGATTCTCAAAGATACCTTAGATGAGAACCTTTCAATTTAACATCCTTTAGTAATAGAACCTTATTCACTAGAGTAATTTATGAGACAACTAATCAATTAGAGGTCTTCACATAATGGTAGTGGAGGACATAGGGAACTCACCTAGCATCTTCAAAGCCTACTCGTCCAATGTGTAGATAATATCCCTTTCCACTACCACACGTTGTAGAATCTATTCAATAACTACAGTATACATCCCATATGATGATAATAGGCAATAACCGACATAGATCACACTAGGTAGGTACGAAATCCGGTGTCATGAGACCCCACTCTATCAACGGTGTTCAACTTGCAAAAGGTAGAACTAGTAATAAGCCCATGTTAGCACATGGTTAAGGAATATTAAGGGCTTCTTTTTACTCCAGTATCATCTAAAGTAGAGCTCCTACCATAACCGTATACACTCGTTGCTTTGATTATTTTTAATAGAGTAAATAATTCACTAGGTGTATTATAGAAGTTAACATTAATATGCTCTGCCAACTCATAATAATTTTTTTCCAAGAATGGGTCCACTAGGGCTGACAACCCAGGATTATTAGTATAGCTCTTATAACTTCCTTAGAGATTGTTTCAAGCAGTTCCAGCCAACCTACCCCTAATTCCATCATTCCACTCAAGAAGGACACGAGTACGGTCTTTCACTTCAAGGCTTAATATTAACTTTATTTTTCAATATTCAAGGTTTTAAATTATTAACGTTCTTTTCATATTCAAGGCTTCACTTTCTAAACCTTTTTTTTTATTCAGGGTTTTACATTCATAACCTTCTTTTTTATTCAAGGTTTTACATTTTTAACCTTCTATCTTATTTAAGGTTTTACATTATTAACTTTTTTTTCCTATTCAAGGCTTTTATTTCACTAAGGTTCTACACTAATCAAGGAGGGGTACGATGCTTAGATCTATAGGTTCAAGACATACGCTAGAATACCTCATTAAGCCATTTAAGGAAGGGAACCTATTCTAAGTCTACTGATCCTAGACATTTATTCATATACTCATTCGTTATAATACAAGTACCAAGTAATGACAACTATTCTACCAATACAAGATACAACATCATGCTATAATGGTTTTTCCACGTCCTTCATCATATATCAACTACTCTAGAAGAAGCATATTAATCACATCATCATAGCACCCATAGAAGATCAAGTACACATCACATGAGCACCTTCACTTTATACCTTCAGATATACTATATTTTGGACATACCATAATTCAATTAATAATGTCGACAAGGCCATGTTCATAACAAATATAACAATTAAAAACCCCCACCATAAGTGGACCATACCATATTACAAAAATTCAATATTAATTCCATAGTATACAAATGAATTAGGTAAATTCACCACCTCCCAATATCCATCACTACCATTCCTTTTTCTTTCTAATCAACTCACACAATAAAAGATACTATGATAATATACACGACTAAGCCAACAACTCATCTATATCAATGATCCATCAATACTAAATAAAGACATCAATATTATAAGGCAAGCTATGAACATTTCTAACATAGATCAATATATAATTAACTAGCCCATACAATCTATACATGAATTCAATAAGATTTAACCATGATTAATTCACCCACTTTAAAGAAAAAATTAGGAATTAAATGACTACATGGGTTCATGGAATATTTGATATTAAAATTCAGTTCATGTTGATCAATCAATAAAATATCAATTTAGATCTTTTTAAGGCAAGAACCCATGCATAGAATTTCAAGGTTTTGAAATATCTTTAAAAAGCTTTTGGAATTTTCTACTATGAATGATATAATAATAAAGGGTGAAATCACCATACCTTATTGGTAGGAAGCCAACAAAATTGGTTTGAAAACATTGAGAAATTTGTCTTCTTTCTTGGAGCTTCAAAGCTTCAACAATGGAGGTTTTGGAGAGAATTAATGTAGAGTTATTGGTTTTGGTTGAGAATTTTTTTGATTGGTCAATTTGGGGTTAAACTGACTCAATAATATTTTTTTTTAACACCCAATTTACCGAAAAGATCCCTACCCTTATTGGACCTTTTAAGCAAGTCTAATTTAACTTGAAAATAACGCGATGAAATTCGGGATTTGACTACACGTCGCGGGGACACTTCCAATTCTTTTTTCTGGTAAATTTTGAATAAGAATGATTCGTGTTGAGTCTGCTTCGTAGAGAAACATTTTTTCTCTAAAGTGTAGGGTCCTCCGCAAGGACCCTTTGGTCGGTCATTGGGGAGTACTGCTCGGATGTTTTGAACCTAAATATGTCCCTCTAGCTTCTAAGGGTAATCCCTACTGATGTTAGACTCAACACAACACCATAAAACTTGCACATTAAATAAGGACACACGAGCACACCAAAAGACTAGTTTTTGAACGTCTTAGTTCTTCTTCGACATTTGAATTCAAAACTCTAGAGATTTGAACTCTGAAGATTGAATGGAATAGATGAGAATAGAAAACATTAATCAATCCAATTATTCACCATACTCCACCACTTAAAGGGAAACTAGTAGCTCTATCACTAATAAATTAAAGGGAAAACTATTACTGAACAGTACCTACATCCTGATTTTCCTTAGCAGGGTCGCAATCAAAACGATTCTTCTTCGGTCCACCAACATTTGGCCCATTAAAAGGAGCATTCTATGCCTCTCTTATTTAATAAGAAATAGTAGGACAATCTCTCACCTTATGATCATCCTTCCCACAACCATAACACCCACCTATACCGGTTAACCACTTCCCAAAGTGCTTCTTCTCACAAGTGGAAGAAGTATACTTGTTGTCCTTAGAAGCACTAGGAACATCTTTCTTTTGATCCTCTTCTCAAACCTAGGATGGTTTTTCTCATTGGATGTACCCCTCATCAAATTTTTTGTAATCCTACTAATCTTGAACTATTCAATGGATTGTGCGTATACTATAAGTCTAGATAGGTTCATATGATTTTGGATCATGGTCATACGACCCTCTTTTTTAACAAGGTCAGCAACACCGGTCACAAACCTACTCATCTTATTTCTAGGGTTAGACCCCAAAGATGGAGCATACTTAGACAAGACGGTAAATTTCAAGGAATAATCCTCCACACTCATGTAACCTTGCCTATGTTTTATAAACTACTTAAACTTAGCTTCTCTCTTCTTTGGAGGAAGTACTTTCCTAAGAAGTCTTCTTTAAACTCTTCCCAATCTATGGACCCGATTAAAGCAACCGATTGTCTTTCCATTGTATATGCCTGTCCCGACCGAGGAGAACCCCCTAGAAGTAACATGGCGTAATAAACTTCTTGAAGGTCTTATAAAAGCCAATAGTTATCATTCATTGCATTTTCGTAGGTAAATTTTGCGGAAAATTTTAAACTTTCATAATACATCATATGCAAGAACAACACTTCCATTATATATAAAATATTATAATATATAGTTAGACTATAAGTCTCTTTGCCATCTTAAACTCTACATCAATAGAGTAAATTATGGACACGACCCTTACAACATAATTCATAAGTACGTTATTACTAAACTTTACAGTAAAATAAAAAATAGAAAATCCTTGTTCTTAAGGATTCCATTCCTTGAGATTGGGAATCACATATCAAGCTCCTCACCATTATGTCACACTCAAATTCTAGACCCCAGATCACACTGACGTCGTTAACCTCTTAGATGTCGCAAACAAGCCTCTTCTTAGCTTTCATCACAATCATACAATTAAATTTGTGGAGAATTTAAAACTTTTAAATACTTATTGAAGTGTACTTAGAATTCATATAATTACTGCATAAGAGTGATATACTAATACACTCAAACTAAATAACAATCTATCAATAGATTAAACAATTGAAATAAAGAATCATAATATTAATAATAATTTGTCCAACCAGCCTTAATACAAACGCTTGAACAAGTGTTTGAAATAAAATGATAGGGATAACATCCACAAGATATTTATAATGTACTAAAGTTACAACAATAAACGTAGGTATCCTCGAATTCAAGAGGACCTACCAACGTCTGGAGATCGCTAATCCAAACCACTTCAATGAATCTTCAATCTTCTCTTGGACCTGCGCCTGTAAAAAAATAGTAATTGTATATGGGTTAGTACATACTTTTAGTGTGTATGTGTGTATGCACATAAACAGATAAGGACTATGCATGATCAAAGAAAGCTCTTCCTATAGTAGTATGTCATTTCTGGAAAGTGAAGTCACTATACTTTCCTAATTCGTTATTTGTGATTCATGCTATGAATATGACATGTTTTCATGCATTTAAAGAACACAACTCATTTTCTATAAGAAAATAAGACCTTGGAATCATGAACATAATTTTAGAACAACTCAAACAACACTTAATAATTTTTCTCCCTTAGGTCGAGAACTTTATTCCCCAACCTTAGATTATTTTTTTAGTCTTTTCTTCTTTCTTATATGTACTTCAATGATCTCCTTTAATCCTATGTTTTACTTACAAGTGCGATAATTCATTTTAGTCTCATACCTACAATGATTCATTAAAGTCTATGTAATCCAAAATACTAAGCAAATTATTAGGCTATCCTACTCATGAGTTATTCTATTCATGCTTGTTAAACTAAGAATGAATGTATTTATTATCCAATCTTTATTGTCTATGCCCATTCTTTTATTATTTGCATAATATATAGATCTTAGGGCATTTATTCATACTTCAACATTGGCATAAACCAACAAATTTTAAGAATTCATTCTTATCAAACGCTGATGATTGATATTCTTAAGATCATTCTTACTTAGTTCACATTGAACTTAGATTTCTTATTTTTTTATCTGCTGTTCACTTTGAACATGTTACGTTCTTTATTTCTTGCTTTCTTATTGAAATCATTCTTACCAAAATAGATCATGTGAGCTAACATGAAATCTAGTGTCTTCCCCACATTGAAGAGAGGTGGTTCACCGGCTAAAGTAAAACAGAATTCAATGTCATCCCCACCCCGAAAAGAGGTGGTTCACCGGCTAAAGGGAAACCAAGTTCAGTGTCATCCCCTCACAAAAAAAGTATGGTTCTCGGCTGAAGTTAAACCAAATACATTCTTTAGAATTTAACCGACATAGATCATGTGAGCTAAGAATGAAATCCAGTGTTTGCCTCAAACTTAAAAGGGGTAATTCACAAGCAAAAGTGAAACCGAATACTATCTAGCTCTCTTAGGTGGAATCTACTGGCTAGTTCTTATGCTGGAAACATAGTTCGAAGACTAGGAGATTGAAGAGTCTTACACTCCATGGCAGTAGACTCATCTCATAAGGCTTACATGTGCTTTCATAAGGTCATTGCTAGTCTATCGTGCTTTGCTTTATTTCTTATACTTTATATTAGAGTTGACTCATACATTATGGTAGATTGTTTCTAATATGAGGTATGCTTAACTCAATAGATGACTTGTCATCCCTTTCTTTATTTTATGAATGGAACTTAAACTTTACATTATCATCATGTTGTTAATGAGACTTGTATCACGATTTCTAACACCCTCTTATGCGAGTATCTTTAACATTAACATTTAGGTGGAAGTGAACTAGTCTTACTTCATTTAACACCCCATTCTGGTCAATTTCATAACTCATAAGCTTATATTTATGTCATTACTCACCTTATCATTCCCTTTGTCATTTGGTAGCCTTATACCATTCTTTATGAATGTTATAAACTAATTCAATGTACTACAATATTCATAGTTCATTTGGATTAGGTATCACAATGATTTGCATACCGTTGGTTATGAATTCATTGAGTTACATTAGTCATGCTTAATTTGTTATAACTTAGTCATTACCCAGTTTTATATCATATTTTGGGAATGACATTGTAAGCCAATTTATTGGCATAAATCAAACCATTATATTATCACTAGCAATGTCAATTATTTCATGAATACATTCTAGTGATCTCATCATTTTAACCAGACAATTAGGCATTACAACATTTATTATCTCTTGTAAAGGATACCCTAATCATACGGATCTAACTAATAGGTTTCATTACGCATAATAAATCACAAAACCTACACATAATGATCATTTAGTACCACATACCAAAAACATGCTCGAGATTTACCCTATACGTTCTACAAGAATCGTAATTAGGGGAAACTAGGGTGATGAACATGCGGTTCATAGGGAGCAACCCTATTTTCGATTTCTTGAATTCAAAAACGTTGAAAAGCCTCTTGGAGAAAGTAATCCAAGAGAGAAAACCAATACCTTACTGTAGAATTAGATATACTAAGATCACCTTGGACTTTGCATGAAAACCTTGAAGGATCACCTTGAAATCGCCTAAGAGAACTCGAGAGTATTTTATGTTTTTCTTGCATTTCGCTTACTGTTTTCAGTCGTTAGTTTCTAGTGGTTGAACATAAGTCTAAGTTTTAGGAACTGATATTGAATAATTAAACTTAGGCTAATTATGTTAATTAAATAAATCAATTAGCTAATTACTAAAATTCCCTCCTAAATTGACGAAAAATAGGATAGCATTTGTTTTAGAAAAATCTAAAAATTATTTAAGGGTTCAACCTTGATTTTGAATTTAAGTTAATTAATTAAGTTGCGAATTAAAATAATTAAGTGACCTAGGTTAATTACTAAAATACACCTAAGTCACTAAGACCATAACCAACCCCTTTAGACAATCCTAGTTTAGGTACTAGGATGTTTCTTGAATTAGTTACTAGGCTAGTGTCAGCCGGTTAGGTCTTAGGTTGTCGGGTGCACTAGTTTGTTTATTATTGTTTTTCCTAGTTTAGTTATCTAGTTAGGTCAGTTAGTTGGATCCTAGAGTTTTTTAGGAAGCTACGCCCCACATGGCTTTACCCGTACGCGTGCTTGCCCCCCTAACAGCCCTAACCGAATTTGGTTTGGCTGGTTTCTTGTCTCTTGGCCGGTAAGCACATTTGCTTGCACATGTGTTGCTGCTCATTTCTTGTCCAAGGTCCCTCACAATGTACTTTAGTGATTCTTAATCTACGTTATCATTTTAAATGATCATGTGTTATGGTGCCTAAGCTTGACACTTGGATTCCTCGTACCTAATGTTTTAGGAATTCAATCTTTTAGCTTAGGGTTTTCATTGTAGGTACAATTACTAAAAAACCTTGAATTGGAGAATTTGGACATCAAAGTATATCTTAATACACAGAAATTGGCTAAACATCAAAGTGCATTTTAAGTTCCTTGTTAATGCATAGAAGATAGCAAACACACCTATACCAATATTCTCTAACATGCTTAATATTACTCAATATCGGGCATTGTGATACCTATGTACCCTAATACATATTCTTAAAACCTAATAGTCTCTTCACTAGAAAATTACATTCTCCAAAATGTTACACATTAAGTACATCCTTTAAGCATCCATAACCTACACTCTGTGTAAAAAGGTAGAGAAGAATGAAGTTAGTACAAGAATGCACTAAGTGGCAACCATGCAAAAACATGCATTCAACAGTTACATTTTGCATTGAAACCATGCATTATGCTCTTTTGTAAAAACTTGATAAATCGTGATACATTAACCATTACACAACTTACACACTTCATTTAGGCATGTACCATAGTCATAACATTACATAAAACCATACATTTTAGTCACCACTTTACACTAAGCATAATTCATTTACAGTGAAGTCCTATCCTTTACAGTGAACTTCTTTTCTTTAACTCGTTAACCTCCCAAGTAACCCTCTACTGATACTTGGTGTAATGCATCACCTTAAGGGAAAGGTACCCATACATACAATCTAGATAAGCCAACATATATTATTATTGAAGTAGAGCACACCATAAGACATATTCAAGTCAAAACTCCCAACACTATTACAGTAAGCCATAGTAACATTGGACATATGCTAACTTCACTTAAAATAGAACATCATAAGACTAATCCCAATCTTAATCCCAATCTAAGTGTACTAGTACAATGTACATGTGAATCCCAATAACCTCACACATACTTTGTAAACCTATTGTGAGAACACAAGCGTTAACGATTCATTTCATACATCAACAAGACAAGCATAAACAAATTCAGTTATGCCAAGAAATACCTTCATCATATAGTTTTTAAGAAAAAAATTATGCATATAGGCTAAGACCACATTATATAGAATCATACCTTGAATTTCATCACAACTGGTAGACTACACTACAATATCATGCATAAGGAACACAAACATAGTCATATACATTAGAACACCTTTTAGAACTCCTTTAAAGAGGTACTTGTGCAATGCATAGGTGAAGGCTGATACCCCCACCTACACTAAGCAACTTCCCTTAGGTTATCCTAGTTAGGGTCCTTAATTTACTTCCATTGTCCATTTTATGTTAGGGAAACAATAGATTTAAATGACATTAATAACATAGGTTCTAAGCATTAATTTTCTGTTATAGAGCCTTACACCAACTGAAGGTGCTCTACCAAGCAAAGGTAGAACACTAACACATGCTAGCATACTAAGTTAAATCACTTCCTAGATCCTATGGGGAAAGCATAGTTTTTTTAACTTGGAGGTATATGTGAAAACACTCTTATTCCTATTGAGGCATTGTAGTTATCCACCTCGTGAGGACTATGGTGAACAAGCCTTCAAACGTTGAGAAGGGGCACCCCTCATATAATTTCACTCAGTTTTAAGATAAGTTCCCTTGATTGAGAAGTCATTATTATGTTTACTCTATAAAATACAGGTTTAGGAGATTGAAACCTCATATGCTTAGCTCATAGGTCATATATAATATTTCATCAACCTAAATCATGTGAGAAACCCTTAACATGGACTTACCATATTCATACACTATCTAGTTTAGGGTACACATGTAAGTCCACTTCATTGACTATATAATTATACATGTGTGTACATACATGTGAGAAACCCTTTCACTTAACACCTTTAGACCACATATATTCATACTTCTTTTCATTCATGAATAATAGTGTAGGTTTAACTATATGAGAGATCGTTTAAGATAGACACATTTAGACCATATGCACATTCATACTTCATCATATCATACATTTAACATCATAGCATATAATACATGTTCATAACATAATCCTGCATTCATATTGATGTAACTAAATCACAAACCTAGGAACTATCCTATCAAGGAACACATGTGAAATGCATAAAAGTGTTCCAATACCCTTTCCCATACTAGTACACCAATCAAGTAATCCTAGTTAAGGGATACATGACATACTTCATATACATATACTTTACATGCATAGTAGTAGACATTAGTGCATATAAGAATTCCCTTTGGCTAAGGTCATGAACCTATACTATATTTTAAGGATAAACGTAGTGTGAGTGTGTATACTTTGGTCAACATAATCACATAATGGCTATAAACAACACAGAGGAAGCCACCCTCTTAGGACCACAATGCACATTCAAGCATAGACCACACAATACATAATAGCATTGGAGACTGTATAACTTCAACACTTGCATTGATGACTCCTAACACAACTAATCACACATTCATGTAGGGGTATGTAGGTAAGGGGTCATTCATTATTTATACTTCATAATTGGTAGCATACAGACCATACCTAAATAGACACCCACATACTTAAAATATTTGTAGTACACCCTAGGCCATAAACTAGAAAGGAAACTAGGCATTAGACTTCACATTGGGTGATCATCACCACCACCCATTCATAATACAATTGCCTTCAAGGCCATGATCAAATCACATATAGAATGTCAATAAAGTAAACACAACCAGTATAAGTGTACCATACCACACAATGCCATACAAAGCTAATTCTACTAACCATAATATAAGGAAATAAAGAAGATAGGCAATCTCACCAATTTCTCAACCATTTATCATCATTGATCAAAACTCCTTTTTTCATAAACAATTCACACATAGGGCTGTAGATAAATGTACACTAAAACTGAAGATATCATGCATAAACAACAACAAGATCATGATACTATAATGAACACTACATCACAAATTCAATAGAGAGTAAAGAGGTATAGATCACTTACCGATGTCCCATACTTGAACATCAATTATAAATACATACAATTATTCAATAATATCAATATGAGTTATTAGACAAATAGATCATAAACAAAAAAATCTTAGTTTCGTTAGTCATAGAATAAATATGATATTGAAACTACATAAGCAACATATAGAAGACAGAGTAATATAGGCTAATACTTAAGAAATCTTCAAGCTTCAATTAAAATTTCATCCAAAACACATCATTAATCATCGAATAACATCATAGTTAGTAAATAATCATCAATTTAACATACTTGAATCACATTATAATCCTCCTCCTAACATCAATATGATAATAACCAATACATAGGCGAAATAAGGAGTTTAAAGGGAGCATGGGTTTATCCTTAAATTGGATTGAATTCAACATGAAAAATAGTATCTAATCATAAAATTATCATAATCATTCTTTTGAAAAACTTTTGAGAAAGAACCCATCGTTAGTTTGAAAGATAACCAATTTAATCACAATTTCTCTTTGAAAAGCTTTGGAGGAGCTCTCTAGATGAATGGATATTAAAATATGAAGGATAACCATATATTAATGTAGGATATAAACACGAAAACATGATGAATAATCCATGAGAATCCAAGATCCATGTTTTTCTTGAGCTCCATCTCCAATGGAGCTTTCTACAAATCTTTCTTTTTGAGAGGGAAAAGTCTAATTTGAAGAATTAATTTGGGAATGGATATTTAATGTAAATAAATCAACTTAATATACCCCATAATAAATGAACTAGCTGGATAGGTTCATTTTAGGACGTGGGATGAATTGCCCAATTCACCCCTTGAATGGCAGGGTGCATGCTGCAATTTGTAGACAACACGTATGGGCGCTAGTCGATGGGGCATCGAAGGAGTGACAGACCATCTTGGTGCATAGTCGATGGTGACTTAGGATGCTTCTTGGGTGATCCTGATCACACCATTAAGTGTTTATGTACGGCCCCCATCGACGGGCGTCACCCCAAGCACGAGGCGTTGATTTGGGTTCGTCAGTTGACTTTGCCAAGGCAGTGTAATGACACTATTTGGGCCCTCCTTGAACGACTCTAGAGGGGACCTTGGGGAGTCACACTCATACATTTAAAATGTAAATATACACCTTTAAATTTCAAGTACCTTCCGCATTATTTTGAAGATCAAACAACACTCCAAACACATCCAAACATGCTAGGCACACTAAAGTCATGCATACACGGCTCAAGAGCTAACTTTCAAACGTCTTGGATATTCTTAGATGTTTTACTTCCAAATGACTCCAAATCATTCATTCATGCTATGACACACATATTAAACATATTTCCAAGCTTATATGAACATGTGAGGCTCTATACGCTTATTCATTTTGGGGTCTTACAATAAAACACTTAACAAAAATCCTTTAATTGGTATTAAGCTAAATCCTCCATCTCCCTAGAAGTCCCTGTATAGAAAAAAACAATATACACCATCTTGAAACCCATGGGGATACTTTTTAAAATGCGTTACATGAGGTTATGAAATCCTAAAATGGTCTATAATAGTGTTTTGAGGTTGTGTTTAATGTTTGGAGGTAAAACGTCTATGAACGTCAATGTCGATTGAAAGATTAGCCTTTAGATGTGCTTGTATGTTCGAGTGTGTCTTTTCATGTTTTATGTGTTGTTTGAAGTAAAAATTTATTGGACAGGTTCCTAATATCTACATTACTGTATTTTAGTTGGAAACGTCCAAGCACGACTCCCCAAAGATTGCTATAGGGATCCTTGATCAGGACCAAACCTTTGTCTAGCAAGCTAGCCAAGGAAGCAACTTTTATTCTTAGTGGGAACCCATCCGCGTAGCGGACTTGGTTCAAGGAGACCCAAATTTTTTTCTGTGTCGCAAACACAAGGAAGACTTCACTATTTCAGAAATTAGTTATAAAAATCATGTGGGAGAAGCTCTTCGTCATGGACTTGATCCCGATGAATGTTCCAAAAATTTAAGTTGAGTTTGACTTAGTTAATGTCCTATAAGTGCAAGGGTCTTTTTGGTATTTTTGGGAATTGTTATAGGCATTTATTGGGCATTTGTAAACCCCAATTCACCATTCAAATCATAACCCTCAAGTCCAAAATAAAACCTCTCCATCACTTATCCCCAAAAACCTCCATTGATGAAGATTTGAAGATCCATGGAAAAAGACTAATTTTTCAAGTTTTCTCCAACAATTTAGTGAATTTTTCTTCACTATTAAGGTATGGTGTTTTATTCTTTAATCCTCTTTCTTCAAGGAGTCAATTTCAATGATTTTCAAAGATGATTAAAACATGAATTGTCCTATTTTTTTTATTTAGCCATGGGTTCTTGCATGAAACTTTTTAAATCAATGAATGATGATTGACTTGATATTAATTTGATGATTTTTAAACAAAAACTCTGTGAACTCATGCAAATCATGATGTCCTTTGTTTAACTACATTATGAGTGATTTAATCATGCCTTAATAGTATTGATTTCTCGTGTAGATTCTATTGGGATTCTGAAATATTTCTGAATTTTGTTAGAAATGTATATAGTCATTATTAATTTAATGTTTTTCATATTGGGTCTTGCTAGATCATTGTATATTGTGATTATTGGGTTAAATTGGTGATAATGACTATTTGTAAGAGCCTTTGTCGATTGAATTGGTTGAATTAGCTATGGATTCAAGTTGTTGACATTGAAATAGTGGTATGATTACCTAACTTCTTATATATTATGTAGTATAGGTATTGAATTTTGATGATTTGTATGGTCCACTTTTAGTTGTGGTGCTTATGTGATATAAATGTGAATAATGTGGCCTTGCCTGCGTTACTTTGTTAATTATGATGTTATCATGTTAGAAATTAAATATGTGATTATTGTTAAAGTCTATATGATTTATGTGTATGTATGAAGATAAATCATGTGTTCTTCCAACTTATTATATGTGATCATGATAGGCTATAGTGATGTCTTAAATGTGTATACTTAATGTTGGAGTGTGAATCTTCCTTGTTGACTATATGAACCTCATGATGAGTTACGTTGTTTATTTTATCAAAGTGTGTAGGGTGACATTATTATGCTTAGATGACCCTATAATCTTCTTCAATGATATTGTTCATGTTATAAGATGATAATGTGGTGTGTCTTATTTTAGTATACTTTTGTCCCTTACTTGATACATGAAAAATATGAGTATGACTCTTGACTTAGTAGACTAAAGCACCTTTTCATGACTGAATATGTATGATTAGAACATGGTCTTAATATAGTTAAGAAGGTCATTTATGTAGAACCTTTTAGAAACGATTTCTGATATCCTTGAATTTGAAATCCCCAATGGTATCCTTCTTGTGTAAATGATGGACTTCGGGATTTATTGGCTGGAGCGACATGAGATCATCTTTATGGAGGTCATTGAAATATCCTAGACACCATTGTAAGGAAGACCTAGTGGACCCTCTTTGGTAAGGTGGATGATAAATTTTGTTTTGACTAAGATATGATACCTCTTCATATGCTTGTATATTGAATTACTTTATGAGAACAAAGGCTAGCACCGAGTGAGTATACTTGGGGGGTGGATCAAGTTCAGATGAGACTAGAGTACAAATAAACCCTTGGTATTGCTTCACCATGTGCCTACATGAGATGTGTCCTAGTTGTACCCGTGGCAAGTGTATAACCAATCATAGTAGGGTTTGACATTGTATTCCATGATTAGCTAGTATGCGCGATGTCAGTTTTTGCCTATTATAATCAGGTGAGATACATACTAATGTTTGATGAGTCCTATGATGTTTAGGTACTGTAATGGGACGCTATGTAGACATTTCACAAGTAGACTTTCAAGATGTTAAGTTATATGTGTGTTAATGAAAAGTCATTTATCAGAAGTAGCTTGGAGGATTTCATAGGTAGGCTTGGAGAGGGTGCATGGACGGTCATTTCGTGTCTTACTTAAATGATTGTTCGAGTAATTCTAGGTTTGGATTTAAATTGATGTAATGGGAATAATCTTATCTTAGGTGGTCTAGAGGATAAATTTTGTTTGTGTGAAGGGGTTGTATGGGTGATCGCTTAATAACTCACTCAAGTGACCTTAGAATATCTTTTGGTAGTAGGGGCTCATGTTATGCGATTTGAAGTTATCTTGAAGCTATATTGTATAATGTGACTACATGTGTTTATGTTGTATTGTTAGTGACTCTTATGATTATCTTATGAAGTTTTATTCTAAAAGATCAAGTTTATACAAATATCTTTTTATCATGATATAATGCATTACACCATACTTAGTGCACTCTAATGTACTAATTCCATATATTTTGTCTATCTCTAAAGGTGTAGGTGGCATTTGAGAGGAGTATTTGAAGTTGAATCTTGTATTAGTATTAATTCAAGCAAAGTTGGGGTATGTCCTCAATAGATACGAGGACATTACTATGCTTAATTTTATTTATTTGAGTCTTTATAATAGACCTAGATATTGCAATATGTTTATGTATGGGACTTGTCCCAAGATATTCATGTGTCTAAGATGGGAACGTTGAGAATAAGCTTTTCCTTATGATTTTCTATAAAAGGGATATTTTGAAATATTATTATTTCGTGTGAAATTTTTTATTTCCGCACTACTTTTCATACATATATGCAATATATGATGTCAAAGGGCTTGTACAAGATCTCAGAAAGGTCAAATACGTCGTGCCACGATTGGAGGGGATGTCATATCTTTTAGGGTGCGCTCTTAGTTCATGAAAATCCTCTCTCGCCTTAGAGCCAAGAAAGGTAGGAGGATTAATCCTCACAAAGTCTCTCAACCTAGATGTCATGGTACTCTCAATATAATACATCCTAGGACCTACATCTCGATTCGCTTGAGCCTTCAAGGATCAGACTAGGGTAAAAAGATCTCCCATAATTTCCTAATTAGTCATATACGGGATAACCATTGGAACCTCATTCCCTTTATTAGCTATTGGGACTTTTTCACCTTGAGAAACATGAACACTTGTGGGACTTGTTAAGCTTGTGGAACAACACCCTCATTTACCACTTCCTCATCACTCTTTATGCGAGCGTCCTTCATGTATTCATATCCTATAAACATAAGAGAAGATATTAGGAAAAGACACTTATAAAATTAACTCTATGGCATGACACAATATAAATAAAGAAAGTGACACTTATATTGTCCTATAACCTCTCGCTCATAGATGTGTTACGACTTACAACCGATGAATACGACTCTACTAGACTTGGCTTTTTTTAGACTTTGATCCATACACTAATTCATAACCTTATACTCTTATACAATGTTTGTAACAACCCAAGGGTATAACCTACAATTTACATGGCATATAGGTCCTATACAAGACCTTAGACATCATTCATCACATATATATATATATATATATATATATATATATATATATATATATATATATGAAAAGTAGTGGGGAATTAAAACTTTTCATGACAATAGTAAACCTCTTTTTATATAAATATAAGAAAGAAGTAAGTCTCGTCATATCCATAGTAGAAACTTAAAATATCATAAGGTCAGAACCCTTAATAAATCTAAAAAAAAAAAAGTCTACTACAAAGTCTTTTCAGAAAAGAAAATGAAACATAAGTCACGTCCTCGAACATATGAGAACATACCAATCTTTAGAGAGTGATAGTTTCCAAGCTTAGACTTAAAATAAAATCATCACTTGCCACATACACTTTTAGAAATAGAGAAACATATGGAATTAGCATATTTAATGCACTAACTATGGTGAACATGCATGATAACCATGCAAAAATTTACATTTGCTTTAAGATATACTTTTCATGCTATTTTGATAGAAACCTTCATCATAAGATTTTAAAAGACATAGTATAAGTAAAAAATAACAGACAAGACATATTCCATATACAACAAGTAACCTTTTCATCACCTTAGATCCTCTACTCAAATTCACTCTTAGACTCACATGAGTAAGACATGAAGAGTCCGCCCATACACCCTCATCAAGCAAACGTAAGTGATCCTCAAAGATACCCTATGTAAGAACCTTTATATTTAACATGCTTTACTATATAGTACATTACATAATAATCTTGGAAGACATAGGGAACTCACCTAGCATCTTCAAAACCTACTCATGCAATGTGTAAATTAACTTTAACTCCACTACCTACACGTTATAGAACCTTCACAATAACTAGACTGTACATCCCACATGATGAGTATAGGCAATAATCGACATACACCACACTAGCTAGGTATGGAATCCGCTGCCATATGACCCCACACAGTGGAAGGTAATCTACCTGCCAAAGGTAGAACTAGTAATCAGTCCATGTTTGGACATGGTTAAGGAATATCAAGGGCTTTCTCTGTAATTTAGTATCATCTAAATTAGATATACTACCACAACCATATTCAATTGGTTATTTGCCTTTGTTCTCATCTAGTAAATCATTCACTAGGTGAAATAGAGAAGTTACAATCACTATGCCCTACCAACTCATAATAATTACTTCTTCTAAGGATGGGTCCACTAGGGCTTCTAGACAAGGACTATTACCATATCTGTTATTAATTCCTTTGAGATGGTTTCATGTCGTTCCAGCAAACCTACCCATGTCACATCCCAAAAATGCACCCTAGAAGATATGGCATTCTCGGAATGAAACCGACGTACTTGCCTCTCGAAGAGATCTTATACTAGCCCTTTCATATCATTCATTGCATATAAACATATGAAAAATAGTGCGGAGTTAAAACTTTTCATAAACATTCTATAATTCTTTTAAAATACTTTCGTATAAAACTCATAGGAAATACTAAGTCTCATTTCATCAAATCCTAGACACAAGAATACTTTGGGACACGGCCACAATAATACGACTATATTACTACTATGTCCATTGAAATACTTCAATAAGAGACATAAAAGACATATATGTCCTCGTGTCAAATGAGGACATACTTCATGTTCACTTAAATGATTCTATAATCAAAGTCTTGCTTCTCAAATGCTCCTCACCTATCAACAACTATACATATACATAAAAGCTTGGAATTAGTACAAACACATGCACTAAGTATGACATAATGCATAAAATCATGAAAACAGAGATTTGTTAGAAATATGTATATTTTTATTGAGACAGAATATAATAATCCTAAGAATAAAACTTAATAGAGAGACACATAATATTATATTTATGAAATTTAATACATTTTTAGCAACATTACAATGAAACCATGTCACTTTAGAGTAACTCAATTCACTGCAACAGTGAAGGTTACAATGACGTTCTCAACTTCTCCTTAGACACCTTCTAGCATGCAATCCTCTCACTAAAAGCTATCCTAACACTCACTTAAATAATACAAAGAGATACCGCCCGTACACCCTCTCGGAGCACACCTAAATGATCATTAAGACCACCTATGATGATATAAACACAATTGAAAAACATCATACACATGAACATGAGATCCTCCTACCAAAGGTGATTCTAACTCTCTCTTGAGTGAGTTGTGAAGTGACCTCCCATAGAATATCTTATACGCACACTCAATAGATCTAATAGACTACCTAAGATAGAATCATTCTCAGTTAATTCATCCACACATAGACAATATGACATTATCCTTGTAAAGTCTATCAAAAGACTTACTTAAGTAAATAAAAAAGATAACGTCCATGATTGAGCTCTTCAAAATTACCTAAATAATCCTTAAGACTACCTAAGGCTTATATCATATCCACATAATAAACAATCTTCCCTAACTAGAGTAATTCTTAAGAATTATCTAGGTAAATTGAAGTAACCATTCCTAAGCCCCATTTACCACCATAACTAGACAAACCATAATTCTCTAGATAAGTAATTATGTATTTAACTTTCTTTCTTAATATAATTCATTATATTCATTAGTTCATTTATGACTCATTCATCACGTAAGTACATTCAAGTAATGGTCTTGGAGAAGACCTAGGTACTCTAACTAACATCTTCAAAGCCTATTGTGCAATGTATAGATAGTGTCCCATACCACCACCTAAACTTCATAGAACTTATTTAATGCTAGTAGCTATCCCATATGATGAGAATAAGCAATAACCGACTTAGACCATGATATCTAGACATGGAATACGGAGTTCTGACCTACTCCAATGAGGGTATTCTACTTCTCAAGGGTAGAATTAGTACACATCCCATGTTGGCACATGGTTAAGCAATATGAAGGGCTTTTATGCACTTTAGTATCATTACCAAGTAGAGCTATATTGTACTCTGGTCTCCTTCTCAAGTAAATCTACTTCCCATGAAATAAACAGTTGGTTCTAGCCTTCGTTGTTATAGACTAATTAAATTAGAGGTTCATGCAAAGGGGTTCCATATCTACTTCATAACCCAATCACATTAACCCTACAAAAGAGGTTCACTAGGGCTACTTTACAATGGCCACATAAATAGATCATTATGACTTTCCTAAGGTGGATATGATGTCGTTCCAGACAATCAACCCTAAGTCCACCATTCCTTTATATTAAGGATACCACTACGACTCTCGACTTCAACATTTATAACCTAACAAGTAGGTTTAAGGTTCCATGTACATGATCTTCCTAATATCATTTAAGGTCTCACATATCATTCATTCATGCATGACAAGGGTGCACTAAGCATACCTAGTCAAGATATCTCGTGTTTAGATATCATACATACATGTATCAAGTAAGGGACAAAAGTCTACCAAAACAAGACACAACATTCTTTACTTCCTTTCATATAGCATATCATAGTTTGAATCACTTACTAATGACCCTTATAATCTTTATGTCATCCTATAAATCACTATAACATCGTCAATATAACCATCATAGACTCATATAGTCAATTAGGAACAACGATGCATCAACATCTAAGACTACACATGGAAGCATATAGTCATAGTCTAACATGATCTCCTAATATATATTGAAGGGACACATACATTAACATTTCTTCACATGTATATAGATATGATCTTTCTTCACATAAATCAACTACACAAATCATCATAATACTTCAAGTAGTTGCCGATAAGGCCGTGAATATCATAGTACATAAAGTAAAGCCGACAAGGCCATATCAATTGAAAGTAAAGCACATATCACCTCCACCATATGTGGACCATACAAATCACAACATAATTAAAGTCTTATTAACATAAAATAAAGAGAATTAGGGAAACATACCACCAATCCATTCTCTCCACTTCAATCCATGTCTAAATCATCCAATTCAATACCATAAGGCCATTTCTCATGACCCTAACAAATGATTCCATACATAACCTATGATATTCAATGAAACTAGGTCAATTTATTATAGATTTATCAATCTAATACAACCTAGATATCAATTCAATACAATTCTTACATCAATCAATATCTCATAGAAAACTTCACTAGAATTCATAGGCATTAAGTCCAAATAACGTATCCCATAAAGTAGACAAAAACATGGGTTCGTAAATTACGTGGGTTCATTGGTTAATTTAGATAAAATCATCCAATTAAAACAATTCAATCAATTTACAATTCTTTAAAAGGTTTAATGGATGAACCCATGGATAGATCATAAAATTGACAATTCATCTTTGAAAACATTAGAAAAATTCTTTGAATTTGGGGTCCTTGGTGAATAGAGTTTCAAGGATAACAAACCATACCTAAATAAAGCTAATCCACCAATTTGATGATGAATAACAACTCAAGACTCCAATTCAAATCCTTCCTTGAGTTTTGGCTCAAATAAAGTTTTAGAGAATTTCTAAGGGAATTTGTATTTTGATTTTGAAGAATGAAATATTGTAAGTGTTAAAGACTTATGAAGATGTTTTAAATTCCCAAAAGACCCCTCATTAACCACCCTTTGTCTTATTTGGACGTGGATGAATTTACCAATGCACCCCTAACTTAACAATGAATGCACAATGGAGACAGTCCATCGACGGATGGCCACCAAGGACCGTCCCTCAACCAATGGACCGTTTTATTGGTGCGTGTTTTTGGGACTGAGGCTGGTCCTTGGCTGGAATTCTCCCACTCCTAAGTATTAACACATGACACCCATCAATGGGTCGTCGAATGGCCCATGAGCCGTCTACTGCCTCCGTCAATTAGTAATTCTTGGACAGTCTTGGCTCAAAGAAAAGGTCCTTCCTCAAAGACCCTAACTTTTTCCTTGGAGACTTTCACCCATACATTTCGAAACAAAATATGTTCATATACGATTTTAGTAACTCTCACATGAATTTCATCCAAAACAAACACATAAACATGAGGAAACATACATGTACACACAAGGTCATTTCAAGGCAAACCTTTCGAATGTCCTGTAAATTCTTGGATGTTTGACCTCCAAACTTCACGATACTTGACGCACTGCCTATAAAAATTATAATAACTCATTTAAGGACCTTATTAATTTTATTAATCACACATAAACACATAAAAACATAAAAAACATATGAGGCACATAAGTGACTTAGTCGTCGAACGTCTTGGATGTCCATTGACATTTCACTTCCAAATCACCTACAATTCGAGAAGCTGCCTCAATACCACATTTTAGACAAATTTAGTACCTTAGATCATCATTACAACCATGTTATGCTGTAGCTTCACCTATGTAATTTGAGGGGTGTAATAATCTCCCCCACATTGATAACATTCGTCCTCGAATAAAACTTTTCCACTCTCCGAACTCATCGAAGAATAAAGAGTCAACTAGAAGATTATAACCATACCACATACCACATTATACAATACAAACATCTAGAATAAACATCAATTCCACAAAATTAAGAGAATCATAACACAACAAGAAACTAAAATAAATTCGTTAACTCATCATGATATAAAACTCAAATCCTTCATTCCAAATAGAAGAAAAACTCATTTTATATTCAATATCATTCTCATGTAAATCAGTTCTATAAAATTGCAACAATTTTAGACCAAAAACGAATTAGTCAATTTTGCAAAAGTTTTATAGTAAGCTGCGAGTGAATTATAGTGAACATGCTTCAAAAATAAAAAAATTCTACATTAAGGAAATTCATTGTAGAAACATGCTAATATGAAATGTAGTACTACATAAATACATCATACAACATACCCATAATTTCATAAAATGCACAATGCAAGGAATCAATGAAATTCAATCACAACAAGACCCCTAAAGACAATGCATATGCAAATACTTCTATGACTTTCTACTCTCAAACATGAGTTGAATAAAAGAGATGAGACAATCAATAAAAACTCATTCACTCACCATACTCCCCCACATATAATGAAATCATAGCACTAATGAGAGATACAATGACTTACAATCGTCTTCACCATCCTCATCCGACTTTTCTCCTTTAGTCCAGAGTGCATAGAAACATCTCTTATTTGCAGAATCATCCTTTGGAAATTAGGAGCAACTTTCTTAGCCTCTCTTCCTCTGGCCTCAATAGTAGGACAATCTCTCACCTTGTGATCATACTTACCACAAACAAAGAAACCACTAGTGTCGGCTAGACATTTTCCATACTGCCTCTTTCCACAAGTAACACATTCATGCCTCTCAAATATCACCTTGACACTCCTAGGATATTCTTGAGTTTGATCCCTGTTCTTAAACTTAGGTTGATCTTGAACACTTGAACTACTCCTTTTCAAGTTCCTAGTCATCCTCGTATATTTGGACTCTTCTATGGATTGAGCATACACCATAATTATAGCTAAGGTCGTATCATCATGTAGCATGACCGTACGACATTCTTCCCTAACTAGATCGGCGACACCCATCATAAACATACTCATCTCATCCCTACGGTTAGACATAAGGGTTGAAGCTTATTTCAACAATATTGGGAACTTCAAAGAGTATTCCTGAAAACTCATATTTCCTTGCTTGAGAGTGATAAACCTCTCTAACTTAACCTCCCTCCTCTCACGGGGAAATTACTTTCCAAGAAAAGCATCCTTAAACTCTTCCCACTAAATAGGACCCAACTCAACCAGCCTATTGATTTTCCATTGTGTGTACCACACTTGAGCAACATCTTTCAATTGATACAAAGCCAACTCCGTTTTCTCCGTAGAAGTCACTCCCATAGTGTGCACTATCTTATACACCTCATCAATAATCTCTTCGGGTGTTCTCAAACCTTAGAGTAAAAAATATAGGATGATTCATCCTCACAAAATCTATCAATCTACATATCACAATGCTTTCGATAACATTCACTCTAGGCTTCATACTCAAATTCACCTGAGTAATCACGACTCTGTCAAAGGCAAGCAAAGCCTCTCAAATCTCTCTATTAGTCAATTCTGAGGGAACCACCGGAACATCATTACCTACTACCACAATAGAGAATTGATCACCTTGAACACCTTGAGAACCTTGAGAACCTTGAGGAACTTTCTCAACTTGAGGAGGAACTTCCTCTTCAACCCTTCCTTCTTCAAACCTTCTAGCGGCCATCTTTCTAGTATTCATCTTCCTATAAACACAAGGAACATCATAGGAAAAGAGTACACATAACTTTCACTCTGCACCATGACATTGTAGTAGAAAATGAGGGAAACTGTGTCGTCCTATAAGCTGTCGCCCATAGATGTGTCGTGACTCACACCGATGGTAAAGACTCTACTAGATTGGACATGATGAGACTTTTTTATTCCTAGTACCACTTTCATAACCTGTACTATGATACCAAGCTTTGCACATCCCAAAAACACACCCTAGAAAATATGGCATTATTGGAATGCAACCAGCGTACTTGACCTCCTTGAGGTCTTTTACAAGCCCTTTCGTACCGTTCATCGCATATAAACATATGAAAAGTAGTGCAGAATTAAAACTTTTCATAAGCATACTATAAGTCATTGAAAATTATTTCATATAAAACTCAAAAAAATATTAGGTCTCATTTCATCAAATCTTAGACAAAAGAATACTTTTTACACGGCCTATAAAATACAAATATAGTACTAGTAAGTCTATTAAAATACTTAAAGAATAGATATAACCGACATCTATGTCCTCAAGTCGAATGAAGACATACTTCAACTTCACATGAATGATGCTATGATCCAAGTCTTGCTTCTCAAATTATCTTCACCTACCAACCACTATACATATAGATAAAAGAATGAAATTAGTACAATCACATGTACCAAGTATGGCATAATGCATAAAATCATGAAAATTAACACTTGTTAGAAATACGCATCTTATTCATTAAAACATCATATCATAATCATAAGAATAACATTTATTACCTTAGAAACACATAAGATGAAATTTAAGTAATTAAAGAAATTTTTAGCAACATTGTAGTGCAACCATGTAACTTTACAGTAAGTAAATTCACTGTTACAGCGAATGTTACAGTGAATTCCTTCACTTCTCCTTAGACACCTTCTAACAAGTAATCCTCTCACTAAAATCTATCCTAAGACTCACTTAAGTAAGAAAAAGAGAGACTTCCCATACACCCATCTAGGCACACCTAAATGATCCTTAAGACGACCTATAATGAGATACACGCACTTACAATAGATCATACATATGAACACGAGATCCTCCTACTAAAGGTTATTCTAAGTCTCTCTTGAGTAATTTGTGGAGAGACCGCCCATACAATCCCTTGCGCACATACTCAAGGAAACCTATAGACTACCTACGAATCATTCTGACTTAACACATCAACACATAAAAAATATGCCATTCTCATTCCAATGGCTATAAAAAGACGTACTTAAATAAATCAAGAAGATTACGTCCATGATTGACCTATTCAAGATTACCTAAATAATCCTTAAGAATAACTAGGGATTAGATCATGTCCGCATAATCAACCATCTTACCTAACTGTAGTCATCCTTAAGACTTATCTAGGTAAGATACGAAGTGACCATTCCTATCCCCCTTTACACCTTAACTAGACAACCCTTAACTACTCTAGATAAGTACTTATTCATTCAACATTCTATCTTAACTTAACTTATTACATTCATTAGTTGATTTAAGAATCACTCATCACATAAGAACTTTCAAATAATGGTATTGCAGAAGACCTAGGGACTCTAACTAAAACCTTCAATGCCTATTGTGTAATATCTAGATAGGTCCCATACCACCGCCTAAACTTCATAAAAATTCTATAATGCTAGTAGGTATCCCATATGATGCGAATAGGCAATAACAGACATAGACCATGATAGCTAGACATGGAATTAAGATTTCTAACCTACTCAGATAAGGGTGTTGTAATTTTCAAAGGTAGAAATCTAACCTACACAGATGAGGGTGTTCTACTTGCCAAAGGTAGAAATAGGACACATCCTACGCAAACACATGGTTACGGTATATGAAGGGGTTTTATATACTCTACATTCATTCTCAAGTAGAGCTATATTGTACACAAATCTGCTACTCAAGTAGAGGAACTTCCCATGACATAAACACTCGGTGATAGCATTTTTTCTCTCAGAGTAATTGTCATTAGAGGTTTATCCAAATGGGTTCCAGATCCTGTTGAACCCAATCACATTTACCCTACCAAATAGGTCCACTAGGGATACCTTATAATGGCGACATAGATAGCTCATTATGACTTTTTAAAGGATGATATGATGTATTTCTAACCAATCAACCCTAATTCCACCATTCTTTTACATGAAGGATACAATTACGATTCTCGACTTCTACATTCAAAACCTTATCACTTGGTTTAAGGTTCCACATAAATGACATTCCTAATATCATTTAAGGTCTCACATATCATTCATTTATACATGAAATGGGTGCACTAAGCCTACCTAGTCAATACATCCCGTATTCACATACCATTGATACATGTATCAAGTAAAGGACACAAGTATACCAAAACAAGACATAACATTCTTTACTTCCATTCATATAGAATATAATTGTTTGAATCACTTATGAATGACCTTTAACATATTTATGTTATCCTAGACATTACTATAACATCATCAAACTAACCATCATAGACTCATATAGTCGATTTGGAACAATCATGCATCAACATCTTAGACTACACATATAAGGACATATCCATAGTCTAACATGATCTCCTAATATACATAAAAGGGACACCTACTTTCACATTACTTCACATATAGATAGATATGCCCATACTTCACATAAATTAAATACACAAATCATCATAATACTTGAAGTAGTTGCCGACAAGGCCATGATAATCATAGAACATAAATAATGCCGACAAGGCCACATCAATTGCAAGTAAAGAACATAGCAGCACCACCAAAACTGGACCACACCAATCACAACATAATTGAAGTCTAATAAACATAAAATAAAAATAATTAGCGTTGAGTACCACCAATCCATTCTCTCCACTTCAATCCATGTCTAAATCATTCAATTCAATACCTTAAGGCCCTTATCCATGGACATATTCAATAATTCCATGCATAAACTATAATATTTAATGAAACTAGGTCAATTCAATATAGATTAATCAATCTAATACAACCGAGATATCAATTCAATATAATTATTACATCAATCAATAGCCAAAAAAAGCCTAAACTAGAATTCATGAGCATCAAGTCCAAATCACTTAACCGTGAAATGGTCAAAAACTAGGGTTTATCATTTACATGTGTTAACAGGTTCATTGAGTTAAAATCGTCTAATTAACTGTCATTCAATCAATATACAATGTTTTAAAACTTTTACTGCAAGAACCCATGGATAGATAACGAAATTGGACAATTCATCTTTGAAAACATTAGAAAACTTCATTGAATTTGGGCTCCTTGATAAATAGAGTTTGAAGGATAAAAAACATATCTCAATAAAGTTAATCCACTAATATGATGATGAATTACCACTTAAACCTCCAATCCATGTCCTTCCTTGAGTTTTTGCTCAATAGAGTTCTAGAGAATTTCTAAGGGGATTTGGGTTTTTATTTTGAAGAATTAAATCTTTAAGTGTTAAAGACTTATAAACGTGTTTCAAATACCAAAAATACCTTTAAGTAACCTCCCTTTATATTATTTGGACGTGGGGTGAATTTACCAATCCACCCCTAACCAAATAGTGAACTGCACGCAGGAGACAATCCAACGACGGATGTCCACGAACGAAATGTTCTTTTGGTTCGTGGTTTTATACTAAAGATGCCCCTCGGATGGACTTCCACCACACCTAAGTTTCAACCCATGACGCCTAAGGACAGGGAATTTACTGGCCTACGAGCCCTCTACTGCTTCCGTCATTTGGGGCTGTCTTGGCTCAAGGAAAAGGTCCTTTCTCAAGGACCCTTTGGTTGGTCCTTGGAGAATTTCACCTGGATGTTTCCATACCAAATATTTTCCTATACTAGTTTAGTACCTGACACTTTAATTTGATCAAAAATGAAAACGTTATTTTAAGGCAAACCTTTCGAACATCATGGATGTTCATGGATGTTTGACCTCCAAAATTCGCGAAAGTTGACGCACTGCCTATAAACACTATAATAACTCAATTAAGGACCTTATATCCTCATGAATCACATTAAAACACATAAAATACATATGAGGCACATAGGTGATTTAGTCTTCAAACGTCTTGGTCATCCCTTGACATTTCAATACCACTTTAGGACTTTAGACCATCATGAAAACCATGTAAGGATATAGCTTCACCTATGTAATTTGAGTGGTTTTATAACCCCTATGTCCAGCATTCGACTCAAGAAGGACACAATTAAGGTCTTTGACTTCAAGGCTTCTTATAACCTTCTTTTGAAATTCAAAGTTTCACATTGTAAAACTTATTTTAATATTGAATACTTCACATTCTTAACCTTCTTTTCTTTTTTAAGAGTCCACTTTCTTAACATTCTTTTTTAATTCAATGTTTTATATTCTTAGGCTTCTTTTCTTATGGAAGACCCCCAAATTAAATTAAGGCACCTACAGACTTTCGTGTGCGTAATAGATTTTTAACATATTAAATAAGTGTTTTAAAAAATGTATGGTTGATTTGAGTTCATTTTGAACATCCATGAACGTCCAAAAAGTTCAAATGTTTTTTCCTTTGACGCACTTTTGTGTGCCTAGCATGTTTTGAGATGTTGCGTGTGATGTTTGATGCTCAAACTGGTATGGAAGGTCCTTGACATGTATATGAGTGTATTTACGGTTGAAACGTTTGTTATGAACTACCGAAGGATCAACTAAAGGGTCCTTTAGGAGGACCCAACTTGTCGATTAAGGTTGTCCCAAGTTAGCAGCTTACTGCCTTACTGTTAACGGACGACTTCACAGCCAATGGAGTGGACCACGGTCAGTGAAGTTTGTCATAACTTCCATTCACCACTTAGGATCTTGGAAATGAAATCGAGCCACTTCCTCAAGTACCACTGACAATAATAAGGGTTTTGAACCACCTTAACGATCCGTGAAGGTGGCCACGGTCCATGGGCGGACTAGCCAAGTAATTGGGCTTGATTTTAAAGGGTGTATACATTTAATATAATTAGTTTAATGTCTTTTCCAATGTAAAAAATCCCAACACGCATTAAGAAATAAAAATCCCAAATCTCTCTTCTCTTCAAAAAATTCTCTCAAACCTCCATTGGATAACCTTTAATCTAGAGAGTTTCTTTAAATGTTTCAATGAAAGTTCATGATCAAAATTCTTCTTCTTAAATTTAGACATGGGTTCTTTATCAAAACATTTTCAAAGTCTTAATTATTATCAATTTATGATAATTTATTGAATGTAATGTGGATTCCAATCCAATTGCATGAAGAACCCATGTACCTTTCAACTCTCAAGTTTGCCTATATATGGGCATGGTGATAGGGACTTTGTATTGATTGAATAATGAATCTATAGTTATACCTAATGTATATATTGTATATTGATGGTGAATTGTTTATGAGTGATCCATGTGGATCACGACTTGATGGTTTGAATAAGACTAGCCTATGTCCTTCTACATTCTCATTGTAATCTCGATTTTATTGCACTTGTAGTAGAATTTAGTTTAGGTTATTATATCTTTAGCTACTGACATACATGTATATTGTTTATGAAATGTTATTGATAATAAATGCAAGGGAAATTGGTGATCGATCTATATCTCTCTACTTACTAGTGAATTGGTGATGTAGTGTAGATGATAGTAGCATGATCTTATAGTGACTTATGCATAACTTCGTATATGATTATTTTAATTTATCTACTACCTTATACTTGAATTGTTGGTAAAAGATTTCTATTGAACAACGATGATCAAAGGCTAAAGGAATGGTAAGAATTGCTCTATTTCTTTACATGTCTACTTTTCTTATAATATTGATAGTTGATGAAGCCTTGTATGACATTGTGTGGTATGTTCCACTTATGTTGGAGGTATTGAATTTATTTTAAGTATATATGTGATGCAATAATGGAGTTTAAGGCAATTATACTATGAATATGTGTTGGTGATGTTCACCCTATGTGAAGCTTTTGCCTAGTTTTCCTATTCTAGTTATGATCTAGGTTGTATTTCTCATGTTACAAGCATATGGATGCCTATGTTTTGTTTTGGTTAGGTGCTTCCTTAAATGAGAATAATTGGTTAATGATCCCTTACCTATGTATCCCTATGTGAATGTTTTAATAGCTAAGGTTAGGAGTCTTATGTGTAATATGAAGTTATCTTGTCTCCTACCTAAATAGTGTTGTGTGGTCTATTCTTGCTTTTGCATTGTTGTGGTCCTTAGAAGATGGCTTCCTCAATGTTTTGTTGATAGACATTATGTGATGATGTTGAACAATGTACACACACACTCACACTTCATGAATGCTTATAAGTAGTAAGGGTTCATGGTGTCTAAATGAAAGGATAATTGTCATATGCACTAATGTCCACTACTATGCATGTAAGGTACATGTCTATGAAGAGTGTTATGTGATGTATCATTCACTAGGATGACTTGTTAGGCGTACTAGTATGGGCAATGGTATGGGACCCTGTCTATGCCTTGCACATGTGGTCCTTGAAGGGATAGTTCCTAGGTTTGGTTATCTATGAACGTTAATATGAATGCATGCTTACACTATGAATGTGCATAGTGTCTTAGTGTGTTTCTAAGAAATGATTTCTCATAAATAAACTTATGAATTTATGTACGAACTTGTGTGATCCTAATGTGTTATGTGAAAGGTTTTCTCACATATAAATATACACACAGAGACATGTATGATGATCTAGTCAATAGAGGGGCACTTGGAAATGAACACGAAGCCCGTTCCGAATGCTTCTATAATCTGGAAGTTCTCGCGAAGAGAATAAGATGCTGCTCCCCTTCCCTCATTCTTTTCCCGCTTTGCTAATCTTCTTGCCAAGAGTACCCTACACTAGAGAGTGCTTTACATATTCTATGTCCATGTGAAATGATATATCACATGACTAAAGTTTATGGACTCTCATCTATAACCTATGATCTAAGAATATGAGGTGTTAACTATCCTAAGCCTATATTTTATAAAGTAATGATAATAATAGCTTTTGAATAAAGGAAACTTACCTTAGCACCAAGTGAACTTGACAATGAGAGGTGTTGGCTTCCCTTGGTGGAATATTCACCATTGGGTTATCATAATGTGTTGACTTCCTTGGAGGAAAATTCACGTATGGTTCCACATGAGGTGTTTACTTCCCTTTGAGGAAGATACACTCATGGTTTCTCATGAGATGAGGACTCCAATGCTCATGGGAATGGAGAGGGTCCAAATACATATCTGTTAGTTTCATAAACTATTCTTGCCACAAAATATCCATCGAGTGATTTCACTTAGTATGCTAAAATATCTTAATGTTCTACATTGGCTAAGTTGAGCACCTTCACTCTGCGTAAGGCTTTACAACACAAAATTCCATGTATCACCTATGGTCTTAGTGTCGGTTAAGGCTATAGTTTTCCTAAATTACAATGGACAATGGAAGTAAAGTAAGGACTCTAACTAGGATAATCTAAGGGTAGTTTATAGTGTAGGCGGAGGTATGGGACTTCACCTATGCATTGCACAAGTGACTCTTGAGGGAAGTCCTAGGAAGGTGTTCTAATGCATGTAACTGTGTTTATTTTTCTTATGCATGACTTTGTAGTATTTCTCTACTTGTTGTGAGGATGTGCATGGTATGAGTCCGAATGGATCTGGTCTCTTCTTATATGCACTATGTAGGTCTTATTGATTATGTGATGAAGGTGTTAACTAGTTTGGATGATGTTTTCTTGACTTACTATATTGATTTATGAATTGGATGTTGAGTCTTGTGGTCTCATTGTAGGTTTAATTAGTATGTGTGAGGTTATGACTCTTCACATATACATAACACTAATAGATTTTTATTTGAATTGTGAGTAAGGTCTTATAATGTTCTATGTGAAGTGAAATTGTATATGTGCAATATAAATCGAGTTCACTGTAATGTCCCTATGGTCTTGGCTTAATTGTTGTTATAATGTACTATACTTCTTGGATGATATGTAATGTCCCTATGTTCTATGCATTGCATAAAGTATCACTAGAGGGTTACTTGGAAGGTTAAGGAATTAAGAAAAAAGAGTTTATTGTAAGAGGAATTATGCTTACTGTAAAATTATCCTAAAATTTCCTAAATGCATTGTGTGATTTCATATTATTTATTACCATTGATCTAAATTCTACGTGGATAAGATATATATATATATATACACAATGGAAGCTATGTTATAGCATATGATATGCGATGAGAGTTTTAAATTTTCCACTAAATTACCTATAACAATGCGATGAATGATAACTATGAGTTTGTATAAGACCTCTTAGAGGTCAAAGTATGCTATTATACTTCTAGGGGATGCTCCCCTGTCGTGTCATCTTATTCAGGGCTTTACTTTCACTTAGGTTCTAGACTCATCAAGACGGAGCACCATGCTTACGTCTTACGGTTCAAGACATACTCTAGAATACCTCATTTAGTCATTCAAGGAAGGGAACCTATTGTAGTACTACCGATCCTAGACTTAAATTCATATACTCATTCATTACAATGCAAATACCAAGTAGGGAAAACTAGTCGACAAATACAAGATATATCATCATTCTATAAAGGCTTTTCCTCGTCCTCCATCATATATCAAAAACTCGTGAAGAGGCATATTCAATCGTATTATAAGAAGACCCATAGAATATCATATAGATATCACATGATCACCTTCACTTTATACTTTTACATATACTATATCATGATCATACCATAATTCACATAATAATGCCGAAAAGGCCATGTTCATAACGAATATAGAGGTTAAACACCTCCACCATAAGTAGACCGTACAAATCAACAACAATCCAATATCAATTCAATAGTATTACAAATGAATTAGGTCAACTCAAAACCTTACAATATCCATCATCACCATTCCTTATTCTTCTAAGTAATTCACACAATGAGAGATCTTACCAATGAGAATATTCACAAGCTTATGAAAAAATTATTCTATATCAATGATCCATCAATACTAAATATAGAAATAAACATTATAAGTTACAAGTGATGAACGATTATAACATGGATCAATACATAAATAAATATCCTAACACAATCTACACATCAATTCAATAAGATTAAGCCATGATCAATCATCCACTTTAATGCCAAAATTACGAATTTAAGGACTAGATTGGTTCATTAAATATTTGATATTAAAACATTTTGTTAACATTGATCAATCAATAACATATAAATTTAAGATTTTCATCCAAGAACCCATGATTAGAATTAAAAATAGAAGTTCAATATTTTGAAAGATCTTTGAAAAGCCTTTGGAATTGTCTCCTCAAATAATGGAAGAATCAAGTATGAATACACCATACATTATTGGTAAAAATCCCATGAAATTGGTTTGAATAACTTGGAGAATTCTATCTTCTTCCTTGGAGCTTCATAGATTCAACAATGGAGGTTTTGGAGAGAATGAATGGAGAGTTTTTGTTTTGGGTTTAGTGTTTTGTTTTCATTGGTCAATATGGAGTTAAAGTTACTCAATAAACATTTTTAAATAACCACAAAAGTACCCAAAAGATCACTACACTTATTGAACCTTTTAGCCAAGTCTAATTTGACTTAAAAACGACAGGACCAAATCTTAGACTTTGCTGCGCGTCGCGGGACATTTCCGATTCATGGCTCTAGAAAATATTAAGACATAATGCTCCTTGTTGAGCCCCCATCGCAGGTAATCATTTTTCCCTTCAAGTGTAGGCTGCGCAACGTGCAAGTAGCTTAAAAAACAGGCTGCCAGGTCTCTGCCTTGCCAGCTTGGTTTCCACTCCTTAGGTCCTCTTTAAGGACCCTTTGGTCGGTCTTTGGAGAGTTGTGCCTGGCCACTGTGACCCTACATGCATCCCTATAGGTTTTAGGCTCATCCTTGCCGAATTTAGAGTCCATATAAAAATTTAAAACATGCACAACAAGAAAAGACACACTAGTACACCAAAAGACTAGTTTTCGAACGACTTGGTTGTTCTTTGACGTTTGACTTCCAAACTCTACAAACTGACTTCTAATGCTAATATTCATCATTTAAGAATTTATTAACTCATAACACACATCATAGTATCTAGTTTAACCTATGATGTTTGTGACAACAATAGACTCAAAGCAAAACATGAAGGTAGGAACAACATAGACAACTTATCATGCATTAAGACTACATTTCTCTTTTCACATAGGAGGACTTCCTTGTCCACATCTCATCATAATCACTTATCTTGCTTTGTCTCTCTTCCTCTAATCGCCCAGGTAGGACAATCTTTCACCTTGTGATCATTCTTGCAACATCTATAGATACCACCAGTACCGGCTAGACACTTTCCAAAGTGCTTCTTCTCACAATTAGAACATGTAGGCTTGAAACTTTTAGAAACACAATCCCTCTCATGGTTAACTTTGGAGCATTAGGGACATATAGGTTTGGTGCCCGCTTCTTAAAGCTAGGTTTTTTTGCCCGTTAGTTATTTGTATCTTAACACATCCACTCCTACTTTAAAGAATAAATTCCTCAAAGGATTGATCATAAATCGTAAGCCTAGATAGAGTCATGTCATTAGGGATCATGGTCTTACGACACTGTTCTCTGACAACGTCGGCAACACCGGTAACAAACCTACTCATCTCATCCCCAGGGTTAGACACCAAAGATGGAGCATACATAAATAATAAGGTAAATTTCAAGGAATACTCCTCCACACATATTACCTAGACTAAGGTTTAAAAACTCCTCAACCTTAACCTCCCTCTTATCACGGGGAAAGAATATCTCTAAGAATGCCTCCTTAAACTCTTCCCATTCTATAGGACCCGATTAAACCGGCCTATTGTCTTTCCATTATGTGTATCACATTTGAGAAACTTCCGTCAAATAGTATGAAGCCAATATAACCTTCTCCTTATAAGTGACCTTCATAGAACTCAACACCTTATAAGCATCATCTATAAATTCTTTGGAATCCTCTCCTACATTAGAACCAAGAAATATAGGAGCATTCATTCTCACAAATTCCCTCAATCTAGAGGTCATGGTACTCTAAAAAACATTCATTCTACGCCCCACATCTCTATTTTCTTGTGTTGTCATGACTTGGACTTGGGTAAGAAGAGTTACTCTAATGTCCTCATTAGTCATGTGTGGGGAAACCACCGTAACCTCGTTCTCTTGATTTGTTATAGGGACTTGTTAACCTTGAGAAATATGAACTTCTTGGGAGCTTGTTCATCAAGGGGATGAAACCCCTTATGCACCACTTCCTTATCCACTCTTCTTGCGGGCTTCCATATTGTATTCATATCCTATAAACACAAGAGAAGAAATAAAGAAAATACACTTCTAACCTCAGCTCTATGGCACTACACAAGTGTAATGAAGAAAGTTAAACTTCTATCATCCTATAGCCTCTTACTCATACATGTGACGCCATTCACCACCAATGAACAAGAATCTACTAGAAGTTTCTTTAATGATACTTTCTTTGGTGATACTTTGAATCCTAAATACTACTTATAAACTTATTCTTTGATACAAAGTTTATGACGAACTGAGAGAACCCCCAAGACGTGACGCAGCTTACTCAACCTTTCGGAGGTCTTATACATGCCTTTAGACATCATTCATCGCATTTGTCATAGATATAATGTGGAAATATAAAACATTTCAAAATGAAGTGAATCTCCTTTATAGAATATAAGAAAACAAACTCTCATCATAAGCCATATTACAAACATATTAGCATCATAGGGTCATTTCCCATACATCAATTTGTAAAGAAACCCATCATCTGTGACAAGGTCTTTTATAAAAGTAAACAAAATCATAATCCACGTCCTCGAACATATGAGGACATACCAAGCATCATTAAACTTCTAAAAGAATACTCACTTGCCACCTACAATTGTAGAAATATAGAAGCATATGGAATTAGAACATTTAATGCATAAATTATTCTTAACATGCAAGAAAACTATGTAAAAAAGGGACTTTTACTATAAGATATGCTTTCATGTTATTTTAATAGAAACCTTCATGATAAGAGTGCAATAGACATAATACAAGTCAACAACCCCATCAAAGACATATTCAAATAATCATGTAGATATGACCATAGTCACTTAGAACCCATTTAAGAATTTAGACCCCCTACAAAAGTTTATGCTAATACCCACTTAAGTAAGGTATGAACCATCGGCCCCATACAACCACTTCACCCACACCTAGGGATCGTCAAGACGACCTAGAGTAAGGATATTTCCTTTTTCATCACAAAAAATATAGTTCCATATTCATTAAGGAATCATTTTCATCATTTAGACACTTCACCTAAGGTTACTCTAAGATTATCCTAAGTAAAACATGAAGAGACCGCCCATACACCATCTTCATGCACGCCTACGTGTTCCTCAAGGCTACCCAGATAAGAACCATCCCAATTCAACATAGTATCCCTAAGTGAACATTATTAATTTAATCAATTTAAGATAAATATAAACTATTAGGGACTTATAATAATGTCTTAGATTACCTAGGGAAGTAACTCTTAACACCTTTAAGTCCTATTCGTGCCATGTGTAGATAACATTCATACTACTACCTACACATTGTAGAACCTATCAAACAATTAAAGTGCTAATCCCACATGATGGGGATAGGCATTAACCGACAGACCATACTAGCTAGGCTTAGAATCCGATGTAATAAGAATCCACACCGTGGATGGTGTTCTACTTTCAAAGGGTAGAATAGCAGACATCTCATGTAGGCATATGGTTAGGGGGATATAAAAAGGCTTGTTAGTAATATAGTTTCATACTCAATGAGATCTACCATCTTAAGAATATCCACTCGGTGATTGATTTGGTTCCCATAGACTAGTTAAATTCACATTAGTGTATTGAGAGAAGGTACAATCAGTAAGCCTACCAACTCATAATACAATTTCCAAGAAGGGATCTACAAGGGTCTATCGATAAATGTTAATTAGGATAGGTCATATATGAAATTGATACCATTCTAGGTTTATCAAATTGAAGTTATTCTTAGTCATTTGATTAACACAAGGGCTTGTAAGCCTACTAAGTCAAGAGGACACATTCATCATATCATTTATGTTTTAAGTAAGGAAAAGTAGGTAAACCAAATAAATAAAACATTCAAACATATAAAGACTCTTCATAATCTACCATCATAAAATTTAAACTTTAGAGGAACATACTTTACAATAACAATACCACATAGCTTTACACTAGTTCCTTTTGACATCACATAACAACCTCATATTATGCCACCTTCCATGCAACAAAATTACAAACCTTCAATTCACCTCAGAATGTCATCAAGAAAACAATCAGAATAATTACATCAAGTAAACAACTCCACTTTAAGTTAATCGAACCGTACCAAGAAATCCTACTATATTACACAATTTAGTCAACTTACCTATAACACTGTGAAAGTCCAAAACCGAATATTGATCCTTACATGACTGTATAAGATTTATAAAACTATTTTAGGGTCAATAATTATGAATAAAATACATTAAAGATTTTTTAGAGTCAAAACATCAAAGAACGTCCATGACGTCGGGAGACTAGTCACAAAGGTGCTAGTGTGTCTTACCCTATTTCACTGGGTTTTAAGAGTCAGATATTCATGCAATTTGATGGAAAATTGTATTAAATGTTTTTATGATAGTATTAGGGTCAAAAAGCACTGGTATGACTCCCCAAGGAACACACTAAGGGTCCTTGAGATGGACACTTTAATTTTTACCACGAAGTTGTCATGGGATATTAGCCACAAACAGTTGCAGGCGACGAGACGTGGGCAAATTGATGGGCCATCAAATTTCATCATCGATAGTAACATAAATTTTTTTTTCCAAAGTCCATTTCGGTAAACCTCTTACCAAAACGACGGTTGTGTAGGACGGTTGATCCAAGGCAATGTCCACTAACCTACGGCCCATAGGTCTGGGTCATTTGAGATTTTGACTGTTAAGTTTAATTGTTTCATTTAATTATTTAGTTGGTTAGTTTTTTTATTAGGGGTTATGGGGAGTCTAATTAAGTTAGTTAAGGACTTATATGAAGACCTAAGCCGAATTAAACTAACACAACTCGTACAATCATCAAAACCCAAATTGCTCTTCCTTCTCTCTACTTTCTCTCTCCCAAAAAGAAGTTTTCCATTTAATGTCTAGGTCAAGGTATTTAGGGCAGCAATAAGGGTTATTTTTCCATAAATCTTCAAAAATTAACAAGGTATGAGAACTCTTTGCCTTTTGGGATTCCTTTCCCCAAATGGTTCTTCAAAAATTAGTTTTCAAAAAGATGATTTATATGGTTTCTCCATAATACGAATTTGATGCTCTAAATTATATTTCTCATGATTTATTTTTATTACTATGCTTATATTATTATGTATTTTTATCTTAAATTCGTTTAGTTCCTGATGAGTTAAACTAGTATGTGAAATCGATCAAGAAATTTAACCATGTCCCTAACCCTAGGTTATGAACTATTGTTGAATTGTGTGTTAGTGATGCAATTGACTTCATTTTTGTGTTAATTACTATTTATTGATGTTATTACATCTATTATAGGATTGAAGTACTTACTTAATTGTATGACCAAGATGATGGCGATTGTGTTAGATTGGGTAAGTCTTGATATATTAAATCTTTTACTTCAATTATGATGTCCTATACTTGGTGATGAAGTTCATTATCTAGTGATTTGATTATTTAGGTATGGTATAATGATGATAAGGAGATGTCTTGATTAAACGATTATGAGATAATTCTTAAGATGAAGTCATATTAGGTTTGTTATGAAGTACCTATGTACCATATTATATTATGGTGATGTTAATCTGCTAATCTCAAATGCGAAGTTGTATTGAAAGGTGTTCTCATGAAATTCCTATTGAGATAATGACTATGACTATATTGGGAGCTACTCTCCTATGACCTAAACAATGTTGTGATTGTTAAAGAAAGCCATTTCAAAAAGGACTCTAGCTTAGCACCGAGTGAACAAGTAGTGAGGAGTGTCCCTTAAAACAAAGGGAAGGTAGGTTAACAATTGTACTCATGTTATTTGGAGAATATAATGAATGTAGGATCCCAAACACATCTCCTAGTTATTGAACATTGTTTCCCCCATATGAATACTAGTTAGTGGATCCACTTAGATTCTATGTTCATGTTTTGATAGTTCTTTTGCAATAGTCTACCTTATTTCGGTCTAGGGTACCATGACACCGAATTCCACATTAGCTCATGTGGTCTATGTCAGTTAAGGCAAAATGTTAACAAAAGTAAAATGAAGTAATAAAGTGAACTCTAACTAGGAAGACTTAAGGGGTTTTATTTAGTTAAGGTAGGGGTATGAGACTCTACCTATACATTACATTAATTGGCCTTGAGGTAAATCCTAGGTAATGATTCTTATGTGTTATGCTCTTATAAGATAAATGTTATGCGTAAGTTGAATCTTCATGTAAATGGTCTATAATAATAAATGTAAGGATGAATACTTATAATGATATGATATGTGAAGTTGGTTATTATTTATGATCCTTTGGCTAGTTTGTTTGGTTGAGTGAGTTTATGGGGCTTCACTTGACCATTGCACTAGTAGATTTGGTGAAGGTCTATGGATAAGGGTTTTACTTATGTTATAATGTTATGGATGCATGAAAATTATTTTTTGTTATTACATGATGTTAGAGTTACATTTAATTTGAATTCTATAATGATATGTATATGTTGACTTGTCTTAACATTAACATTTCCAAAATCCAAGACATGTTGTAAATCCTAAGATAAGTTTATTAAGGTTTAGACACTGTTTTAAGATACATTTTATTGAATACAAGTTATTTAAGAAGTCTAGAAATCCAAAACATCTAAGAATGCGGATGACGCCCGTAAACTAGTTAAAGGAGGTACTAGAGTACCTTAGCCTATTTGACTAGCTTTTGAGAGTCATAAATTCATAAAATTTAGTGGAAAGGTGTCTAACATGTTTTTAAGTTAATCCATGGCCAAAACGTTGAGGTACGATTCCTCAAGAACCAATCAAGGTCCCTTGAGAAGGACCTTACATTTTTGGGGTCAAAGACTGCCTGGGCAATGTGCATCGACAAAGGAAGTCGATGATGAATGTGTGTATCGACTGTGGAATCGATGACATCGCATGACAAAATCTCAAACATTTTTTATAATGGTCCATTTGGACCAGTCTATGAACTCATCGACGAAGTGCGGCACGGAAGGAGTCAGGGCTCGTCGACTCACAAACTTATAGTTGGTCGAGGTCTCATCTGTTAGGGCTTGACTTTTCTGCAAGTTTTTTATTGATTACAATTAAATAATAAAGGGGGTAACTCATTTATTGAGGGTAAAGGGAAGTCTAATTAAGTTATTTACCCCTATATAAAGACCCCCATTATTATGAACTGCACATTATTGATGCTTTATGTTGATTGGTGTCACTTATGGATATATGTAGCTCTATATTGTTAAAGAATGATGTTATGTAATCTTAATTGCTATTCTATGTGAAGTAGGGAGTTAGTCATGATTCTTGTTGGGTTAATTAATTGAGTAAGGTTATTAGGCTTTGCTTGGTCATTGCACTTGTTGACTTGATATGGGTAATGTCTTATTATCTTACCTTGGTTATGTATTAACAATCTCTTCATGCTTGTTGCGGTTATGATTTTATGGTAGAGTTACTTTCATTATATTTCTAAATAAATGGTATGCATATTGACTTGACTAGTTTGATGATGTTGGTCCTGTGATGTACATGCCTATGACTTCATGAATATGTCCTATAGTTTTCGTCTGGTCTTGTTGAATATGCATGTGTGTTTTCATAGTAAATTGCATACCTTTATGAAATGTCCCTTTTCCTATCATTATTTAAAAGTATGTGTGCGTATGGTCTCATACTTTGTACAAGTGGTATACTAACCCCATTACATCCTTTTCCCAAACATTTTAGGTTCTGGTTATTGATGTGATTTAAGACGACTTGAAGAAAGCTTGGATCTCTTATTCGTCCAGTTAGTCTAGGTCCTAACTTTTCGAGGCGATGATACTATGTATAGCCCATAAGAGGCATTCTTACTTTGACGTATGGGCTATACCTGAATTCTTACACTCTTATTAGATGGTTATAAGATGAAACCACTATTATGACTATGTTATCTTTTATATATGTGTGTGTGTGCAATAAAAGTAGAAGACTAAGAAAAATTCCTATACGAAGGGTCTATGTATACACAATTTATATATATACTATGTGTATGTAGAGGTCTATGTAAACCTCCAATTAGATGTAATCAAAAAATTTAAATTTTCCCTTAATTTGACCTATGAATGTAATGATGTAAGATAAGAGGCTAGTCTTAGTCCACAAAGAGTATTATGTCGCTGGTTACGTTTAGGGGCTATTCCCGTATGTGAAAAACTTTCTATCAGAGAATGAGGTTTAATTATATTTGATTGAATGTCTCTCTGAACCACGCTTGTGTAAGTTCGTATACATAATTGTGAAGCGTGGTACACTTACGGATAGGAACCTTCGTGATGCTTAGGAGACTCTCACTTTCTTAGAAGTCCAATATTGTACCTTTGGATTTATTAGCTCTATGTGTTTTTGCTTCTAATACTATTATTGTGATTCTAGTAAATGATTACTCGAAGGAATGTGACATGAAGACTTGAAGAAAAGATTGCCAATGCAGGAGCTCCTACCCATGGTGATCAATTTACCCATATTGAGGAAGATGTGAATGATGACCAAGCTCTAGAGAATCCTCCTCCTTTTACGGATGAGAATAGAAGGTCCTCTCTTCCAAATGTCTGAAGACATTACTACCCAAGCACAAGCTGCCACAACTCAAGTTCAAGCCATGACGCATCAATCTAATCGGGAGATTGTACTAAAGGTAAATATACAAGTTTCTACTGTGGACTCTTGTCTAAAGGACTTTCATAGTATGAATCCTCCTACTTGATATGGGTCCAAGGTTTAAGAATACCCCTATGAGTTTATTGATGAGATATACAAGATTCTCTATGCTATGGGTTTTCTACTAGTGAGAAGGCCGAGTTAGCCACTTATCAACTCAAAGATGTGGCCCAAAATTTGTTTGTCCAATGGACGGACAATAGGTCATTAAGGGGTGGACCAATTACTTGGAAAGTGTTCAAGAAGGAATTTCTTGATAGGTTCGTTCCTAGGGAGAAGAGGGAAGCCAAGGTGGTGAAGTTCATCAACCTTCGCCAAAGGCGTATTGGTGTTCTTGAATACTCTTTGAAATTCACTAAAATTGACAAAATATGGTCCATCTATTATTTCCAACCCTAGGGACGTAATTAACCTCTTTGTGATGAGAGTGTCAGATTACTTGCAAGAAGAGTGTCATTCGTCTATGTTACAGGACAAAAAGACGATCTCATGGTTCATGCACAACAAGTGGAAGAGGCAAGAGCTAAAAGAAAGACTAGAGAAGCCAAGAGGGCAAGATCTTTTGATGGAGGTTCTTATTAAAGTAGACTTTATATTCAAGACAAGCTTAGGTTCAAAAATAGGGTGTCTAATCAAGTTCCTTTCAAATTCCCTAAGTCTCATGATAATAGGGTGTCTAACCCTAAGCCTAAAAAGGGTTTGGGTACAAGTTCACCAACAAAGAAGCCTATTTGTGCCAAGTATGGAAAGGGTCATCATTGTGAATGCCTAACTGGAATGGGAATTTGCTTTTATTGTGGAAAGAGTGTCCCCAAGATTAAGGAATTCTTTAATGTGAAGGGTCAACGCAAGGGTAATAGTAAAGTTCAAGCTAGTGAATCTAATGAGGCTCCAAAAAAGAATCGCTTCTATACTGTCCGTTCTAGGGCTGCGGAAGAGAGTTCTCCTGACATGGTGATGATATGTTCAAAATATTTTCTATTGATGTATATGCCTCACTTTATTCGGGCTCTACTTTATCTTTTGTTACTCTCTTGATAGCTAAGAATATTGAAATCTTACCCGACATTCTAAATGAACCTTTTGTGGTGTGTACCCCGGTGGGTGATTCGGTTGTTGCAAATTCTCACGACCCGAAAGTATACCCTAGAAGTTATAAAAAAATCCTCGGTTCGTGGTAAGGCGTACTTTAACCTTTGGTGTCTTATATAAGCCTTTTAACTATCGTTCATTACATAACACATGAAAAGTAGTGCGGAATTAAAACTTTTCAAGACATCTAATAAAAACACGTCTTTCATTAATATTTAGAGAATCTCATCGTCACAAGCCAACTTAATGACACGACATAATATCTTATGGACACTTCCCTTTACATTAAAAAGAAATACATAATAAGTTTTTAAATAAGAAACTATGAAAAGGACTATGCCCTCGAATATATGAGGACATATTTTGTCTTGAGAGAAACTTTCCCAAGCTTTGCCTTCTAGCCTTCAACCTTACTTCCAACCTACACTTAGATAGTATAGAAATGTATAGGGTTAGTACAAAACAATGTACATAGTATGGAATATGCAAAAACATGCAAAAAGGGACATTTTAGCAAAATAATATTTCATGCCACTTAGTAAAATATTCAAGATTTAAGAGTTTAAATAGTATGAGTATCAACGTCTAAAACATAAAGTAGAACTTTCACAATTTTAGAAGAAAGGAACATATTAAAGTAGCATTAGAACTATTACAGTGAATACATTACAGTGAAATACATAATCCTAATCATATGAACCCTTTTTTTCCTTTGAATTTTCCCTAACCAAGTTATCATAAGACTTCCTAATGTAAGACAAGAAGGGACCGCCTATACACACCCTTCAACGAACACCAAAGCGATGCTTAAGACAACAAACCATAGGCTTACCTCGTATGGAAATCAACTCCACACTCGTGGTTAAACATGTGCCAAACAATCATTCATACAAATTCATGTAAATACTCTTCTGGAATAGTACTAGTATGTCCCACTAAGTGCAATGTAAGAGTAGTATCCCATATTACCACTCCCACTTAGTGCACCTAATGGATTCCGTTCGATTGAACACTTTACATGAACATAACCAAAATTACAGTGAACAATCCAAAATATTACAGTGAACTGATGAGACTCCAAAGATAGTGAATTTCCAAAGTATTGTCAATGAGGAAGTGAGCTTATATCCGTAGAAGTCTCCTAACCGAGGTTATCCTAAGACTGTCTAAGGTATGACGTGAAGGGAACGTCTAAAAATTTCCTTCAATACATACCAAAGGGGATCCTTAAGGCTACCCACCAAGAGTTTAGTCCACTCGGGAGAACAAGTCACCATTAAAAACACAAGACATTAAAAGAACACTAAACAAACCACCATGGACTTCTCTTTCAGAATGCCTACTTAGTGAAATGGATAGATAGTGTCCCAAACCACCACCTACCCTAAGTAGTACCCTCTTTTATAAGGTTTGGCACCAAGTCTTCCCTTTCAGAAGGTTCTACTTAGTGCAACGGATAGATAGCGTCCCATACCACCGCCTACCTTAAGTCGCACGTTCTTTTAGAAGACTTAGTTCATTAAATTAATTATGGGTGTTAGTTTAAATGACATAGACCATGAGATGTAGATATGGAATCGCGATAGTATGACCTATCGAATGAGGGATACTCACTTGCATTGAGTAAGGTCATACTTTTTACCTTTTACATTGCTTTCCCAATAGTTACACCTATGCGGGCACATAGTTAAGAGATAAGGAGATTGGTACTAAGTAAATCATTCTCTACTAACGAGGAGTACTCATCTAAAGAGGTACATTGGAATAAAACATCTCAACTCATGAAATGCAACCACCCCTAATTCATAAACACTTGGTTCTACGTATAACTCCCCACGGATTCTTAACATTATAAACTATAGGTTAATGATAAATAATGAATAACATATCTCAACTCACAAATGGTATTCATCCCCCGACCTATCTTAGAAAGATCTTGGGAGGTAGTGAGGTTGCTACTAAACACTTTATCTCAACTCACGAAGAGTGTACACCCTAAAACACCCCTTTTTACTGAACTTAGATTCATACATTAATTTAAATATGTCCATGTACATGTGAGCACATCTTTAACATAAACATCATCTCATTCAAATTAACTCCTTTACATGCTTTAGATATACATTAATCAATTCACACAGCTTACATGCTTCACATAATCATATCCTTCCTTTGGCATAGTCTAAGCCAAACATGCAATTCAAGCTTCAGAAAAACACAATACAAGACCCATCTTCAATATAAATTATTTTAATATATTAGACCTTAAAATCCACACTCACATTACATACTAAATAATATCAACTTCATCAAATAAACATCGCCACTAAGAAGGTGGACCATACCACTCGATAGAAGTTTATAATAAGAATTATACAATACAAGCTACTCACCATTTAACCATACCATTACGACCTATAAAAAATTTCTCAATATTTCATCGTAACAAGTCCCTTACGGCAGTACCTAAATCATAACAACAACACAAGAAAACAAAAGTTCATAACCTACACAAACATATCCATTTAACCCATTTCTTAAGCTAAAGTTTTGAAATATGCATAAACATGATTTCATTAGGTTTTTGACATTAAAATCATAAATTCATACTATAATAAACACATTTGAATCATTCAAAAACTTTTACAAAAATACCCATGCTTAAAATCAAATATAGAAGAAAGTAGAATTGGGAAACCCTTTTTGAATCTTTTGGAAATGACTCCTTCAATGGAAGAGGCTAAATGATTGATACAATACTAAGATTAAAGAAAAACCACTAATATTTGGTTAATAAACACGACAAAACCATCCCTCCTAGCTCTTCTTGACTTCTAGCTGCAATGGTGGCTTTGAGAGAATTTTCTTTAGAAAGGGAGTTTCAGTATTTAATGTGAGGGGTATTGGTTAGGTATAGGACTGAAAACTAATATAATACAACTTAAAAACACTAAAAATATAATCCTAGAGTCCTAAAAGACATTGGGAAATTTTACCAAACACTACAAGAATTCACAGGAATGGACATCTTTTGGGGACGTTTCCATCGATTGACCGACCAACGGATCGTTGGTGGGGTATCATTGGTTGCATATCTCCATTTGGAGTCTGAAACTAAACTTGGAGGTCAAATTGATTCCTATGGCTGAAGAGAGTTGGTTGACCAACGGACCGTCCCTTGAGTCGTCGTTTGGTCACTTCTTTGGCAGCTTGTTGCCAAGAGGTGGGGTCCTCTTCTAGGGCCCATCGTGGGTCCTATATTGAGTCTTACCCGAGCGCTAAACCCCTAAACATAGTTATCTATGTCTTAGTAACATCCCACATCAATTTTGAGCAAACAAACACGTAAACCTTTCTGAAACACATCAAGACTCACAAGCGCTATCTAAGGCAAACCTTCCGACGTAATAGACGTTATCAGACGTTTTACCTACAAACATCACACACTGCCTACAGAACTAATTTAACTCATTGTAACTTAAAATTCACTGAAGAAATGCTTACAAGGCTCTAGTTCACCTTAGTTCGTTTTAGGGCGTTACATGAATTTCCCTATAACGTTGCCGATAGAGTTATCTATGTTGAACTAGAATAACTTGAAATGTTTGTATTTGATGTTATATTGCGTGTGGATTGGATTCATGCTTGCTTCGCCTCTATAGATTGTAGAACAAGGGTGGTTCAGTTTAACTATCCAAATGACCTTGTTTTTGAGTGGAAGGGGCAATATTCTATACTTAGAGGTCGTATTATATATTGTTTCAAAGCATGTAAAATTATATCTAAAGGGTGATTATACCATAGAGTAATAGTCCAAGAGTTAGACTCTGAATTTCCTCCCATTGAGTCGGTCCACGTAGTGAGGGAATTTTTAGAGATCTTTCCTAATGATCTTCCCGATATTCCTCTTGAGTGGGAAATTGATTTTGGTATCGACATGTTACCATATCCCATTTTCATTCCTCCTTATCGAATGTCTCTAGCCAAATTGAAAGAGTTGAAGGTTCAACTAAAAGATTTACTAGATAAGGGTTTCATTCAACCTAATATTTGTCCATAGGACGCTCTAGTTTTATTTGTGATGAAAAACAATAGGTCCCATAGAATGTGCATTGATTATTGCCAACTAAATAAAGTCACTATTAAGAACAAGTATCCTCTCCTTTTGATTGATGACATGTTTGATCAACTCCAAGGGGCAAGCTAGTTTTCTAAGATTAACTTGAGGTCGGGGTATCAACAACCTAGGGTGAGAGGAAAAGATATGCCTAAGACACATTTCAGACTAGATATGGTCACTATGCGTTCTTAGTAATGTCCTTTGTTCTCATGAATTCCCTGGAAGAGTTTATGGATCTCATGAATAGCATGTTTCGAAGTTACCTATATTCATTTGTCATTGTCTTCATTGACGACATCTTGTTATATTCGAAAAATGAGGGTGATCACATGAATCATTTAAGGGTGGTGTTGCAAGTTCTTTAGGAGAATAAATTATTTCCCAAGAATAGTAAACGTATGTTTTGGTTGAGGTCGGTGGTGTTTCATCGCCATATAATCTCTAGTCAGGGAGTTGGGGTTGATCCAAGGAAAACTGAAGCAGTTAAGAATTGTCCTGGACGATTGACTCTAACAAACATTAGGAGTTTCTTGGGTCTAGCGGGTTATTATCTGAGGTTTGTGAATGGTTTTGATTCCATTGCATCTCCCTTGACTACTTTGACCCAAAAGAGTAAGAAATTTAAGTGTTCAGAGGCATGTGAAAAGAGTTTCCAACTCATGAAAGATAGGCTTATTTACACTCTGATGTTGATTTTAATAGAGGGTACAAAGGTTTTTATTGAGTATTATAATGTATCTCGAGTGTATCTAGGGTGTGTAATTATGCAACATGGGAAGGTGGTTGTTTGTTCTTCTAGACAACTTAAGGGGCATGAGAGAACCTATTAACTCATGACCTTGAGTTAGCGGTCGTGGTATTTTCTTTGAAAATATGGAGGCATTGCTTGTATGGTGTCGATGTTGATGTGTATACCAACCACAAGAGTATCCAATATGTGTTTACTCAAAAGAAGTTGAATCTCAGACAAAGAAGGTGATAAAATTGTTAAAACATTACGACTTGAGTGTTCTCTATCACCTGGCAAGGACAATGTAGTTGCGGATGCTCTCAATAGTTTATCCATGGGTATTATGTCTCACATAGATGAAGCCAAGAAAGACCTAGTGAGAGATGTTCATACGTTCGCTAGATTGGGTGTGAGGTTGGAAGATTGTCCAAATTGTGGTTTCATGGTCTATCATAACTCGGAGTCATCCTTGGTAGTCGAGGTGAAGTTCAAACAACACCTTAATAAAGCATTTATCGAGTTAAAAGGATCGGTACTTGGTAAAATCAATGAGTCATTCTCCTTGGGGGGATGGTGTCATCATGTACCAATGGAGGTTATGCATTCACAAATTAGAAGGGTTGAGAAATCTGATCCTTGAGGAAGCCCATGTGTCCGGTTACTCCATGCATCTGGGTTTGACCAAAATTTGCCATGACCATCGGGAAGTATTTTGGTGGAAGATTTGAAAAAGGACTTATCGCAGTCTATTGCTATGTGTCCAAATTACCAATAAGTGAAAGTCGAGCATCAAAAGTTGGGTGTCTTACTACAAGAAATCCAAATTCCTACAGGGAATTGGGAAGACATCAATATGGATTTTGGCAGTAGGTTTTCCTCATACTCAAAAGCAATATGAATCTATATGGGTGGTTGTGGATAGGTTAACCAAGTACACTCATTTTATTCCCATCAAGTCTACTTATTCGGCGGAAGATTATGCAAGGATATTCATAGATGAGATTGTGTGCTGCCATGGTGTTCTATTATCAATCATATAGGGGTGCACAATTTACAAATAGGTTTTTTGAGGTCATTCTAAGAAGGTTGGGTACTAAGGTGAAACTATGTACAATTTTTCATCCCTAAATTGATTGTCAAGCACAGCATACTATTCAAACCCTTGAGGATATGCTTAGAGCTTGTATTATTAATTTTAAGGGATACTGGGATAAGCATTTCCCTTTGGTGGAGTTTACCTATAATAATAGTTTTCAATCATCCATATCAATGGATCCTTATGAAGCCTTGTATGGTGGGAGGTATAGGTCTCCAATTTAATTGTTTGAAGTGGGTGAGTCTTAGCCATTTGTTCCCGATTTGATTTATAAGACTTTGGAGAAAGTCCATATTATACGGAATTGCTTGCAAAATACCTATAGTCGACAAAAGTCTTATGCGCATCATAATAGAAGGGACTTAGAATTTTAAGAAGAAGATAAGGTGTATTTGAAAATTTCTCCTATGAAAAGGGTAGTTAGATTTGGCAAGAAAGGGAAGTTAAGTCCTTATTATATGGGTCTCTATGAAATCTTTCAAAGGGTTGGTAAGGTTTCAGATGAGTTAAAGTTTCCTAGTTAATTGGCTTTAATTAATCCGGTTATCCATGTTTCCATTCTTAAGAAGTGTATCGATGATCCTGAGTCTATTCTTTCTATTGAGTCTCTTAGTGTGAAGTATAACCTCTCTTTTGAGGAAGTTCAGGTTCAAATCGTTAATAGGCAACTATAGAAATTGACATATAAAGAAGTGGCTTCAGTAAAGGTGTTATGGAAGAATCACCTAGTTAAGGGTGCAACATAGGAGGCCGAGCCCAACATGAAGTCCCGTTACCCTCATCTATTTGATAATGAAGGTTAGTAGTTCAAACTGATAAAGAAAAAAATAACTAAAAAATGAAGTTTCTTGATTTTTGGTGAAGTTTTGCAAAAAAAGTGCATTTGATATACCTATAGTTAAATTATAATTAATATTCATTTTTACTTGAAAAAATGGCAGTTCTTCTTGTTTTGAGTCATGTTGTGCATTTTGATATGGTGAGTTTTTATGAAATGATATGTTGAGCTCATGAAGTTGTTGTGAGGAGGAAATTTCCTCATAATGTGATTTTGAGACTTAAGTGTGGCAATTGAAGTTTTAAATTACCTTGTGTGAATGATATAATTGATGTTGTTATGTACTTTTGTTGGTTGAGCTGTTAGTTTTGAGTCTGTTCCTTTTTTCAAAAGATTTTTTGTGTCATTGGGGACGAATGTTCCTAAGGGGGGCATAATATAACACTTCAAAAATCCAAGACGTGTTCTAGAGCCTAAAATATGTTCATAACGTCCGAAAACTAGTTCAAGGAGGTACTAACGTGCCTTAGCCTTTCTGACTAGATTTTCAGAGTCGGAAATTAATGAAATTTAATGGAAGGGTGTATAAAATGTTTTTAAATTTATCCATGGTTGAATCGTCTGTGTACGACTCCCAAAGGACCAACCAATGGCCTTTGAGGAGGACCCTTTCATTTTTAGGGTCAAACACTGCCTGGGCAGTGTGCATTTACGAAGTTAGTCAACGAGGTGTGTGTGTATCAACGGGGCGTAAATGCCATTATTCAACCAACACTTATAAATTTTTGCTAATAGTCCATTTGGACCAGTGTCTGAACTCATCGACGAAGTTCAGCACAGAAGGAGGGAGGGCTCGTCGATCGTTGGTCGAGGTCTCACCTTTGAGGGCTTGACTTGGTGCACATTTTTAATTTGTTACAATTAATTAATTAAGGGGTTAATTCATTAGTTGGGGGTTAAGGAAAGTTCAATTAAGTTAATTAAACCCCCAAATAAAAACGCCAACCCCATTAGACTAATCAGAACTCAAAAAACAAATCTCTCTTCCTTCTCTCTTCGTTCTCTCTTTACTGAAGAATCCATTTAAGACCAAGCTAGGGCTGGATTTTACGGGTGCAACTACCAAGGTTTCTCGCTCAATCTTCATCAATTAACAAGGTATGGTATGTAATTCACCTTTGAGACCTCTTTCCTCAAGGGGTTCCATCAAATTCATTTCCAAAAATTTAGTTTTGAAGTGGGTTTCATTCAATCTCGAAATTGATGTTATAAATTGATTTTTTTATGTTTTATTTAGGATATTTTGAATATATTAACATGTAGTATAACTCAATTATGATATATCTTGATATATATGTCTAGTTTGTAGAAGATGACCCTAACCATTAGCCATGTGTTTTTATCTTGATATGAACTAGATTGTACTGGTTCAATTGACTTTGTTATTGGTTGAATTACTACTAGATGGTGTTGAAACACGAATAATGAATGAATTAGGGTGATTTATAGTCCTAACATGCTATTTATTGATAAGTTGATCTAGGTTTTGAAATATGTTGTGAATTGACCTAAGTATGTTGTCTTAAGCTATGAACTAATATTAAATTGTGATGTAGTGATTCTTTTAGCCTTGTTAGTATGTTGGTTATTAATATATGATAATTTATAACCAAATTGGGTTGAGTTAAGGGTTTTTAGTAAGACCTTTATGATGAACTATGAAGGAGACTTGGTAAGCTTTATGATCCCTATCCTTTACTTCCAATTATGGTAAGATGTTGTACTGGAGTATGCCTTGTATTAAGATTGATAGGATTGTATGATGTTGAATTGAAATGTCTTGAATATGATTTGTTAGGTGTTACCTTAGGATGTTCACGTTATAAGGATGGTGAATGAAACACCAATGTGCCTTATCATGATATGAGAATGTTAATGTGCTAACCTTATCTATATGAATTGTACTGAAAGGACAATACTCATGCAATTCTAAATCAGTTATGATGATGATGATATTTATACAAGGTTTTGACCCTATGACCTATGATAAATTATGATGATTAATAAATACATTGAAGACATTTCATAAAGGAACTTATATTATCACCGAGTGAACTTGACATTAGGAGATGTTGACTTTCCATAGAGGAAGATTCACCCTATAGTTCAACATGTGCTGTTAACTCCCACTGAGGAATACTCATCCAATAGATTCCCATGAGAAGAGGCCCCAATTTCCATGTGGTTGGTATAGGGATTAAACTATCTCTTAATTGTTGGACAATGTTGCCCCCATAGGAAGACTAGCTAGTAGATCCACCTATAAAGCTATGTTTATGTTTGGTTTTACTTAGGATGGTAGACCACCTTTCTTCCGTGTAAGGTTTTACAACACTGGATTCCAGAAGTATCTCTTGTGGTCTATTTCCGGTAAGGCGAGTGTTCCCTAAACTAAAAAAGAATTAATGAATGCAAGATTAACTAAGGTTACTTCAGTGGTTAACTTAGCTAAGGTAAGGTTATGGTACTCTACCTATGTCTTGCACTAGTTTCCCTTGATGTAAGCTTTAGGAGGTTGGTACTATATGTGAATATGCTTATAATGATAGAAAATAAGTATATGATGAACTTGTACATTATTGATGCTATATGTTTATTGGTGTTACTTATGAATATGTGTTGGTCTATATTGTAATACAATGATGTTATCTACTCTTAAATGTTATGCTATGTGAAGTAGAAAGTTTTTCATGATTCTTGTTGGGTTACTTGATTGAGTAAGGTTATGGGGTTTTTCATGGTCATTGCACTTGTTTACTTGATAGAGGTGATGGGTAATTGTCTTACCTTGGTTATGTTATAATGAACTCTTTTTCATGATTTTTGAGCTTATGAGTTAATGGTAGAGTTAATTTTACTATATATTTAAATACATGTTATGCATGTTAACTTGACTAGTTGGATGTTGTTGGTCTGGTGAAATACATGTCTATGAATTCATGAATATGTGCTATAGATATGGTTCCTTCTTGTTGAATATGCATAAGTATTTTCCAATTAAATTGCATACCTTAATGAAATGTCCCTTTTCTTAGCATGATTTCAAAGTATGTGCACATATGGTCTCATACTAATCATAAGTGGTGTACTAACTACATTTATTCCTTTTCCCAACATTTTAGGTTCCGGTAGTTGTGCTTTGAAGACGACTTTAAGACTATCCAGCTAATGGAGTGGTTTTGAGTTTAAGAGTATTATGTTTCTTAGCTTACATAAATACTTCTTAAAGTCGGGGGCTAAGGGGCTAGTCTTAGTCCTCAAAGAGGACAACGACGCTGTTTACGTCTAGGGGCTATTCTTTGATATGACATTGACTTGAGTAGGTTGTCCATGTGTTAAATAATATTGCATCATAGGATATATATGATAATTGCCTTATATATTTTCTTGGATTGTGCATAAGTCTTTTCAAAGTAACTTTGCATGGTTTTATAAAATATGCCTAGCATGATTTATATGTTGTGTGTGCATATGCTTCCATACATAGTAATAGTGATGTGATAACCCCATTTATCCCTTTTCCCCAACATTTTATGTTCCGGTCATTGAACGGTTCGTGATCACTATTGAAGTATGTCTTGGATCATTTCTCCAAGTGTGGATCTGTCCTCAAGTTCTAAGGATGATGCATTTCTCCCACTCTACCTATGTTACATTGTTATACTCTAAAGACAATGATTTAACTCTTGTTGTTTCAAGATATTGTTGTAAACCCTGAGTAACATTTATACTTTGGTGTAAGGGCTATGCCCATATTGTTTTATTTTGTTTTGATTGTTTGATATGAGACGTTCCTACTAAGACTAAGTAATCTTCTTATATAAGGAGTCTAAGTAAACTCGCTATGAATATATTATGTGTAAGAGAGAGGTTTATGTAAATATCATGAAGTAGATGTAGATGAAAAGTTCAAATTTTTCGTACTTTTTAACATTTGGATGTAATGAAAAATGTTGAGATGGTAGTCTTCGTCCTCTTTGAGGGCGGCGACGCCGGTTACTTCTAAGGAGTGCTCCCCAGATGTGACATTACCATTCTTTAATGCAACCATTCATCATTACCCAACATCCAACACTTTCAAAATAACAAGAGAACCTAGCAAGCATCATGCCCCAAAGACCAAAGTCACAAAATCATCCATATATCCACAAATCATCAAAAATAAATATAGATAACAATAAAAATAAATGCTATAAAGCAGTCTAAATACAATTACATCCATGGACAATCACAATTATCAAACCGACATTACAAGCCAAAATTAGGGAATTAGAGGGATTTTGGGTTCATGGAGATTTTCACTTGAAATCATCAACTGAACCATAATAGAATCATAACAATTCATTTTAAACCATTTAATATAAGAACCATGGATTTGAGGAAGAGTAGGGTTTTTTTATAACCTTTAGATAACCTGAAAACCATTTGAAGATTGGCTCTATATTGAAATATAACTCTACATAAAGAGTCACCATACCTTATTATTGAGAATACAACGAAAAAAAAGAGAGAAGAAAGCAATGGAAGCGTTAAACCCTCGATCCAATTTTATCTTAGGCTTCTATGAAATTTTGAGAGAACTTATTGGGAAAGGATTTTGAGTTTTGTAAAATGAAGTATAATTCTATGTTTTCGTGTTTAAAATAACTTATAATACCCTAATTTACAGGAAATAACCATCCCCACATTTATTTATCAAAGGGTGGATAAGACCCCACCACATGTAATAGTTTTGGGGTTTAAGTCATAGGTCCTCTTCAAGGACCCTTAGGGTGGTCCTTGGGGAGTCGTACCTTGACGTTAAACCCCTAAACATAATAATATACACACTAATGTAACCTTTAATTATTTTATAATCATAATAAAACAACAAAACATGAACAACATACGAGAACACACTAGCACATAAAATACTAGTTTCTGAACATCTTGGTCGTCCGTTAATGTTTGACCTCAAAACAACTCAAACTATCCCTTAGAAGCTATTCTTCATTATTTTATCAATTTAGAAATCAAGAAACTCATGTGAATCTCTAGTTAATCCTATTTAAGTTTTAGGGTCCTTAAATTATTCCCCACTTTAAAATATTTGTCCTCGAATAACACTTAAAACACATAGGAAGTAATATAATAGTCTTGGTTCATAGACCATAAAAGTCTAAACATTCGAAAGAACATAAAAGACATCATAGTGGTGGTATCCTCGGATACTATGAGGATTCACCAATCTTCACTTCTTGAAAGCGTTGGAGACTCTACCCGTGCACGCAACTTAATCTCCACAAGACCCTACACTTTATTAGAGTGTAGGCAAAATATGTGTAATTACAAAATGTACGATGTATGGAAATTATCATACCAAAATGATAAGATATATCAAAAGGTTATTCAATAATAGACATAATCATTAAGATATAAAGGGCATAAGCATAACATGAATATATAAGCATAATAAAGAATCATAAATCATGTAAGAGTTCATACTTAACTCTTTGTCTTTTTTACTAAAATTAAGTACCTCACATTCCACCCTCAAGTATACTAGTGGAAGGCAAAGGTAGCATCCCAACTACTACAAAAGCTAAGTACATCTCGTTGTTAATTTATGATCATAATCCACTGTGATAACAAAGACATTTAATTTCATCACAATATGTGAGCACTATACCCCTAGGCAACCTCAAAGCACACTTGTGCAATGCATGTGAAGCATTTCATTCTACCTCACACAGTAAGCATATCTTGAAGTCCCCCTATTCTTATTAATTTTAGTTTAGGATTATCTATTAGACCTACTTCATATTTGTCATATCCTGAGAGTACACTCTAAAATATATGGCACTCTGAGAGTGCAATAGGCGTAATTGACCTCTCAGAGGTCTTGTACAAGCCCTTTCGTTCGTTCATCGCATATATATACATATCAAAAGTACCACGGAATTAAAACATTTCACAAACATTCGAATAGTCTTTAAAATTTCTTTCATATAAAACTCATAGGAAATACTAAGTCTCATTTCATCAAGTCTTAGTCACAAGAGTAATTTTACACACGACCCATACAACAAAAATATTGTACTACTAAGTTAAATACAATACATTAATAAGAGACATAAAAGACATCTATGCCCTCGAGTCAAATGAGGATATACTTCAACTTTGTTGAATGATCCTATAATCCAAACATAGATCCGAAAACACCTTTACCTATGCATCACCTGATAGATAACAGCATGGAATCATTACAAACACATCTACTAAGTATGACATAATCCATGAAAATTGACATTTATTGGAAATATAAATCGTTTGATTTAAATATAATAATATAAGCATAAGAACAACATTAAACACCTTGGAATCACATAAGAAGTCACTTAAGCAATACATCACATTTTTAAGCACAACCTTACAATAACCAAGTTCACTGTTACAGTGAACTCCTTCACAGTCTAACAACTTCACATAGAACACTTTCTAACATGTAATTCCCCCACTAAAAGCTATACTAAGACTCACTTAGGTAGAACAAAGAGAGACAGCCCATACACCCTCTCTAAGCACACCTAAATGATCTTTAAGACCACCTATAATGATATACCCACACTTACAATACACCAAACATATGCACATGAGATCATCTTACCAAAGTTGATTATAAGGTTCATTTGGGTGACTTGTGAAGAGACCAACCATAAAATCTCTTTCACACACACTTAAGAGATCCTTTAGATTACCTTGGATAAGATAATTCTCACTTAACACAATAACATTCATAGAATATGGCATTCTCTTGCCCTACTCAAGTAAATAAAAAAGATAATGTCCACGTTTAACCTCTTCAAGATTACCTAAGTAATCCTTAAAACTACCTCTTTTTGGAATCATGTCTACACAATCAACCTACATTCCTAGCTAGATTCATTCTTAAGACTTATCTAGGTTATATACAATGTGACCATTCTTATGCCCTCTTCACACCTTAACTAGACAACCCTTATATACTCTAGATTAGTACTTATTCATTTAACATGATTTCTTAACTTAAGTCATTACATTAATCAGTTTATTTAAGAGACATTTATCACATAAGAAAATTCAAATAATGGTCTTGTAGAAGACCTAGGGACTCTCACTAACACTTTCAAATCCTATTGTACAATGTGTAGATAGCGTCCCCTACCACCACCTAAACTTCATAGAACATCTCCCATACTAGTAGGTATCCCATATTATGAGAATAGACAATAACTGACATAGACTACGGTAGCAAAGCATGAAATCCAGAGTTGTAACCTACTCGGATGGAGGATTTTCTACTTGCCAATGGCAGAACTTTGAGACATCCCATGTAGGCACATGGTTAAGGAATTTGAAGGGATTACTTTGCATTCAAGCCTCATACTTTAACTAAAGATACTTATCTTACCATACTCACTCACTTCTAGCCTTTGTTCTCATAGAATAATTGACATTAAAGGATCGTATAAAGAGGTTCCATATCTAGTTCATTACCGAATCATATTCACCTTACAAAAAAGGTCCTCTAGGGATGCCTTACAATGTAGACGAAGATAGATATAATTACTTTCTTAAGGATGATATGATGTCATTACATCCAACCATCCTTAAGTCCATCATTCATTACAAGAAGGATACCATTACGACTTTTGACTTCAAGGTTCATAACCTTACCAATAGGTTAAAGGTTTCACATAAAGGACCTTCTTAGAATCATTGAAGGTTGCATATCATTCATACATACAAGGCTAAGAGGCTTTAGCATTTTAAGTCAAGACATCTCATTTTTAGATTCATACATTTATCAAGTAAGGGACACAAGTCTACAACACAAGACACACCAATACTTAACTTTAGCACATAGTGCATATCATTCTAGCAGCACATATGAATAAACATTATTATTTTTAAGTAATCCCATAAACTACTATAACATCATCATCAATAGAACCATCATCGACTCATATAGTCAAGTAGGAACAATAATGCATCAATTCTAAGACTACACATATAAGGACATAGTCATAGTCTAACAAGATCACCTAATATCAATAGAAGAACATATACTTCCACCTTAATTACAAGTAGATAAATATGACCATAACTGACATAATAAACTAAATACATCATCCATATATATCAAGTAACTCCGACAAGGTCATGATCATCATGATACGTAAAGTAATGATGACAAGGACACATCATTCACATAGAACCACCACAATAAGTGGACCATAACAATCATAACATAATAGAAGATCTTAATTACTTAAAATAAATAAAATTAGGGCAGTGTAACACTAATCCATTCTCACCACTTCATTTCATAGCTAAATCGTCCAATTCAATAACAAAAACCCCTTACCCATGGCCATGAACATCAATTCAATACAAAAACTATAATACTAATTTAATATAGGTCAATTCAACGTAGACTTATACATCGAAGACAACCTATACATCAACTGAATACAATTCTTACAAGATTCAATAGCCCATAGAAAACTACACTAGAATTCATAAGCATTAAGACAAATATCACTTAACCTATAATGTAGTAAAAAACAAGGGTTCATCAATTACATGGTTTCATAGGTTAATTGAGTTAAAATCATATAATTAACAATTAAATCAATATATAATGATTAATAACCTTAATGCAAGAACCCATGGATAGATCATAAAACTGGACAAGTTCATATTTGAAAACTTTAGGAATCTCTTTGAATTTTACGTTCCTTGATGAAAAGAATTTAAAGGATCAAAAACAATACCTCAATGATTTTAATACACGAAACTGAAGAAGAATTACCACTTAATTCTCCAACACAAGCTCTTACTTGAGTTTTGGCTTCAATGGAGTTCTAGAGAATTTCTTACACATTTTAAGGTTTTGATTTGGAACAATGAATTTTTCTAGGTATTTAGGACTTATAAACCAAGTTAAAATACCCTTAAATAACCTCCCAAACTCATATTTAGACTTGAACTTAACAATCAACTGCACATAATGCAATCACCATTAATGACTGGCCATCGACAGGGCGTTAGTACCTTGATGGGTCATTCTTTCCTCCGTCGATTGGATCAGAGCCTGGAAAATAGTATCTTATATCCCTTGTATAAGTACTCATCGATTAACTCCACATAAGGGAAATCTACTAGGCCACAAGCTGTCGTATTCCACTCGTAGGTGGGACTGCCTTGGGCATATTTTGCCGCCAACATGGGTCCTCTCTGAAGGACACTTGGATAGTCTTTGGAGAGGTTTGCCCTGACGTTTCTAATCGAATATGTTTTTGTACGCGTTTAGGACCTCCCATATAAATTTAATCTAAAACAAACATGTAATACTTGACGAAACATGCAAAGACACAGAAGGTCGTTTCAAGGAAAACCTTTTAAACGTCATGGACGTTCTTGGACGTTTGAGGAATATAGACACATAACCGCACATGAGGAATATAGGTGACTAATCATCGAACATCTTTTTCATCCCTTGACGATTGACTTCCAATGCACCTAAATCTTTACAGACTGCCTTATTACCGTATATAAATAAATTTATTACCTTAAACTGTCATGAAAAACATATTAGGCTCTATATTACCCTAAGTAATTTTCGAGTTGTTAGAACATTGAAAAGGAACTATATCTTAAGTCAATCATGTAACGGAAATCAACCATAGTCACTACTAAAGTTAATCATACGTATCGTAGGGGTTTTTTCATAGGTAGGTTTAAGTCAAACTTGACCCATGTATGGATTGTAACACCTTGAAAATCCAAGACTCATTGTAAAGCCTAACATAAGTGACATAAAGTCTAAAACACTGTTTCTAAGTATATTTTTATAGAATTTAGGTCATTTAGGAGATTTCAGAACCAAAATGTCCAAAACGTTCAGGAAGTTGGTGCAAAGGGATGTTAGTGTGCCTTAGCCTTTTTGACAAACTTTTATGAGTTGGAAATGTATGAAAATTTGTGGAAAGGAAACTAATAGTTGTTTGATTTGTTCCATAGCTGAAACGTCTGGGTACGACTCCCAAGGATCAACGAAGGTCCCTTAAAGAGGACCTCTGCAGTTTGACGCAACCCTGACGGGAATTGTGCATTGATCGGACAGATCACGACACGTGTGTGGATCGACGGGGCATCAATACCAATGTCTTCACACAATTAATTTATAGGAGGAGGTCCCTTCACCTGCGTTGTTTGTGGAATCATCGATGGAGTGCAGAGGTGCAGGCTACAATCCGTGTGTAGATCGACGGGGCTTCGTTGCCACCGTCATCCCACACATAGAAAATTGGAGAAAATCCTCACCTGCACCAGTCTCTAACCGAATTTCGGATGTGCAACACACATTGTTAATGGACCAATGATCCGTCCATCGAGGTCTCATCGATGCGGTCAGCAAATTCCTACATTTTTTAAATTAAATTCATTTAATTAATAAAGTGGTTTAGGGGTAATTAGAGATAAAAAGAAGACTAATTAAGTTTATTTAGTCCCACTTTAAATACCCTCAACCATAATTAAACTAAAGAAAACTCTCAAAATAAACTCTCTTTGTTCTCTCTTATTTCTCTCTCTACGTGAACTCACCATTGAAAGCTAGCAAGAGCTAGAGTTTGGCGGATGGAAAAGGTGAATTGTTGATCAAATTGTGGAGAAACATTAAGGTATGGATTCTATTCTCCTTTGAAATCCTTTACTCAAAGGGTTACTTCAATATAGATTTAAAAAAGTTGAGTTCTGTTATAGGTTTCATTCAGTTACGAAATTAAAGTTATGGATTGAGTTATTAATGAATTCCTAGGGTTATATTGAGTATATTAACATGTAATTCAACTTTTTTATGGTAATTTTTGATGTTTTAGTCTAAATTTAAGAGTATGATTCTCTATCCCTAACCATAAGTAGTGATCTTGACCTATATTGTATTGTGATCATACATTTGAGTGGGTTATTGATTAGATTACTATCCTATGGTGCTATTATTATTAAATTAAGATGAATTATAGTCCCATCATTCTATTTCTTGAGTTGTTATTGAGGATTATGAATTATAATTTGAAATTAGCTTATGTACCTTGTCTCAAGTTGTGATCTAATGATGAATTGTGTTATAAAGATTCAATTGGCCTTGTTATCTTATTAGTCATCATTGTGTGATGATGGTACTCCAAAATTTTGTTTGAGTTATGGGTTGATGGTAAGACCCTGATGATAGACTATGAGGAAGACTTGGTAAGTCTTAGAATTTGTATCTTTATTTCTAACTGTGATTAATTATTTTTAAGTCAAGATATTACATTTGGAGTATGCCTTGTACTAGCATTATATGGTAGTATGACGTTGAATAAAAATGTCTGTACAATGTTGTGAGGGTTTTTAAGGTGTATATTCTATAAGGATGGTGAAAACTATCAATGTTCCTTAATATGTTTTGAATTGATAAAGTGTTAACCTCACATATATGAATTGTGATGAAAGGACTTATACTCATACGATTCTTATCGAGATAGTCATGATGATGATTAGACAAGGGGTAGACCCTATGTCCTAAATTAAGTTATCATTGATAATTAAAGGCTTAAAGACATTTATGAAAAAGGACTCTAGCTTAGCACCAAGTGAACTAGATAGAGGATCGTCCCTTCCAACATAGGGAAGGTTGGAACACTATATTACTCTTGAGATTGGAGACTATAATGCATGTCTCATAAAGAGGGTCCAAAGTAAATTTCCTAGTTCTTGAACTATGTTGCCTACATAGGAATACTAGCTAGTGGATCCACGTAGTTGTTATGTTTCATGTTTTTGAAGTACCTTGGCAAGTAGTCCGCCCTCTTTCAGTGTAGGTTTTATCACTGGATTCCACACTAGCTTATGTGGTCTATGTATGTTAGGGCCATATGTTCCCAAAAGGTAAAATGAATTGAAGGATTTGAACCCTAACTTGGATAACCTAAGGGGTCTAGCTTAGTATAGGTAGGGGTATGAAACTCTACCTAAACATTGCACTAGGTAGCCTTGAGGGAGTCTTAGTTTGAGGTTCTTATATGTTTATGTTATGATAATATATAATGTATATATGATGACCATGCCACATATTTTATACTATATGTTGGTTAATTTATCTACGAATATGCCTTGGATTATAATGATAATATACGATGAAATGCAAGCCTAAATTCCATGATATGTGAAGTTGGACTTTTGTCATTTTTTATTTTTGAGAATACTTTATTGAGTAAGGCTTTGCTTGGTCCTTGCACTTGTTGATTTGATAAGGAATTGGAAGTAGTTATCTTGCTTATATGTTTGACTCTTACTCATTCTTGTGATATTATTCTTTGACATTAGGGTTGTAGTAAATCATGGTTCCAAGTATGTTGGGATAAGTATTACATGTTGATATAGTAATCATGTTTTATTTGTTTGACTTACTTGACTTTGAATTAGTCCCCTAAAGGAGTAATTTGGCATGTTTTGATAAAAAGTCCCTTTTAGCATGTTTTACTTGTGTATGTGCATAAGATCTCATACTTAGTACATGTGAAGTACTATCCAAAGTTTCTTCCCTTTTCCCTAAAAATTTTAAGCTTTGGTCATTGAGGAGTTTGGGTGGCGACATTATTGAATGATTAGATTCTTCCTTTCATCCATTTAGGGTAGGTCCTCAACTTTCAAGGGCAATGCCATCTTCTAGCTTTGGATTTTTTTATGAGCTTATTGACTCTATCATTTCATTCCTTGTTATTTGAATATTTTACTCTCTTTTGACCTATACATGGTCTTTTTAAATTAGTGTAACGGATATGCCCATATTGTGATATCTGTTTAGATGGTATGAGATGATACAACCATTGAGAGTTTTTCTATATTCTTATATATGTATGTGCAATAAAAGTAGATGGATATGTAACCTTCCTATATGAAGGGTCTCAATATACTCGATATCAATGTATATAATATGTGTATGTAGACGTCTACGTAAACCTCCAAGTACTGAACATGACAGATTCAAATTTTTCCGCAATTTTCAACCTATGAATGTAACGAGCTGAAACTAAGAAGCTAGTCCTAGTCCTTCAAAAGGACGATGACGATGGTTACGTCTAGGGGGTAAACCTGAACGTGATAAACTTGGTATCAGAGCATAAGGTTAAATATCGTTGAGTTATGTCTCTCTCAATACAACGTCTATGTAGGTTTGTATTCATAATTGTGAAGCACGCCACATTTATGAGTAGGAACCTATATGATGCTTAGGAATCACCCTCTTTTTTGGAAATCTTATATCGTACCAATTGAGTATACTAATGGTGTTATTTTCCATATAATCCTATTTTTATGCTTATAGGAATCATGAACTCTATAAGGAATGCGGCTGGAAGAGTTGAGAAGGAAATTGCTAATGTGGGAGTCCCTCTACTTGAGGAAAATTCTTATTTTGATAAAGCCACGGCTAACCCTCAACCTATGACGGAGGTGGAGATGAGAGGTATTTTTGATTAAATGTCTCAAGCATGACTACTCAAGCACAAGCCATGATTGTTCAAGGCCGAGCTATGAGGGCTCAATACAATCGAGACGTTGCTCCCCGTTCTCATCAACAAGTCAATATTATGGATTCCCGTCAAAGAGACTTTACTCGAATGAACCCTCCTACGTTCTATGGGCCTAAGGTTGATGAATACCCCCACGAATTTCTCGATGAGATATACAAGGTACTATATTCTATGAGGGTATGTTCATGTGAGAAGGACGAAGTGGCCTCATACAAACTCAAGGATGTGGATCAAACTTGGTATGTGCAATGGAGGGATACTAGGTCATTAACGGGTTCTCCAGTTACTTTTAAGATTCTTAAGGTGATTTTTCTAGATTGTTTCTTCCCTAGAGAGATGAGGGAGGAGAAAGTGTCGGAGTTCATCAATCTTTGCCAAAGAGGTAAGAGTGTACATGAGTACTCTTTGAAATTCATTATGTTTTCAAAATATGCTCATACTTTGCTCTCCGATCCTAGAGACCAAATGAGCTATTTTGTGACGGGGGTGTCGGAGGACTTACAAGAGGAGTGCCAATCATCCATGTTACATGACAACATGAACATTTCCCGTCTTATGGTTTATGAAAGAAGGATTGAGGAGGCAAGAGCTAAGCAAATAAGTAGAGATACTAAGATGGCGAGGTCATTTGACAGAGGTTCTTCAAAGAATAGTCTTGAAATACAAGACACCCCTAAATTTAAGAAGCGAGTTTGAAATCAATTTTCCTCAAAATTCCCGAGATCTAGTGGTGATTGGGTGTCTAACCTAAATTTAAGAGGGGAAAATGTACTAATTCACCGAATGAGAAGCCAACTTGTGAAAAGTGTGGTAAAAGCACTATGGTGATTGCCTTAAGGGGATGGATAATATCTTTAGTTGTGGCAAGAGTGGTCACAAATTGAGAAATTGTCCAAACATTAAGATACAAGACAAGGGTAGTGACCTAGCTCAAGAAAGTGGTTCAAGTGATGCTCCAAAGAAGAACTGCTTCTATGCTTTCTGCTCTAGGGATGAGCAAGAGACCTCTCAAGATGTGGTGACCGTTATGTTTAAATATTTCTCTCTTGATGTGTATGCCTTACTTGATCCCGACACTACTTTATCATTTGTTACACCCCTAATAGCTAAAAGGTTTGAGATTTTACCTGATATTTTGCATGACCCTTTTCTAGTGTCTACTGCGATGAGAGAGTCGATAGTTGGTAAAAGAGTCTATCAAAATTGTCCTATTTCATTGCCCAGAAGATTTTTCTAACGTAGATCTAGTTGAACTAGATATGCTTGATTTTGATATAATTTTTGGTATGGATTGGTTACATGATAGTTTTGCTAATATTGTTTGTAGGATAAGAGTAATTTCCCAAATGAACCCGTAGTTGAGTTAAGGGTTGGAATTCTATTCCTACAGGTCGCATCATAGCTTATCTAAAAGCATGTATAATGATCTCAAAGGGTTGTCTTTATCAAATATTAAGAATTCATGATTTGGATTCCAAAATTCCTCCCATTGAGTCTTTACCCGTAGTGAGTGAGTTTTCAAAGGTCTTCCCTAAAGACCTTCCCGGTATTCCTCCTGAATGGGAAATTGACTTAGCCATGGATTTGATAGCGGATACAAATAACTTATCAATTCCTCCTTATCAAATTGTACCTTACGAGTTGAAAAATTTTAAGGCTCAACTCAAGGATTTGCTTGACAAAGGCTTCATAAGGCCTAGTATATTTCCATGGGGTGCGCCGGTGCTATTTGTCAAAAAGAAAGATGGGTATTTAAGAATGTGTATAGACTACCGTCAACTCAAAAAGGTTACCATAAGAATAAATACCCTCTCCCTCAGATTGATGACTTATTTAACCAACTCCAAGGGGCGAGTTACTTTATAAAGATAGACTTGAGGTCAAGGTATCATCAACTTAGGGTTAGAGGGAAGGATATACCAAAGACATCCTATAGGATTAGGTATGTGCATTATGAGTTCTTGGTCATGTCTTTTGTTCTCACTAATTCTCCGGTGGCATTAATGGACCTCATGAATAGAGTATTTCGGAATTACCTAGATTCATTTTTCATTCTCTTCATTGATTATATCTTGGTATATTTAAGAATGAGGATGATCATATGGGTCCTTTGAGGGTAGTATTGCAAACTCTTTAGAATATCATTTTTATGCCAAATATAGTAAGTGTGAGTTTTGCTTGAGGTCGGTGACTTTTCTTGGGCACGTCATCTCTAGTGAGGGAGTTGAACTAGACACAAAGAATATGGAAGCGTTCAAAAACAATCCTAGATCATTAACTCCGACAGACATTAGGAGTTTCTTGCATTTAGTGGGTTACTATCAGAGGTGCCTGGATAGTTTCGCATCAATTGTGTCTCCTTTGAGTACGTTGACCCAAAAGAGTAAAAAGTATGAGTGGTCGGAGACCTGTCAGAAGAACTACCAATTGTTGAAAGATAGGCTTACTTACGCTGCGGTGTTCACCTTATCGGAGGGTACAAAGGGTTTTGTGGTGTGTTGTGAAGCATCCCGAGTGGGTTTGGGTGTGTGTTTATGCAACACGGGAAGGTGATAGCTTATGCCTCTATTCAACTAAAGGTACATGAGAGAAACTACCCACTCATGACTTTGAATTAGTAAACGTGGTGTTTTCCTTGAAAATCCGGAGGCATTACTTGTACAGGGTTCATGTTGATGGTTTTATCGATCATAAGAGTATGTGTTTATCCAGAAGGAGTTGAATATATGACAAAGAATATGGCTTGAGTTGTTGAAAGATTATGATATAAGTGTCCTTTATCACCCAGGCAATGCTAATGTAGTTGCGGATACCCTAAGTAAAATGACTATTTGTAGTGCATTCCATCTTGACGAAGTCAAAAAGGACATAGCAAGGGAAGTGAATAGGTTGTCTAGGTTGGGGTGAGGTTGGAGAGTTCTCCGAATAAGGGTGCCATAGTTCATCATAACACCGTCACATCTTTAGAGGCCGAAGTGAAGTCCAAAGGAAACCTGACTTAACCTAAATGGTGTTGAAATAATTGGTTCTCACCAAGTTGAATGAATCATTCTCCTTAGCGGGGAATTGGGAGTTAAGGTACCAAGGGAGATTATGTGTTCCCGATATAGATGGGTTGAGAGACCGAACCTTAGAAGAAGCACATAGATCCCGCTACTCAATTCATCCTCAGTCGAAAAAATTGTACAATGACTAAAGGGAAATATATTGGTGGAATGGTCTAAAAAAGGCCATACGAGAATTTGTCCCTAAGTGTCGAATTTCCAAAAGTAAAGGACGGACACCTAAAGCCGGATGGCTTACTACAAGAGATCTAAATTCCTACTTGGATTTGGGAAAAAATCAATATGGGTGGTTGTGGATCGATTGACTAAAACCGCTTGCTTTATTCCCATCAAGTCTTCATATTCGGCGGAGTATTATGCAAGAAACTTCCTAGATGAGATTGTGTGCCGTCATGTCATTCCGTTATCTATCATATCGGATTGGGGCACACAATTCACATCTAGATTTTGGAGGTTGATCAAAAAAGGATTAAGTACTACGGTGAAGTTAAGAATCGCTTTTCATCCCCAAACGGATTTCCAAGAAGAGCGTACGATACAAACTATTGAAGATATGCTTAGAGCGTGCATTATTGATTTTAAAGGGAGTTTTGATAGGCATTTACATTTAGTGTTGTTTGCTTACAACAATAGTTTTCATTAATCCATTTCCATGGATCCCTATGAATCCTTGTATGGTAGGAGGTCTAGGTTTCCAATTGGATTGTTTGAAATGGATGAGCCATAACTTTTTAGTTCTGAGTTGATTCATAAGACTTTGGAAAAGGTTCATATCATAAGGAACAGGTTGCAAACGGCCTATAGTCGGCAAAAGTCTTATGCCGATCATAGGAGAAGGGATTTGGAGTTTCAAGAAGGTGATAAGGTGTATTTAATATTTCAACAATGAAAGGGGTGGTTATATTTCGAAAGAAAGGGATATTGAGTCCTCGTTATGTGGGTTCCTATGAAATCTTGAATAGGGTTGGTAAGGTTTCCTATGACTTATAACTTCCTAGTGAATTGGCTTCGGCTCAACCGGTTTTCCTTGTTTCTATGTTGTAAAAGTGTATCTGTGATCCCGGGTCCATTCTTCCTATTAAGGGTCTTGGTGTCAAAGATAACCTCTCTTATGAGGAAGATCCGGTTCAAATTCATGATAGTCAAGTCAAAAAGTTGACGAATAAAGAAATGGTTTCCGTAAAGGTGTTATGGAAAAATCGTCTATTTGAGGGTGAGACATGGGAGGCCGAGGCCGACATAAAGTCCCGTTACCATCATATTTTTGAGAATTAAGGTTAGTAATTCTATTTAACAATATAAATATGACTAGGAAATTGAAGTTTCTTGATTTTTGTGTGAAGTTTTGCACATTATGCATTTTTTAACGAACATACAGTGATGTTACTGTAGTGTTGCTATTAAAAAAAAGCTTGAACTTTTACTTTTTGCTTGTTTTTAGTTATTATGTAAATTTTGATATGGTGACTCTTCATGAAATAAAATGTAGCATGTTGTTAAGTTTAACTTTGTGCTAATCGGTTCATATATTTTATGGTGAGCTCATAATTGTTGTGAGAAGGTAATGCCTCATGATAAAGGGTTTTGAGCCTTATATGTTGTAATATGAGTTTTGATATTTTCCTTGTTTAAATCACATGTTTTATGTTGATTTGAAATTGTTGATTGGTAGGGCTTCTAGTCTTGGGTCTATTGTTTCCTTCAAAAGAATTCTTGTGTCATTCGGGTGCGAATAATTCCTAAGGGGGGGGGGGGGGATAATGAAACACCTTGAAAATCCAAGACTCATTTTAAAGCATACCATATATGTCTTAAAGTCTAAATACTATTTCTAAGTCTTTTTTAGTGAATATAGGTCATTTAGGAGATTTAAGAACCAAAATGTCCAAAACATCCGGTAAGTTGGTTCAAAGGGATGCTAGTGTGTTTTAGCCTTTTTGACATACTTTTAGGAGTCGAAAATGTATGAAAATTTGTTTAACGGCAACTAATGGGTGTTTGAGTTTTTCAATGGTTGAAACTTTTGGGTACGACTCCACAAGAACAAACCAAGGGCCCTTGGGGAGGACCTCTGCAGTTTTACGCAACACTGCTTGTTAGTCGGCATCGATTGGATAAACGACGACCCGTGTGTGGATTGGCGGGTCGTCAATGCCACCTTCATCTTACACTTAGTCTTGTCTAGAAGGTCCCTTCACATACACAGTTTCTGGAATCATCGATGGAGTGTAGAAGTACAGGCTATGGTCTATGGGTGGATAGACGGGTGTTAGTTCCACCATCGTCACACACATAGAAAATTGGAGAAAATCCTCACCCGCATCAGTCTCATACCGAAGTTACGGATGTACAACACGTATCGTCAGTGGACAAATGGTCTATTGATCAAGGTCTCGTCGAAAGGGTCTGCAAATTCCTGTAAAATTTAAATTAAATTTATTTAATTAATTAAGTACTTTAGGGGTAATAAGAAAATAAAGGAAGACTAATTAAGCTGATTTAGTCCCACTAAAAATACCCTCAACCCTCATTAACCTAAAGACAACTCTCAAAATAAACTTTATTCCTTCTCTCTTATTTCTCTTTATACATGAATTCACCATTTAAGGATAGAAAGAACTAGGGTTTGGGGGCTTGAAAAAGGGGTTATGCTTCATCAAATTGTTCAGAGAAATTAAGGTATGGGTTCTGTTCACCTTTGAGATCCTTTCCTTAAAGGGTTTCTTCAAAATAGATTTCAAAAAGTTGAGTTTTCTTATTGGTTTCATTTAATTACGAAATTGAAGTTATGGATTGAGTTTATAATGAATTCTTAGGGTTATATTGAGTAATTAACATGTAATTCAACTTTTTTTTTGTAATTTTTGATGGTTTGGTCGAAATTAAAGAGTATGATCCTCTATCCGTAACCCTAGATAGTGATCTTGACCTATATTGTATTGTGATCATTCAATTAAGTAGTTTGTTAATTAGATTACTATCCTATGGTACAATTATGATTAAATTACGATGAATTATAAGCCTATCATTCTAGTTCTTGAGATCTGATTTAGGATTATGAATTATAATATGGAATTAGTCTATGTACCTTGTCTCAAGTTCAGATCTAAACAAGAATGGTGTTATAGGGATGCAATTGCCCTTATTATCTTATTGGTTATTATTGTGCAATGATGGTAATCCCCAAGTTGGGTTTAGTTATGGGTTGATGGTAACACCTTGATGATAGACTATGAGAAAGACTTGGTAAGTCTTAGAATATCTATCTTTACTTCCAATTGTTAATTGTAGTTAAGTGATGATATTACATTTGGAGTATACCTTGTACTTGCATTATAGGGTGGTATGATGTTGAATTGAAATATCTTTACTATGTTGTGAGGTTGATTAAGGTGTATATGTTATAAGGATGGTGAAAACTATCAATGTGTCTTAATATGTTATGAAATAATAAAGTGTTAACCTCACTTTTATGAATTGAGATGAAAGGAATTATATTCATACAATTCTTATTGAGCTATTGATGATGATGATTATACAAGGGGTAGACCCTATGGCCTAAATTAAGTTATGATTGATAATTACAGGTTTAAAGAAAATTAAAAAAGGGACTCTATCTTAGCACCGAGTGAACTAAATAGAGGAGTGTTTCTTCGCAGATAGGGAAGATAAAAACACTACAGTACTCTTGAGATTGGAGGCTATAATGCATAACGCATAAAGATGGTACCGACTAAATGTCCTATTTCTTGAACTATGTTGCCCCCATAGGAATACTAGCTAGTTGATCCACGTAGTAGTTATGTTTCGTGTATTGGTACTACCTTGTCATTTAGTAAGCCTTCTTTCGTTGTAGGGTTTTATGACACCGGATTTCGCACTATCTCATGTGGTCTATGTCGTTTTGGGCATGATGTTCCAAAAAGGTAAAATAAATTAAAGGATTTGAACCCTAACTTGGATAACCTAAGGGGTCTAGCTTAGTCTAGGTAGGGTTATGAGACTCTACCTACATTACACTAGTTATCCTTGAGGGGAGTATTAGCAGAAGGTTCTTATATGCTTATGTTATGATAATATACTATGTATATATGATGACCATGGCACATTTTTGATGCTATATGTTTTCTAGTTCATCTATAAATATGACTTGGATTATAATGATAATATACGATGAAATACAAGCCTAAATGCCATGATATTTAAAGTTGGACATAGGTCATGTTTTCTTGTTGAGGATACTTGATTGAGTAAGGCTATGGGGTTTTGTTTGGTCATTGAACTTGTTGACTTGATAAGGACTTATGAGTAGTTTTCTTGCTTATTATGATATGTTTGACTCTTATTTATTCTTTTGATATTATTCCTTGATGTTAGGGTTGTAGTAAATCATGGTTCCAAGTATTTTGTAATAAGTATTACTTGTTGAGATAGTAAGCATATTTTTGTTGGTGGATATGACTTACTTGACATTCCATTAGGCCCTTAAAGGGGTAATTTGGCATGTTTTGATAAAAATTCCCTTTTAGCATGTTTTGCTTTTGTATCTTCATAAGATCTCATATTTAGTAAAAGTGAAGTACTAACCCCATTTTCTTCCTTTTCCCCTAAACATTTAAGGTTCCGATTGTTGAGGAGTTTGGGTGGCGACATTATTGAAGGTTGGATTCTTCCTTTCGTCCAAGTAAGGTATGTCCTCAACATTCGAGGGCAGTGACATCTTCTAGATTTGGATTTTGTTATGATCTTATTGACACTATCATTTATTTCCTCGTAATTTGAATATTGTACTCTCGTATGACCTATACATGGTCTTGTTGAATTGATGTAAGAGATATTCTCATATTGTGATATCCATTTAGATGGTATGAGATGAGATAATCATTGACTCTAGTTCTATATTCTTATATATGTATGTGTAATGAAAGTAGAAGTCTATATAACCTTCCGATATGAAGGGTCTATGTATATTCGATATGAATATGTATATTATGTGTATGTAGAGGTGTATGTAAACCTACAAGTAATGAACATGAAAGCTTCAAATGTTTCTGCATATGAAACTACGAGGCTAGTCCTAGTCCTAGTCCTTCAAAACGACGACGACACCAATTACGTATAGGGGGTTAACCCGGACATGACATGGATAACATCCCATGCTACCATCTATAAAAAAAATATTTCTAGAATAACCTAATCCAAGCTAACCTATCTTGCCACATTGCCTATTAAGATAAACTTATAGACCTTCTACAATTGAAAGAATCTCATTATACTAACCAAGCTAATTAAGGAAGAATACAACGATCCTAACCACCATGAAACCAACCATGTATATACAAGCTAATCCATAGGCGAGCATATATCCTCAACCCCAAGCTATCATGAGACACTAATCCCAAGCTATATCATGGAATACACCTTACATTCAAATAAAGCTAACATTAGAAGAGGATAGGCCTTTCTCCTAAAGTTACCATGAAATGGTTTTGGCAAAACAAAATCAAGATATCATGGTCAAGCATCCTAGAAATACAAAAACTAGATAAACATGAGAGGTTTACATCCTCTATCCCAAACTACCATGAAGTTCATCACCTCAAGGTAAAATGAGTAATTAAAATCAATTTGCCTTGATATTTAAACATCTCAAGTTAAAATGAGTATTTTAACTCAAGCCTACATGAGATTTACTATCTGAAGCTACCCTTAAGATCTACAATCTCAAGTTATCATGTAATTCACCATCTCAAGATATCATACCATGGACTTATCTCACCAGGTCAATTATACATGATGTGATCATGCAGTCCATCATCAAGCTAATGTAGTTCATCATGACTTGATTCATTTTAGGTTCTTAGGTCAACCTAGAGTCCATCAATGTAAGAGAAATTTTTTATCCTAACTTGTTCATGTCTAAGTGTAGAAAAAAAATCATCCCAATCCCATCAAAATGACTTTACCACCAAAGCCCTATCATCCATAGCATACCTGTCGATAAATGACTACTAACCTCAATTCATCATGATCTATGTTCAGTTATATGCTTACTTCATTCAATTAGATCATTAGAAGGTAAGTATTGGCATACATGATCACATAGGTTCAATTCCATCTTTATAAGTCAACACAATTCTTCATCAATTAAGCCTAGTTTAATTCATACCTAGGTTATTCAGTCATTATATATGTTACAAACTTTCCCTAAAAATTTGCGCGACAAACACTACTTAAAATCTCATGAAACATACTACGGCAAACTTGCACGTCTCAAGGCTAACTTTCAAATGTCATCGGACGTACTTGAGTTTCACCGCAAAAATTATCCAAACTTATATACTGACTCTTAACACTATATTCATATTAGGACCTCATAATGTCATGACACACATGTTAGGATCTATATTATCTTAATGCATTTTTGGGTCCGTACGGTATACCCGACTTGAGAATCATTCATCCTCGAATGACACCTTCTTAAACACTTCTTTAAAGGGACTAATCTAGACTACCATTCATTCGAACATATACTATACCTAAATGCACATACACAAATAAAGGAAAATAATTCAATTCCAAGGTAATCATAACTACACATAATCAGATAAAGACCTCATGAAGAGACTCCTTAACCCCCCCACATGGGAATAAGCCATACAAGTCTTTCTAACATCAATTTATCATCATTAAAAGCAGAAAAATTAGGAAAAAAAAATTCATAATCATAATAAATTCTGCAAAAAAAATTATAACTCATTAAAGAAATACATACAGGAGAAAGACATAAGGATATAATTCTTATAACCCTTGGATTGAAGAGCATAGAACCTATTCCTCTTTGAAGACCATCTTACACTTGATTAGTAGCGACTTGCTTGCCTTCTCTCACATTAGACATTGACTTAGGGCAGTCTTTCATTAAATGACCACTCTCATCACACCCATAGCAACCATCTCTACCGGCCAAGCACCTACCCTCATGTTTCTTACCAAACCTAGGGCAAGTTTGTCGGGAGTACCCATTGCTCTTTTCATACACAGGATTACTACAGTAGTCTGAAAGACTTGTGTTGATTCTTTGAAAAAACCATGTACATCAGACCCTTCAATTTCCATCCTAACACTCTTTCTCTCCTTCTTAAGCTTGGAATCTTCTATTTGTTGACCAAACATCATTAGTTGGGATATATCTATATCATAAACAAGCAAAATAAAAAAAACCCTCTTCTTCAACTAGTTTGGACACCCCCTTCATGAACCTATTCATCAAGTTTCTAGGGTTTGCTACCAAGCTTGGATCATAATTAGACAATTGATCAAACATAAAAGCATACTCCTTAACACTCAACTTACCTTGCTTAATATGTATGAATTTCCCCAACTTTGCCTTCCTCAATTACCTACGAAAGAACATATCAAGGAAACCTGACTTAAAATTCTCCCACTCTATGGGACCCGCCCTTACTGGCCTAGAATCATTCCATTTATCATACAAAAATTGAGCTACATCTTTCAATTGATAAGCGACTAGCTCCTCTTTCTCTCTAGAAGTCAAACCCATAATAGCATAAGTCTTAAAAAACCTAATCTATGAACCCATTTTTATCTTTCTCACACCTTGGAGACACTCAATTTCAGAGGATTCATTCTCAATAACTCCGTAATTCTATAAGCATTCATCCCCCTATATGATTTGGTACTACCTCCCTATTGGGTTGGACCATCAAGGCTTGAGCCAACAAGTTAATAGAATTCCTAAACTCCCCTAGAGTAACATTCCACAGTTAAGGAGCATTAGGAACATGTGGACGGACTTGATTCCATTGGGGAGGAGCCTATTGATTCTCCATGCCATCTCCTTCCCATACAGCGTTAGACCTAGTATAGTCATAAACAAAAAAAATAAATTAGGCAAACATTTGAAGAAGGGTTTACACAAGCAAAACAATATGACATGAGTTGAATAATGAAAAAGTGAAACTTTCTAATAATCTCATAGAATCCTACTCATAGGTATGTCGTGACTCACGCCGATAAATATGACTATACTAGACATGGTATAAAGACATCCTAAGACTATTTCATAACCTTATGCTCTAATAAAAAGTATGTCACGACCCAACGTACACCCTAGAAGATAGGGCATCCTTCAAGTCAGAAAACGGGGTACATAACTTCTTAGAGATCTTGTACAAGCCCTTAGACATCATTCATTGCATAAATACATATGAGCACTATGCCCCTAGGCCACCTCAAAGCACACTTGTGCAGTGCATGTGAAGCATCCGTTTCTACCTCACACACTAAGCATATCTTAAAGTCCCCCTTATTCTTATTCATTTTAGCTAAGGAGTATATAGTAGACCTACTTCATATTGACAAGGAACTATCATATTAAGTCAATCATGTCATGGAAAGCAACCATACTCACTACCCAAGTTAAACATACATATCATAGTGGTTTTGTCGTAGGTAGCATTAAGTTATACTTGTGCCATGTATGGATCGCATCTCATACTACTATTGACACAAAGAAATCCTCTAGAATGACCTAATCCGATATAACTTATCTTTCAGCATTGTCTATTAAGATTAACTTACTTTCATAATAGACCTACTACAATAGAAAGTAACTCATCATACTAACCAAGCTAACTTAGGAAGAACACAACCATCTTAACGACCAAGATACCATTCATGTAAATGCAAAATAATCCATCGGGGAGAATGAATCCTTAATACTAATCTATCATGAGAAACTAATCCAAAGCTATTTCATGAAAGACACCTTACATTCAAATCAAGATAACATTAGGAGAGTATAGGCCTTTCCCCTAAAGCTACCATGATCAAGCATCCTATCACTACAAGACCAAGCTAAATATGAGAGGGTTTACTTCCTTCATCCTCAGATACTATGAAGGTCATGACGTCAAGCTACAATGAGTAATTCAAATCAAGCTTCTATGAGATTTCAATATCTCAAACTATATAGAGTATTTCAACTCAAGCCTCCTTGAGATTGACTATCTCATACTACCCTTGATATATACCATCTTAAGCTATAATGTGATCCACCATTTGAAGCTATCATACCTTGGCCTTATATCACAAAGTCAATTATACCTGATGTGATCATGAAATCTATCATCAAGCTAATCTAGTTCATCACATCTTCATTCATCTTAGGTTCTTACGTAAACCTATAGTATATCTATTTTATAGAACTTTATTCTCCTAAATTGTTCAATATATAAGTGTAGAACAAAGCATCATCCCAATTCCTTCATAATAACTTCACCCCCAAATCCCTAGAATCAATAGTATGTAAGACCATAGATGACTACTAACCTCAATTCATCATGATCTTTGTTAAGTTACATGCTTACTTCAAAGTACATCTTCGCATACATCATTACATGTGTGCAATTCCATATTTACATGTCACGACCAACCTAGATCTATTAGTCCTAGTTCAATTCATATCTAAGTGATTCAATATTGAACATTATATAATACAATTGAATGAAGAAGATCAACTTAGAAACTTCATCTTGCCTCTACTGCCCTAAAATCACAATGATGACTTTCAACATCAAATAATACAATTAACCTTGAAAACCTCATAAAATTATCACATAAACATAATTGAATTCTTCCCACTAGATTGTGATCACAATCAAGACTTACCTATAATGCATGTACAATCCTCTCTCGATTGGGGTTCTTTGAATTCACAATTAAGGAAAACTAGAGGGAATCCGTGAAGGGAAGAACCCATGGATCAATAAGATTCTAAGAGACTTTACACTATCTTGAATATTTGGTAAAATTCGACATAAGAGCATCCTCCAACTTCTCTTCTTCCTCTTCTATGGTGTTCTTAAGAGTTCTTCGGTGAAAGAGACGTTTTGACTTTGGGTCTTGAGTCTAATTGGATTTATTATTGTTTAAACACTCATAAAATACTTAAAACCACCTTAAATAATAACCCATGCATGTTATTTTGCGTGGGTTGAATTTCCCAACTAACCCCTTCATTTCACAGAACACAAGCGGAATCTGAAGATCTAAACGACGCCTACAGTCGACATGACGTTATTCATACGACAAGAACCCTACCTCAGGTAGGAAGTTGGTTATTGATACCTTGAATTTGGGTTCTCAAATCTTAAATTCTATCTGTGGAGTGATACCCCAATCGACGGGGCATAACTTGCACCACGGGTCGTCGATTGACACTGCCAAGGCAGTGTGCGACCTACTTTTCGGTCCTCCTTAAGGAACCTTTGCGTGGTTTTTGGGGAGTCGTGCATAGATTATTTCACCCTTAATACGTATTTTAATATGTTATGAACCTTCCTTACCAATTTTATCTTCAAACACCACATAAAACCTCATGGAATATTCTAAGGCACTCTACCAAATCTCAAGGCTAATTTTCAAACGTCATTAGACGTTCTTGGGTATTTCACCTCCAAACATATCAAAACTCTATATACTAACTCTTTATAGTATATTTAGTAATATTAGGAACTCATAATCTCATTACACATATGTTAGGCTCTTTTTTGTCTTAATACATTTTTGGATCCTTACTATATTCTTAACATGGGAAACAGTCGTCCTCTGACACCTTCTTAATCACTTATTTAAAGGACCTAATATAAAATTGAATACCATCATACATACGTTATCCATGATTCCACATACCCAAATCAAGGAAAACAATTCAATACCAAGCGAATCACAACTACACATAATCATATAAAGACCTCATGAAGAGACACCTTAACCACCACTTGGGAATAAGCCATACAAGTCTTTCTAACATCAAATTTTTCATCATTAAGAGAAGCAACAAAGCAATTCATAATCATATGAAATTTTGGAAAAAATATTTGTAATTTACTAATGAAACACGTACCAGAGAATGATATAAGAAGATCATTCTTATAACCCTTGGATTGGAGAGCATAGAAACTATTCCTCTTTAGAAGACTATATTCTACTTGATTAGTAAATACTTGCTTGCCTTCTCTCACATTAGACTTTGGCTTAGGGCAATATTAAATAATATTACCTCTCTAACCACACCCATAATAACCATCTCTACCGGGCAAGAACCTACCTTCATGTTTCTTACAACACCGAGGGCAAATAAGTCGGGAGTACTCATTGCTCTTCTCATACATAGGATTACTAGAGAAGTCTTGTCCGAAAGAAATGTGTTGACTAATAGAACGAGCATGTCCATCGGACCCTTCACTTTCAATCCTAACTCTCCTTCTCACCCTCTTAAGCTTGGACTCCTCTATTTATTGAGCAAACATCATTGCTCGGGAGATATCCATATCATGTATAAGCATTGCCATAAAACACTCTTCTTCAACTAGTTTGTACACCCCCGTTATGAACCTATTCAACGCGTCTTTAGGGTTTTCTACCAAGATTGGATCATACTTAGACAATTAAGTGAATTTAAAAGGATACTCCTTAACACTCAAATTGCCTTTCTTGAGATTTAGGAATTCCCCTAACTTAGCCTCCCTTGATTCCCTAGGAAAGAATCTATCAAAGAAACATGACTCAAAAGTCTTCTACTCTATGAAACCCTCCTTTACCATCCTACATTCTTTCCATTTCTCATAGAAAACTTGAGCTACATCTTTTAATAGATATTCTTCGACCTCCGCTTACTCCTTAAAAGTCAAACCCATAATAGAATGTGTCTTATAAACCTCATATATGAACCTGTTTGGATCTTCCTCCACCTTGGAGCCACTAAATTCCGAAGGATTAATCCTCATGAACTCCCTAATTATATAAGAACTCATCCCCTTTATAGGGTTAGGAACCACCTCCCTATTAGAATGGTCCGTCAAGTATTGAGATAACAAGTTCATAAAAGTCCTAAATTCCTCTAGAGTAATATAACCTACTTGAGGAGCATTAGGAACTTGAGGATTGACTTGATTCACTTGGGGAGGAACCTCATGATTGTCCCTGACATATCCTTCCCATCTAGCGTTAGCCTTAGTATAGCCATAACCTTGAAGAAATCATAGTCAAACATTAAAAGAAGGGCTTACTCAAGCAAATCTCTATGGAACGACTAGAAGAATGAAAAAGTGACACTTTCCTAAGAATCCCATAGCTCCTACTCATAGGTGTGTCCTGACTCACCCAGATGAATAAGACTATACTAGACGTGGTTTAATACATCCTAAGACCATTTCATAACCTTATAATCTAATACAAAGTTTGTAAGAACCCAAAGTACCCCCTAGAAGATAGGGTGTCCTTCAAATAAAAACACGGCGTACTTGACCTCTCAGAGATCTTGTACAAGCCCTTAGACATCATTCATTGCATAAACATATGAAAATCAGCGCAAAATTAAAACTTTTATTTCAAAACATAATGCAGAATCATTTCATAAAACTTCTAATATATGTCTCAAAAAACATTTGTGACATCAAGAATAAAATAGTCTTGGGTCAACGCCCATAGAATTCTAAAACATAGGTTTGAACATAAAGACATCATAGTGGTGGTATTCTCAGATGATATAAGGATCACCAATCTTCACTTCTTTAAAGTCTTGGAAACTCTGCCCTTCAAAGCAACCCAATCTCTATAAGACCCTAAATTCGATCAGAATGTAGTAAAAATATGTGTTAGTACGAAATATACAAAGTATGGAAATTATCATACAAAATCATAAGTTATCTCAAAGGAATAGTCAATAATTGATATAATAATAAGAGAAAAAGACATAAGCATAACATCAATAGTAAATCATCATAAATCATATAAGAGTTAAGACTTAACTCATTGTCTGTTTAACTGAAATGAGTTACTTCATAATCCACCTCCAAGTATACTTGTCCAAGACTAAGGTAGCATCCTATACTACTACCAAAGCTATGTACATCTCTTTGCTCATTCTTCATCATAACTTACTATCATAAGTATGACATTTAAGTTCATCACAACATATGAGCACTATGACCCTAGGACACCTCATAAACCAAACTTGTGCAATGCATATTAAGCATTCCATTCTACCTCACACACAAAGCATATCTGAAATTACCCTACTCTTAGTCATGTTAATTTAGGAGTCTCTAGTAGACCTATTTCATATTTACAAGGAACTATCATTTTAAATAAATCATTACATGGAATTCAACCATAGTCACTACCCGAGCTAAACATACATATCATACGGGTCATGTCATATGTAGCTTCAAGTATATTTGTGAAATGTGTTGATAGCATCTCGAACTATTATCCCCATTAAGTACATCTCTAGACTAAACTAATCCAATCTAACTTATCTTGCAACCTAGTCTATTAATCTCAACTTACTATCACAATAGACCTACTACAATTGAAATCATCTCACCATACTAACAAAACTAACTACGGAAGGATACAACCTTCTTAACAACCATGCAACCAATCATGTAGATGCAAGATAATCCATATGGGATCATGAATAATCAAACCTAAGATATACTGAGTAACTAATTCAAAGCTATTTCATGAAATATACCTTACAAGCAAATCAATCTAACATTAGAAGAGTATAGGCCTTTCCCCTAAAGCTACCACGAAATGGCTTTTGCCAAACTAAGTCAAGCTATCATGATCAAGCATCCTATCAATACAAGACAATCTAAATATGAGAAAGTTTACTTCTTCCATCCTAAACTACGATGAAGTTCATCACCTCAAGCTACCATGAGTAATTCAATTCAAACTTCCATGATATTTCAACATCTTAAGCTACCACGAGTTTTTCAACTCAAGCCTCCTTGCGCTTTACTATGTCAAGATAATATAGTTGTTCATGTCTTGATTCATAAAGTGATCATAAAATCCATTTTCAAGGTAATCTAGTTCATCATATCTTGATTCATTTTAGGTTCTAAGGTCAACCTAGAGTACATGTATGTGAAGGAACTTTCTTCTCCTGATTTGTTCATGTGTAAGTGTTGAATAAAACATCATCCCAATCCATTCATAATAACTTCACCCCCAAAGGCATAGCATCAAAAGCATACTACTTCCGTATCCACTCTCCTTGTGGTTGTCCTACTTGTATTTATATCCTATAAACACAAGAAAAGATATTAAGAAAAAGAGACTTAATGAAATCCACTCTATGGCATGAATTCAAGATGTATCAATGAAGTGTAGATTCTAACCTCATATAGCCTCCCATTCATAGATGTGTCGCGACTCACACCTATGAACAACACTCTACTAGATGTGGCCTTATGAGGCTTTTAACCGTAGGTACTATTTCACAACCTTATGCTCTGATACAATGTTTTTAACGACCTGACAGCACCCTTTAGTATAGATTCAACACATAGGGATAAAAACAGAAGAATTTCAAACCTTTTTCAAGAAATCAACAGACTTAAGAGTCAACACATTTATAGAAGAGTCTGTACAAAAAAAAATTCTAGTCTCATAAGCCAACATAGACCCAAACCTTAAGAATATCAAACTTAGGGACACGACTTGTTACATTGAATGAATGATACAAGTATCATACAAATGTCTTAACTAAATAAAATAAGCATAAGGATTCTTGTCCTAGAAGAATGAGGAAATACCTAAATCTTAAGTGAATTAGAATGTCCCAAGCTTAAACTTTAGAGATCACTTACTTGCACACACCTACACTTTGTAAAAAAATTAAATAAAATATGGAATTAGTATAATTAAGAACTATGTACGATGACCATGCAAGAGTGATGAAAAAAGCGACATTTATTTTATATAAATTATTTTCATGCTATATTTGTAAACCTTCATATACCAAGTGCAAAGGACATAATCCAAGTAAACATCCACATATAAGAAATATTCAACTAGCATCAATAGATAACACCAAATTCCACATTCATTAAATAAGACTTTCATGATTCGGGCACTATACCTAAGGTTACTCTAAGATCAACCTAAGTAAGAACATGAAGAGACCAACCATACACCCTATTCATGTGCACCTATGTTTTCCTCAGAGCCAACCTAGATAAGAACCTTCCAAATTCAACATACTATCAGTAAGTGAACATTATTCATTTAATCCATTAAGGAGACAATTAAACAAGTAGGGACTTCATATAATGGTCTTAGAAAACCTAGGGAACTCACTCTAACAAACTTCAAGGCCTACTCGTGTCATGAGTAGATAGCATCCCATACTACTACCTGACATTGTAGAACCTATCCAATAGTAAAAGTGATCATCCCACATGATTGTAATATGCATTAACCGACATAGACTATACTAGCTTGGCATTAAATTCAGTGTCATAAGACCCCACACCATGGAAGGTGTTGTACTTCCTACTAAACAAGAAAAAATTAGGGAATTAGAGGCATCATGGGTTCATGGAGTTTTTCACTAGAAATATCAATAAAACTATAATATAATCATAACAGATTTTTTGAAACTATTTAAAGCAAGAACCAATGGATTTGAGGAAGAATTCCTTTTTTTCATATCCTTTGGAAAACATGAAAACCATTTGAAGATTGTCTCTAGAGTGAAATATAACTCTAGATAAAGAGTCATCGTACCTAGTATTGTGAATCCCACCAAAAAGAAAATAGAAATCAATGCAGATTTTCAACCTTAGCTCCAATTTTACCTTAATACTCCATAGAAATTTTAGAGAACTTTCGTACGGAAAGATTTTGAGTTTTGCAGAATGAAGTCTAATTCTAGGTTTTAGTATTTCAAATAACTCATGAAACTACAAACTAAATGAAATAAATATCCCCAAATTTATTTAGCTAAGGGTGGAATTTACAAAACCACCCTTGGCTGGGCCGAAATAATGCAGAATTGAAGGTGCCTCCCCATGACCCCAACTACAGACCGTAGGTGGGTTGACGGCCTATCCTGCATAGGCGTGGTAATTGTCTATGGCTTTTCTATAAGTGTCAAGGCTCCATATACTAAGGTATGACCGATGGAGGCATTTTACTCAACGTCAATTGACCTACTAGTTGTAAGTCACCCCTATTTAAAAGTTTTTGGGTGTAATCCATGCGTCCTCATCAAGGACCCTTAGGGTAGTTCTTGAGGTGTCGTACCCGAACTTTGAACCCCTGAAAATGACCTTATACACAGTAGGGTAACCTATACTTAAAGATTATTATTCGAATGTGTTGTTTGTCCCATTACTTTCGACCTCAAAACTACTCAAACAAGACCTTAATTTATCATTAATTTACCAAGTTATTAACTCAAGAAACTCATGTTAATATTGTAACACCCTAAAACTAACTAAGTTGAACTAGAGCTTCCTAAATGTTTCATGAGTTAATTTTTTTAAAAAAATGATTAATAATGATGTTTTAAAGGATTTTAATAGGCTTGGTGATGTTTAGAAGTCAAATGTCCAAGAAAGTCTATGAGGTTCGAAAAGAATGGTTTACAAAGTACTTGTGTGTCCTCGTGTGTTTTAGCGCGTTTTACGTATTCGTTTTAATAAAAATTGATGTGTGATAATACTAAGACCTATATGCCCTTGTCTAGGGGTTTATGTTCTATGTAAGACTTCACCTAGGACCCACAATTGTCCCTAGAAGAGGACCCCAACATTTAGGAAGAAAACTTCCTAGTTCATTATCCCATCGACGCCCTTCATCAAGGAGTCATCTTTCTATTCACGGGTCGTTATTTGGGTTCATAGATCCCCCTTTAGTGGTGGGAGCTTAACCCCCATTGAAAATATTCTGAATCCATCGACGCCTCAATTGTAAGTACCGTCGACCAGACGACGTTCAGTAGAAAGGGGTTGTTGATTGGAACCTTTAAAGGTGTCACGTTTTACTGCCTTGGCTTGGGGTGTTCTGTAAATTCACCCCAAGACTTTTATGAACCTAGGATTATTATTTTAGGGGTTTTAAAGTATAGTAAAATGATTTTAAGTTATAGACCTAGAAAATACCCCTCATTTAAAATATTAAAACTCTCTCTCTAAAAAAAGACTCTCCCACAATCCCATAAAAACTTGGACTCAAAGAAGGGCTTGGAGGGCTTCTAGTGGACGTGTTCTTTATTAAAAATTAGTGGCTTTCTTCTAATTGAGGTACGGTAGTCATCCTTGAACTATCTTACATACAAGCAGTCATTTCTAAAAGATTCTAAAAAGGGTTCCCAAACTCTATCTTCTTCTATCTTTTACTCTAAGCGTGGGTCTTCATATAATTTTTTTAAACTATTCAAATATGTTTTTGTTTATTAGGAAATCTTTTTCAACCTTCCTAGGAAAATCATCACCTCGTTATTGGTTTTCGAAGGAGGTAACTCTTGAATTGCTTTGATCTTAGAAGGGTCAAGGTCGATGCCCTTTCTACTGACTATAATACCCAACAACTTTCTAGCTTGCATTTCAAAATATTAGGGGGATTTGGCTTCAAATTCACCTACCTAGATGAACAAAGTACTTACTCAAGTGAGTTAAATTATCTAAACTCTCATGGAATTTTATTATGACATCATCTATACACACATCAATCCCCTTATGAATCATATCATGAAAGACGGTTGTCATAGACCTCATATAAGTAGCACCAATATTCTTTAGACCAAAAGGTATCACATAATAATGATATAAACCTTAAGGCTTAATGACGGCTATCTTTTTTTCTTTGTCTTTATTAATCAGGATCTGCTGATAACCCGCATAACAATCCACAAACAAGTGCATCTCATGTTTAGCACAATTATTAATGAGAATGTTGATATTTGGCGATAAAAAATTATCTTATAGGAATATCTTAATTGAAATTTTTATAATCGACAAAAATTTTGATTTTTTAATCTTTCTTGGAAACCTAAACATGGTTGTCTAACCAAGCCAGATATTGCTTAACTTCCACTACTTTGAATTTAATCTTCTTTGTTATGTCACATTTAATCATAAACTCAGCTCTAGCTTGAATTTGCAAGCCTTCTATTGTACCTGATTGAAATATGATTGATAAGAAACTTATGAGACACCATCTTTGTACTTAATCCTCGCATATCTTTGTAAAACCATGCAAATACGTCAATGTATTCTCTAAAATAGTATACCAGGTCCCTTCTCTGAGATTCAATTAGAAGGGAAACTTATTCTCACTTCTTTAGCACACTCCTCATCTCCTAGATTCATCATGTTGGTTTATTTTAGATTCGTCTTGGGCTTGTTCTCAAATTATTTAAACTTCTCAGCAACATTTTCGAGTATCGAATTTTAAACTTCATAGTCCCCCCATTCATCATCATGTGCCTAATTTTGTTCATTTGGGTCATAACATGACACGATATTGATAGGTATTAATTTATTATGAATGAAATCATACACAAACAAAATCAGAAAGACAAAACATAAACAAAAAACTAAATAAACAGATTTTTATAATAGTGGATTTTAATTTAAAATCAAAACAACCACAAACTTTGGCCAAGGCCAAACGTCATTTATCCTTGCTAAAACTTTACGTGGCAATTTAAAAACACAAACAAGTAAAAACCACATGAACGGTGGATCTAAGGCCTCTTCCGGGCTACCACCTATTTTTAGAACAGACATAAAAACATGTAATTTCTACAAAAATGAGTGGGGAATCAGAAATTTCATGGAGGTCTAATTTTACAGCTGATATCATGACCTGAGTCTAGACCCTATATGCGACACGACGTACATGACTCTTAAAAGTATCATACAAGTCTCATAGTATGTCATTGCTTACGGTACTTAAAAAAAGTGTGGAATTTAAAACATTTCTTTTATAAATCCAAAAACTAAAAAACATTAAAAAAGCATAAAGATATTATCTCACATTGCAATCTAACTAATATCTTGAAAAAATAAATAGGGCACGACGCTTGACAATAGAAGTCTAACAAATGTTTTATTGCATGGAAAATACTCAAACATCAAAAGTACTTTTTTCTCAATCTATGAGGACATACCACTTAGTATTGGAAAAATCTCAATCCAAGCTTCAACTAGAGAGAATCACTTAAATGACAGAACCTCCTCTTTTCTTAAACATAAAAGAATATGGGTTAGCACGATTAATTACTAAGTATGATAGTCATGCAAGAATCATGCTTATAGAAGACTTTTTTTTCAAAGTCATGCTTTTATGGCAATTTGAGAAAACTTCAAAAACTATAGTATAAGAGATATAATATAACAAATCACCAACATACAAGTCATTTCTTCACATTTAAAACATAATCAACGTATAAACCACTTCATTACATTAAGTATTCCCCTCTAGTAAGCTACAAGCTATACTAACGGCAATGTATGAGTAGTGTCACATACCAGTATCACCACTACATACCACATCAAGGTCACAAAGAGTGAACTTTCCATTTGACTTTTTGTGCTTATTTTCACGCTCGTGATCAATCACACTAACCTAAAGTCTTAGTGTCTATGAATCGAAGCTAGATTAGTAACTCATCCAATGGTTGGGGTCGTGTCCCAAGAAAGTTATATTGAAAGTACTAGCTTCTTAGAAATCCATTATTAATAGTGAGAGTTTAAAACATATTTTAACATTAAAAGAAATTAAAATCAGTTTTTATACAAAAGTTCCAAATATAAAGATTTTTTTGTCAAAACTAGTAAAATAGAAAAAATGAAAAGGGAAATCATGTGTGGGAGAAAGTTCTTGGGGTGTGATCGCTATATGTGAAGATAAAAGTGCTGGGTACATATTTTTGGTAGATAAATTTCGCAAGAAAATTGTGACTAGGCTAAGCTTTAGGTGAAATAAAGTTCCCTCTCGGGAAACATATCGTAAATGAAATGGGTTCCTCTCAGACACCCGATAATCTAAATTATCCAACCTACACCTTATCCACATTTTCTTTTTTGACAAGAATGCTAGGGTATGTGACTTGGGCTCACCCTCTCGGGATGAACCTTATGTTGACCCACTCCTTAGAGGATCAGTCTAGTGGTCTTAGTTTCAAAACCTCTCTCCCAAGCAAGACAAAAACACATGGGTGATTTTGTATTTGAAACTACAAACCTATTAGATTAAACAACAACCACTAGGTGAAATCACCATTAAAATTCAATTGGAGCTACAAGCAAGCAAGACCCAACAAATTATTCAACCCATAATTGTTAAACCACAACCCAAGAATGGGGTTTTTAGCTACATATCAAGCAGTAATAAAATACACTTAAAATAATAAAACAATCAAGTGGATATAAGAGATTAAAACTTAAAGTAGAAAAGAAAGGTAAATGGAGAAGACTCCCTTCCAAAGTTTGAATAAGAACTTCTTTCTTCAAGCTTCAACAAAACCTTCTCCAAACTTCAGAGAAAACTTCAGAACAAAATTTCTATAATAAAATATCAAGTGTAAAAAAAATTTCACTCTCTATATGAATATCTCTAAATAATAAAATAATTCATTATTTATGGACTTTAGAATGGTGTTGGCAAATCTTTTTGTGATAGTTGGTCGTGATTCGGTGAATATCCCTTTGTTCAGTCCGTCGCCGATTGCATGATGCTTTCCTTGTTCATGTGTTCTTCATTGATGGACGGTAATTTGTTTTCTTTGTGGAACTGATCAGCGATGTGTCGACTCCTACTTTTGGGTTCTTTTGATCAACTTCCTTCAGGGATCACTTGCTGTAATAGAAGGTGTACCTTTTCTATACGGTGGATCGTCAAATGTGTTTGGTGATGCGCACCTTTGCATCTTCAGTTTTTTTTCTCATTTTTGCACCGTCAATGACCTTACAAAATTCTCAAATACCTTAAACCTAAGAGATTTTATCAAAAATTTATATAAAATAAACAATCGAGGACACTATTTGCATTTAAATAAGGCTCTAAAGGGGTCCAATTTGAGGACGTATTTGCTTGTCCTCAAGTGACACTTGTTATACACCATTACAAAGATTATCGAGCTCACAATATTCTCTACTAATGCAAGCTCAAGCTTATCAAAAGTTTTGCATGCCCTTACATAAAGAATGATTCTATTACAACACACTGAGATTTATCTACTTAGGATGAAGAATCTAATACAACCCTCAGACTCCCAAAGCAAAACCCAATGCATGTTTTCACCCATAGGTTTGCCCTTTATTTTCCAATTAACTTTCGGTTTGGTTCACTCTAGATCAAAAAAGTCTTTCTAAGGCTTATAATATGGGCTGAGTGTAAATTTATAGTCATTTAGGGTTGGTCGATTTTTCATGAATGAGATGTGACTTTCTCAAAAAAAAAATTCTTTGTTTATCAATCCTTAGTCAAGTGCCTCTAATTCATCTTTTTATCTTCTCCATGGATTGCATGGAAATCCGACTTCTTTATGTGCTTTCATTCTACAACCTTCTTTTTATTTCTTTTATTTTTCTTTTCCTTTTTCTTCCTTTTTTGTATATGGAAGGTTTCCATTCTTATACAACACTATGGGTTTGTAATACTTTTCTTACACTTCATGTCTTCTCTTTTCCCTTCTTACCACACCCCCAACTTAGGGTTTTTTACCTTTGTTGGCTATTCACTTATATCAACACTCAAACCAAACAAGACAACACACTTTAGCTAGTCTTCAATGGTAATTTCAAAAGAAATGATTCGATAATTGGTTAATCACAACGAGATGATAAAACTTTACATATCGTCTATGTAAATTCATTTGTTCTTGTTGTAACTGCACATTCATGTTTGTTCAATTGAGAGAATTTTTAGGTAATCGGTATTGATCATAATTGAGACTTAAATTTGTACAATAACAACCAATTTCAACACAAGAGGTGGAAAAATTTTCAAAAGTAAAAATTTTTGAAAGGGTCAAAATTATTTTGAAATCAGGACCCTAAATGAGAGTTATAAGCTCAAACAATCCACAAAAAGTAGATTTAAGAAAACAATTTAAAACAGACAACCCATCTCAAATCAAACAAACATTTAGCGAAAAAAAAGGTGTCCCTCACCCCACCACAAATAAAAGCATTTGTCCTCAAGTGCAAATAAAATACCCAAAACAAAAGTCAAAAAATATAATATATAGGGTTTGATATAGGAGAATCCTGTCTAATCCTAAAAACCATAGTTTCCACCAGAAGATCGATCTCCATCAAATCCAACAAGTATTACGCTTGAATGTGAGGCTTCAAGGGTTATATTCATTATGATTGCAACAATCTCTTCCCCATCGTTTTGTACAGCTCTCTCATTTTCTATAAGAATCTCTTTTTCAAATTCTTCTTCTGAGCCATGATCGCTAGTTCCTCTCTACGTCCAGAAGTAGTTTGAGTCATCTTCGATGAATCTTCAATTTCCACATTTCCAAAAATTGTGAACATATCAAAATATTTTAAGTAGTCCGATTCCTTTTTAAGCTTTACAATTTCAGCTCGTAGGACTGCAACATCTTTTTTTCCTCCTTTGTCTTTTTCACATATTGATATCCTTCAAACTAAATTCTCAATTATTGCATTCAATGGTACCATTGTAACATTGAGAAAATTTTTATATCTAGTGAAGATCCCAATAGGTCTTTAAAAATGTGTATTGGGGATACATAGGCATTCTAATGCCCAATATTGAGAAATATTGGGTATAGTATAGAAAACTGGCTAAGGGCTAATAGAAAATTTCTATATAATACCCAATAAGCAAAATATTAGGCATATTAGAAATATTGGCTTAAAGGGTGTTATCCATATATCTAAGTATTAATGAGCTTGTTTAGGAAATCTACCTGCAATGAAGACCCTAAGCTAAGATTCAGAAATTTATCAGTTGCAAACACATCAGGTACAACAAATCCAAGTGTCAAGCTTAATGCACTAAGTACATAACCATTTAAAATGATCATATAGAGTGAACAATGCCCAAGGACATAGTAAGGGTCTTTCGGACAATAAGTAAACATTTCCAAAGAAACCATAAATAATAGTTATTTAGGAAAGTACAACAAACATATGTGTAATCACATTTACAAGAGAGGTGAAGAAGTGAACAAAGGAGGTTATTACCTAATCGAATTTTTTTAGGGTAGTTAAAGGGAAAACATGCACAAGGGACCACTCCATGTGGGTCCTAACTTCCTAATCAAATTCTAGACTCTAACACAGTTCCCTAACTAGCTAAATAACCTAGTACCAAAAGAAATAAAATAATTAGTGCACCCGACAACCTTAGACTTAACTGGGTGACACTAACCTAGTAACTAGTTAAAGAGACAACCTAGTACCTAACGTAGGATGGTCCAAAAGGTTTTTTATGGTCCTAAAAACATAGGGATACATTAGTCATTACACCAGAATACATAATTTATTAATTTAGAAGCTTAATTCATAAATTTAAAAGGGCACAACTGAAATCACAATGAAATTTCCTGATTTCGGTAAAGAAAAAAAAAACATCCTAGTACCTAACCTAGGATGATCCAAAGGGATAGTTATGGTTATAACGACATAAGGGTGATTTATTAATTATACTAGTTCACCTAATAAAATATATTATCCATTTAATTAATTTATTTAAACGGTTCAAACCGAAATTCTTACACTAACCTAGTATAACTCAATAAACATCCTAGTACTTAACCTAGGATGTCCCAAAAGAGTTAGTTATGGTTCCAATGAATTAGTTGTACCTTAGTAATTACCCTAGGTACCTTAATTAATTAAATTAGATATTTAATTAATTAATTTAAATTTTCAAAACGGAAATCCTAGGAAAAAAATTCTTATTTGACTAAGTATTGTGTTTTCCTTGTTCTAGTCAATCTAGGAGGGGCTTTTTAGAAATTTATTAATTTATTTAGTTAATTAACTTATTAAACCCTAAGTTAAATTAGTCAACATAATTTACTAAGAATTATACTCACGTTCAAACTCAAACAAATACACAACGTAAAACAGTAAGCAAGCGAGCAAAAGAAATCAGAAAATTCCACTGATTCTCCTAGGAGTTTTCACGTTTTCTCCAAGTTTTCATTAAAGGTGGTATTCATATATTAAATTATACTTAAGGTATGGATTTATATCCTAGACCCCTTTCTCCAAGATAATTTTCTTTCCCACGAATTCAACGGTCTTCAAATTAGCGTTGTTCCTGCTCTCGTCGAACTCCTTGTCCCTAGTATCATTTTTGATTTAAATGTTGAATAGGTTAGAGATAATGTTGTTTTTATGTGGTGCTGGATGTTCTTAACATGTATTATTCTTTAATTATGAGTACCGAATGAACCTATAAACTTGTAGTCGCGTAAAGTTAATATTATCATGAAAACTACGAATCGATGATATGCTAAGAACGTCCGTGATTGTGTGAGGTGATTTATGTGTCTTAGCCAAATGTCGAATTGATGTGGTTGTGAAGTTATGAAGATCATAAAGTCATCAAATATTAATATTGTGTTGTCCAATATGTCTTAAAAGCATTTCCCTAAAGTCATTAACTAAGATTGGTTAAGAGAATGATACTATGCTAAGATGTGGCCGAAAATGTTATGTATGAACATAATTACGGTTTGTTGTGCATACCAGCTGTAAATTTGACTTGTGGATGATGTTGTATTCGTTAAATTATCATACTATGTTGTTCAAGATGTTTAAAAACATTATGCCTAAAGTTATGTTATAAAGTTGGCTTAAAAGATCTCCATGAAATCACATTTGAATGAATTCTTATCTTATGCCAATAATTTGGGGAATAAATTGGTTGTTCAATAAAAATTGCTACAACATTGCTTTCAAAGAATTATGGCAAGATTGACTTACTAAAATGATGAGATTAGCTATGGTACATACATGAAATTAATTGAATTGGCCAATGATATTCTCATGACAAGTGTATAGTGGAATTCTGATTTGTTCCAAACAATTTGCAAGTAAAACATATGTCTAATCATATTACTTTTAAAATATGGGAATTCATACCAATCTCTACATTAATGAACTCATAACATAGGGTATATCAATCAATGGAACAATTCTCAACATACCCTATCCACACGAACTTGTGAAAGTAAAAACATTGAATTGTTCTTGTAAATTACTAAAAGGTTAAAAGTTCAAGTGTAGTAAAGTTCTGGCTTATGCCAATAAGTTGCCTACAACATTATCTCCAAACTATGTAATAGAATTTGCTAACGATTCCATGAAATTATATTTGAATGAATGTTTGGCTTGTGCAAATAAATTGACAATGAAGTTATTCATAATTGTTTAGGCTAATACTAATAATATTCAAATCATGTGAGAGAGGGGAATCGAACCCGGTCTCAAGGCTAAATGTGTGAGATACATATGTCTCACACATAATAGAAAATTGAAGGCCACCAAATGGATTCGAACACGGATCAGTTTGAACGAATGTGCAAGATGTATAAGTCTTGCACAATATGCACTTAGATGATCATGAAACATTTAGCCATATATGAGAAACCCTAAAGGGGTACTAAGAGAGTAAATTACACTAAAGGCCATGTGCATGGCATATGATGTAAGTTAACCACAACATGAAGAAACAAAAATCCACGTAATGAGGTGAATAATTATGTTAAATTATGATGCTAATGAAAATGGTGATAACATAACAAGCGGCTAAGATGAATGGTGAGACAAGTCTCAGCCAAGCCTAAGTAAAGGTCACTAAAAATATTTGCCTAAGAGAGTGTTGAATATCAAGAGAGAAGTCTCAATCACATTAAATATGTAATGCAGGGACAATTCACACTTAATACGTAAAGAAGAGACGAAAAATCATCTAATGAGCTATGACTACCTCATGCTAGAAACAAGCCTCGATTATGTATGAGATGAATGTAAATAGGAACATTAAACTGAGCACCGATAGGCTAATTATGATTGGTGATGCCTTCTTTTGATAAGGACGGAGGTTCACCTGATTCTCATGAGATGAGACTGTCTACCAAGGTGGGTATGGGTTTCCCTAAATCTCCTAGTCTTTGAACTATGTTTCCACCATAGGGAACTAGCTTGGTTCAAACCTAATAAGCTAGCATGTTTTGGTTTCACTTTGACCAGTGATTCAACCATTTTTTGATGTGGGTGAGACGCCTGATTTCATGATGCTCACATGATATATGTCAGTTAAAGTTGAAATTCCTCAATGTATGAAATATAATAAAATGAACGATACCCTGAAGGTATTTGTGCAAGACAATCAGGAGGTGAAACCAGATTCAAGTAATGGCATTAGGCCATTCTTGGTCATTGCACTTCATGATCCCGATGAGAGTCTTAAACTTCATCCTAGGTATAGCTGGTTTTTACATCACCATATGAATGAATGAAATGAATAATGTGAAGTACAAATGAACGAATAAAGTAGACTCTATTTTTGCTAAAGAATGCCCTCGGGTTGAGGTCCCATATGTTGGAACCTCACTTGATATGTCTTAATGCTACAACCACGATTCTAAGATCTTGTGGATATGAAATGTATAATATATAAAACATCAAATGTATGTTATGTGAACCTATGTGTGTATGATATGTAACATATTCATGGTATGAACTTCCTATTATGAATTAGGAAAGTCCAGAGACTTGACATCCTAAGAAAGCACATCATGGCTTGTAATGACTTCTTATATGATACCAATAAATGGAAGTAGAAACATAACATTAAATAAATAACCCATAACATCCCATACACGAAAGTAATGAAATAAATGGCATGATCATTAGAGAATGACTTATGAAATGTAATGATTATATAGTGTAAATAATGAATCACTATAAGGTAGGGAAATCATTCCTTAACCCTTGGATTACTTACATCAATTCATTGTGGGTTTTGAACTAAAATGAATCATTGCACTTGTAAGTAAATCATAGGACCAAAGGAATTATTGAACTACACAAAAAGAAGAAGAAAAAGACTAAAAAATATACTAAGTCCCAAGGTAAGAGCTCTCTGGTTTGGAGGACCAAAACTTCCAATGTTCGCTCGACTTATTTTAAAATTATGTTGATGATACTAATGTTTTGTAATCATAAAAAAATTATTTGTTTTGTTTGAATGCATTAAAATACATCATATTCAAACAACAATTTACAACTTATAGATTAGGATAGTCTAGTAACTAGACTTTCCAGAAATGGCATGTTGCTTAGTAAGAGCTTTCATTGATCATGCATAGCTTTATGTATATTTGTGCATACACCCATTCTTAGTATAAGTGGTGTACTAACCCTATATAATTTACTGTTTTATAGGTGTAGGTTAGAGGACAGATTGACGACACTGGCAGCGGTTTGGACTTAAGCGTTTCTCCAGACCATTTGGTAGGTCCTCATGATTTCGAGGATGCTACAACATAGTCTATATTTAGATATAGACAGAGGTATTAAATATTGTACCTAGCGTTTCCTTCGGAGTTTATTTCAAAGCCTTTTGTAATAAGGCCATATTTGGCAAACATATTTATGATATATTCATATTCTATTTCGAATTGATTCTTATTAAAGATGGTTGTTTCATTTACGTTGATCTTACTATATGATGAAATTTAGTATTATCTATACGAAGTCTATGTAAACTTCATATTCATAGAAATTTATAAATTTTCATCTAAAATTAACCATATGAATGTGATAAATGAAAGAAGAGGTTTGTCTTCGACCTTTGAGAGGTCGACAACGCCGGTTGCGGTCCGAAATCCAGAATTCGAGTCATTACAGCCATATTATTATCAAGTGCGATTTGAATCATTTCTGGAATGGAGGTTTCGAGATTTTGAGCCAGGGATTAAGCTGACTGTACAAACAGAGTGATATAAATCAATGAAGTAATAGTGATCGTACTACTATATACAGTTGGAGAACATATCTTAGAAATTGTGCCGTAGCAGGAACACGTAATGAGTTAGCAAAAGAAAAAATGGAGCTACTTATTCCTGGAGGCCTGAAAATTTGAGTGTGTTTCGAGTCTTCTATGGATGTGGATCTACTGGCTCGGGTTCCCTTTTTTTCTTCTCTGCTTGGTCTTTAGATATTCGAATTATGTTTTCCAAATATATACGAAGGCTGAGGGAGTTACTTCGATATCATTTCTTGCATTTGTAGGAACCTTGGCACTTCGGTATAACTTAGTAATAAATATTGGGATAGGTAGAGATGAGTGGTTTTGCTTTTCCCGCATGTTGATTTTTAAAGCGATGATGCTCCCTATATTTTTCTACTTGTGTCCCATAATGAACCAAAGTCAATCAGCTTTACTATGGCGAAGAACTTATTCATATTGAGAAGGCATAATTGTGCTACTAATCAACCCAAACCGGTATCTTTCAGCCCCGTTCAAATTCTTTTTCTGCTAGCGAATTTTCCCCCTCTTGATCTGAAATTAGTGGAGCTAGCCACTTTTTAATATCATCCAGCTTCTCATTCTTGATTCAATTTTCACATTGATCTTCAATTGGGGAGACAATCCAAGAGTTCCATTTATATTTTCGTCGTTAGAAGTGACCTTCCTTACTCGGACTTCTACATAATCCACATGTTTAAAAGAAGACACCATCCTCCTATATTGAGAGAGAATTTCACTATATGCATTTTAGAATTCCGAGAACCATTTTGGGACATAGGGTTTGCATGTCCAAGTGAATATCTGGAACTTTTGGTACTTCAAGCATTCAATAATTTTTGTATGCATGGCAATGACCCTTTCCACTGATAACTCTTCACTTCAATTATGGTTCTCATCCCCTCAGAGATTGCTAGATTTTTTGACCATTGTGGAGGGATTATGCTAATTATTCTAACTCTATTACTTGTTTTGTATTTTCACTTTGAGGGTTTCTTAACTGAGATGAGTAATTTATCGTGTTTCTCTTGATCTCTCTCTTTTGGCCCTCCACTATCGCTTCCTCTGCCGAATTGGCATTATAGTTTATTTTGTTAAAATCATAAGGGCCTACATTTTTGGAAACAGAATGTGATTATTCGAGGGATTTTTATTTTCCTTTTCCCTTTGGGTGCTCAGTGCCTTTTCCTCTTTGATTTTGTGTAGTCTCGCTAAGAACAATTTCCTTTTCCTTTCTTCAAGTTGGTTGTGTGGGCATATTTGCAACATGATTGAGAATTTCAGTTGATGAGTTCGATGAAGTATTGTATTTTAGATATCTTCGCAGATTTTACCGGTGAATTGCCAAACCCCTTTGAGTATTAAGGATCATTTTGCTAACTAATTTAGCTTGATATTTGTGGTAGGTCGGGGATAAGATATAGCACTCGGCAAAACTCCGACCACTTTGGATTAGCCTGAGGGTGTCCGCAGAGAATCACAGTGCCATGGTGATTGTAAGGAATATGAAAGGGCGATCAATAATAACATCGGCAAGTTACCAACTATATTGGCGATCATAATTATGTTCACTGAATGTTACACTACTCTTAGCTCTTCAATTAAGAAACTAAAGGTGATCAAATGATCAATAGGCAAACCGTCAAAAAAAAAGGCGAGCTTAAGCCTGCTAGCCAAATAACTCTATGTGTCCTATTTTGACCCATGTTCCAAAATCATTTTTACACATTCCAAAATAAAAATTAAAATATGCACAAGTGAAATTCAAGACATATATTACACACCTCATTCTTTTTAAACATCATTTTTAACATAAACCATCACATGCACTCAAATTAATAATGGTAGGCAAAGAGTATTCATCATGTCGGATCAGATGAACACCCTTTCATAAATCAAGACAAATATTTTAAAAATCTACAGTTATAATATATAAGCATCATTAATGAGGAGAACTCTTTTACAATGACATTGATATCTTCAGAAGCTAACCTTTTCATTGTTAAGGATATAGTTACAATGCTAGGCAACCATTGAAATTTGCCTGTCGGGATTTAATCTGACTCAAAAATTCTAAAGTAAACTACAAAAATTTATGAATAACCTAGGTATTGAGTTATAGGGTTGAAAAGTGAGATGAATGGAAGAATTCTAACTTTTTTGCCATATATGTCTTTCTGAATGTGGATACTTGGGTGTGTTACAGACCTAATCTTGGCATACTACAAAGCGGTTGAATAATAATCTTCCAGCACATCAGCGAAATGCCAACCTGCTCTTTGGAATCAATGATTTTTACAGGCTTAGTGTTGTACATACATATGAGCCAAACGGCGAATTCAGCTTAATTCAACTAATCATGTTGTGAATTTCTACATGGACAATTTCTTGTCGGTGTTTCCTGATATGAATACTTTCACTCAACCATGCAACATAGCATATCATTAATCATCAAAGTAGAAGTATAATATTCTAAAACCTTTGGTTGCCTCCCAAGAAATTTTTTGTTCAATGTCATGGACCGACGTGAGTCCTTATTCACGTTCCAACCCTTGGGATTTACCCTCTAAGGATTTTCCTTTTTGTTATTGGATCAGAGTGAGGTAACACTTGATTAATAAGTGTATCATTATTTTTAATGGATTTGGCATGTGAGAAAATTATCTGATGCAACACTTTGACATTCTGTTTCATCCATTCGATGATTGTATTTTCCTTATAAATACTTTAGAGAATAAGTAGCAGCATATTATTGATACGTTCACTTTCCTTGCCAACATAACGTGTGTTTTCCAAGGAAGGTATGTATTTCCCGTTTATCCTGCATTTGACTTTCACCCTAGTTATTAAGGTTGTTATATTACTAAGTTGAGTTGGCCTTGCACTTAGTCTGAAGTCACTCTAGACTTCTTGGTTCACCTCGGATAACTTGCTGCTATGTTGTTTCGACAGAAGTACATTAAATGGCTAATTAAGAAGAAGACAAAACTAAAAGTAATGTTAGTAGTCATTAAACTATAGATAACTGAAAACTATAAGTAACTACATTTTCACGTGACACCACTCCCCGACAGCAATGCCATTTTGATTCTTTGTGCTTATTGTTGTGCTTGTAATCAACGACTCTAGACTACAGTATGAGTGTCTATAAATCAAAGATAGTTTAGTAACCTAATGAAGGGTTGGGGTCGTATCACAAGGGAGTGGTAGTGAAAGTAGTAGTTACAAAGAATTTCATTCTAAATAGTGATGTCTAAAATATTTTCAAATATTAAAAAAATTAAATTCAGTTTGTGAGACCAAAGTGTCACATTTAAAGATTTTTTTATCATAAGTAGTAAAATAGCAAAAATAAAAATGAAAATCAAGTATGAGAGAGAGTCTTTCGGGTGTGGTCGCTATATGTCAAGATAAAAGTAGTGGGTACATGATTTGGATTACTAATTTAACAAGACAATGGTAATTAGTCTAAGCTTTATGTTAAAGGAAGTTCTCTCTGGGGCAACTTACCCCATATAATATGGGTTCCTATCGGACTCCCACTAGGCTAAACTATGAAATTAACGCCTTATCCACACTCTCTCTTTCGACGGAAGAGCTTGGATATGGGACTAGGTCTTACCTTCTCGAGTTAAACATGATGTGGACTCACTCCTTAAGAGATCAGTCTATTGGTCTTAGTTTCATGACCTCTCTTTCGAGTAAGTCAAAAACACATGGGTTGTTTTGTATTTGCATATACAACCCCATTAGATTAAGCGACAACAACTAGGTTAAATCATAATTAAAATCAATGTATAAAATAAACAAGCAAGATCCAACAAGCTAATACACCCATAATTGCTAAATCACCCAACAAGAATGGGGTTTTTTAGCCACACGTCAACGAACAATCGAATTTACATCTTCAGTTATTTTACTCTGTTTTGCGCCCAACTGTCCATGCTCCTACCAAATCCTAAAATACCTTAAACTTAGGAGTTTTTATAGAAATAAATATAAATTAAACAATCAGGGGTACTATTTGCATTAAAATAGGTCCGTATATGAGTCCAATTTGAGGAATCATCCCCATTCATCCCTTCCTTATTACACCATAATCATACATAAGAGAGATAAACACTTCATAAATAATATCAAAACATTAGGACAAACATCTAAGACAACCTTAAGTCATAGTTGTGCAATGTATGAGTAGAACCCAATACTACTACCCACGCTAAATAATCCTTTGAAGTCTACATAGTCAAGGAACATTCATATTTAGCAAGTCATTTGAAAGAAGTAACTCATATTACAATCCAATTAAAGCATACTTCCTAACATATAAGCATTTAAGTCAGCCATTCTTCATTAGATTCATTAAGAACACCATTCATTATACATTAAACAAGCATCCTCATTAACATCATGATAAGAGCACATTCATTTCACTTAACATTATAAAGGAACACACCGTAACTACTCTCAAAACCTACTTGTGAAATACATACGTGGCATACCATACTATCACCCAGACTAAGTAGTGCCTTCTTGAGAAGCCATAGTTCATTAACATTTTTGTGGAGGTAATCCTTAACCGACATAGAACATGTGAAAAATTCATGGAATCTTATTGTCAGCTTCACAAGATAAGGGATTCCTACTTGCCAAAGGTAGGACCTTTTTTTTAGCATAGGTGGATCCACTACATAGACCTGTGTGGGAACATAGTCATGGGATAAGGAGATTTCTACTAGATACCCCGCTTAAGCAATGTGAGGACATCCATCTAAAGATATTTCTACTATAAACCACGCGTAAAATCACATGAGTGTTTCCATCTCATATAACTTTTTACTCAGTGCTTAGCATTATTACCCACGGAGTACTTAACATTCCTACGGGATAAGACATTGTTACTAGATACCCCACCTCAACTAACGTGAGGGCATCCATTCCAAACCCAACATTCATTTGTTGGATGTATCATAAATTCAAATATGAGAATAGCATTTAAACTAAGAATACCATATTAAGAGAAAGTCCATTCATAACATGGAATTATCATTCATTAGAGTACAATTAAGAATAACCTTTCAATATGTACTTAATTATTTACATAATCATAGAAATTCATTAATTCTTCATTCATTAGTGTATATGTATGTGTATGCGAGAAAACATTTCACATATTAAAATCATTCATAAGTGTTAATTGAGAATATGGTATCAACAATAACACTATTACATTTTATACAAGATCAGATCACTTTCCTTGAGATCACACACATATAGTTCACATCATAATCATACATAAATCATTTGAAAATATTCCCTCAAAGGATATGAATCAATATAAACCCATAAATCTAAAATACTACAAAAGATAAGCAAATTGCTATGATTCAATAACTAATTTGATATAAACAATTCAACATGATCAATCCATTACCAATCTCAAATCACAAATTAAGAATTTGGAAGAAAAAATTCGTTCAAGGGATAAATCATCTTAATTCGTAATCAGTTCAACATACTATTCACAATTCATCATATAACAGCCTTTAAAATTATTTTGTAATTGAATCTGCATATATTGAAAATTTATGATTTTAGATATACTTGGAGACTTAAAATCAACTTTGAAATTGGCTCCTCGAAAGATACTTAGTAAATGATGAATACTACCATACCTTTTACGTAATAACTCCACGAAAACCACTTGAAAAATATAAATACTTGATCTTGAGAGATTGAATACTTCAACTCCAAATGAGGTTTCTAAAGAGAGAACTTTTTTGAAGGGGGGGAGGGAGGTTTTTTATTTGGTTTTTGAAATGATGAGTTGAAAATAGAGTTTAACACTTTCAAAACCCTTGAAATACATTAATAAAACAATAATAACCGTCTATTAACTCAACTAAACAGTAAAAGAATTTACCACTCTGCCCTAAAAAAGGTCGAATGGTTGACAGCAACACAATCATGACCTAGGGACCTTAGATGGGGTGAAGCTCCGTTGGGTAGGTCATTTTTTTTTGGGCTGCAGAATCACATATTGGGGCTGACATGTGGAGGCCATCCACAGGGCATAGAAAGACCAATAGGGAGTAGGTTCCCATCTGTAGTTTCCACAACTTTGGGTAGTTTTGTTTTCCTTCCAGCTTTTCGCGTTAGGCTTTATGGTACTACTCAAGGACCCTCGGTTGATCTTTGAAGGGTCGTACCTTGATTTTTTTAACTCCTAAACTCCTCAACCTAAAATTGAGACATCATTTCTCAATATGAAACTCCATAGCAAACTTACAAACAAAATCATTAGGATCTATTTTAACCTATTCTTTTTATGGGTCGTGACAATTGCTCGTATTTTTCAGCATAACGGATGCCCGATGTCTCGATCTCATCATCGATTATTGTATCAATTTCCTTAAAAAGGCCCCATATTCCTTCTTCATGACTACCATCACCAACATATTCTCGCAGAAGTAATAACTAGTACAAATTAGGTATTGGCCTTGCCAACACTCGATCAACACACTTGTTCATAACCTCTGCATCACCATCTATGGGGATGTACCTTACACCAAGCTATGATCCTCTAGCAGGAATATAAATAGTCTATACAGTTCTTTGAAATTTTTCCCCAATCTAAAATTTGGTTCTTCACCTCTTTGAAGAATGACATTACTTATTATCTTGTACAAAGAAGACAAAGAATGTTTTAGATAGAAATCATCACTGGTGGCATTTACCAGCTCAACTGTATAGAAATTACAACCTCTCTAGAGTTCATCAACAATTGCGGTATGCCAATTTTGATGGCTCCCTTCACCATGAATGACAAATTCCTGGTCCTTCAAATATATATTTCACTTGTAGATAAGGGTAGAGGGCATATGCTCAGCCATGCAGATAAATGGTGTTCCCATAAGAAATTTTTTATTTGTATTGATGTCCATCACCTCAAACTCAACATGTAACTCAGTAGGACCTATCTGAATTCCCAAATTCATTACACCTAATGTGTTTATTTTCTATCCATTGAAATACCTCATAATGACTTGATTCTTTTGAACCTTTCCCAAGTCGAAGTTCAACTACCTTAGAGTTAATAGTTTCCAAAAAAAGAGAACAAATTCGTCATCGACCAGGGCATGATTTACAATTTTGTCTCGATACTTAATGGTGACATTCAGAGCTTTGTTAGGCATCTTGCCTTCATAAGGTATCTCTTTGTCACAAAAATTTATCTTGTGTCCTCGAACGACTTGGATTATCATGAACTCCATAGTATCACTGTTATTACCTAGGGGCACATAACTGTCATCAAAACCCTCCATCAAAGCTTGTCTATGCAATTGTGAGCTCATCAGTAAGCCCTACACATAATATGAGCTGGTTTTTCATCCTTTATGATTTAATAATCCTTCTGTTGCATTTTTCTAAGAAACTCTTCTGCCTCGGCCTCACATATTTGCCTTTTAGATTGATCCTTCTTCTGTTTTCCCTGGGTTAACTCTTGTGGTGTGTGACAATTGATTTATCAACTCATAAGTCATACTCTGGTAGTAGCTGCTTGAATAAAAAACTTACCTCAAGGGGAAATTTCTCTTTTCACCAAGTCAATAGCCTTGTGAGGCATCATAATCATAAAATCATTATTCTCCTTAATAGAAAACAAGGCCACAACTTTCTCGAGGTTATTTCTCCCAATTGAGACAATCGCCTTTTTCGTGCACCACTCCACCTTTCTCCCTATCATGTTGATATTGATGCCTCAATGGTTAGGAAGATTATTAATGTTGATGTTAGGTGCAGCGATCTAAATATTGACCACCCTCTAGTCATTTAAGTCTTCGATCTTGGGCTCCAGATTGTAATGATCTTCAGTGTCATGCCCAACATTATTGGAATGATACGCACAAAATTTATCATGTTTGTAAAATCTAGAGTTGGTGTCAACAGTCTTGGGACCAACTTGATGAATGAAATTTATCGTAGTTAATCTCTTGAATAGCTTTGTTCGTCTTTGAATGAGCGGAATGAAAATTCTGGAGGGATTCTTCTCAAACCTTGGATGAGGATTATAATTGCCTTGTTGAGGGGGATGCATTTAACGATAATTTGGCAAATTTTTTGCGAGAAGGGTCTTGATATCTTGGATAGGAACTAGTTGGGTAATTTTTTTTTTAACTTGGTAGTTTAGAGGGGTATTTTGGTAGTATGGGTTTTGCGTTTGATATATTGGGGGAGTATCTTTGTAATTTGTCTAGACATTTTCATAGTTTGGGGCAGCGTTTTAATAATGAGGAGGTGGGGTTTGGTAAACTTCAAGAAAAGTTTGCTAAACAGGGTGAGGGTTTTTGCAGGCAAGAGGGGTACTATATTGGTAATTAGAAAGAGGAGCGTTTATATAATTAAGGGAAGGTTTGATAATTAGTCTATAAATAACAAGCCGAGTGTGAAGTCTATGAAGGTCAAAAACGACTTTGGTATGATGTGGATTTTGTTAAGGGTTTCTTCCCCTCAGATTAATAATAAATAAAAGAAACATCTTCTCTTTATTATACAACAACCTCGAGGATCCAAATGAGAAAGTAACACGGGCAATCTTCTCAATTCTTAGTCCGTCTTCCATAGTTTCACCTACCTTTACTATCTTATAAAACTTTTCTCCAACGATCAACATGATCCTATCATAATACATGAGCTCCTGAACCCCAACAAATAATACAACAATTTCTTTCTATGACATAGGAGGTCGAACACTTGTTGCCTCCATTCTTCATATATACGCAAATTCCCTATAACTTTCAATTGAATTTTGCTTCATCTTCTCTATGGAATTGTTATTGGGAATGATCTCTACATTGTAAGCAAATCACTCACCAAAACCCCTAGCAAATGCATTACAATTGGTGTAACACTCCAGAATTCCATAACTTTATCTAGAGCCTGACTTGATAAAATAATCCTTAAAATAGTGTTTCTAAGCTTAAACAAAGGTAATGAACTTTATTAGGAAGTATTAGAATCAAAAAATCAAGAAATGACCATAATGTTTGGATATTTGGGAAAGTTGAGCTAGTGTACCTTCATGTATTTAAAGGGGTTTTGAGTGTCGGAATTAAGTCAAATTTCGTAAAAAGGTTTAGGTGTTTAGGGTAGGATTGTCCAGGTAAACTTCCCAAGGACCACCCTTAGGGTCCTTGAAAAGGACCCGCCATTGACGGAACCAAATGATGACCGTCGATGGGAGAATGGTTTGTTGATGCTACTCATGGGTTGGGACTTAGACATTTTCCAAAACTGATCAAAGATCAAGTGTATGACCAAAACCACAGACTACTAGTATGGTCTGTGGTCTGATCGAGGGACCATCCATGGGGAGTCATGGTTGGTCCTCCACTTCATTGTCTAATTTTGTGAAACTTTAGGATAATTAGCTAATAAGTTAATAGATTAATTAGGGATTAAGGGGTGGTTAATAAAGTTTGGGGACTAACAAAGAGTTTGAATTCATTAAACTAACTCATCACCTCATAATTCCAAACCCAATTAGCTCTCCCTTCTCTCTACTTTCTCTCACTACCCAAATACCCCCATTGAATACCAAGGCTCAAGCTTCATTATGTCTTCAATATTAAAGTTTTCTTCCATCAATATTCAAGAATTGTTAAGATAAGGAAGCTATTAACTATATGGACTCTTTTCCCCAAGAGGCTCTACAAAATTGGTTTACAAAGATGTATAAAATTATTGTTTTCATCCACTATCGTGGGTTACCTTTCAAATTGATTTAATGTTGTATTGTATTGATAAATATTGATAGATTATTATTGCTTATTGGTTAATTGTTGTAATTTGTAATTGTCTGAAAGTTCCATGAACTAGCTAGATCCTCACATGAGGAACCAAGCCTTAAAATAATGTTTCTAAGCCTAAATTAATGTATTGAGACTAATTAGGAAGTGTTAGAATAAAAATGCCACGAAACGACCATGAAGTTCGGTGATCTAGTAACTTGAACTAGTTGTGGTAGTATGATTTAAAAAAGGGTATTTAAAGTGTTTTTCATGGGAAGGTGATGGGAGTGGATTGAGATGCATAAAAAGTGGTATAAGGAAGAAAGACCAAGGGAGTACTGTCAATCTTCAAGGGAAAGTAAAAGCCAAAAGGACAAGGCTGCCCAAGATGGGAGGCTACTGACTTAACCTTCACGAGCATGACCACGGATAGTGGTCATGACCACAGTCAAGTTGATTGCTCATGAATATGCCTCACCAATGGGGTAATGTGACATCTTGGACTAGCTAGTGTCCAACTCACCACGAGATGCTTCAAAAATTATGGTGCTCTTGACAGAAGGAGGAAGGTTGTCGTGAACAAGCGTTCGACGATTGGGGAAAAGGGGGAGTTTTAGAGAGTCTACTGCGAAATAGCACCATGAGACACTTGGCGGGACATTGTGAATGTTCATGAATGGGGAGGGAAGTCTGTCGTGAAGTCAACCTAGAGAAAAATAGAGGTGGATCATTTGGGGAGCTACTGCCTCACGTTTCTCGACCACTACCACGCTCCATCAATCACTACACGGACCGTGAAGTTGGGCGTAAAGGTGAGCGGGATTTCACAGATTGAGTTAAGTTGGACTTTAATTTTGGAAATACAATTTAATAAGGGGTAGTTTTGATATTTTGGGGTTGACTATATCTTTGTTTTACATAAATTATCATTCATTTTCCACATAAAACACAAACACAATTTGAAACCCAATTTCTCCCACTTCTCTCTATATTCTCTTTATACTTCATTCTCCATTGAGGAAACCAAGAATATTTAAAAAAAAGACAAGGTATCCAAGTTTCTTGATCAAATTTTGTTGATAAAACTATCTAAGGTATGAATTCTTCACTCTTGGAATTCCTTTCCCCAAGAGGTTCATTCAAAGTTGATTTCTCAACCGCCCATTTTCGATGGTTTTCTCTACAAGTGAGTTTCCTTCTAAACTTTAAATTGATGGTTAATTATAACAAATTCTGATTACCTATGCCTAATTAAGTATATATTGTTGAGTAATTTTTTTATTAATGGGAATTTCGTAGGATCCATGTCCTTTCCCCAATTTTCCTATGTCGTGGATCTTTTTTATGAATTGATTGTTAGACTTGTGTTAAATATATTATTCCATTGTAGGACTGACTATTGTTATTTATTTATGGAATTGGATCTACTTATTTGATGGATTCATTGATGAACAATTTTCCCTAACCCTAGTTATGAATTTTATTTGTAGATGATTAGGGTTGTTACAATTGATTATGTTATTGTTATGTTCACTGTATTATGATGATGATGACTTGATTATTTGGGTTATTGTGATGAATTGAGGGTATGATTGTCATGACTGGGGAGCCCACCCTAGAAGTAACATGGAGTACTCAACCTCTCGGAGGTCTTATACAAGCACTTAGACATATTTCAGTGGATAATTGTTAAAACATCCTTTCATATCACATAATATGTGTGTGTGTGTATATATATATACACACATATACATATACATATATCCACACACACACACATAGGTTCCATGGGGTATAAGCAATTTTTAAGGACTATTTTAAGGAGTATAAGTCATTTACGAAGTTTAAGAACCAAAACGTCCAAGAATGTCCACGACACTCGGAAACCTAGTTCTAAGGGGTACTAGCGTGCCTTAGCCTATTTGACTAGTTTTGAGGATTCGAAAATCCATGTAATTAGGTGGAAGGGTGTATAGAAACTGTTAAATATGATTCATTGTCGAAACGTCTTGGTACGACTGCCCAAGAACAAACCAAGGTCCCTTGAGGAGGACCCTAGCACGTAAGAGGCAACACTGCCTATGCAGTGTGCAACCACTAGAAACCATCAACAACTCGTGTGTGGATCAACGGGGCATCAATTCCCACTTTCGTCCAACACTTAGCTATATTGATGAATCCCTCAACTGCACAAGTCTCAAACCACATCGATGAGTGTGCAGGACAAGGGGGTGGAAGGTGTATAGAAAGTGTTAAAAATTATTCATTATCGAAACATCTGGTTACGACTCCCCAAGAACAACCCAAGATCCCTTGAGGAGGACCCTAGCACGTAGGAGGCAACACTGCCTATGCAGTGTGTAACCACTAGAAACCATCAACAGCTCATGTGTTGATCAACGGGGCATCAATTCCCACTTCCGTCCAACACTTAGCTATATTGATGAATCCCTCGCCTGCACAAGTCTCAAACCACATCGATGAGTGTGCTGGACGGGCGGGGGGGGGGGGGGGCAATCGTTGCACTACTAGAAAAAGTGCATGTAGATACAATTATTTAGCAACAATAAAATATGTGTTGCGCAAGATACTCATTCACAACTGTTATAACCTTTGAAACAAAAAAGTGGACCTAACGATACACTTAAAGAATTAAATCATTGAATTAGTACTGCAACTATTGCTATAGTATCCTTTTATTGCAACGAATCGTACAAAATTTTTCCTTGAGTACTCTATTGAACAGTTCCGCGTATTATTTTTCCCTCAATCCTTTAACTACACCCACCAAAGGAGTTTTTTTAAATTAAATTAAAATAACCTCAGTTTTAATCAAAATTGTTGATCTCTAGTATTCAATATTAGCGTTACATCTCTATAAAAATAACCAATATAGATCAAAATAATTGGTTTTAATATTTTAGTCTACCAAGAGCAAAACCCTAAAAATAATTCCACTCCCCACCTTTCACCATAGCAGCGACGTCTCCTCCCCTCTTCATCGCTGCTTCGATTTTCTCCCCCAGTGAGAAACAATATCCAGAAGCTCCAGCGAGCAGGCTCCATCGACGGAAATAACAAGATCCAGCCAGTGAGCTCGAGGCAGCGTCACCTCTTTCTCTCTTCTGGCAAAGACGAGAGAACAACTACATCAGCAACCGGCGATATCCCTAGCGCCTCCCTTAATTCTTTTCTCTTTTCCAGCAGCTCCGGCGATGACCATAGCAGCACGGAGATGGCCAGTGTCTGGTCTTCTCTTTTCAATTCTCCGATCATTGAGCTACAATGAAGCATCTCCGACCCTGCCACCTTCTCTTCCATAGAGGCAATTTCTATGAGACATGACTATTGGTATTTCTATCCTAATTTTTAGCTGAGTTGAATTTGGTAATAAAATTTTTGCATTTTAAATTATTTTGGAAGTAGAATGACAAATCGCCCTTTAGCAAGTGTATTTTTTCCCAAGTATATATTCTTTGATGGTCTTTTTTGTTTGTTTGTGGTGGTTCAGATTTGAAGAAAGTTGCATCACTAATTGTAAGGTGGAGCACATACAAGTGAAGTTCAGAAGATATACATAGTTTTGAGATTGACCATGAAATTCAGGAGCAAAATAAAGGCTTCAGTACTTTCTACTTTTTGTCCTAATTTTGTGAACATGAATGAATGTAAATTCTTGAACATTCTAGGTTATTTTTATGTTTAGGCTTAACTTTTGTGAACATCAATGTATGTTAACTCTCTAATTGTAATTCAAGATCATGTGTACATATCTTTAATATATGGATGTGACTAGTTGAAGTTCATATTGGTTTAATTTTTTCTTTCATTATATTATAGTTTACCATTTAAAAAGTCTATTGCAATAGCTTAATAAGATTGTTGCAATAGTTTATAATAATCGTTGTAATAGAGTAGACCGTGTTGTATAATAATGTTTTTGGTATAGGTCTTTTCCAAAGGTTCGCAACTGTTGCAGAAACCATAGAAAAGTATTGTCCTAGACTAAAGAATAATTATTGCTATAGATAATGTGTTGCAACATATTACAACCGTTGCTACAAAACCGTTACAATAGACATATCGCAACAGGCTTATATGCAACACATCTGTTTATGTTGCCCTAATGCAATTGCAACACTTTTTGAGTCTATGTAAATTATTATTCTTGTGTTGCAACATACCAATTTTCTAGTAGTTTCAACTAACAGACGGCCTGTCGGCGCGGTTCCGTCTGTGAGGGGTTAAATTTTTTTTATGTTTTTAATGTTGGTTCATTTAATTACCTAAGGGTTTAGGAGGTTAATTAGGGGTTTAAGTGATTCTAACTTAGTTTATTAACTTCCCTTATAATGATTCCCAACCATCATTAACCTAAACACAACTCACCAAAATAAACTCTCTTCCTTCGCCCTTCTTTCTCTCTCTAATTGGAAGCAACCATTGAAAACCAGCTAGGATGAGGTTTTTGGAGTTTGAAAGGGAATATTTCACCATCAAATCTTAATCAAACATTAATTTATGGGATCTAATTCACCTTTGAGACTCTTTCCTCAAACGGTTCCTTCAAAATGGATTTTAAAAGTTGAGTTTTCATGTGGGTTTCATTCAACAACGAAATGGATGTTGTGAATTTAGTTGTTTATGTTTTCTTCAGGGTATAATGGATAGATTCACTTGTATTTTACCTTGATTACGATCAATTGTGATAGTTTGGTTAAATTTGAAGAATATGATCATTAACCCGTAACCCTAGGTGTGTGATTGATTCAATTGTGATTATTATGGGTTAAATTACTATTAGATGATGTTGTTAATACAATCATTAACAAATTAAAATGAATAGTTGTCTTTCATGCTAATCTTCAGAAGTGATTTAGGTTATGAAAATTGACCTAAGAAATCTTTTTTTAAGCATTGATTTGATATTGAATTATGGTGTAGTGACTCTTCTAATATCGTTTGTCATGTTAAATATTGATTTATGATGTTCAACATATAAATTGGCTTGAACTAAGTGTTTGTGGTAAGGCCTAAATGATTAACTGTGAAGGAGGCTTGGTAAGCCTTGGAATCTCTATTTGTACTTCCAATTGTGGTTAATTATGGTTAAGTCATGATGTTATATTGGAATATGCCTTATATTAGGATGATAGGGTGGTATGATTTTGAATTGAAATGTATTGACTATGTTGTGAGGTTGATTAATATGTACGTCATATAAGGATTGTGACGACTATCAACGTGCCTTGATATGTTATGAAATGCTAGTGTGTTAACGTCACTTATATGATTTGTGATGAAAGGACTATACTCATCCAATTCTTATTGAGATATTGATGATGATGATTATACAAGGGTAGACCCTATGACCTAAACTAAGCTATTACTGATAATTAAATGCATAAATACATTTCAATAAAGGGACATAGCTTCGCACCGAGTGAACTTGACAATGGTAGGTGACAATGTCCCAAAGATGAAGTTTCACCCTATAGTTCTATATGAGATGTTTACTTCCCAAAGAGGAATACTCCTCCAATGGATTTGCATGAGAAGAGGCCGCAACTACCAATTGGTATCAAGAGGGAACACACTATCTCTTAGTTCTTTAACTATGTTACCCCCATAGGAAGACTAGCTAGTGGATCCACCTAGAAAGATATGTTTATGTTGATTTTACTTTGTCTGGTACACCACCTTCCATTGGTGTAAGGTTTTAAAACACTGGATTCCACACTTATCTCTTGTGGTCTATGATGGTTAAGGCAAGTGTTCCCTAAATTAAAATGAAATAATGAAGTAGAAACTAACTAAGGTTACTTGAGAGGTTTAACTTAGCCTAGGTAGGGGTATGAGACTCTACTTATGCCTTGACCTAGTTTACCTTGATGGAATCTTTAGGAAGTTGATATTATGTATGTATATGATGATATGTTGATTTTACAATATAGATGATATTATATGATGATGACTTATCCATATGAACCTGTTTTTGGATTATATTGTTAAATTTGGACATTGGTTATGTTTTTTTGTTAAGTACACTTGGTTGTGCAAGGTTATGAGGCTTTGCTTGGTCATTGCACTTGTTGATTTAATAAGGATTCATGAGTATTTTTCTTGCTTATTATGATATGATTAATTCTTATTCATACTTGTGATGTTATGCCTTTATGATAGGGTTGTAGTAGCTTATGAGTTCAAGTACGTTGATGTGCATATTACTTGTTCGAGTTAGTAAGCAGGTGTTTTTTCTTGGTATGGCTTGCTTGATTATGCATGAGTCTTTTAAAAAGGGTAAAATGGCATGTTTTTCAATAAATGACCCTTTTTAGCATGTTTTGCTTTTATATGTTCATATGGTCTCACACTTAGTACAGGTGGATTACTAACCCCATTTCCTTCATTTTTCCCAAACATTTGCGGTTCCGGTCATCGAAGGCTCATTCAAAACAATTTGAAGAACACTTGGATATTCTCTACCATCAAAGTGGGTAGGTCCTCGCTTTTCGAGGGAGATGCCAATATATTGCCTATGAAGTTCCTTTGTTTTTCTAAGACTTTTATGTTATTCCACTTTCATTGTGTACGACTTGTATAAGCCTATATGTGGCTTTACATTGATGTAGCGCTATGCAAAAATTGTGACGATTGTTTAGATCGTTTGAGTTGAGACAATCTTTGAGAGTATATTCTATCTTATATATATATATATGTGTGTGTGTGTGTGTGTGTGTGTGTGTGTGTGTGTTTGTGTGTGTGCGTGTGTGTGTGTGTGTAGTAAAAGAAGAAGGCTTTGTAACCTTCCTATATGAAGGGTCTATGTATACCCGATACATATATATAATATGGGTATGTAGAGTTCTATGTAAACCTTCAACTAGATGTAATGAAAATTTTAAATTTTTTCGCAAATTTCAACCTATGAATGTACTGACATGCGACTAAGGAGCTAGTCTTAGTCCTCAAAGAGGATGACAACAGCAATTATGTCAAGGGTGTAAACTCAGATGTGAAAAACTTGGTATCAGAGCATCAGGGTGAATATCATTGAGTTATGTCTGTCTCTATGCCACGTCTATGTAGGTTTGTATCCATAACTTTTAAATGCGCCACACTGATGAATAGGAACCTATGTGATGCCTAGGAATCACTTTCTTTCTTGGAAATCCTAATTGCGACGTTAGAGTATACTTATGGTGTTATTTTTAATCTAATCCTATTGTTGTGCTTATAGGATTAATGAACACTCGAAGGAATGCGGATCGAAGGCTTGAAGAGGAAATTGCCAATACGGGAGTTCCTCCCCATGGTGAGCAAGTTCCTCCACTTGAAGAAGATGGTAATATTGACCAATCTCCGGCCGATCCTCCACCCTTAAAGGATGGAGATATAAGGTATTCCATCATTCAATTGTCTCAAGCCTTTACTATCCAAGATCAGCTATGACGGCTAAAGCCAATCAGGAGCTTGTACCCATCCTCTTCAACTAGTCACTACAATGGCTTCCCGTCTAAGAGATTTCAGTAAGATGAATACTCCTTCTTTCTACGGATCTAAGGTTAATTAAGAACCCCAAAAATTCATTCATGAAGTCTCTAAAATACCTCTAGCCATGGGCTTGACCACAAGTTAAAGGACCGATTTGGCCACCTATCAACTCAAGTATGTGGCACAAGCATGGTATATGAAATGGAGGGATAATAGGTCATTCAGGGGGTACTTAGTTGACTTGGAGATCTTTAAGAAGGCTTTCCTAAATTTTTTCTTTCCTATAGAGATGAGGGAGGAAAAAGTGATGAAGTTTATCAACCTTCACCAAGGAGGAAGAATTGTTCATGAATACTCCTTCGAATTCATTAAATTGTAAAAATATGCTCCTTCTATGGTTTTTAATCCCACAGAGCAAATAAGCCGCTTCGTGACGGCGGTGTCGGAATACCTATAAGAGAAGTGTCATTCGGCCATGCTACATGAAAACATGAACATTTCTCGTCTTATAGTGCATGCAAGGAGGGTCGAGGAGGCAAGGGCTAAGAGAAAGAGTAGAGACGCTAAGTGAGGAAGATTATTCGATGGAGGTTCTTCTAATCAAGTTCCATCCAAGGTCTCCAAGGATCGTGATGACAAGGGTAATAATTTGATATCTAAAACGGGAAGAATGTGAAACTTACCAAATTCAGAATCCTACATGTGCCAAGTGTGTAAAGGATCATCTTTGTGAGTGCTAGGTAGGAACGGGGAATCGCTTTAGTTATAGCAAGAGTGGTCACAAGATAATAGATTGTCCAAACTTGAAGGTTGAAGAGAGTGGTTGGTAAAGCCTAAGCAAGTTGTTCTAGATATGCTCCCAAGAAGAACCGCTTCTATGCTTTCCGCTTTAGGGTTGAGAAAGAGACTTCTCCTGAATTGGTGACTGGTATGTTGAAAGTCTTTACCATAGATGTATATGATTTACTTGATCCGGGTGCTACCTTGTCATTTGTTACCCCTCTTGTAGATAAAAAGTTTGATATTTTACCCGATATTTTGCATGAACCCTTTTTAGTGTCTACTCTGGTGGGTGAGTCGGTTATTACTAAAAGGGTGTATAGAAATTGTCCAATAATTTTGCCCAATAGAGTTTCTTATGTTGACCTAGTGGATTTCAACATTCTTGATTTTGATGTTATATTTGGTATGGATTGGTTGCATGCTTTCTTTGCTTCTATTGATTGTAGGACAAGGATGGTGAAGTTTAATTTTCCAAATGAATCCATTTTAAAGTGGAAGGGGGGGAACTCTATTCCTAGACATCGTATCATATCTTGTCTAAAATCATGCAAAATGAAATCTAAAGATTGTCTATACAATATTGTAAAATTTCAAGATCTATACTCCGAAATTCCTCCTATTGAGTCGGTCCCCGTAGTGAGTGAATTTCAAGAGGTTTTTCCTAATGATAGTATTCCTCCCGAATGGGAAATTTATTTTGGTATCGATTTGTTAACGGATATAAGTCCATTTTAATTCATCCTTATCGGATGCCTCCAACCGAATTGAAAGAGTTAATAGCATAACTCGAAGATTTACTAGACAAGTGCTTCATAAGACATAGTATTTCTCCATGGGGTTATCCCATTTTGTTAGTGAAGAAGAAGGACGGATCCTTGAGAATGTGTATTGATTATCGCCAACTCAATAAGGTCACAATCAAGAACAAGTATCCTCTCCCTCGGATTGATGACTTGTTTGATCAACTACAAGGGGCGAGCTACTTTCAAAAATTGACTTGAGATCGGTGTATGATCAACTTAGGGTGAGAGGTCAGGATATACAAAAGACGGCATACCGGACTAGATATGGTCATTATGAGTTCTTGGTAATGTATTTCGGTCTAACAAATTCTACAGCAGCGTTTATGGACCTAATGAATGGAGTGCTTCAAAATTACCTAGATTCATTTGTCATTGTATTTATTGACAATATCTTGATATATTCTAAGAATGAAGGTGATAGCATGGGTTATTTAAGCGTGGTATGTCTGTCACATCCGGGGAGCACCCCCTAGAAGTAACATGGTGTAAAGCCCCAAGATGAACTAAGGTGAACTAGAACCTCGCGAGTGTTTATTGAGTTAACTTTTTAAAATGAGTTAGTGTAGTTTTATTAGGCAGTGTGTGAAGTTTGGTTAATTTTTGAGGTCAAACGTCCATGACGTTTGGAAAGTGTGCCTTACTAAGTGTTCTTGCGTCTTATTCTGTTTAAGTGAGTTTTACATGTTCTTTCTTTCTTGAAACTGATGTGAGGTGCTCCTAAGACCTACAAGATTTAGTTTAGGGATTTAAATTCCAGTAACTACCCACCTATGACCCACAAGGGGCCCTAGATGAAGGGCCCAAAACTTAGACGAACACTGCCAAGGCAGTGTCCAATCGACGGCCAGTCTACCAAGAGACAACCCGTCGACTTGGTCCGTAGTTTGGACAAGAAATCCTTCAGGTTTGTAAGTTGCAGTCCTAACCCACGGAACCCCCACCAACGGTCCGTCCTTTGACAAATGGACCATTGGTTGGTCCATCGATGGTGACTGGGGTGTTTTTTAAATTCACTTCAAGTATTTTATTACCCTAGGATGATATTTTTAGGGTTTTAAGCTATATTAGACTAGTTTTATGTCCTAGACCTAGACAAGACCCCTCACTTCAAATATTCAACTTCCCTCTCTAAATAAAACTCTCTCAAAGTCACCATTGGAGTTAAGACTCAAGGAAGGCTGGTTTGGACGTGTACCTTCACCAAAATTAGCGGGTTTCCTTAAATTTGAGGTATGGTATCCATCCTTTAACCCTCTTCCACGCAAGGAGCCATTTCCAAAGGATTTCAAAAAAGGTTTTCAAACTCTAATTCCTACTATCTTTGATTTTAAGTATGGGCCTTCTTGTAAAACTGCTCTAATGATTTAACTATTCTTATTCTTTTATGAATTTATTATTTTAATATTAAAAACCTAATGAACTCATGTATATACATATTTCAAACTTTTATCTTAAGAAATGGGTTAAATGGTCATGTTTGGGTAAGTATTGAACTTTGGTTTTTCTTATGTTGATTATTTGGTTTAGCTACTTACCTAAGGGACTTATTATGATTAAATATTGATAAATTGATTATAGTTTATAATGGCTTGGTTAAATTGTTTCTTATATTGCATAGTTCTTATTGTAAATTGATCTTGACTTGTATGGTCCACCTTCTTAGTGACAATATTTATTTGATGAATTGATATTACTAATTATGTTTTTTGAGTGTGATTTTGAAGGTCTAGTATATTAATGAAGTGATATTTAAGATGAGCCTTGTCATGTGTTTTGTGAAGCTAAATAGCATGTTTGGCTTAGATTATGCCTAAGTAAAATATATGACTTTGTGAAGGATGTCAAGTGTGTATGTCGATGAATATAGGTCTAAAGCATGAATAGAAATTAATATAAATGACATGATGTTTATATGAAACATGTGCTCACCTGTACACACACACACCTAAATTAATGCATGATGTTAAATTGAGTAAATAGAGGATTTTTGAGGTGAACACTCTTCGTGAGTTGAGATGAAGTGTTAAGAAGCAACCTCACTTTATCCTAAGAGCTTTCTAAGATAGGTCGGAGGATGAATGCCCTGAGTTGACATGTGGTGTTCACTAGCTATCCTTAACCTTTAGTTCAAAGTGTTTAGAATCCGTAGGGGTCATGTCTAGAACTGAGATGATATAATGAAGAGGTGGTTACACTACGGGAGTTGAGATTTTTTTATTCCAATGTACCTCTTGAGATGGTTAATCCTCGTGAGTAGAGAATGAGTTAGTTAGTAGCAATCTCCTTATCCCTTAACTGTGCTCCCACATAAGTGTAGACATTCATAAAGCCATGTAAAACCTAAAAAGAATCACCTTACTCTAGGCAAGTGAGTATCCCTCAACCGATATTGGTTAATGTCAGGATTCCATGTCCAGCTCTCATGGTCTATGCCGGTTAAGCTTACCTCCCACAAAAGAATTTATTGAACTAAGTATTCAAAAAGAATGAAATACTTAGGGTATGTGGTGGTATGGGACTCTATATACTCATTGCACTAGGTAGGAACTTCTTAAAGGGAAGACTTGGTGCTAAACTTTCTAAGAAAATGTACTACTTAGTGTAGGTGGTGGTATAAGACGCTAAATATTCTTTTCATTGTGTAGGCATTCTGAAAGGGAAGACTTTGGTGGTATGTTGGGTGTCTTTTAATGTCTTGCCATTGATTGAGGGGCTTGTTTCTCCCTAGTTGTGTAAGCCAAAAGGGGTAGTCTTGAGGATTTATTTGGTTTGCATTGAAAGAGGCACATGCATACTTCCTTCATGTCATACCTTAATGAGTATTGGATAACCCGAGGTAGGGAAACTCTTGCAGAAAATAAGTTCACTTTCTCATTCACATGGTCTTAGAAGTTAATTTATTTAGAATAGGATAATTCATTGTGAATAACTTAAATGATACATTGTTAAAGTTCCAAGTAATTCATTGTAATTTTTTTTTTTTACTTCACTGTAATATTTTTGGGAAGTTACTGTAAAGAGTGCCTTTCTTTGGATAAAATTATGGAAATTCTCCTCTATGTGTGAAATGATGTTTTGCTTCTATATTCTTGAATATTTTACTTAAATTGCATGAAAGGTTATTTTACTAAAATGTCCTTTTTCACTTGATTTTGCATATGACATACTTAGTATATTAATTGTACTAACCCCATATGTTTCTATACCTTATAAATATAGGTTGAAGACTTTTTTAAGATTCAAAGGAGAAGCTTGGGAAATTCACTCTCTCAACAATCGGTATGTCCTCATATATTCGAGGACATAGTCTATTGTTTCCTAGTTTTACTATTAAGACTTAATATGTATTTAATTTCAATGTAAAGGTGTCGTGTCCCTAATATATTATATGTCGTGCCTTAAGTTTGGCTTGTGACGATAAGATTTCTTAAGTATTTATTAAAGATTCCCTTTTTTATAATTTATTCGTGAAAAGTTTTAATTCCGAACTATTTTTAATGTCTTATGTAATGAATGCTAGTTAAAGGGCTTGTACAATACCCAAAAGTGTAAAGTACAGCATTCGACGACCGATGGTTCTCCCTAACTTCTAGGGGGTGATTTCAGATCGTGACATATGGCGTAGTTGATCTTTCGGATGTCTTATACAAGACCATAGTTAACATTCATCGCATTGATATAGTAAATTTAGTAAAAAATTTAAAACTTTTCATAGCAAATCATATGCTAGAAACTTGACTTCATATATATAAAATATATTACATATTTATACCTTAATTCTCTTTCTCATGTTAGACTCAACAACTTAGAGTACATTTGGGCACGACCCTTGAAACATAAGACATAAATATTCCTCTTTAAATAAACTTTACATTAAGACATGAGTAGGAGATCCTTGAACTTAAGGATTTCTTTCATTGAGCTTGGGAATCTTCTATCAATATCCTCACTATTGAATACATACTTTAATAATCCATAACCTACACTTTGTATAAGAAGTAGAGAAGAATGGGACCAGTACAAGAATGCACTAAGTATGGCAACCATGCAAAAACATGCATTTAAAGGGACATTTTCTCGAAATGATACTTCATCCCTTTTTTACTAAATCTTCATAAAACCTTTATACCATAGAATTTATATCATTCACATACTTCTTATAAACATATTCAAAGGCCAAACATCACATAAGATCACATATAGAATTTGTTGCATTTTTAAGGCACATTACAGTAAGCTAATTTTCCTTAACCGTGAGCATTCTTTTTTATTATTCATTAACCTCCCAAATAACCCTCTAGTGATACTTGGTGAAATGCATCACCTTAAGGACAAAAGGAAACATACATATAACCTTCATAAGATAACACATATCATCATATAAGAATAACACATTGTAGATACATTTAAGTAAAGACTTATAGGCTTAGAAGTAAGCTATTTTTATTGGTACATATTTTTACCTCTTTTCATATATATTATTATAAGACCTTTTTCATGATCGCAATCATTATCTAGTGGTGCAATGAACATATGGAGCCCCATAGCCCCATACATTCTTAGTAAATCGTTCATGAGACCACAAACCTTAACATTCAATTCATACCTCAACAAGGAAGTAAAGACAACTTTATTAATATCAATACAAGACCTTCATCATATAGTCATTTATAACAACATAGTGCATATAAGGATAGGATCACATCTCATAGATTCATACCCATGCACTTCTTAATAATAAGTAGACTAAGCATAAACATATATATTAGGTCACCTTCCTAGGACTTCCTAAGGAGCTACTTGTGAAATGTCTAGATGGATTCATTACTTCCACCTATCCTAAGTAACATACCTTATGTCCTCCTAGTTAGGATCCTATTCATTTACATCCATTGTACATTTTACTTTAGGGAAATTATAGCCTTAACCGACACTAAGACCATGAGTGCTAAACATGGAAATTGGTGTTGCAGAGCCTACACCAATGGAAGGTGTTCTTACCTAGACAAGGTAGAACATTAACACATGCTAGCATACTAAGTGATATCGCATTTATAGATCATATGTGGCAAGCATAGTTATAAAACATGGAGGTAAATGTGAAAACCCTCTTTATGAAAAAATTAGGCATTGTAGTTATTTACTTATGGAAACCTTATTTATGCCTATTGAGGCATTGTGGTTATTCACCTCATGAGATTTATGGTGACATACCTTCCTACAGTGGGAAGGGACACACACTCACATTTAAAGTTCACTCGGTGCTAAGCTAAGTTCCCTTTATTAAAAAAGCCTTCATTAAAATTACTTTATTAAATATAGGCTTAGGAGAGTCATCCCCTCATATTCTTTGCTAATAGGTCATGGATATAAGTTCATCAACCTAAATAATGTGAGAAGATCCTTTCACATGGACATAAAATATGTATTAGCACTATCTAATTTAGGATACACTTAAGCATACCTTTCAAGGCTCCTTTATTGATTAGATCATCATTCATGTGTGTGTGTATATATATGTGACTAAACCTTTCACATAACATCTTAGGTCACACATTTTTATACATTAATATTCATACATATAGAAACAAAAACTTGAACTATCCTATCAAGGTACAAACGTGGAACACCCTTGCCCATACTAATACACCTATCAAGTCATCCTAGCTAAGGAAACACATATAATACTTTAATAAACATCATATTAACATGCATAGCACTAGACACTAGTGAATATGATAACTACCTTTCATTTAGACACTAGACCTATACTACTTGTAACATGCATGTTAGTGAATGTGTGTGTACGTTGGTCAACATGATCACATAATGGATATCAATAAAAAATTCAGGCAGTCACCCTCTCAGACCATAATACTCTATCAAGTATAAACCACACACAATAGAATAGGAGATAAGTCAACTTCATATTACACTTAAGACTCCTAACCTGTGTTATTCATGCATTCTCATAAGGGTTCATAGGTAAGGGATCATTAACCATTTTAACTCATCTATTTCAGCACCTATACTTTACCCTAACATGAATATACACATGGTTATACAATAGCTACACAGCCTTAATCACAACTAGAATAGGAAAGTAGGCATAATCTTCTCATAGTGTAATCATAAGCACATGTTCATATATTCGTCAATTTGCCTTCAAGGACACGGTCAACACATATATAATTACAATGAAGTAAACACCACCATCATAAGTGGATCATAGCACACAATGCCATACAAGGCTTCATCAACTACATTAATATTGAAAAGTAGAGGGATGAGCCATTCTTACAAACTTCTCACCCTTTGATCATCATTGATAAATACCCCTTGTTCCTTAACAATTCAAATATAGGTCAGTATCTAAACATACATTTAATCTTACATGAAGTCAAGTATAAGCTACAATAAGGTTATGCTACAACTAGTACAATACATTAACATACTAGAAGCTAGAAGAACATAGACCATTACCCATTTTCCCTTGCATGGATTATATTTCATATTTCATTAATCTTAGAAACCTAGGGAAGTGGCTAAATATATACTTAGCCTATAGATATCATGCTTAAATCCCTACAAGATCATGATACCAACAGTGGATTTAAACTATTAGTTCAATAATAAGTAAAGAGAGTAGGATATCTTACCAATTCCTCAAAGTATTGATCATCAATCATATATTAACAATGATTACATGCTAGAAATAATCTCAACAGATCTTTATTAAAAGTAAATCATGCTTTATATAACCACAATTCGAGATCACATCACATACATATCTTTTTTACTTCATAGACTAAAAGAACCTAGATCAATTCATACAGGCCTTTAATGAATTTAATTATATATGGTTTATACCCAAAATACATCCATAATTTTAACTTAAGGCAGTAGCTACAGTGAATCATGCATAATTGAAATCCTACACAATGGTTCTAAAATTGAATTCAGTGTAACACACAGAAACATAGGCAAGTAATGCTCAAATCTTCATACATGGATACTTCATCATCAATTGACAATAAACTAACATAAATTACAGTAGATGTACAAAATTCAACATCACAAAATAACAATTCAACCTTTAACAAGCCATGATCACAAAGCCCATGCAAGGCTAAATCGATTTAAGAAAGCAGCATGGGTTCATCATGAAATTGGAGTAAAATCACGTTGAAACCAATAGATTAAAATCATTTCATAATCATTTAGACATTAAAAACGTTTTTATAAAGAACCCATGAGTAGATTGAAGAAGAAGAAGAGGTTTGATCATGAAAATTTCATAGAAAACATTGAGATTAACTCTCCAAGTGAAACGTTACTTAGATTTGAAGGATCACCATAAATTTTTGTAGTTTAAAACTATAAAAATTAATGATTAATACATGGAAATCAGAGATCCAAGATGTTCTTGAGCTTCACCAACAATGGTTGTTTCTAGGGAGAGGATTTTTTGAGGGAAAGTTTTAATTCGTGGGAAAGGATTTGGAATTGGTTCTTCAAGTGTTTGATACCTTATATAAACCCAAATATAAGTAAATTAAATCAATTAGAATCATTTTAGGACGTGGGGTGCATTTCTCATTCACCCCTTCAGTAAAACAGTCCGCTAGACAATAGCTACAAGCCACCATCGACGGACCCATCGACTGGTTGTCCTTTGGCTTTCGGCGATTGGTCATTAGCCAAATTTTGGGTTGAGACCTGACCAAGATAAGTGTACATCGACTATACCTCAACAAAGGGCCGTTGGTTGAATAACTGGCTGTCGTTTGGTTCGTCGATTGACACTGCCAAGGCAGTGTCTCGACCATCCTTCGGTCCTTCTTGTGAGGCCTTTTATAGGGAATTTTATAAGTCGTACCCATAATTTTCAATGTAAATACAACCCTTAAAAATATTTGGACCTCCCACATAATTTACAATCAAAAAAGAATACACGTAACTCATCCAAACAGGCTAAGCCCCATTAAAACAAAAAATGAGCGTCTTAAGGGCTATCTTTCTAACGCCTTGGAAAATCTTGGTCGTTTGACCTCCAAACCTGATGAAAATCTATATACGTCATTTAAACATCAATATAAATCATTTTAAGACTTCATAATCTCATGAAATACAATAAATAAATACGCATGGACACATAAGACACATAAGTGACTAGTCATCGAACATTTTGGTTTTTCCTTGATGTTCGACTTCCAAATCACTTCAAATTGTACACAATGTCTATAAACAATATTACACGTCATTTTAGGACCTTAGAATATTAATAAAAAAAATTTATGCTCTAGACACCGTAACTGGTTTTGGGGTATTACAATTGCAAACACTTAAAGAACATTAATTATTTCCCAAATATAGAAAGTGTGAGTTTTGGTTGAGGTCGTACATATTTATTGTTCATATAATCTATATTGACGTAGTTGAGGATTATCCAAGGAAAACGGAGGCGGTGAAAAATTAGCCTAGAACTTTGACTCCAACTTATATTAGGAGTTTCTTGGGTCTGTTGGGTTATTATCGAAGGTTCCTGGATGGTTTTGCATCCATTGCATAACCCTTGACTACATTGACCAAAAAGAGTAATTAAATTTGAGTGGTGGGAGGCATGTGAGAAAAATTTCATATTGTTGAAACATAGACTCACTTCTGCTTCGTTATTGACTTTACTGGAGGGTACAAAGAGTTTTTTTGTTATTGTGATGCATCCTGAGTGAGTTTGGGGTGTGTGCTTATGCAACACGGGAAACTGATAGCCTACGCCTCGAGGAAAATTAAGGTACATGAGAGAAACTATCCCTCTCATGACCTTGAGTTAGCGTCCGTGGTGTTTGCTTTGAAAATTTTGCAGGCATTACTTGTACGGTGTACATGTTGACGTCTTTACGGACCATAAGAGTCTCCAATATGTGTTTACCCAAAAGGAATTGAATCTCTAGCAAAAAGGGTGGTTAGAATTGTTGAAATATTATGACATGAGTGTCATCTATCACCCCAACAAGTCTAATGTGGTTGTGTATGCCCTAAATTGTATGACTATGCGTAGTGTATCCCAAATTGATGAAAGACCTAGTGAGGGATGTGCATAGGTTTGCTAGGTTGGGGGTAAGATTAGAAGATTCTTCAAATGATAGAGTCATTGTCCATCCCAAGTCCGAGTCATCATTAGTGGTAGAAGTAAATCCAAACAACACATTGATGAACAATTAATGGAATTGAAAGAATCGTTCTCGGCAAGTTAAATGAGGCATTCTCCTTGGGGGGGATAGTGGGTTAGGTACCAAGGGACGTTGTATGTTCCCAGTGTAGATGTGTTGAGGGACTGGATCCTAGACAAAGCCCATGGATCCCGCTACGCAACTCATCCAGGTTCGACAAAAAATTACCATGACCTTAGAGAAATATATTTGTAGGAAGGAAATAATAAGGACATAGGAGAGTTGTCTCTAGTGTCCAAATTGCAAACAAGTAAAATTCGAGCATCAAAAGTCAGGTGGCTTGCTACAAGAGATCCAAATTCCTACTTGAGAGTGGGAAGACATCAAAATGGACTTAATAGTTGGTTTACCTCGGACTCAAAAGTCATATGATTCCATATAGGTAGTTGTTTATAGGTTGACTAAGTCTGCTCCCTTTATTTTCGTCAAGTCCACTTATTCGGCGGAATATTATGTTAGGATCTTCATATAGGAGATTATGTGTCACCATGGTATTCTGTTATCCATCATATCGGATCAGGGTGCACAATTAACATCTAGGTTTTAGAGGTCATTCAAAAAAGTGTTGGGTACTAAGGTGAAGTTGACTACTTCTTTTCATCCCTAAATGGATGGTCAAGTCAAAACGCACTATTCAAACCCTTGAGGATATTCTTAGGGCTTGCATTATTGATTTTGAAGGAAAATGGGATAAACATTTGCCTTTGGTGGACTTTTCTTATAATAATAGTTTTCATTCATTCATTTTCATGGCTCTCTATGAATCCTTGTATGAAAAGAGGTGTAGGTCACCTATACGATGGTTTGATATGGGAAATATGTTTCTTCTTGATCCCAATTTTGTTTATAAGACTTTGATAAATGTTCATATCATAAGTAACTGGTAATGTCCTATAATTGGCAAAAGTATTATTCCCATCATAAGAGAAGGGATTTGGAGTTTGAATAAGGTGATAAGGTTTATTTGAAAATTTCACCAATGAAAGGGGTGGTTAGATTTGTTAAAAAAGGGAAGTTGAGTCCTCGTTAAGTGGGCCCCTTTGAAATCTTGCAAGGGGTTGATAAGGTTGCCAATGAATTGAAACTTCCTAGTGAATTGGCTTCGGTTCATCCGGTTTATCATGTTTCTATGTTGAAGAAGTGTATCGTTGATTCCGAGTTCATTCTTCCTTTTAAGGGTCTTGGTGTCAAGGATAACCTCTCTTATGAGGCAGTTCCGGTTAAAATTCTTGATGTGCAAGTCAAGGAGTTAAGGAATAAAGAGGTGGTTTTTGTAAAAGTATTATGAAAGAACCACCTAGTTGAGTGTGCAACATAGGAGGCCGAGGCCAAAAATGAAATCCCGCTATCCTCATATTTTTTATAACTAAGGTTTGTCATTCTTTTTAGTAATATAAATATGTCAAGAAATTGAAGTTTCATGTCTTTTTGTGATGTCTAGCAAAAATGTGCATTTTGAAGGTTCCATTACATTGAAGTTGCAGTGAAATTGGTGCCTAAAACATGAATTTTTGCCTTTTTGGTTTATTTGAGTTCTGTTGAACTTTTTTACATGGTGAGTCTTAGTGAAAAGTTATGTGAACTATTTATAAGTTGAACTTTATGAAAATTGACTCATGTAATGTATGTTGTGCTCATATGTGTTGTGAGAAGGAAATACCTCATGATGAAGTTTTTTGAGCCTTATGTGTGATAATTTGAGTTTTGAAACTTTCTTTGTTTAAATGATATAATTTATGTTTATTTGATATTTTTGATTGGTTGGGCTGCTAGTCTTGAGTCTATTCCTTCCTTCAAAAGAGTTTTAGTATCATACGGAGACAAATGTTCCTACGGGGGGGGGGGGGGGGGTAATATAACACCTTGAAAATCCAAGACGATGCTTAGATACTAACATAGTTATCATGGGGTATAAGCACTATTTTAAGACCTATTCTAATTAATATAGGTCATTTAAGAAGTTTAAGAACCAAAACGTCCATGACGTTCGGGAACTAGTTCTAAGGGGTACTAGCATACCTTAGCCTATTTGACTAGGTTTTTAGGAGTCGAAAATCCATGAAATTAGGTTTAAGGGTGAATAAAATGTTATAAATATGATTCTTGGTTGAAACATCCTGGTACGACACTCCAAGGACCAACCAAGGGCCCTTTAGGAGGACCCTACCACGTATGAGGCAACACTGCCAAGGCAATGTGCACCCACGAGAAACTATCAACGGCTCATGTGTGGATCAATGGGGAATAGATGCCCACCATAATCCCACTCTTATCCATATTGATGAATCCCTCTTTTTCAAAATTTTATGACCAAATAAACGAGTGTGCAGGACGGAGAGGAAGGCAGTCGTCGACTCACAGATGGCCCGTCGGCGGGGTTCCGTCTATGTGGTTTAAGTTTCCTGCATGTTTTTAATGTTGGTTCTTTTAATTATTTAAGGTATTAGGAGGTTAATTAAGGGTTTAAGTGAGTTTAACTAAGTTGATTAACTTCCCCTATAAAGACTCTAACCTTCATTAACCTAAACACAATTCACCGAAATAAACTCTCTTGTTTCTCTCTTCTTTCTATCTCTAGTTGGAAGCCACCATTGTAGACAAGCTAGGGGGAGGTTTTGGGGTATGGAAAGGGATTATTTCACCATCAAATCTTTATCAAACATTAAGGTATGATATCTAATTCACCTTTGAGAGTCTAACCTCAAAAGTCTCCTTCAAAATGGATTTCAAAAGTTGAGTTTTCATGTGGGTTTCGTCCAATACGAATTTGATGTTGTGAATTGAGTTTTTTATGTTTTAGTTAAGGTATAATGGATATATTTAAATTGATTATGATAAATTGTGATAGTTTGGTTCAATTTGAAGAATATGATCCTTAACCCTTAATCCTAGGTTAATCTTATGTAAATTTGGTTGTGATTGATTCAATTGTCTTTATTATGGGTAAAACCACTATTAGATGATGTTGTTAAAAACATCACTAACAAATTAGAATGGTGTAGTGACTCTTGTACTATCATTATCATGTTGATTATTGAATTATGATGTTGAACATCTAAATTGGCTTGAATTACGGTTTTGTGGTAAAGCCTTAATGATGAACCATGAAGGAGATTTGGTAAGCCTTGGAATCTCTGTCTTTACTTTCAACTGTGATTAATTGTCGTTAAGTCATAATGTTATATTAGAGTATGCCTTATATTAGGATTATAGGGTGGTATGATGTTGAATTGAATTTTCATGACTCTGTTGTGAGCTTGATCAAGGTGTATGTGATATAAGAATGGAGACGGCTACCAATGTGCCTTGATATGTTATGAAATGCTAATGTGTTAACCTCACTTTTATGAATTGTGCAGAAAAGACTATACTCATCCAATTCTTATTTAGCTATTTATGATGATGATTATATAAGGGATACACCCTCTGATCTAAACTAATCTAGGATTGATAATTAAATGCTTAAAGACATTTCAGTAAAGGGACAACTTAGCACCGAGTGAACATGACAATGGGTGGTGATGACTTCCCAAGGAGGAAGATTCTACCTATAGTTCTATATGAGATGTTGACTTTCCAAAGACGAATACTCATCTAATGGATTCCCATGAGAGGATTCCCCAACTACCAATTGGTATCAAGAGTTAATATACTATCTCTTAATTCTTGAAATGTGTTTCCCCCATAGTAAGACTAGCTTGTGAATCCACCTAGAAAGATATGTTTATGTTGGTTTTACTTTGTCCGATAGACCACCTTCCATCGGTGTAATGTTTTACAACACCAGATTCCACACTTTGCTCTTGTGTTGTATGTCAGTTAAGGCAACTGTTCCCTAAACTAAAATAAAGCATGATGTATAAACTAACTAAAATGACTTTAGATGTTTAACTTAGCCTAGGTTGGGGTATGGGGCTCTACTTATGCCTTGCACCAGTTGAGCTTGATGGAATCTTTAGAAAGTTGATATTATGTATATATATGACAATGATACATATGATGATAAGATGTTGATGCTACAATATAAATGATATTATATGATGGTTACTTATCTATATGAACCTGTAATTGGATTATATTGTTAAAGTTGGACATTGGTTATTTATTCTTGTTAAGTCGACTTGGTTGACCAAGGTTATGGGGCTTTACTTGGTCATTGCACTTGTTGATTTGATAAGGATTCATAAGTAGTTGTGTCGTTCATTATGATATATTTAACTCTTGTTCATACCTATGATGTTATTCTTTGATGATAGGGTTGTAATAGGTTATGGGTTCAAGTATGTTGATGTGCATATTACTTGTTTGAGTTAGTAAACATGTATTGTTGCTTTGGTATGGCTTGATTGATTAAACATGAGACATTTAAAAAGGGTAAATGACATGTTTTGACTAAATGTCCCTTTTTCGCATGTTTTGATATTATATGTGCATATGGTCTCATACTTTGTACATGTGTAGTACTAACCCCATTATTCTTCCTTTTTCCCAAACATTTTTGGTTCCGGTCGTTAAAGGCTCATTCAAGACGACTTGAAGAAGACTTGGATATTCTCTACCATCCAAGTGGGTAAGTCCTTCCCTTTCGAGGGTGATGCCAATACCTTGCCTATGAAGTTCCTTGAATCATAAGGATACCTTATCTTGGACTTGGGAGATCTATCCAATCCCTTCACTTAGGATACATCCTCTATCTATCAACACCTATACTTTGTGTAAAAAGATAAAGAAAAATTATATTATTACAAGAATGCACTAAGTATGGAAACCATGAAAAAACATGCATTTCAAGAGGACATTTCATTTGAAATAATGAAACATGTCTTTTTAGTACACTTCATGAATATTGGCGAATATAACCACAATATAGTTCACGTACATCGTATAATGTACACTACTCATAATAGAACCTAAAGACACTTAACACATTTTAAGAAATATTCATTACATACAATACATTACTTCTATTTTCTTTCTTAACTTTTGTCTTTAATCAACCCTTAAGTGTACTTAGTACAATGTATCACCTTAAAGCCACCAAAGATAGTCTTTCATAGATATGCTTCAAAAACACAACCACATAAATTCACAAGATCATAAGCACATCATAGACATAAACTTCACATAAGAACCATCACCTAAGACAACCCCCAAGTCACACTAGTACAATGTGTAGGTAGCATCCCGGAATACTACTTCCACCAAACCTAAAAATTCACCCTAGATTAAACATAACTTACTCAATAAGTCATATCACCTTCACTTATAACTTTACATAATGCCACATACTTCATATCATCATATAAGGAATCTTCCCTTTATTAAAACCCTAGGCATAAGTCATTTAGTTCAAACCATAAGTAAACTACCCTCATAACCCCTTCCCAAGCTTACTTGTGCAATGCACACATGGAGTCTCATACCCCAACATATACTAAGTAAACTCATTTAGATTCCTTAAGTGCAACTCACAAACATAATCATAATTCATCTATTGACATAGTAAAGTCACTTAATATGCACTAAAAAAATTCATACATACATAACATAAGTCTTTCATTCTTAAAAGTACTAATATTATCCTCTATTGGAGTTCACTAGTGCAATGATGGGTAGGGTCCATAGTCCTACCTATACTAAAAAATCCCATAAAGGAGTTATGATTATATTACATAATCTTATATTTGCTTATTTATTACATTGGGAGACATAGCCGTAAGCGACATATACCATGCGAGCTACATGGGAATCTAGTGTTCTCCTCCTACACCCAAAAGAAAGGGTTAATACTTGCCTAAGGTGTAACAAATCGTGCATAGCTATAAAGGTGGAATCCCCTAGATATAACCTACGAGGACACATAGTTATGGAATATTGAGTTTATTACTAGAAACCTTGACTTTAGTTCATAAAGAAGGCTTTAGGAGCTTGGTCATTCATATATCATATAGCTCAAGGGATTTTAATATGAGAATGTCCTTTCATCACAGACCTTACTTAATGTTAGAATTTCCTTTCACATAAACACCTCTAGGCACACATGTTCATAAGTTCATTAATCATATACTTAAATGAATAGGAATAGGTTATGATGCATAGGAGAACTATGATTTTCTAAGTCATCATGAATCTATCCTATGCATCATAACCTTGAAGAAGAGACCCTCTAATGACCCCAAAATATGTACAACATTCTTCAAGTCTCATGTTATACTCATATAGAGTATTAAATACTATAGAATACACACACATTACATTATAGGAGGCAAAAACATATCCAACATTAAAATAGAAGTTTTCTAGCATACTTTGATCAGACAGTCATATAGGGTTCATATAGGTAGGGGTCATGCTACAAGTGTATTCATCATCATTAGACAAATAGACCACACCTTACCCTTAAATGCTCATCACGTATACACAACATCATCCACACACCTAAATCATTAAATTAGTTTGGAAGACTATACATATCCATTCACACAATATCAAATCATATAGACATGATACTAGAATCAAAGTTACACCCTTCAACTTCCTAAACATGGAAATCATTATATAACTTCATCAGGAATCTAATACCTTTAAGGCCATGATCATAGCAGATAAACATGTACAAGAATGTAATTACCGCCACCATAATTGGACCATACCAATCATCACAATTCAATATACATTCTAAGATAATAAGAGACAACAGGTCAACTTATCAAATCTCCAAGCTAATGATCATCTTGATAAATTCCCAAGAATTCATAATAAGTTGACAAAAAGGAATGTAGAATAAGCAATGAAATCATAATCTAAACATAATCTAATCATCATTTAATCAAAATCACATAACCCATAACATCTCATAATTTGAGAAGATAAATATATCATGGAATTACATAACCCTTAACATATCATAATTTGAGAGGATAAATATATCATGGGTCTTTCATGAAAATCATGTTTAAACCATAGATTAATCATATAACCATCATTAGAATGCTTTTGAAATCACTTTAACAATGAACCCATGGCTAAATTGCAAAATGAGATTTTTGAATTAGAATCATGTTTGTGAAGTATTTGAAAGGACTCTTTATTTGAATGGTTATCTAACGATGAAGTATTAACCTACCTTCTACGTAAGAAAGCCCAAGAAAATCTGATAGGAAAGCTTAAAGAATCCACCTCCATAGCTTGTTCTTGAGCTTGGTAGTCAATGGGAGTTTTGTGGTTTTCGGGAGAGTTTTTTTTTAGAGGGAAAGATTAGATTTTAGGAAGGAGTTCTAAATTACAGTTGAGTATTATATATAAACTTAAAACACCTAAATACAACTAACTAAGTGTATATATTTTAATTCGGACGTGGGGTGAATTTCCCCTTCACTATGCAACGTGCAGGCAGAATTTGCAAGTCCAATCGACGAGGGCAGTAAACGGACCGTTGGAGGGACGATAGACCGTCCTGCACTACCATCGTTTGTGTCAGAGGCTACGTCTTGAAGAGTTTATCTCAAACTTCTATGTCTTTAGAAACACCCTCAATCAACATATTGTTCGTCAAGTGACGGGGCATTATTTGGACACTCCCTAGGAAGTCCATTGCCAGCTTTTGGATCCTCCTCAAGGACCTTTTAGGTGGTCCTTAGGGAGTCGTTTCTACACATTTTAAACCTAAATATGTCCATATATGAGTTATGATCCTTACCTATAAAATTAGACCTCAAACTACACATAAAACACACAAAAGGCACACTAGAACACACTAGTACGTCTAAAGACTATCTTGCAAAGGTCTTGGATGTTTTTGGACGTTTGACCTAAAAAACACTTCAAATAAATCGTACATACTGCAAAATATTTAATTACAGATTATTAATATTTTTAGGCACATGTGGCGCTCTAGACACCTTTGTTCATTTTGAGGTCGTTACAATATACCCCACTTGGGAACATTCTTCCTCGAATGACACTTAGGCATTTAAAAATATTCAAGGACTCAATCAACCATAGAGCAGCTCACAACATTCAACATTCTATCATACAATAGTCAATGCACCAAACTTACAAGGAATACCAACTTTATACCATCATGAAACTAAAGAAACATAACCAAACATGGATTACTCTTAAAATTTCTTTCCATGTTCTCATAATTTTCATACTCATTGCCCTTTTGAATGTAATACCTTTAAAATCCAAAACTCATTGTAAATCCTAACATAGGTGTTATAATGTTTAAACACAGTTTCTAAGCCTATGTTTTTGTGAATATAGGTCATTTACGAGATTTAAGAACCAAAATATTCAAAACGTCCTGGAAATTAGTACAAAAGAGATGTTAGTGTGCCTTAACCTTTTTGACTAACATTACGAAAAATTATTGAAAGGCAAATAATTAGTGTTTGAGTTGTTCCATGGTTGAAACTTTTGGGTACGACACCCCAAGGACCACTAAAGGGCCCTTGAGGAGGACCCCTATATATTGATGCAGCACTGCCTGGCATTGTGAATCTACGAGACAAAAAATGACCCGTCTGTGGATCGACGGGGCATCAATTCCACTGTTGTCCCAGACTTAGGATGGTGGAAAATGTCACTTCACCTGCACAGTTTCTGAAAACATCGACAGAGTGCGGGGTGCAGGCTATGATCCATGTGTGAATCAACGGGGAATCGATGCCACCTTCATTCCACACTTAGAAAATTGGATAAAAGGCTCTCCTGCACTAGTCTCTAACCGATCTTATGGATGTGAAGCACATACCGTCGGTGGACCAATGGTCCATCGATCGAGGTCTCATCGATGGGGTCTGTAAATTCCTGTATGTTTTAAATTAAATTCATTTAATTAATTGAGTGGTATAGGGGTAATTGGGGATTAAATAAAGACTATTTATGTTGATTTAGTCCAACTATAAATACGCTCAACCCTCATTAACCTTAAGACAACTCTCAAAAATATACACTCTTCCTTCTCTCTTATTTCTCTCTCTACATGAACTAACCATTGACGGCTAGCAAGAACTAGGGTTTCGGGGCTGAAAAAAGGGTGGATTATTTGTCAAATTGTTGAGAAACATTAAGGTATGAGTTTTATTAACCTTTGAGATCCTTTCCTCAGAGGGTTCCTTCAGAATATATTTTGAAAATATGAGTTTTCTTATGGGTTTCATTCGATTACGGAATTGAAGTTATGGATTTAGTTGTTAATGAATTCTTATGGTCATATTGAGTAGATTAACATGTCATTTAACTTGTTTATGGTAATTGTTGATGGTTTGGTCTAAATTGAAGAGTATAATCCTCTATCCCTAACCTTAGGTAGTGATCTTGACCTATATTGTATTGTGATCATTCAATTGAGTTTGTTGTTGATTTGATTACTATCCTACGGTGCTATTATTATTAAATTAAGATGAATTGTAGGCATATCATGCTAGTTCTTGAGATGTGATTTAGGATGATGAATTATAACGTGAAATTAGCCTATGGACCTTGTCTCAAGTTGTGATCTAAAGATGAATTGTGTTATAAAGATGCAATTGTCCGTGTTATTCTATTAGTTATCATTGTGTGATATGTTACTCCCAAGTTGGGTTGAGTAATTGGATTATGGTAAGACCTTGACGATAGACTATGAGGAAGACTTTGTAAGTCTTAGAATCTCTATCTTTACTTCCAATTGTGATTAATTGTTGTTAAGTCATGATATTACATTTTGAGTATGTCTTGCACTAAGATTATAGGGTGGTATTATGTTTAATTGAAATGTCTTGACTATTTTTTGAGGTTAATTAAGGTGTATATTCTATAAGGATGGTGAAAACTATCAAGGTACCTTAATATGTTATGAAATGCTAAAGTGTTAACCTCACTCATATGAATTGTGATGAAAGGACTTATACTCATACAATTCTTATTGAGATATTGATGACGATGATTATACAAGGGGTAGACCCTATGTGCTAAATTAAGTTATGATTGATAATTAAAGGCTTAAAGACATTTTAAAAAGGGGGACTCTATCTTACCACTGAGTGAACTAGATAGAGGAGTATCGCTTCCCACATAGGGAAGGTAGGAACACTACATTACTCTTGAGATTGGAGACTATAATCCATGGAGCATAAAGAGGGTCCCAACTAAATCTCCTATTTCTTGAACTATGTTGCCCCCATAGGAATACTAGCTAGTGGATCCACGTAGTTGCTATGTTTTATGTATTGTACTACCTTAACAAGTAGTCCTCCTTCTTTCGGTGTAGGGATTTATGAGACTGGATTCCACACTAGCTCAGTGGTTTAAGTTGGTTAGCGCAAGATATTCCCAAAAGGTAAAATAAATTAAAGGATTTGAACCCTAACTTGGATAACCTAAGGGGTCTAGCTTAGTCTAGGTAGGGGTATCGAACTCTACCTAAACATTGGACGAATTATCCTCGAGGGGTGTCTTAGGAGGAGGTTCTTATATGTTTATGTTACGATAATATATGATGTATATATGATGACCATGGAACATTGTTGATACTATATGTTGGTTAGTTCATCTATGAATATGCCTAAGATTATAATGATAATATACGATGAAATGCAAGCCTAAATGCCATGATTTGTAAAGTTGGACATTGGTCATGTTTTCTTATTGAGGATACTATATGAGTAAGGCTCTGGCCTTTGCTTAGTCATTGTACTTGTTGACTTTATAAAGACTTGTGAGTAGTTGTCTTGCTTATTATGATATGTTTGACTCTTTTTCATTCTTTTGATATTATTCCTTGATGTTTGGGTTGTAGTGAATCATGGTTCCAAGTATGTTGGAATAAGTATTACTTGTTGAGATAGTAAGCATGTTTTTGTCGTTGGATATCACTAACTTGACTTTGCATTAGGCCCCTAAAGTGGTAATTTGGCATGTTTTGATAAAAAGTCCATTTTTCTTACCTATTTTTCAAACATTTTAGCTTTCGGTCGTTTAGTAGTTTGGGTGGCGAGATTATCTAAGGCTTGGATTCTTCCTTTCATCCTAGTAGGGTAGGTCCTAAACTCTCGAGAGCAAGTCATCTTCTAGTTTTTTATTTTGTTATGAGCTTATTTACTCTATCATTTCTTTACTTTTTATGTGAATATTATACTTTACAATGACCTATACATGGTTTTGTTGATTTGATGTGATTGCTATGCCCATATTGTGATATCCATTTAGATGGTATGAGATGAGGCAATCGTGGAGAATATTTATATATATATATGTGTGTGTGTGTGTGTGTGTGTGTGTGTGTCTATGTGTGAAACTAAGATGCTAGTCTTATCCTTTAAAAGGACGGTGATGCTGGTTACGTCTAGGGGTAAACCGGGATGTGACAAACTTTGTATCAAAGCATGAGGTTCAATATCATTGATTTTTTCTCTTTTTGTAACAACCCTGAAAATGGATAAACTAAGTGATACTTAATGTGTCAAGAATTCCTATGATTGAATCAGGGTTCACATGGATTGATGCACGTAGAACCAGACTTCGGAATCCTTGCTACATCCAAGACAACTAACTTTGGGAGTTAGTTGATCTAGGAAAGGTTGGGTCCAACCATGTAGGGATCTCAAATACGAAGATTTATTTGAAGAAGTCTTTACCAAACTTAAAAAGAGGAAATCTTAGATTTGGAGGGTCTAGGGGTAAAATGGTTTTTTTACAGGCTAAGGGTAATATCGTAATTACCCTAACTATATAATTGATTATATAATTAATATGGTTGAGGGGTATTTTGGGTAGAGTAGGCCGAAATTGCCCTTTTAGCAAAATCTTGCTCCACCCGGGTTTGAACGTAGGTGGGAGCAATGATTTAATTTGTCTTATTTAAATTGGTAAATTAATTTAATTAATTAATATTTAAAGATTAATTAAGAAAAATGAAAATCAATTTTTTATTATTAATAATTAATTATTAATTAAGATATTTTATTTGACTAAGTCTTGCCTTAAAGTCCTAGTTCTAAGAGAACACTACCTGACATCTCTCTCTCACACACATCTATCTATCTTTTTTCTCACCTCTGATTCTCTCTCAACATCACTTTTTTATCCAACTTTACAAATCAGAAAACAAAACAAAAGTTCTTCACACTTGAAGAACTTACAAAAATACAAACGAACAAGTTAATCTATGAAACGAAAAGTCAACGAAATTTCTAGTCGGATGTGGTGTGAGATTTGTTTGTGGACGTGATTTTGTGGTGGTTTTTGGGAAACAAGCTCAAGTGTTTAAAGACGTGAAATCAGGTATGGGTTATATTAATCTTGGTCCCTTTCCCAAGAGACCCTTAAGGCTTAGATGAATCTACTCGAAAACTAGGGTTGTTCCCGTTCTTGTCGAATTCCTTTTCCCTAGTATCCCTTTGATCTCAATGTGAAATATTTTATAGATCATGTTCTTGATAAGTTTGTTGATAGTTTCAGTATGAAGTTTGATTTTCGTGATAACGTGTTCTTGATTATGTGTTTGGAATTGTAAGCTTGTTAAGATATGTCAACCGAAAGTATGTGAAAAATCATATGTTTTTATGGTTGAATTTTATGTGCAAATGATTATTTAAATCTTGAGGTGTAAAAGTGGTGTAATGTTGCTGGATGAAATGGTAATTCTTGGTTGAATCTAATAATAAAAATATTACGCTTAAAGATGAACCAAATGATCCACGAAATGCCTTAAGAATTAATGTATGAATGATAATAAAAAGTTTCCAGGATTTGGTAGGTTCCTCCAAACAAAATAGTACAAAATTCAATGAAAAATGAATATAAAATAAGTCATATCACTAAGGATTTAACCCAAGACTTCATTACATGAAAGCTACAAAAAAAATCAACAAAAGATTAAGACAAAAATGGATTGGAAGGGAGTTTCGCTAAGGGAGTTTCGCTTAAAAAATTATTTAAATTTGAGGTCATTGGTAATTTAACCCATGAAATAACTAAATTAAAATTTCATAAAAAACTTACGAGAAAATTCAAGGAAAAATTGATGTGGTTAATGGGGATAGAAACCAAAACCGGTTGAATGGATAAGAGAGTTAGAAGAAAAATAAAAGAAAAAATAAATGTGGAGAGTGGGGATTGAATCCACAACCTCTTGGATAGGTGATAAATTTAAGATATAAATTAAATGAAAAATAATGAGCATGAGGGGGATTGAACCCACAACCTCCTTGACTTTAACGAAAAAGGAGAGGAGAAAAAGAGAGGAAATATTATGGGGTTGATCGGGTTCCTTGCCAAATTCCGTATTGACACATAAGTCATACGTAAGTAAATATTTAATAAATGCTGCCTATAAAGATCGAAATCAATATCTTGGCATATCTACAAGATGCATAAGTCTTGTACCACAAAATTTTAGGTAAATATGAATCACTTAGACAAACTATTAATAAAACCACGTTGCTTGTATGTATTGACTCATAAGTCTAGGTTTCGTTTAAAAGTAAGTGAACCTAAGATGTATGTGATGAAATGATGTAACCCTAAAAGGGTTAATTAAGAGTGTGAAACACACTAAATGGCCAAGTGCATTGGGTGTATGATGAAATGAACAATAAAATGATGAAATGAACAAATAAATGATGAAATTAACAATGAAATGATGAAACCCTAGAAGGGTTAAGTAAGAGTGTGAAACACATTAAATGGTCAAGTGCATTGGCATATGATGAAATGAACATTCACGTAAAATGGGGTGAGTAATTATGAAGAGAAAATGTGCTAATGTTAATGAATGTGGTGACATAATGATATGAGGCTAATGTAAAAGATGAGATCAATCTCAAATGAGCCTAAGTAAATGTTACCAAAACGTACTCACCTATGAGAGTGTAAAGTTAAAGAAGAGACCAGTCTCTATGATCACTCTAATGAAAGTATTGAGATCACTACACTTGATACTAATAATGAGATGAGAAATCATCTATTGAGCTATGATGTCTTCATACTAGAAGCCATCTTCCATTATGTATGAGTTAGATGTAATGGAACTTTAAACTTAGCACCGATAGACTACATATGAGCGGTGATGCCTTCTTTTGGGAAGGGCGGAGGTTCACATAACTCTCATGAGATGAAACTGTCTGGAATTTCGGGTATGGGTCTCCTTCTATCTCCTAGTCTTCGAACCTATACTGCCAATATAGGGATTTGGTCGGGATCAATGCCCATATATGCTAGCATATTTTGGGTCACTTCGGCCGGTGATTCCACATATTTTCGGTGTGGGGCTTCATGACAGTGGATTTCATGATGCTCACATGATCTATGTTGGTTAAAGTTAAAGTTCCCAATGAACGAATGAGGCCAGCCTCAAATGATGCACATAATGAAACGAATGATACCAAAGGTGTTAGAATAGGATAATCAAAAGGTGAGTTAGACTCAAGTAATGATATGAGGTCATTCTTGGTTATTTCACAATGAACCCGATGAAAGTCTTAAACTATATCCTAGGTATAGTCGGTGTTTACACTTTCCCATAAATGAAATGAAATGAAGTACGTATCAATGAAAGAAACAGACTATATGTTTGCTAAAGCAGACTCCCTAGTTTAGATCTCATATTTTGATCCCTCATTATGGGAAGTCCTAATGTCAAGTCCATGATTACAAGGTCTAATGGGATATAAACGAATGATATGAAAAATGTTATGCCCTATATGCAATATATTATGTGCTATGTGCAAAATGTCATTTGATGAGTGCAACATGATAAGTATGATGATGCATGTTACTCTAATGGCATGGCTTTGCTAATGCAAATTAGGAAAGTTCACTCACTTTCTTAATCCAAATTTGGAAAGGTCACTAACTTTCCTAATCCCAATTTGGCAAGTACACTTACTTGACTTTCCATAATCATGTTGTTAGGAAAGAGTTTCTCTTAATCATGCATGTCTTTGGTGTGAACATGCATACACTCATGCTTAGTACAAGTGTGTACTAATCCTATACAACTCTACAATTTTAGGTGCAGGTACAGGTGGACGCTAGAGCAACAGGTTGACGCTTAAACTATCGTTATGTGGAGAATTCATCCGAGCTTGGTAGGCCCTCATGCTTTCGAGGATTCTTTCCCTTTTTATTCTAGCTTAGTTATAGGATTGAGCTAGTGGAGTATTTTCCACTAGCGTTTCTTTCCGCTTTTGTTCAGACATTGTATTTGTGCCATTTTGGCAAGTATACATTTAATTTTATATTAAACTATTTCTTTCGTTTGATGATCATAATGTTAGGTAGTTTATGATGAAAAATTATGAATATAATAGAATGATTAGTATGTATGTTAAGAACCAAAAAGTTTCAAATTTTCCGCTAAAATTAACTTAGATGAAGTAAGAATGACGTATGTAGGCTTGTTTGCGACCTATGAAAGGTCAACGACTCCGGTCTCGTCTGGGTTGTAAATTTCGATCGTGACAAAGTTGGTATCAAAGAGCTAGGTTAAATTCCGAGGATAATAAGTTCACATCAACCACATTGATTTGTTTCTAAGTCATGGTAATGAAGTGCACCACCATCCTGAATTAGAGATTGCATGGTGCATAGGAGAATTTCCCTTCTTCTAATCTTATTGTGCCTTCTATAATGGAGGATTTATTGGTGTTATGATAGTATATAATATCAATTCTTGATGTTTCAAAAAGATGTATACAGGATAAAACCAGGCAGAGAGATTGAAGGAACAATTGCTGGAGTAATTCACGTTCCTTCCCAGGCTATTCCAATTAACCCAGATGGGTTGAAAAATGGAGAAATAATGTTAATGCTGGTACTGATGGCCCAAGCTATCACTTTAAAAGATCAGGTTATTGGGTTTGATTGATGTGGAGAAGTTTGAGTTGGCATCCTACCAGCTAAGGGATGTATCTCAATCCTGCTATAAAGTGTTGCAGGATAGCAAGGCCTTAGAAGGAGGTCCTATTACTTTGGATATTTACAAGATGGCTTTTCTATAGTTGTTATTTCCCAGATAAATGAAGTAGGCTAAGGTTGAAGAATTCATCAGCCTTAAGATGGGCTCAGTGTTAGTCAGGGATTACTCTCTGACGTTCGTAAAAATTTACAACTCAGGAGAGGCCACCTTGTAGGAAATGTGACATACTGCATGGTGGAGAGTGTATGATGGGATCTAACGCTTGTTAAAGTTGTGGCAAACATGTTCACATAGTGAAGGATTGTCCGAATAGGAGAAGTCAAGAACAAGGAGGCAACAATTCTTCGCAGTCAAGTCTAGGGGTGTAGGGGAAGGCAATTCTGGTGAAGTCTCGGGTGATTATCCTTAATTAGTCCTTCATGTATTTGACTGTGTATGGTGTTTATGCACTAGTATGATGTTAATATGTTTGAGTAATCATGTTAGTTGCTAATCTGTATGACTTATATGTTTACTTATATTGTATGCTTCGATGGAGACTAATTTAGGAAAGAGTTCATTAGTCTACTAATGTTAAGCTACTAAGATGTTTTAAGGATGTACACCATCATGTTAATATGTGAATCAAATATTCACCAATGGGGAGTATTGAATTACCTATGTATGCATATGTCCTATAGATGACTTACTTATTGTTAGTAAAGAATAGTTTCATTAGAGGAAGAATGTTCCTAAGGGGGGATAATGTAACAACCCTAAAAATGGATATACTAAGTGATACTTAATGTGTCGAGAATTCCTATGATTGTTACAGGGTTCACACGGATTGTTGCGCGTATAAGCAGACTTTGGATCCCTTGCTACATCAAAGCCAATTAACTTGGGGAATTAGTTGATCTAGGAAAGGTTTGGTCCAACCATGTAGGGCTCTCCAATACGAAGATTTACTTAGAAGAGTCTTTATCGGATTTAATAAGAGGAAATCTTAGGTTTGGAGGGACTAGAGGGGTAAAATAGTCTTTTACAGGATAAGTTTAATATCGTAATTAGCCTAAATATATAATTAATTATTTAATTAATAAGGTTGAGGGGTATTTTTGGTAGAGAGGGACGAAATTGCCCTTTTAGCAAAATCCTTCTCCACCCGGGTTTGAACATAGGTTGGAGCAATGATTTATTTTGTTTTATTTAAATTGGTAAATTAATTTAATTAATTAATATTTAATAGCTGATTTAATAAAAAGGAAAATCATATTTTTATTATTAATTATAAATTATTAATTAAGATATTTTATTTGACTAAGTCTTGCCTAAAGTCCTAGCTCTAAGAGAACACTACCTCACATCTCTCTCTCTCACCTATCTATCTATTTTCTCACGTCTAATTCTCTCTCAACTTCACGTTTTTCTCCCTACTTCACAAATCAGAAAAAAAAAACCAAAGTTCTTCACACTTGAAGAACTTACAAAAATACAAACGAAAAAGTTAATCTAAGAAACGAAAAGTTAACCAAATTTCTACTTGGATGAGGTATGAGATTTGTTGGTGGACGTTAATTGGTGGTCGTTTATGGGAAGAAATTTTAAGTTTTGAAAGACGTCAAATAAGGTATGGGTTTTCTTACTCTTGGTTCATTTCCGAAGAGACCCTTAAGGCTCTAATGAATCTACTCGAAAACTAGTGTTGTTCCCGTTCTTGTCGAACTCTTTGTCCCTAGTATCCCTTTGACAATGTGAAATAAGTTAGATATGATGTTATTGGTATGTTTTCTGGTATTTTAAGTAAGAAGTTTTATATTCGTGATAATGTGTTCTTCAATATGTGTTAGGAATTGTATGCATGTTAATATATGTCAACCGAAAGTATGTGAAAAAATTATATGTTTTTATAATTGAATTTATTTTGCGAATCTTTATGTAAATCATGAGGTGTAAAAGTGGTGTAATATTTCTGGATGAAATGGTAATTCTTGGATGAACATAATCATAAAAATATTACACTTAAATATGAACCAAATGATCCACGAAATGCCTTAAGAATTAACGTATGAATGATGACAAAAAGAAGCTGAAAATAGTGAACAAATTTCCAGCATTTGGTACGTTGGGTTCGTCTAAAAAAATGGTACGAAATGCAATGAAAAATTAATGTAAAATAAGTGAGATCACTAATGATTGAACCAAAGATATCATTACATGAAAGCTACAAAAATCAACAAAACATTAAGACAAAAATGGATTTGAGGAGACTAAATTTCCAGCATGCTGGAAATTGTAGTCAAGGCCAACTTTTTAAAAATTGAGCTTCGTTAAATTGTTTTTAAATGTGATGTCATTGGGGATTGAACCCATGACATCACTAAATGAAAATTTCATAAAAATTTCGTGACAAAAATGCAAGGAAAAGTAGATGTGGTGAATGGTGATTGAACCTAAAACCTCTTGAATGGATGAGAGAGTATGAAAAATAAATGTGGAGAGTGGGGATTGAACCCACAACCTTTTGGATAGGTGAGAAATTTATGAGATAGATTAAAAGAAAACTAATGAGTTTGTGGGGGATTGAACCCACAACCTCCTTGACTTAAACGAAAAAGGAAAGGAGAAAAAGAGATGAAATATTATGGGCTTGATGTTGATCGAACTAGGGTCCCCCAAATCTGAAAAATGCACTTATTAAGTTTAAAATAAGATTAAGTGTTCTCCAAGGGATTCAAAATTGGGTTCCCTTGCACAATTCTTTATAGACACATAAGTAATAAGTAAGTAAATATTTAATGAATGTTGCCTATATTGATCCAAATCAATATCTTGACATATCTACAAGATGCATAATTCCTGTACCACAAAATCTTGGATAAATTTGAACCACTTAGACAAACTATGAATTAAGCCCCATGGCTTGTATGCATAGACTCATAAGTCTAGCATACATTTAAAAGTAAGTGAACCTAAGATGTATGTGATGAAATCATGTAACCATAAAAGGGTTAAGTAAGAGTGTGAAACACACTAAATGGTCAAGTGCATTGGCGTATGATGAAATGAACATAAATGAACAAATAAATGATGAAATGAACAATGAAATAATGAAACCCTAGAAGGGTTAAGTAAGAATGTGAAACACACTAAATGGTCAAGTGCATTGGCATATGATGAAATGAATATTCACGTAAAATGGGGTGAGTAATTATGAAGAGAAAATGTGTTACTGTTAATGAATATGGTGAAAATATGATATGAGGATAATCTAAAAGATGAGAGCAATATCAAATGAGCCTAAGTAAATGTTAGCAAAACCTACTCACCTATGAGAGTGTAAAGTTAATGAAGAGACCAGTATTTATGAACACTCGAATGATAGTACTGAGATTAACACACTTAATACTAATGATGAGATGAGAAATCGTCTTTTGAGCTATGATTTCCTCATACTAGAATCCAGCTTCAATCACGTATGAGTTGAATGTAATGGAACTTTATACAGAAAACTGATAGACTAGGTATGAGCGGTGATGCCTTCTTTCGAGAAAGGTGGAGGTACACATAACTCTCATGAGATGAGACTGTCTGCCATGCCGGGTATGGGTCTCCTTATATCCCCTAGTCTTCGAACCTCTACTGTCACTATAGGGATATGGCGGGGATCAATCCCCATATGCGCTAGCATGTTTTGGGTTAATTTTGCCAGTGATTCCACCTCTTTTTGTTATACTGTTTCATTACACTAGATTCATGATGCTCACATGATCTATGTTGGTTAAAGTTAAAGTTCCCAATGAACGAATTAGGTCAGCCTCAAATGATGCACATAATGAAACGAATGATACCAAAGGTGTTAGAATATGATAGTCAAAAGGTTAGTTAGACTCAAGTAATGATATGAGGTCATTCTTGGTCATTTCACAATGAACCCGATGAAAGTCATAAACTATATCCTAGGTATAGCCGGTGTTTACACTTGCCCATAAATGAAATGAAATGAAGTACGTACCAATGAAAGAAACAGACTCTATGTTTGCTAAAGAAGACTCCCTAGTTGAGATCTCATATTTTGAGCCCTCATTAAATGGAAGTCTTAATGTCAAGTCCATGATTTCAAGGTCTCATGGCATATGAACTAATGATATGAAAAATGTTATGCGCTATATGAAATATGTTATGTGTTATGTGCAAGATATATTTGTTGTGTGCAATATGATAAGTATGATGATGCATGTAAATCGCATGGAATGACTTTGCTAATCCAAATTAGGAAAGTTCACTCACTTTCCTAATCAAAATTTTGAAAGCACAGTAACTTTCCTAATCCCAATTTGGCAAGTCCACTGACTTGACTTTCCATAATCTTGTTGTTAGGAAAGAGTTGTTCTTACATGTCCTTGGTGTGTGCTTGCATATACTCATACTTAGTACAAATGTGTAACAACCGCGTACAACTCTATAATTTTAGGTGCAGGAACAGGTGGATGCTAGAGATATAGGTTGACGCTGAAACTATCCGGACATGTAAAATTCATCCGGACTTGGTAGGCCCTCATGCTTTCGAGGATTCTTGCCCTTTATATTCTAGCTTAGTTATAGTATTGAGCTAATGGAGTATATTCCGCTAGAGTTTCTTTCCGCTTTTGTTCAGACATTGTATTGGTGCCATTTTGGCAAGTATACATTTAATTTTATATTAAACTATTTCTTTTGATTTGATGATCTTAATGTTAGATGGTTGATGGTGAACAAATATGAATCTAATAGATTGATTAGTATGTATGTTAAGAAATAAAAAGTTTCAAATTTTTTGCTAAATTTAACCTAGATGAAGTAAGAATGACGTATGTAGGCTTGTCTGCAACCTCTAAGAATTCAACAACGCCGATCTCATCTGGGGTCTAGATTGTGGTCGTGACACTTTCTCTACCACGTCTATGAAGGTTTGTATTCATAATTGTGAAGAGCGCCAAACATATGAGTAGGAACCTATATGATGCTTAGGAATCACTCTCTTTCTTAGAAATCTTATATTGTGCCAATAAAGTATACTTATGGTGTGCTTTTGAACCTAATCCTATTGTTTTGCTTATACGAAGCATAAACACTCGAAGGAATACGAATCGAAGACTTTCAGAGGAAGTTGCTAATGTGAGAGCTCCTCCTCATAATGAACAAGTTCCTCCACTTGAGGGGAATGCTAACGTTGAACAAGCCCTGGATAACCGTCCACCTATGACGGAGGCGGAGATGAGGGATATTCTTGCTGAAATGTCCCAAGCCATAACTACTAAAGCACAAGCCCAACGGTTCAAGATCAATCTATGATGGCTAAACCCAATCGGGATATTGCTCCTTCTCCTCAGCAACAAGTAACTACTATGTATTCGCATCTAACGAACTTCAGTCGGATGAATCCTACTAATTTCAATGTGTCTAAGGTTGATTAAGACCCCCAGGAAATCCTCTCTGAGGTCTACAAGGTACTATATTCTATGGAGATCTCTTCAAGTAAGAAAGCTGAGTTGGCCTCATATCAACTCAAGAATGTGGTTCAAACTTTCTATGTGCAATGGAGATATAATAGGTCGTTAAGGAGTGGTTCGGTCACTTGGGAGATCTTTAAGGTGGCTTTTCTAGATTGGTTCTTCCCTCGAAAGATGAGGGAGGAGAAAGTGACGTAGTTCATCAATCTGTACCAAGAAGGGAAGAGTGTCCATGAGTACTCTATGAAATTCATTAAGTTTTCCAAATATGCTCTTTATTTAGTATCCAATCGTAGAAACCAAATGATACTTTTTGTGACGGGGGTGTCGGAGGACTTACAAGAGGAGTGCCAATCGGCCATGCTTCATGACAACATGAACCTTTCCCGTCATATGGTTTATGCAAGAAGGGTTGAGGAGGCAAGAGCTAAGAGAAAAAGTAGAGATGATAAGAGGGCTAGGTCATTTGATGGAGGTTGCTCAAAGAATAGGCTTGAGATACAAGACAAGCCTAAATGTAAGAAGCGGGTTTCAAATCAAGTCCCTTCCAAATACCCAAGAGCTAGTGGTGAAAGGGTGTGTAACCCTAAATTCAAGAAGGGAAAAGGTAGTAATTCACTAAATGAGAAGCCAACTTGTGGAAAGTGTGTTTAAAAACACTATATTGATTGACTTAAGGGGACGGATAATTTCTTTAGTTGTGGTAAGAGTGGTCACAAAATGAAATATTTTCCAAACTTGAAGAGTCAAGACAAAGTTAGTGACCATGATCAAGCAAGTGAATCTAGTGATGCTCCAAAGAAGAACCGGTTCTATGCTCTTCGCTCTAGGGGTGAGCAAGAAAACTCTCCCGATGTGGTGACCTATATGTTGAAAGTTTTCTCTCTTGATGTATATGAATTACTTTATCCCGTCTCTACTTTATCATTTGTTACACCCCTAAAAGCTAAAAGGTTTGAAATTTACCTGATTTTTTGCATGAGACTTTTCTAATGTGTACTCCGGTAGGAGAGTCGGTTGTTGCTAAAAGAGTCTATCAAATTATCCTATTTCATTGCCCAATAGAGTTGCTAATGTAAATCTAGTGGAACAAGATATGCTTGATTTTGATATAATTTTAGTATGGATTGGTTTCATGATACTTTTGCTACTATTGATTGTAGGACAAGAGTTGTGAGGTTTAATTTCCCAAATGAACCCATTGTTGAGTTGAAGGGTGGGAATTCTATTCCTAGAGGTCGCATCATATCTTTTCTAAATGCATGTAAAATGATATCAAAGGGTTGTCTTTACCACATAGTAAGAGTCCAAGATGTGGATTCCAAAATTCCTCCATTGAGTCGGTACCCGTAGTGAGTGAGCTTTAAGAGGTCTTCCGTAACGATATTCCTGGTATTCATCCTGAATGGGAAATTGACTTTGGCATTGATTACCTAACGTATACAAGTCCCATATGAATCCCTCCTTATCGGATGACACCAGTCAAGTTGATAGAGTTGAAGGCTCAACTCAAGGATTTGCTTGACAAAGGCTTTATAATGCCTAGGATATCTCCATGGGGTGCTCCGGTGCTAGTTGTCAAAAAGAAAGATGGGTCTTTGACAATGTGTATAGACTATCGTCAACTCAACTAGTTTACCATTAAGAGTAAATACCCTCTCCCTCGGATTGATGACTTATTTGACCAACTCCAAGGGGCGAGTTACTTTACAAATATAGACTTGAGGTCGGGGTATCATCAACTTAGGGTGAGAGGGTAGGATATATGAAAGACGGTCTTTCAGCCTAATTCTCCGGCAGCATTTATGGACCTAATGAATAGATTATTTTGAAATTATATAGATTCATGTGTCATTGTCTTTATTGACAATATCTTGGTATATTCGAAGAATGAGGATGATCATATGGGTCATTTTAGGGTAGTATTGCAAACCCTTAAAGAACATCCATTGTATGCCAAATATAGTAAGTTTTGGTTGAGGTCGGTGACCTTTATTGGGCACATCATCTCTAGTGAGGGCGTTGAGATAGACCCCAGGAATATGGAATTGGTGAAAAGATGTCCTAGACCATTGACTTTGACAGACATTAGGAGTTTCTTTGGTTAAGTAGGTTACTATCGGAGGTTCGTGGATGGGTTCGCGTCCATTTTGTCTCCTTTGACTACTTTGAACCAAAAGAGTAAAAAGTTTTAGTAGTTGGAGGCATGTGAGAAGAGTTTCCAATTGTTGAAAGATAGGCTTACTTCCACTCCGGTGTTGACCTTACCAGAGGGTACAAAGGGTTCTATGGTGTATTATGATGCATCTTGAGTGGGATTGGGGTTTGTGCTTATGCAACACGAGAAGGTGATAGCTTATTCCTCTAGGCAACTAAAGGTACATGAGAGAAATTACCCCACTCATGACCTTGAATTAGCGGATGTGGCGTTTCCTTTGAATATTTGGAGGCATCACTTGTATGGGGTTCATTTAGATATTTTTACCGATCATAAGAGTCTCCAATATGTGTTTACCCAAAAAGAGTTGAATCTCCGACAAAGAAGGTGACTTGATTTGTTGAAAGATTAATGATATGAGTGTCCTTGTCGGGGTGATAAATGACACTCATATCATAATATTTCAACAACTCAAGCCACCTTCTTTGTTAGAGATTTAACTCCTTTTGGGTAAAACATATTAGAGACTCTTATGATCGGTAAAAACATCCACATGAACCCCATACAAATAATGCCTCCAAATTTTCAAAGCAAACACCACGGCCGCTAATTCAAGGTCATGAGTGGGATAATTCCTAGCATGTACCTTTAGTTTCCTAGAGGCATAAGCTATCATTTTCCCACTATGCATAAGCACACACCCCAAACCCACTCGGGATGCGTCACAATATACCACAAAACCCTTTGTACCCTCCGATAAGGTCAACACTCGAGCGAAAGTAAGCCGATCTTTCAATAATTGGAAGCTCTACTCACATGCCTCCGACCACTCAAACTATTTACTCTTTTGGGTCAAATTAGTCAAAATAGACGCAATGGACGCGAAACCATCCACGAACCTTCGATAGTAACCTAAGAAACTCCTGATTTAGTTGGACTCAATGGTATAGGACAATTTTTCACCACTTTCATTTTCCTTAGGTCTACTTCAACTCCCTTACTAGAAATGATGTGGCAAAGAAAAGTAACCTCAACCAACACTTACACTTACTATATTTGGTATACAATTGATGTTCTTTAAGGGTTTGCAATACTACCCTCAAATGAAACATATGATCATCCTCATTCTTCGAGTATACCAAGATATTGTCAATGAAGACAATGACAAACGAATCTAGGTAATTTCAAAATACTCTATTCATAAGATCCATGAATGACGCTGAAGCATTTGTGAGATCGAAATACATGAACAAGACTCATATAATTCCCATACGTAGTTCAAAATGTCGTCTTCAGTACATCCTCCCCTCTTACCCTAAGTTGATGATACAGCGACCTCAAGTCTATCTTTCAAAAGTAACTCGCCCCTTGAAGTTTGTCAAATAAGTCATCAGTCCGAGGGAGAGGGTATTTATTCTTAATGGTGACCTTGTTGAGTTGGCGGTAGTCAATACACACTCTCAAAGACCCATCCCTCTTTTTGACAAATAACACTGGAACACCCCATGGAGATATACTAATCCTTATAAAGCCTTTGTCAAGCTAATCCTTTAGTTTGAGCCCTCAACTCTTTCAAATCGGCCGGAGCAATCCGATATGGAGGGGTTGAAATGGGATTTGTTTCCGGTAGCAAATTGATACCAAAATAAATTTCCCATTCGGGAGGAATACCGAGAAGGTAATTAGGAAAAAACTCTGGAAATTCATTCACTACAAGAACCGACACAATAGGAGGAATTTAGGAATTAAAATCTTGGGCTCTTACTATGTGATAGAGATAACCTTTTGAGATAATATTACATGCTTTTAGACAAGATTAGATGCGACCTTTAGTAATAGAATTTCCGCCCTTCCACTCAACAAAGGGTTTATTTGGGAAGTTAAACCTCACAACTCTTGTAATACAATCAGTGGATGCAAAACATGCATGCAACCAATCCATACCCAATATAATATCAAAATTAAGAATATCGAATCTACCAGATCAACATAAGAAACTCTATTAGGCAATGAAATAGGAAAATTGTGATAGAATCTTTTATCAACAACCTACTCTCCCACCGGAGTAGACACTACAAAGGGCTCATGTAAAATATCGGGTAAAACATCAAACTTTTTAGATACTAGTGCTGTAAAAAAGGACAAAGTAGCACTCGGATCAAGTAAAGTATATACATCAAGAGTAAATATTTTTAACATACTGGTTATCACGTCGGGAGAGGTCTCTTCCTCACCCATAGAGCGGAGATCATACAAGCGGTTCTTCATGGACACCCTATAACCACTAGCTCTTGGGAGTTTGGTAGGGACTTGATTTGAACCCCGCTTCTTAACGTGAGACTTATCTTGTATTTCAAGACTATTCTTTGAGGAGCCTCCATCAAAAGACCTATCCCTCTTAGGATCTCTACTTTTTCTCTTAGATGTTGCCTTCTCAACCCTTCTTGCATAAACCATAAGATGGAAAATGTTCATGTTGTCATGTAGCATGGCGATTGTCACTACTCTTGTAAGTCTTCCGACACCCCCGTCACAAAACGGCTTATTTAGTCTCTAGGATCAGATACTAAAGAAGGAGAATATTTGGACAACTTAATGAATTCTAAAAGATAATCATGAACACTCTTCCCTACTTGGAGAAGATTGATGAAATCTGTCACTTTCTCCTCCCTTATCTCTCTAGGAAAGAACCGATCTACAAAATCTGCCTTAAAGATCTCCCAAGTCACAGGACTATCCCTCAACGACCTATTGTACCTCCATTGAACATACCAACTTTGAGCAACATCCTTGAGTTGATATGAGGCCAACTCAACCTTCTCACTTTAAATCACCCCCATAGCATATAGCACCTTGTAGACCTCATCAAGGAATTCTTGTGGGTCTTCATTAATCTTAGACCCATAGAAAGTAGGAGGGTTCATCCGAGTGAAGTCTCTTAGACAGGAATCTATAGATGTTACTTGTTGATGAGGATGAGGAGCAACAACCTAATTGGGTTAAGTTGTCATCTCTTGGGCTTGAACCGTCCCGACTTGTGCTTCACTAGTCATGGCTTGAGCCATTTGAGTAAGAATAGCCCTTATCTCTGCGTCCGTCATCGGTGGAGGGTTAACCGGGGCTTGATCAACATTAGCGTTCTCATCAAGTGGAGGGATATTGCTCATCATGGGTAGGAGCTCCCACATTATCAACTTCCTCCTCAAGTATTCGAGTCGCATTCCTTCGAGTTTTCATGCTTCATATAAGTGAAGATGTATGATTAAATGCAAAAGCACACTATAAGTATACTATATTGGCACGATATAAGATTTTCAAAAAAGAGAGTGATTCCTAAGCATCATATAGGTTCCTACCCATAAGTGTGGCGCGCTTCACAATTATGAATACAAACTTGCATTAACGTGGTAGAAAAAGAGACATAACTCAACGTTATTCAACCTCATGATCTGATACCACATTTGTCACATCCGGGTTTACACCTAGATGTAATCAGCGTCAGCGTCCTTTTTAAGGACTAAAACTAGACTCTTAGTTTCATGTCATTACATTCATAGGTTGAAAAATACGGAAAGATTTAAAACGTTTATTATCTCTTCAAGAAGGTTTACGTAGACCTGTACATACACATAATATATATTCATTTCGAGTATACATAGACCCTTAATATGGGAAGGTTACATAGCCTTCTACTTTTATTGCACATATATATAAAAATATAGAAATAGTCTCAATGATTCTCTCACCTCATACCATCTAAACGGATGTCACAATAGCCCTTACATCAATTCAACAAGACCATGTATAAGTCATTCGAAAGTACAATATTAAAATAACAACGAAAGAAATCATAGAGTCAATAAGCTCATCATAAAATTCAAAGATATAAGATGACATTGCCCTCGAAAGTTGAGGACCTACCCTACATGGATAAAAGGAAGAATCCAAGCCTTCAACAATATCGCCTTCCAAATTCTTCAATGAGCGGAACCTAAAATGTTTGGGACAAGGGAAGAAAATAGGGTTACTACTCCACATGTACTGAGTATGATATCTTATACACATACACAAAAAACATGTTAAAGGGGACTTTTTATCAAAGCATGACATTCTACCCCTTTTAGGCTTAATGATAAGTCAAGTATGTCATATTGATCAACCAAACATGCTTACTAAAGTAATACTTATCCCAACACACTAGGAATAATGATTTACTACAATCCAAACATCAAGAATAATATCACAAGAATGAATAAGATTTAAACCTATCATAATAATCAAGACAAATACTCACATGTACTGATAAGTCAACCAATGCAATGACCAAGCAAAGCCCCATAGCCTTACTTAATTAACTATCCTCAACATGAAAACATGACCAATGTCCAAATTCACATATCATGACATTTAGGCTTAAATTTTATCTCGTATTATCATAATAATCCCAGGCATATTCATAAATAAATAAATTAACATATAGTATCAACAATATGACATGGTCATCATATATATATATCATATATTATCATAACATAAACATATAAGAAACTCCTCCTAAGACTCCCCTAATAACTAACTATTTCAATGTCTAGGTAGAGTCACATACCCCTAACTAGACTAAGCTAGACCCCTTAGGTTATCCAAGTAAGAGTTCAAGTCCTTTAATTCGTTTTACCTTTTGGGAACATCTTTCCCTAACCGGCATAGACCACATGAGCTAGTGTGGAATCTCATACGCTCAAACCTACTTCTCAAATAAGAAGTAAAGCGGTCGTGTCAAGTAAATAACCCTACTAGTGAGGTTGGGATCGTTCCCACGAGGAAAATAGTCTAGACTTAACTTCAATCTATTATTACTATTGTTCAGTCAATGCCTTCCTTGGAAAGTAAAAACAATAAAAGGGGGGTTTCTATTTCTAAATGAATGAAAATAACTAACGCAATTGAAAGAGACACTTAACAGCTTTGAATGTTGGATTTTAATCAATTAATCAAAGTAACTAGGGTTTACGTGGTCCCCACAGGTTCATAACTTGATAATTCTAACTATAACAATTCTTTCCTAGTATCTTGCATGCGAAGTGATAAGTTATGTATTTCTAAATCCTTGGTCCGGCATCTAGAAAATCTCACTCCGCACCTTGGTCCAGCTACGTGTGTTGCTATCCTAACTCTTATCTTTACCTCATATTAAGCATCGTATTTGATATTTGACTAAGTTATTACCTCATACCAATCAATACTAGCCTATTAGATAGTATAAACTAAATCTATGTTGATAATTCTTTTCCTATTATCTACCTCCTTGGTCGGGAAAGTAGCATTAAGGCGAGTTCTAACGTTGGTCATCCGTTAAAAAGACTTCTAAGCAAAAGAATTGTAAATACATGCAAGCCACTATTCTAGAATCGTTATTTTAGTTAGGTTTTATCTCATTATTTTCCTATGATTCCCACAACCCTAGTTATGGAGTTTAGTTACAAATAGTCATAATCAAAATATTCAAATATATTAAATAATAATTTATGTACTTACTTCAATGAAAAAGAGTAAATCCGAAAGTTTGCTTGATTAATCACAAAAAATCACTTGCAAGAATCTCAAAGTAATAAAAATCTCACAAAAAGTCTAATGATAATTAAAAGGTTCTAACAATACAGAGTCTAATAATGTTCCAGAGTCTAACAATGATCCAGAGTCTAACCTCAAAAACGAGATTTTTCTAAATATTTATAAAAAATAAAAACCTAATTAAACAAGAACTCTATTTGATGGAAATCTTTCAAAATGCGGCTGGGTCAACGGACCTCGCGACGAATCATCCTGGTCACGACAGACCGTCATGGACTCCGACGTCCCATACTTGTACAATTTCTTCTACTGCTCTCTTCATTACCCTTGACGGTAAGTATGATGGACTGTCATAGGCACAACGGTCCGTTGAGGGTCTTCGTTCCAAAACACTTCAACTCTTGGAATATGGGTACTGAGATTACTTCTCTAAACTTCATGATGAACGTGAAGGAAGGACCGTCAAAGACACGACGGACCGTCACAAGCTTCGTAACCCCACACTTGGTCAGACTTCCCCATCTTCCTTCAGCACCTGCACTACGCTGCCACTTACGGACCGTCACAAGCAAGATGGCCCGTCACAAGCTCCGTAGGTGGTCTCTTCTGCATTTTTTCGCTCAAAATCTCCGCATTCATCTTTGGACAGATTTCCTGCAAAATAAAGAGAAACTTATATAAACATTAGCACAAAAAGGCTTTTGGACACACTAAACTTAAGGAAAAAGTATTAATAATACCGTGAAACCACGGTATATCAACACCCTCAACTTAAATTCGTTGTTTGTCCTCAAGCGACGCACTATGACTCAATACAAAATCTTTGTACAATAGTATCCATGTTTTATCCTTTGCACTCATTTGGCTATCAATCCCGATTAATCTCATCAAATCTATGCATGCTATCACTATTAGGCTTGAATTATGTGGGATCACAACATGACACAAACTCACCATGCACTAACACCTATCCTCTTCAATTTCTCACCGAGGTGCTAACAATTCAGATATTGCAACTAGTGTCCTCACTTTAAAACAAAATCCTCATTTTTCACACAATGATTTCAGTTTGAGTATAAGGATTGCTTTTCAACACTCGCTCTCAGAACAAAGTCACACTCATTCATACCTATCGCCATAAGCTTGCCCTTATTTTTACTTCCTTAAGTTCGTTGTACAACCCTTAGGATCACGATAGGACTTTCTTAGCTTGTAACATAGGATCAGGGTCAGGTAGGGTATATTTAGGTATAGTTTAGAGACTTTTTGCCCTCCTTGACATATCGGCTAAATCTACCACTTTCTATCATTTTATCTCGCCTAGTTTCCCATATTCTTTCACCTTGCTATTTTCTATTCTTTCTTCATTTGTGTAAGAGACTCTCTTCTTTTCTTACTTGTATTTCTTGTATATTTTTCTTTTTATTTACTTTTCTTTCAACTAATTCTTGAGTCACTTTACTTTTGTTCTTTCTCTCTCTTTGTTCTTTAAACCCCACTTTCCAGAGCATTTCTCATAATAGCCACCCTCAATTCATGTCTTTGCCATGAGTCAAGGTACACAATACCCAAAGTTGAGTCAGGGCCATAACGGAGGTTGTTTACTGCATTAGCCACCCTCAACTTATGCTTTTGGCATAAGTTGAGGTGCACATGTCCAAGAAGGGACCAGGGCCAACACATTATTCCAAGAAAAAAGAACAGTTGGGGTGAAAAAGAAAGGTCTAATTTAAGCTCATATCATTTGGATCAAAGAAGGATAAATTTCATTTGGTTCTCTTTTATTTAGGCTAAAAATGGGCTATATTGAATAAAGGCCTAAGATCATTTCCTAATTGTCTATTACAGCTTACTTTTAGCAGGACTAACCACGCAAGTTCTAGTTCTATACAGATAGTGGACTATTCAAATCTTACTCAAACTCACTTGACATCTCATCACTCTACCAGATTATCAGACACCTAGTTCGAATTTCAGACTTAGTGTAATGCAATGGTGTACCTCTATGTCATGCTTAGAGCCACACATTTAGCAGTTACTATGCCTAGTCATGCATCATTTTCCAATTTGTCAAGATATCATTTTAGCCATCATTCTCCAGAATTAGACGATGTACAAAAGATATAGACATGCCGGTTCAACAGAAAAAGTAATCAGTCTTTTGGGGGAAAAGAACAGAGGCAAGAAAACCCCAAAAAAGGATAGTGAATTGGGCTACTCAGACTTCACCCTAACACTCACTTTTCATTTACCCCACCCCCAACAAAAAAAAACATGCAATTGTCCCCAATGCATAAAAAAATTTAAATACTAGATTTGTAGGTGAAGCAAACATGTGGCACAAAGCGTCGTCGATCAGCGAGCTTGTGGGTCCGGTTCCCCGAAACTCACGTCCTCTGCAATCTGGATACCCTCGGTGGTGTCCTCAGCAACAACCGCACTATCAGCAGTGCCTCCTGCTATCTCCACAGTTCGGGAACTAGATGCCCCAACCGCTAACTCTGATGCTCTCATGTTATGTGCCTCCTCTTCAGCAAGTGAGGCTCTCCTCGCAGCCTCCATCTCTCGGCGCTCCTTTTTCTGTGCTCGCGCTCGTCCTCTGCTTGACCCCTACGCCTCTTGGATTGCTCTCGAGGGGGAAGTGGTGGAATCTCTGAAGTAGCGAATAGGGCCACCAACACTGTGTTCAGCAGGCTCGACAGAAGGGGCCTCAGACTCTGGCACCCTTGCCTCTAAGATCGTGTCAATATCAGCGCGAAGTCTGTCGACCGCATCCTGAAGAGTCGACACATACACTGGAGGGGCTGGCCGGGCTAGCACCCTCAACTAAAAGGCGTCCAAATGCTGGTGAACCTCAGCGATCTTCCACTCTGTATACGGGACCATTTTCTGCTCCAGGCACTCTTTTAACTCGATAATAGACTTCTGCATCCATGTTTGGATATGATGCACATGTGTAGCCAATTGCGCCTCTAATTTTTGGACCCTAGAAAATGGGACCAGTGCTGGTAGAGGGGCTGTGCGAGAGGAGCTCGGGGCAGTTCTACTACCCGGGATAGACTCGACTAGGGTAGTGTCAGTGGACGCCACCTGTGTAGCCGTGTGGGCCTGGGCTACCGTATCAGCAAGATCATCAGCAAGTGGGGGAAGCTTTGGACGGGGCCCTCTGCGTGGAGCCAAGTCATTGGCCTCATCTTTGATGAGGCCGACGTCAACAGTGCCCTGTAGGGTCTTGAGCTGATCTACGTGCCATATAGGCACACCTGCGGACCTGCAGAGAGAAAAGAACATGCACGGGAAAGGGTAAGTAGTAGTGACCTTGAAATCCCTCTTGTGCATGACTGTTGTAGAAGCCACGTGAAATCCACCTCGAACCCAGCAATCATCGCCGCCATCAACACTGCTCGATCCCCTGTAACGATATTATCAGTGGCTGTGGGGGAAAGGCACTAGCGGACAATCAGCCACAAGAACTTCGCCATGAAAGTTAGGTTGGCCTTCTTTATGGCCCCCTTTGACTCCGTCACCCAGTCGGCACCCTCTCCATCAACTGACAGGTTCATGTCCATCCACCTCTTGGTGGTCTCTCTCAACGATGGCTCGCGCAGGAACTTGCCATCTTTAACAATCTGCCATCGGTAGTCAAACTCATCAGTGAGAGGGGTCCAAGTAGCATCAACACCCTCACCATAAAGAAACCAGCGGATGGCAGGCAGGGAAATATCAACCTCCACTCCCCGTACTCGGACCTGCTCCAGCGAGGCCTGTTTGGCGGGGGCAGCCCGCCTATCTATCTGTGATCGGAGAGTCGCTATGTAGGATGCGTAGAACTCTCGGACCATTTCTTCACTGTAACGTCCCAACGGATGTGCTGTCCACTCCAGGCGATGCCTGGTGAAGAGATTCTGGATCTCAGGCATCGTCGGGAGACTCAGTGTAAGTACCCGCCGCTCCAAGGTGAGTGTTCGAGTCATAACTCCTTTGTTAGTCAGGAACTTGGCGTTGGAGTAGACTTGAAATTGCCCGTCGACAAACCACCGGTTGGGATGGTTAGTAGTTGGGGTGGGGGCCTGAGCTGGTGAACCTGATGTGGATTCCGAACTGTCAGCCTCATCAGACGAGGCCGGCGTTGTAGCAGTGGCGGGTGCAGGAACCTTATCATAGCCGGAGGCTTCATCCGACCATAATACTCCTAAGGAGCCAGATGCTTCTTCCTTATTTGTGGCTGACCCAGCGGGTGTGCCGGTCATTGTGCGCTTTTCATCAGACTGGGAGGCAGTGACTATGTCGGACGCCACCTTTTAGGGTGTGGCTCTGGGAGCACGTGTAGCACGGAAAGGGGTAGAAGTGCCTTGGGGCACGTACTCGGGGTCACGCTCATTATCAGAGCCAATGACCATGCGGCCAGACAGGGCGACAGACTTCGATCGCCCGCGTTCATAGATTCGATCTTGCTTGGGTGCAATAGTAGTTAGTACATGTAAAGGAACAATATTAGTACGAGAAGTGGCAAACAAGACAAGCAAAACCACAAAAAAATTTAAAATAGTATGTCATTTCTATGGTCACAGTGACACACGACGGGCCTGGTGACGTCTCGTCGTGACTATGAAGGACTGTCATGGGATCCGTCGTGTCTTACATAGTCTATGTATATATGGAGAACCCTGACGGAGATTCTTTGACTAGTATGACGGTATGTGCAGTACGGACCGTCACAGGTACGACGGTCCGTCGTAGGTGTCCGTCAGAGTACACTTAGAAAAAAATGAGAGATCCTTAGGAGAGTGGTCTCTGACCGTCATAACGGTCATGCAGGATGGACCGTCGTACCATGTGTCCGTTGAAGGAAACTTAGAAAAAGTGAGAGACCCTTAGAAAGAGTGTCTCTGACAACCAGAACGGTTGTGCAGGACGGACCGTCATGGGTATGACGGTCCGTAACATGTGTCAGTTGAAGGACACTTAGAAAAAGATGGACAGTGGGGTGTTAGGGATTTTGGAAGGGACCCTATGACGGTCCGTCGTGGGTAAGACGGTCCGTCGATGTTAGGGCTTTTGGAATGGATCCTATGACGGTCCATCGTGGGTACGACGGTCCATCATTGGGGTCTCGTTCTATAGATCAGTGAAAGGACTGGGGTTACCCCAAGCATCCCCGATGAACCCAAATCAAACTTGTAGTGTTTTGGACCTACATATATCTAACCCAACTACCTACAAAACTAGCAATGCAAAAGCACCTATGTCTAGGGTTGTAAACACGGCAATTTCGAACATTTTTAACCTAGGTTGGAAAGAATCTTATATAAAAGAAACGAACATATCATGAAGAACTAATCTAATACTAATTAATAAAAAAATGCAAGATAAATGAGTAGAAATTAGAGAAACATACCTTAGAATTGGAGAAAAACAAAATGGACAAGTACTCGGTGACCAGGAAGACACCCACAGCAACAACTCCGACTAGTAGGTTATACTATGTAGGGCTTTGCAGAATTTTGGGGGGAAAATGATCGGTTGATAGATGGAGAGATTGTGGAAGTTGAAAAGTGAGGGAAATGGGAGGAATAATGAAGGAATGGGGTGAAATGAGGGGTTGGGAAGTGTAAATGGGGAAATTGTATAATAAACTCCAACTGGGTCGGGTCTGGTACAACTCATTAATGACGCAACGACTCCCCGACGACGGTCCGTCTCAATTGTGACAATCCGTTGTTGGATTTGTCGTGTGTGCCCTAGTTTGAGAATAGCAGAAAGACGTACCTGGTACGACGGAGGCATACGAAGGTCCGTCGCAGGCGCAATGGTCCGTCGATGTATCTGTCAGTGACTGCTGTAGAGTAATTTTCTGCATAATTTCCTGTGATGTGCCTGCAAATTTAAAATCCCATTAGTAGAAAAATGCTACCATTACTAAAAAGACTATAAGTATTGGGTTGCCTCCCAACAAGCTCCTGATTTAATGTCGCGGCACGACTGGGGACACTTGATTACTCAGACTTCATCAAGATTGTATGCCTCTATCACTTCATTCCCCAATGCTTTATGCCCAAAATAGAGTTTTATTCGATCTCTATTCATCTTAAACCGCACTCCCTCCTTGGATTTTAACTCAACTGCTCCATGAGGGAATACTTGCGTAATCAAGTAAGGGCCAGTCCATTTGGACTCGAGCTTTCCCAGAAGACAAGGCGACCTAGAACTATCTACAAGCACCAAATCCCCAACCCTAAACTCTTGTTTTGCACTTTTTTGTTCATTCTCCTTCTTCATCTTTTCTTTGTGGGATATGGCGGATACTGATTGGAACTCACCACTCTGCCTCATAGTCCTACACACGTTGAAGGTTGCTTCTTCATTGTTCAACCAAAATTTCATCTGCCCCTTTTCCATATCAACTAAGGCTCTACCTGTAGCAAGGAATGGCCTCCCAAGAATAATAGGCACTTCAAAATTGAATTCACAATCAATAATAACAAAATCATCCGGAAAGATGAATACTCCACTTTTACTAGCACATCATGGAGTATCCCTATAGGCCGTTTCACTGTCCGATAAGCCATCAGTAGACACATCGCAGTGGGTTTTGGGTCACCCAAACCTAACTTCTTGTAGATCGAGAGGGGCATGAGATTTATGCTTGCCCCCAGATCACATAATGCTTTCTCAAAATGTAATGACCCAACTGTACAAGGAATAGTGAACGCACCCGGATCTTCCTTATTCTGTACGAGAGATCTTGTAGCAATAGCACTACAATGCTGCAGTCTATCATCATCCTCAAAAGTGACCGATCTTTTCTTTGTGACCAGATCTTTCATAAACTTGGCATAACCGGGCATTTGTTCTAGATCTTCTACCAAAGGGACATTGATAGAGAGCTGCTTTAGCATTGTTATAAAACGCCGATATTTACCATCCTCGGTCTTTTTCACTAATCTCTGAGGGAAGGGTGGTGGTGGTCTAGGCATGGGAATTACCTTCATAGGGACTTCTTCATCTTTTCCATTGCTCTCTTCTTCCTCAACACTACCCTTTACCACCTTATCAACATTCTTTCTCACATTTTCCTCATCAGACGGCATAGGTGGGTCACTGGTTTGCTTACCACCCCGAGTAGTGATCGCCATACAGTGCACATCATTTTTTGGATTTTGGACAGTGTTGCTAGTAAGAGTGTCCGGTTGCCGTGTGTTCACTGTCGCAGATAATTGGGCCATTTGCAACTCGATCTTTTTAATCGATATTACATGTGTATCAACTTTTTGCCTAATACTAGATAAATCACACCTTAACACTTTAATGTGCTCATCACTAGCATCGAACCTCCTCATCATTTTGTGCAACATATCCTCAACTCGCGCCATACTATCTCCTCCATCCCTAGGAGTAACTTCACGATTTTGAGAAGGGACATATGGCCCATTCCTATCATTTCTGTTACCCTAGTTACCCATGTTGAAGTTGTTGTCGCGGTTAGATTTTCCATCTCGGACATAATGACCCTCACGGTTATAGTTACCATACTTCCGACCTTGGTTCCCTTGACCTTGGCGCCAATTATCCTGATTTGAGCCTTGGGCGCTTGGTCGGAAACCCCCCGTCTGCTCATTTACTACATAACTGTCCTCCGCATAATAGCATTCATCATGAGGAGGTGGTGGTTTAGCCAAGTAGTTTGCTGCATTTATCTTTTCTGCACCCCCAATGACATGTTTTATTACAAACCCAAGCTCAGTTCTCATCTGAGCCATTTCTTCACGAATCTCATCTGTGGCTGGGTTGTGAGTGGACTGCACTACGAAGGTGTTTCTCCGTTTATCAGACTTCCTAGTACTCCTAGCTTTATTATTTCGGGAGATTTTCTCTAATTTTTTAGAAATCTCAGCATAAGGACATTCCCCATAAGATCCACCTGCTATAGTGTCCAACACTGCTTTATTATTATCATCCTGTCCCCGATAGAAGTATTCCTTCAGTGACTCGTCATCTATACGGTGATTTGGAACACTTCTCAAGAATGAGGTGAATCTATCCCAAGAACTACTAACTGACTCTCCTGGTGGTGCCACAATGTTATTCACTCTGTCTTTGTGGTTTAGTTTTTTGGAGACCGGATAGTAGCGTGCTAAGAAGACATCCCTTAGTTAGTTCCAAGTGAAAATTGAGTTGTATGGGAGCTCAGTGAACCACATAGAAGCCTCTCCCGTCAGTGAGAGAGGAAAAACTCTGAGACCTATTACATCTAAATCCAAATCAGGCCTCTCTACACAGCTTTTACACACTGCCCTTACCTTAGCTATATGGGCATTTGTATCCTCAGAAGGTAGCCCTGAAAACAAACCTCTGGCAGTGAGTATTTGCATCAGGATACTAGTTACAACAAAAGTATGGCCTGTGGATAGAGGAGGCAAAACCAGTGGCCCATCGGAGTCTGCTATGTTATCATAGCCTCTGTAGTATGCTTGGGGCCGTGGAGCGGGATTTTGTCCCCTCTGTTGGTGTTCACCCGGAGCATCGGGTAAAAAATGACCATGAACATCAACCGGAGCTGGGATGTTCTTGTTCGGATCATCATCATTTATTCCCAAGTTTTGATTCATATTGTTCAGTGTTCTCTCTAATTCATGATCGTAGGGAAACAAGGGTTCTCTTCCTCACCGTGTATTTGTCATACAAGGAGGATAGTTTTGAAAAAAAATCAAAAACAATAAAACAAAGTAAAATCAAGAAAATATAAACTAAACTATAGTAATAAGTTCAAGTTAATCTAAAAGCTATATTCCCTGGCAGCGGCGCCAAAATTTGACACGCTCAAACTTACTTCTCAAATAAGAAGTAAAGTGGTCGTGTCAAGTAAATACCCCAACTAGTGAGGTTGGGATCGTTCCCACGAGGAAAATAGTCTAGACTTAACTTCAATCTATTATTACTATTGTTCAGTCAATGACATCCTTGGAAAGTAAAAACAATAAAAGGGGGGTTTCTATTTCTAAATGAATGAAAATAACTAACGCAATAGAAAGAGACACTTAACAGCTTTGAATGTTCGATTTTAATCAATTAATCAAAGTAACTAGGGTTTACGTGTTCCCCACAGGTTCATAACTTGATAATTTTAACTATAACAATTCTTTCCTATTATCTTGCATGCAAAGTGTTAAGTTATGTATTTCTAAATCCTTGGTCCGGCATCTAGAAAATCTCACTCTGCACCTTGGTCTGTCTACGTGTGTTGCTATCCTAACCCTTATCTTTACCTCATATTAAGCATCATATTCGATATTTGACTAAGTCATTACCTCGTACCAATCAATACTAGCCTAATAGATAGTATACACTAAATCTATGTTGATAATTCTTTTCCTATTATCTACCTCCTTGGTCCTCCAAGTAGCATTAAGGCGAGTTCTAACGTTGGCCATCCGTTAAAAGACTTCTAAGCGAAAGAATTATTAATACATGCAAGACACTATTCTACAATCGTTATTTTAGTTAGGTTTTATCTCATTATTTGCCAATGGTTCCCACAACCCTAGTTATGGAGTTTAGTTACAAATAGTCATAATCACAATATTCAAATATATTAAATAAGAATTCATGTACTTACTTCAATGATAAAGAGTAAAATCCACAAGTTTGCTTGATTAATCACCAAAATCACTTGCTAGAATCTCAAAGTAATAAAAAATCTCACAAAAAGTCTAATGATAATTAAAAGGTTCTAACAATACATAGTCTAATAATGTTCCAGAGTCTAACAATGATCCAGAGTCTAACCTCAAAAATGAGGTTTTTTGAACTATTTATAATAAATAAAAACCTAATTAAACAAGAACTCTATTAGCTGGAAATCTTTCAAAATGCGGCTGGGTCGACGGACCGTCATGGACTCCGTCATCCCATACTTTACAATATCTTCTGCTGCTCTCTTCATTACCCTCAACGGTAAGTATGATGAACTGTCATAGGCACAACGGTCCATCGAGGGTCTTCGTTCTAAAACACTTCAACTCTTGAAATATGGGCACTCGTATTACTTCTCTAAACTTTATGACGAACCTGCAGGACGGACCGTCATAGACACGATGGACCGTCACAAGCTTCGTAACCCACACATGGTCAGACTTCCCCATCTTCCTTCAGCAACTGCACTACGCTGCCACCTACGGACCATCACAAGCACGACGGACCGTCACATGCTCCGTAGGTGGTCTCTTCTGCATTTCTTCGCTCAAAATCTCTGCATTCGTCTTTGGAAAGTTTTCCTGCAAAATAAAGAGAAACTTATATAAACATTAGCAAAAAAAGGCTTTTGGACACACTAAACTTAAGGAAAAAGTATTAATAATACCGTGAAACCACGGTATATCAAAATCTGGTGTCATAAAACCCTACACTGAAAGAAGGCGAACTACTTGCCAAGGTAGTACGTAAACATAAAACATAACAACTACGTGGATCCATTAGCTAGTATTCCTATAGGTGAAACATAGTTCAAGAACTAAGATATTTAGTTGGGACCCTCTTTATGCGCCATGAATTATAGTCTCCAATCTCAAGAGTAATGTAGTGTTCCTACCTTCCCTATGTGGGAAAGGACACTTATCCATCTAGTTCACTTGGTAATAAGCTAGAGTTCCTTCTTGAATTGTCTTTGAGCCTTTAATTATCAATCATAACTTAATTTACGCCATAGGGTCTACCCCCTGTATAATAATAATCATCATCAATAGCTCATAAAGAATTGCACGAGTATACGTCCTTTCATCCCAATTCATATAAGTGAAGTTAACAATTTATCATTTCATAACCTATGAAGGTTCATTGATAGTTTTCACAACCTTTATAATACATACACCTTAATCAACCTCACAACATAGTCAAGATAATTCAATTCAACATCATACCACCCTATAATCCTAATATAAGGCATACTCCAATGTAATATGATGGCTTAACAACAATTAATCACAATTGGAAGTAAGGATAGAAATTCTAAGACTTACCAAGTATTTTTCATAGTTTATCATCAAATTCTTACCATTAATCCGTAACTCAACCCAACTTGAGGAGTAACATCATAGCAGAATGATAACAAATAGAATAACAAGTCCAATTGCATCTATATAACACGATTAATCTTTAGATCACAACTTGAGACAAGATACATAGGTAAATTTCAAATTACAATTCATAACCTAAATTACATCAAAAGAAATAGCATGATAGGCCTATAATTAATCTTTATTTTACCATAATAGAACCATAGGATAGCAATCCAATCAACAACGAACTCAATTGAATGATCACCATACAACATAGGTCAAGATCACTACCTAGGGTTAGGGGTAGAGGATCACATTCTTCAATTAGACTAAACCATAAACATGTTGAATTACATGTAAATATATTCAATATAGACCTAAGAATTCATTAACAATTCAATCCATGACTTCAATCTCGTTATTGAATGAAACCCATAGGAAAACTCAACTTTTTGAAATCTATTTTGAATGAATCCTTTGAGGAAAGAATAACAAAGGTGAATAGAACATGTACCTTAATGTTTCTCAATTATTTGATGAAGAATGCACACTCTTTCTAGCCCCCAAACCCTAGTTCTTTCTAGACTTCAATGGTGAGTTCATGTAGAGAGAGAAATAAGAGAGAAGGAATAGAGTTTATTTTGACAGTTGTCTTTAGGTTAATGAGGGTTAAGGGTATTTATAGAGAAGCTTAATTAACTTAATTAGTTTCCATTTAAACCTTAACTAACCCATAAACCACTTAATTAATTAAATGAAGTCATTTATAATTTATCAGTGAAACTCGACCCTCAGCGACGAGACCCTTGCGACGAGACCCTGATCAACAGTCCATCGCTGAGTCAACAGACAACCCCCCTCCTCTATCCTGCACTCTCTCGTCTCTTTCATAGACTTTTCAAGCAAGGGCTTCCTCCAATTTCTAAGTGTGGGATGACGGTGGCCTTGATGACCCTTGGAGCCGCTGACGCCTCTTCAACCCCTTCAATCGCGTGTAACAGTATCTAGGTAAACAAGGGACATAAAGAATCTTTCTAAGTTTGGGACGACAGTGGCCTCGACACCGCGTAGATCCATGCATGGAACATCGTCTGTCATGTCGATACACACTGTGAGGCAATGCTGCATCAAAATGTAGGGTCCTCATCAAGGCCCCTTTGTTGGGCCTTAGGGATTCGTACCCAAAAATTTCAATCATGAAACAACTCAAACACCCATTAGCTTCCTTTTTACCCTTTTTTCGTACGTTTCCAACTACTAAAAGTTAGTCAAAAGTCTAAGTCACACTAACATCCTTTTGAGAAAACTTCCCGGACGTCTCTGGACGTTTTTATTCTTAAACCTTCTAAATGACCTCGATTCATTAGGAATGGAATTTGAAACAATGTTTAGACTTATGAAGCCTATGTTAGGCTTTACCATGAGTCTTGGCTTTTCAAGGTGTTACCACATGGTCTTGTTGAATTAATGTAACGCTTATGCCATATTGTGATAACCATTAAGATGGTATGAGATGAGACAATCGTTGAGACTATTTCTATATTTGTATATATACATGTGCAATAAAAGTAGAAGGCTATGTAACCTTCATATATGAAGGGTCTATGTATACTAGATATCTATGTAAACCTCCATGTAGTACTACTGAAAGTTTTAAATTTTTCCACATTTTTCAACCTATGAATATAATGAAATTAAACTAAGATCCTAGTCTTAGTTCTTTAAAAGGAAGACGATGCCGGTTATGTCTATGGGTAAACCCGGATGTGACATGAAGGAACAACCTTTTCCAACTTTACGCATGCTCATAATTTAATCATTAAGTTAGACATATAATGAATTCCGATTGAACACATAGGAGTAATACCATAATTTAATCATTAATTTAGACATACAATGAATTCCGATTGCACACATAGGAATAATACACACTTCAACTCATGAGAAATTAAGCTTGTAACATCCCGAAAAAATGAGCTAGGTGAAAATAGAGACTAACATGTTTTTCATGATGGTTTAAAGTATTAAAATGATTAATAATTGTTTTTGATGAATTATATAATGTTTGGAAGTTTTTGGAGGTCAAACGTCCAAAAATGTCCAAGATGTTCGTAAACTAGTTGAAGTTGAACTAGTGTGTCATAGTGTTTTGTAGTGCAATTTTATGGAATAGTTTGAGGGTGAAATTGAGTACCGATTGTTCCTACGCATAGAATACATTTAAAGGGTCTAAATGTCCTAGAATGAAGCTCCAAGACCAGCCTAAGGGTCCTTGAGGAGGACCAAAACATGACCAATGGAAGCTGCCATGCCAGCAAAGATGTGGCAGTGGTTGTACATCGTGCAGCTGGAACTGAATGGGAAAAAATATATACCTGCAACGCAGGGATGTCATAAACTATTATGTCTCAAAATTTTCCAGAACCAAGATTTGAAAATCTCCACGACGCGTAGTGAACTCCAAGTTTTGATTGCGTCATTTTTAGGTGAAATTTTAGTTTGTTGAAATGTCTAGTAAGCGCAGGAGTCTTTTGGGTAATTTTTGTGATGAGTTATTGATGGTTATTAAGTCTCTTTAATCCCCTAAAGTCACCAATCAAAGCAAAACCCTCTACTCAAAACAAAATCTCTCGATTCCTTTCTCCAAAACCTCGATTGATGAAGGTTTGAAACTCCAAGGAATAAGAAAAATTTCCATTATTTTTCTCCATCAATCTTGTGGGATTTTCATCACAACTAAGTTTTGGTTCTTCATCATTGAATTCTCTTCTATTTAAGGAGTCAATTCCAAATGGTTTCAAAGATGATCAAAACATAAATTCTCCTACTTTTAGCCATGGGTTCTTGCATGAAACGATTTGAAACAATGTTTTATCATCTAATATATGTTAATTGGATGATTTTAGATTAAAATTACGGAAAAGGGCCTAAAATACCCTTAAAGTATTAGAAATGATACAAAATTACCCTCCATCCACCTATTGTCTCCAAAATACGCTTTTCACCCACCTATTGAATCCAAAATACCGTTGTCATCCACCTATTGGTTTAAAATTGACCACTAACTTAACGCTTTTATGTTTAAATTATTTTAAAAAAATTAAAATACGTGGCACTCAACTATTTGTTATAATTTAATTTATTATTATAATTTATAAATCAATCTACTAAACACCCAAAACTAATTAAACCCCTCCAAATTAATAAACCTATGACATTATTAATGCATCAAAAGAAAATCTACTGCCAATTGAGTGTTTTTAAAAATTTGAGGCGAAACTATCTCAGAAGTAAATTATCATACATTCAAGTGTCTAAATAAAATTGTCGATAAACTTAAAAGTCAGACTATGTTCATCTTAATTATTCTTACGTCTCAATTATGTTATGATACTTAATAGGTTACTTTTTTTCAAAATAATATATTAAAGATTTTAAAACAAATCATAAGTATTTGTAAAATTATATTTTTAAAAAGTGCATGAATTAATTCAGGATGTATTACTTCTTTACCTTTAATCATAAATTTCTAAATACAATCAATCATATTGAAAGTGTCCTCCTAAATAAGCAGCTCAATCTAAATTTAATTGGAGCTTCGATTCGGATTCGAATAATTTTAGATGACATTTTCATGAATATATAATTTCATTGTGCTTTAGTAGTGTTTAGGACGATTTTTATATCATAGTTGGATTATTACTTGGGTTGGGTTTAGTTAGTAATGAGTGGGTAGTGGGTTTATTTATAAATTATATTAATAATTTAAATAACCAAAAGTTGAACGACAAGTATTTTATAAAGTTTTTAAAGAATTTAATTTTAAAAAATCAAAGAAGTGGTCAATTTTGAACGCAAAGGTGGATGACAAGGGTATTTTGGACCCAATAAGTGGATGAAAAGGGAATTTTGGAGCCAATAGGTGGATGAAGAGTAATTTTGTACCATTTTCAATACTTCAAGGGTATTTTAGGCCCTTTTCCGTTAAAATTAATATGAACCCATCAAAATCATGAACTCCTATTTTGGCTCTAATAAGGGTGATTTGATCATAACTTAATAGTATTTGATTCTTATGTAGATTGTTATGGGTTATTAATATATTTATAATTATGTTAGAATTGTTTATAGGATGCTTTAGTTGGATGGTTTATATATTATCTTGATATAACAAATAATTTAATTATTGGATTGAATTGGTGACTATGGCTTTTGGTAAGAGCCTTGGTGTATTGGATTGGTTGAATTGGCTAAGGATTGGAGTTGTTAAAATTTGATTGGTGGTATGTTGACCTAACAGTTACTATTTTGTTTAGTATAGGTGATTCAATTATGATGTTTTGTATGGTCCACTTATGGTTGTAGTGACTATGTTTTATACTTGCAAATAATGTGGCCTCGTCGGCATTACATTATGAAATTGTATTGAACATGGACTTTTCGGGATTAATTAATGTATCATGATATTGTCATGTTATATATACATATATATATATATGATTTTCTATCATTGTGAAGGTCTATATGACCTATGTGCATCAATGAAGTCAAGTATGTGTTCTTATGATTGGATGTGATCATGATAGGCTATAGTGATGACTTATATGTTTATACTTGATGTTTAAGTGTGAATCTTCCTAGATGACTATATGAACCTTATATTTAGTTATGTTAATAATTCTATAGATGTGTGTAGGGTGACTAGAAATTATTTAGTTATCCCTATTTGCTTCTTGAATGATGTTATATAAGTGATAATGTAAAGGAATGTTTGTCTTTTTAGGTAGACTATGTCCCTATACTTGATGTATGTCAAGTATATGAATATGCTTGACTTAGTAGGATTATGCACCTTTGTCTTGTATGTGTTTGAATAAATGCAGAATGAAAATCTAGGATTGGCAGACCTAAGATGGTGCCCTTCTAATCACCACTAATATGTGGAACCTATTATGTAGAAAGAAGGTTAAGAATGAGATATCCTTATAGATCATTCAGTGGAAGCCCTAGTGGACCCATATTAGGTAGGTACATTATGACTAGGTTATTACTAAGAGATCGTACCTTTTCATATTCCCTTTTTTATTGAACTTACTCTGAGAACAAAGGCTAGCACCGAGTGAATATGTTATAGGTTTTAGCTCTACTTCAGAAGAAGACTAAAGTATAATGTGTCTCTACTTGAGGAGAAGATTACAGTATATAGAAGCCATTTATATTCCTTAACCATGTGCCTACATGGGTTGTGTCCTAGTTGTGACAGTCGGATTCAAAAATCCGAATGCAACCGGCGTTGTTAACCTCTAAAAGGTCGCAGACACACCTCTTCTTAGATTTCATCACAATCTTATAGTTAAATTTGCGGAAAATTTAAAACCTTTAGAACATAATGAAGTATACATAGACTTCATATAATTACTATATAGAGTGATATTCTTATAAACTCAAATTAAACAACCATCTACAATCGTTTAAACAATTCAAATGAAAGAACCAATATATCATAATAGTTTGCCAAACAGCCTTAATACCAATCTTTGAATAAAATGTTTGAACTGAAACGCTAGGGACAACATCCACTAGCTATTTCTAATGTACTAAGATAGAATACTAAATGTAGCATCCTCGAATTCAAGGACCTACCAAAGTCTGGAGATAACTAATCTGAACCGCTAAATGAGTCTTCAATCTTCCCTCTGACCTTCTCCTATAAAATAGCAATAGTATAGGATTAGTACACACTTGTACTAAGTATGAATATATGCACGTAAGGAGTTTGCATGATCAAGGAAAGCTCTTCTTATAACAACATGCCAATTTTGTAAAGTGAAGTCACTAAACTTCCTTAATTTGTTATTTGTGAATTATGATATGAATATGATATATTTTAATGCATTCAAAGCACAGAACACATTTTCTATATGAACATAAGACCTTTGAATCATGAACATAATTTTAGAACACCTTGAACGAAAATTATAAATTTGCTCCTCTCAAACCCGAGATGTCTTCACGCAGGACAATTTATTTTTCAGTCTTTTTTTTCTTGTTGTTGTGTAGTTCAAGGATCTGCTTAATCCTATGTCTTACTTACAAGTTCAATGATTCATTATAGTCCCATACCTACAATGAATCGAGAAAGTAATCCAAAGGATTAGGAAATGATTTGCCTACCCTTACTACAAGTTATTCTTTTCATTCTTGTTAAATTGGGAATGAAATCTTTATAAGCCAATCGTTATTGGCTAGGACACTTATTTCATCATTTTCATATTATGAAGATGATGGGGCATTGATTAGCCATTATGTTTTACTCCCTTTTATTGGCATAATATAAGAAGTCATTATAAGCCAATTTTTATTTGGCTATTCCCATTATATAATAATTTGATTAATGTGAAGATATTGGAGAATATATCTTGATTTGGCACAAGCCAATAACTTGATAAAACATCATTCTTAACAACCACATATAATTTGACATACTTAAGCTCTTGCTTTCTTAGCTCACTTTGAACTTACATTTCTTATTCTTTCTTTCTTACTTTATCATATAAATCTTTAGCATTAAGATAATGCGAGCTAACATAAATACCGTCTCTGCCCCAGACCCAAAAGGGGTGGTTCACCGATCAAACTAAACCTATATCATGTGAGCTAAACATGAAATTCAGTGTCTGCCCCACACCGAAAATGGGTGGTTCACCGGCTAAAGTGAAACCAAGTCCAGTGTCTTCCCCACACCGAAAAAAGGTGGTTCACGTTTAAAGTGAACTGAATAGTTTCTTGAGCATTTTATCGACATAGATCACGTGAGCTAAACATGAAATCCAGTATCTGTCCCAAACCGAAAAGGGGTTGTTTCACCGGCCAAACTGAAACCGCATTATACCTAGCTCTCTTAGGTGGAATCCACTGGCTAGTTCCTATACTGGCAACATAGTTCGAACACTAGGATATTTTTGGAGACTCTTATCCACCTTGATGGAGCCTCATCTCATGAGCCTTACATTTGCTGGCACAAGCTCATTGCTAGTCTATCGGTGCTTTACACAACTTCTTTTTTTTTCTTTATAAATTTTAGAGTTAACTCAATCATTATGGAAGCTTGCTTCTAGTTATGAGTTTACTTAACTCTTTGGATAACCGGTCATCCCTTTATTTACTTGATGAAATGTAAATTTAACCCTACATTATCATCTTGGTGTTAATGAAACTTGTCTCACGATTATTAACACCCTCCTATGTGAGTATCTTTAACAAAATTGTCTAGGTGTGAGTGACTTGTCTCACTTCTTTTAACACGTCATTCTGGTCACTTTCATAATTCTTAAACTTTAACTATGTCATTACTCACCTTGTCTTGTTCAATGATATTTTGTAGCTTTATACCACTCTTTATTAACATTATAAACTTTGTTCAATGTACTTACTTATATTAATAGTTCATTTTGAAAGGGTATGTTGGGACTTGTCCCAATGATTGTATGAATTAAAAGTTACATTGGTCATGTTTAATTTGGTTTAACTTAGTCATTAGCCAATTCTATATCACATTTTAGAAATAACATAGTAAGACAATTCTATTCAACTTTTTGGACAATATATTGCCAGCCAATTTGTTGGCATAAATAAAACTGTGATATTATCACTAGTCAAGTCAATTAACTTCATGAATTTACTATAGTGATTTCATCATTATAAGCAAGTCAACATGTAACAATGAACTTAGCTTCAACGATTCATAACAACTTCATCTTCTCGAACACAATTAGGCATTACAACATTCTTTAACTCATGTAACTAATACCCTAAACATACTACTCAAATCTATAGGTCTCATTAGACATTAACAGATCAACAACCCTACACATAATGATGAATTAGCACCACATACCAACAACATGTTCGAGATTACATCTACTTACTATTAGAATCGAAAACAAGAAAAACTAGGGAGGTGGACGTTCAACAATGTCATTGGGAACAACCCTAGTTTGATATTCTTGATTTCATGAGACGTTTGAAAAGCGTCTTAAAGAAAGGAATCCAAGAGAGGAAACAATTACCTTATGTAGAATTTAATCTACGAAGATCCGTGCACAAAAACCTTGAAGAATACCTTGAAATCTTCTAAGAGAACTTTTGTATTTCTATGCTTTGCTTTATGCCTTTGAGTCGTGTTTCTAAGTGATTAATCATGAGTTCTAGGTCTTATGAACTGATATGGAATAATTAAAATTTATACTAACTAACTTCGTTAATAAATCAATTAGCTAATTACTAAAACGCCCCTCCTAAATTGACTAGATATAGGAGAACATTTCACTTAGCCAAATCAGAAAATTAGCTAAGGGTCTCGACCTAGCTTGTAAATTTTCATTATTTAATTAAATTTCTAATTTAATTAATTAAGGTACGTAGGGTAATTACTAAAGTACCCCTAAGTCATTGGAACCATAACAAACCCTTTTGGACCATTAGGTTAGGTACTAGGATGTTTCTTGAGTTAGCTAGTAGGTTAGTGTCACCCGGTTAGGTCTGAGGTTGTCGGGTGCACTAATGGGTTTATTTTTGTTTGTCCTAGATTAGTTAGCTATTTAAATCAGTTAGTTAGAGTCTAGAGTTTGTAAAGGAATAAATCCCCACAAATAAGGATTCTCTCACGTGCCTTCCCCTAACCACCTAACCAAATTTGGTTTTCTTGGTCGTATGGTCCCCCACGGACGGTTACACATGTTCTTGAACATGTGTTGCTTCCCACTTTCCCAACCGTGCAATTCTATTGTTGCATTTGGAAATTTCACTCCTTGTCCAAGGATCCTCACTATGTCCTTGGACAATGCTTAATCTACATGATCATTTTAAATGATCATGTGCCATGGCACCTAGGCTTGACACTTGGATGCCTAGTACCTCATGTGTTGGGTTGATGACCAATATGTATATTTTTATCTTAGGGTTTTCATTGAATGTACATTTCATAGACTATCTAGGATTTTATTATACACCCTTGTGTATATATAGAAATTGGCTAACACCCTTAAGCCAATATTTTCTAATATGCCCAATATTACTCAATATTGGGCATTGAGATGCGTATGTACCCCCAATACCTATTCTTAAAACTTAATAGGCTCTTTACTAAATGAGTACATTTTCTGGAATGTTACATTATCCCCCCCCCTTAGAAACACTCGTACCCGAATGATACTAAACATCATTTTGAATTAGATAGGGTATTTTTGAAAACACATCATCATACTTGGAACTTCAACTTTGTGAATATCTTATTCACAACTTACTCTGGATGATGCACAACACTCAAAGCTTATCTCGAACATCATATATGATATTGAGGAATTTCCTTCTCAATCTTACTTTAATTTAATGCACATCACACTCATGCAACACATAAATCACGCAAATACTACAAAAACAGTAACATGACAGCAAGCATGAACTTATATTAACTCATATAGTGCAAGTACAAAACACACAGTTATGTACTTAAACACCAAAACTGACTTATGCACTAAAATTTAGATTTTGATAAAGATAATCTGACTTAGGAAGAGTATATCTAACCTCAAGAACTGAACAATTGAGGGCAAAGGGATCTCATGTCGGCCTTCACCTACCATGTTGCTCCCTCAACAAGTTGGTTCCACCATAACACCTTTACAGTGGAAACATCCTTGTTCCTCAGCCGCTTCACTTGGTGATCTAAAATTTCAACTGCAACCTCTTCACAAGAAAGGTTCTCATCGACACCTAAACCCTCAACAGGAAGAATGGATGCTGAATCGCCTAGAAATTTTTTAAGCATCAAAACATGAAATACTGGATGAAGAGAAGCCAAGTGATTTGGTAACTTCAGTTCATAGGCAACATCCCCTACTCGCTGTAAGATCTTATAAGGACCTATATACCTCAGACATAACTTTCCTTTATTACCAAACCTCATCACCCCTTTCATAGATGATATCTTCCAGTAGACTTGATCACCCACCTCAAATTCAAGAGATCTTTTCCTGTTATTAGCATAGGATTTTTGACGACTGTAATCAGTAGCCAATCTATCTCTGATCATTCTCACCTTTTCCACAACCTCATGTATGATGTTAGGGACAAGGATGGAAGACTCTCCTATCTCAAAACCACCCAACTGGAGAGACATACATCTACTGCTATATAGTTCTTCAAAAGGTTCCATCCCAATGCTGGAATGGTAGTTATTATTATAAGAGAACTCAATCAGTGGCAAGTGATCATCCCAACTCCCCTTGAAATCAATAACACATGTTCTAAGCATGTCTTCAAGGATCTGAATGGTACGCTCTGCTTTTCCATCCGTCAGGGGATGAAAAGAAGTACAGAGCTTCATCTATGTACCCAAGCTCTTTTGGGAAGATCTCCAAAAGTGATAAGTGAACTGGGCCCCCTATCTGAAGTGATGGATAAAGGTATCCCATGGCACCTCACTATCTCATCAATATACATCTTGGCATAATCTTTGGCCCTGTAAGTATACTTCACAGGAATGATGTCAGCAGACTTAGTCATTCTGTCAACAATGACCCAAATGGAATCATGTAGTCTTCTGGTCTAGGGCAGACCAACCACAAGATCCATATTAATAGACTCCCACTTCCATGTCGGGATCTCAATCGAATGGGTAAGATCTCTAGGCTTAAGGTGTTCGGCCTTAACCTGTTGGAAATTGGGGCACTTCTCCACAAACATAGAAATTTCTCGCTTCATACCTTTACACCAATAGATCTCCTTTAGATAATGATACATCTTGGTGGAACCTGGATGAATAGAATACCTGAATCCATGAGCCTCTGCAATAATATTAGACATCAGATGATCAATGTTGGGCACGCAACATCTGCCCTGGTATCTAAGCACACCATTCTCCCGAAAAGAGAATGATTCATTCAGCTTACTCAACACTGAGTCTTTCAACTCCATGATCACTGGGTCGAGATTCTTCTTATCATTAACATCCATAAAAAATAAGAATTCAAAATTGGAATGAACTGAAACACCCCTACTTGGTGTATCTACCAGTCGTATACCTAACCTAGCCAATTAGTGTACCTATTTAACCGGCTCCTTCTTCCGATCATCAATATGTGACACACTACCCATGCGCAATCGGCTCAAAGCATTAGCCACTACATTGTCCCTATCTGGGTGATAGTGAACACTTATGTCATAATCTTTGAGCAGCTCCAGCCATCTTTTCAAACGAAGATTTAATTCTCTCTGTGTAAAAACATACTAAAGACTTTTACGGTCAGTAAAGACATCAATATGTACACAATATTAGTAATGTCTCCAATGTTTTAACGCAAATACCACTGCAGCTAACTCAAGATAATGGGTAGGGTAATTTTTCTCGTGAACTTTCAACAATATGGATGCATATGCAATCACTTTGCCACCCTACATAAGAACACATCCTAAACCTACTCAAGAAGCATCACAATATACCACATACCCTTCACCACTACTCGGAAATGTGAGCACACGGGATGAAGTGACTCAGTCATTGAGTTCTTGGAAACTTTTTTCAAAAGTTTCAGACCACACAATATTCATTTTCTTCTTCGTTAAAGCTGTAAATGGGGTAGCAATAGTGGAAAATCCCTCCACAAACCTGTGATAATAATTAGTCAAACCCAAGAAATTTCAAATATTGCTAGGAGTGAGGGGTCTCGGCCAATTTTTTACTGCCCCAATCTTTTTCGGATAAACCTCTACACCCTGGTTGGACACAACATGACCAAGGAAGGTCACTAATCTCATCCAAAACTCACATTTGCTGAATTTTTTATATAGCTAATGTTCCCTGAGTATTTGCAATGTCATTCTCAAATGTTATTCATGATCTTCTATTGTCTTAGAGTATATGAGGATGTCATTTATGAATACTATGACAAAAGAATCAAGGTATTCACGGAAAACCCTATTCATAAGGTCCATGTTATCATGAAACATGGCTGCCCAACACACCTCCTCCAGATCCTTCGATACACCAGTCACAAACCTGCCTATTTCATCCATGCTATTGGACACCAGAGAATAAGCATATTTCGAGAGCTTAACAAATTTCAAGGAATGCTAATTGACTGACATACATCCCTATCGTAGGTTGATGAACTTCTCAACCTTAACCTCCCTCTGTTCTCTGGTAAAGAACCTCTCCAAGAATGCAATCTTGAGAATGTCCCAAGTGATGGGAACTTCTCCAGGTGCTTGTCCATCTATCCATATTTTGTACCACACCTGTGCCACATATTTGTGTTGATATGCAGTGAACTCAGCCTTTTCCTTTTCATTCACCCCCATGGCACAGAGAATCTTGTAAGTTTCATCCACAAACTCTAGCGGATCCTCATTGGTTGTGGACCCAAAGTAGACTAGACGATTCATTAAAGTGAAGTCCCTTAGTATGATAGCCATAGTTATAGCATGTGGGTTATCCCTAGGAGCACCCTCTCTAGTGTCCTGGGTTGTGATAGCATGTGCCTAAGTAGTGATGTCTTGGGCCATCTGAACTAATTCTTCCCTTACTTCTCCATCCGTCAACGCAGCAGGGTTGATAGTCACTTGCAGTCCAATAGTTGGGGCTTGAGGAGGATCTTGGTTTTCCCCCAGTAAATTCTTCTCCAACTCTCTTACCTGTGTTTCTTCTTGTAATCATTCTTCTACACACACAAAAAAAAGAAGGAAGTTTGATGCTAGACTGACAAAAAGTGTAAAAGCTCTACACAGCACGATAAAGAGTAGAAGAAGGGAAGCTTCCTGACATTACTTAGTCTCTAATTCATGGTTGTGGTAAACTTTACAACAATAATCTAGAAACTATGAAACATTGTTGTTTTGAGATTAAGTTCCTAGGTAATTTAACCTAATGCTCTAATACCAAGTTTATCACACTCGGATTATGAAATCCGAATCCAATCGACGTCGTTAACCTCTCAGAGGTCGCAGACAAGCCTCTTCTTAACTTTCATCACAATCATATAGTTAAATTTGCAGAAAAATTTAGAACTTCTAAAAAATAATGAAGTATATATAGACTTCATATAATTACTATATAGAGTGATATTCTAATAAGCTCAAACTAAACAACCATCTACAATCGATTAAACAATTCAAATGAAAGAACCAATATATCGTAATAGATTGCCAAATATCCTTAATACCAAGCTTTGAATAAAATTTTGAACTGAAATGCTAGGGACAACATCCACTTGCTATGTATAATGTGCTAAGCTAGAATACTAAATGTAGCATCCTCGAACTCAAGGACCTACCAAAGTTTGGAGACCACTAATCCAAACCGCTTCAATGAGTCTTCAATCTTCTCTCTGACCTGCGCCTATAAAATAATAATAGTATAGTGTTAGTACACACTTGTACTAAGTATGGGTATATTCACAAATGCACGTAAGGACTATGCATGATCAAGGAAAGCTCTTCCCATAACGACATACCATTTCTTGAAAGTGGAGTCACTAAACTTTCTTAAATTGTTATTTGTGAAATATGATATAAATACGAAATATTTTAATGCATTCAAAGCACACAACTCATTTTTTATATGAACATTAGACCTTGGAATCATTAACATAATTTTAGAACACCTCGAATGAAAAATTATAAATTTGCTCCACTCAAACTCGAGAGCTCTTCTCCCAGGACTTAGTTTACTTTTCAGTTTTTTTCTTTTTGTTGTTGTGTAGTTCAAGGATCTTCTTAAACCTATGTCTAACTTACAAGTGCAATGATTCATTATAGTCCCATACCTACAATGAATCGAGCAAGTAATCAAAAGGACTAGGAAATGATTTGCCTACCCTTACTACAAGTCATTCTTTTCATTCTTGTTAAATTGGGAATGAAATCTTTATAAGCCAATCATTATTGGCTAGGCCACTTATTTCATCATTTTCATATTATGAAGATGATGGGGCATTGATTAGCCATTATGTTTTACTCCCTTTTATTGGCATAATATAAGAAGTCATTATAAGCCAATTTTTATTTTGCTATGCCCATTATTTAATAATTTGATTAATGTGAAGATATTGGAGAATAAATCTTGATTTGGCACAAGCCAATAACTTGATAAAACATCATTCTTATCAACCACATATAATTTGACATACTTAAGCTCTTGCTTTCTTAGCTCACTTTGAACTTACATTTCTTATTCTTTCTTTCTTACTTTCTTATATAAATCTTTAGCATTAAGATCATGCGAGCTAACATGAAATACCGTGTCTTCCCCATACCCAAAAGGGGTGGTTCACCGATCAAAGTGAACCTAGATCATGTGATCTAAACATGAAATTCAGTGTCTGCCCCACACCGAAAATGGGTCGGTCACCGGCTAAAGTGAAACCAAGTCCAGTGTATTCCCCACGCCGAAAAAGGTGGTTCACGTCTAAAGTGAACTGAATAGTTTCTTGAGCATTTAACCGACATAGATCATGTGATCTAAACATGAAATCCCGTGTCTTCGCCAAACCAAAAAGGGGTTGTTCCACCGGCCAAAGTGAAACCGCATTATACCTATCTCTCTTAGGTGGAATCCACTGGCTAGTTCCTATGCTGCAAAAAATAGTTCGAACACTAGGATATATTTGGAGACTCTTTTCCAACTTGGTGGAGCCTCATCTCATGAGCCTTACATTTGCTGGCACAAGCTCATTGCTAGTCTATCGGTGCTTTACACAACTTCTTTTTTTTTTATTTATAAATTTTAGAGTTAACTCAATCATTATGGAAGCTTGCTTCTAGTTATGAGTTTACTTAACCTTTTGGATAACCGATCATCCCTTTATTTACTTGATGAAATGTAAATTAAACCCTACATTATCATCTTGGTGTTAATGAAACTTGTCTCACGATTATTAACACCCTCCTATGTGAGTATCTTTGACAAAATTGTCTAGGTGTGAGTGACTTGTCTCACTTCTTTTAACACGTCATTCTGGTCACTTTCATAATTCTTAAACTTTTAACTATGTCATTACTCACCTTGTCCTGTTCAATGATATTTGGTAGCTTTATACCACTCTTTATGAACATTATAAACTTTGTTCAATGTACTTACTTATATTAATAGTTCATTTTGAAAGGGTATGTGGGGACTTGTCCCGATGATTGGCATACCCTTTGTTATGAATTAAAAGTTACATTGGTCATTTTTAATTTGGTTAAACTTAGTCATTACCCTATTCTATATCACATTTTAGAAATAACATAGTAAGACAATTCTATTCAACTTTTTGGACAATATATTGCTAGCCAATTTGTTGGCATAAAACTGTGTTATTATCACTAGCCAAGTCAATTAACTTCATGAATGTACTATAGTGATTTCATCATTCTAACCAAGTAAACATGAAACAGTTAACTTAGCTTCAACGATTCATAACAACTTCATCTTCTCGAACACAATTAGGCATTACAACATTCTTTAACTAATGTAAATAATACCCCAATCATACGAATCAAATATATAGACCTCATTAGACATTAGCAGATCAAGAACCCTACACATAATGATCAATAATCACCAAATACCAACAACATGTTCCAGATTACATCTACATACTATTAGAATCAAAAACAAGGATAACTAGGAAGGTTGACTTTCAACAATGTCATTGGGAACAACCCTAGTTTTGATACTCTTGGGGAAATTAATCCAAGATATAAAAACCATACATTATGTAGAATTGAATCTACAAAGATCACCTTGCATGAAAACTTTGAAGAATACCTTGAAGTCCTCTAAGATAACTTTTCTCATTCTACGCTCTGCTTACTGCCTTTGATTTGCTTTTCTAAGTGAATAATCATGAGTTCTACTTCTTAGGAATCGATATGGAATAATTCAACTTTGGACTAAATAACTTAATTAATAAATCAATTATCTAGTTACTAAAATTCCCCTTCTAAATTGACTAGACAAAAGAGAACATTTGACTTAGCCAAATCTGAAAAATAGCTAAGTGTCTCGGCCTAGCTTGTGATTTTTCATTAATTAATTAAGTTACTAATTTACTTAATTAATGGACCTACGGTAATTACTAAAGTACCCCTAAGTTATTGGGACCATAATTAACCATTTTGGACCATCCTAGGTTAGGTACTAGGATGTTTCTTGAGTTATTTATTAGGTTAGTGTCACCCGGTTAGGTCTTAGGTTGTCTGGCACACTAATTGGTTTATTTTTCTTTGTACTAGGTTAGTTTGATACTTAGATCAGTTAGTTAGATTCTAGAGTTTTTTAGGGAGTTAAGACAACATGGAAGGACCCGCTCGCGCTCCTACCCGTAACCACCTAACCGTATTCAGTTGGCTTGGTCGTATGGTCCCCCTAGAACAGTTACACATGTGCTTGCACATGTGTTTCTGCCTTTTTTCCCAACCGTGTAATTCTATTGTTGCATTTAGAAAGTTCAATCTTTGTCCAAAGATCCTCACTATGTTCTTGGACACTGCTTAATCTACATGATCATTCTAAATGATCATGTGTCATGGTAACTAGGCTTGACAACTAGATGCCTAGTACCTCATGTGTTGGGTTTAGAATCAATATATGTATTTTTAGCTTAGGGTTTTCATTGCAGGTACATTTCTTAGACAAGCTTGGATTATTATACACCCTTGTGTATATATGGAAATTGACTAACACCCTTAAGATAATATTTTCTAATATGCTCAATATTACTTAGTATTGGGAATTGGGATGCATGTATCCCCAATACCTATTCTTATAACTTAGTAGGCTCTTCACTAGACGAGTACATTTTCTAGAATATTACACTAGTTCTACCTTTGGAAAGTAGAACACCCTCCATCGGAGTAGGGTAGACTCCGTATTCCATGTATAGCAAGTTTGGTATATGTCGCTTAGTGCCTATTCACATCATGTGGAATGCCTAGATACTAAGGTTCTACATATTGCATGAGTAGGCTTGGATGGTGCTAGAGTGTAGGTTATTTAGGTCTTTCTTAGATCCTTATGAAAAGTACTTAATGAAAATAATGTTTTTTAATTGACTTAAGGAATGATTATAACTTTAGCTAATGTGTTGACTATAATGTCCTCTATCTAGGGTAGCTTTGAGGGTTTCTTAGTTAAGCTTGAAGAAGGTGAATGGTGATCTCTTCTTGTCCTAATTTGTTGAGTCTTAGAGTAACCTTAGGTTATGGGTAAATAAAAGTAAAAGGGAACAATCCTATCTTAGGTAGTCTTAAGGATTACTTAGATAGGTTTGAAGAGGGTGTATGGGCGGTCTCTTCTTATATTACTTAAGTAAGTCTTAAGATTACCTTTGGTGTAAGGTGTGTATGTTGAGATGGTTTATAAGTCATGTTAATGCTCTACTTATTTTGAATATGTCTTATATATGAAGTTTGACATGTTGAATGTGGTTCTAATACTTATAATACGAAGATTTTTCAAAAGAGCATGTTTCATACAAATGTCCGTTAAGGTGAAGCTTGGATACTATCACTCCTTCAAGCAAATATTGTGGTATGTCCTCAATCGATTCAAGGACATCAATATGTTTAGATTTTCTAGTTAATGACTTGCACTAGACTTTGTTATTTGTATTCAATTGTAGAATGGGGTGTGACCCAAAGATGTTCATGAGTCTAAGTTGTCTACTTCGAGACTTAGCGTTTCTATTGTTTTCTATTTATGAATTTTTTTGATATGCTGTGAAAAGTTTTAATTCTGCATTAGTTTTCATATATCTATGCAATGAACAATGTCAAAGGGCTTGTACAAGACCTTCTAGAGGTCAAGTACGCCGTGTATAGACCCAAGAGTGCCATAACTTCTAGAATGTACTAGCAGGTCGTTACAAACTTAGTATCAGCTCAAGGTTATGAAGTAGTCTTAGGAATCCAAAAATCAATGTCTAGTAGAGTCTTGTACATTGGTGTGAGTTGTGACACATACATGAGGGATACGCTATAGGACGATAGAGTTTCCCTTCTTTTCTACTCTTGTGTCTTGCCATAGAGTAAAAATTTATTAGTGTCCTTCTAAATGTTTTTCCTTGTGTTTATAAGAGATGACTACTAGAAGGATGGCCGCTAGAAGAGTTGAAGAAAGGAGGATGAATGAGGAGATTCATTTGTCAAATCTGGGGAACACCACCTAGAATTATACATGGCGTACTTGACCTCTCGCAAGTCTTATACAAGCCCATAGATATCATTTATCGCATTGTTATAGTAAATCTAGCGGAAAATTAAAAACTTTTCATAGCACTTCTTATTCTATAAACTTTACCTCATCTATATATAATATCATAAGCACATATTTAGATCTTAAGTCTCTTTGTCATCCTAGACACAAAGTCATAATATAATAATAGGGGCACGACCCTTACAACATAATCATAAATATAGGATTACAAGACTTTAAACATAACTTGACATAGGACATCCTTTAATTTTAAGGAATTCCTTTTTTCTTGAGCATGAGAAACACATAACAAGCTCTTCACCATTAAATACATCCTTTGATCATCCTTAACCTACACTTTGTGTAAAAAATAGAGAATAATGGAGTTAGTATAAGAATGCACTAAGTATGGCAACCATGCAAAAACATGCATTTAAATGGGACATTTTTCTTGAAATCATACTTCGTGCCTTTTTGAGTAAATATTTATTAAACCTTTATATAATAGCATTATATCATTTACATACTTCATATATCATATTTAATGGCCAAACATCATATAAAATCACATATAGAAGTTAAGTCATTTTTGAGTCACATTATAGTAAGCCAACTTTTCTTTACAATGAGTATTTTTCCTTTCACAATAAACTTCTTTATTTGACTCCTTAAACTCCTAAGTAATCCCTCCAGTGATACATGGTGCAATGCATCACCTTAAGGTCACAAGGAAAACATACATACGTCTTAAAAAAACCAACACATACCATCATAGAAGTATAGTAAATCAAAGACACCTTTAAGCCAAGACCCATGAATATTACAGTAAACTCTAGTGATTATGCACGTATACTTATTTTATTTCACATAGGACCATATGATACCTTTCTCAGAACCCCAATCTATATCTACTAGTGCAATGTACATGTGAAGACCCATTACAGCACAAATACTTAGTAGACCTATCATGAGACAACAAGCCTTAAAATATCCTTCATGTACCAAACACAATACTATAGTAAACCACATACAATTCAATATAGGACCTTAGTCACATAGTCATATTAGAACTTCATAAAATGCATATGACCTCATCATATAGACATTAACACAATGTCATGCGAGATAACCATAAACATAGACATATGTGTTATAACACCTTCCTAGGACTTCCCTCAAGTGTCACTTGTGCAATGCATAGGTGAAGTCCCATACCCCCACCTACACTAAGCAATTACCCTTGGGTTATCCTAGTTAGAGTTCTTACTTTACTTCTATTGTCTATTTTACTTTAGGGAAACTATAGCCTTAACCGACAATAGAACCATGTAAGCTAAATATTGAATTTGATATCATCCCCTCACAACAAAAGAGGGTGCCTTACTTGCCAAGGTAAGACATGAGTATCATGCTATCACATTAGGTGATATCACTTGTTAGATTCTATGGGGCAACACAGTTATGGAACTTGGAGTCATCATGGAAACATCTCTCTGACACCCTTTTTATCTCACAAGTCTATCCACCTCATGAAGAGTATGGTGACCTACCTTCCTCCACTGGGTACTAAGCTAAGTTCCCTTCCCAGTGGAGGAAGGTAGGTCATCATCCCCATATGTTTTACTAATTTTATAAAACATAGGCTTTAAGAGATTTACTCCCCATATGTTGATCTCATAGGTTATAGATGAGAAGTTATTTCATCAACCTGTGTCATGTGAGAAAACTTTTAACATGGACATACCATATGTAAGAATTTATCTAGTTCAGGATACACTTGAGGACACCTTTCAAGATCCCCTCTATTGACTAAATCATCATTCATGTTTGTGTGTACATAAATTGAGCAAACCTTTCACATAACACCTTTATACCGCACATATTCATACTTAACTTAATTCATTGATAAGTGTACAAGTGTAACTATATGAGTCATGCTTTCATATAAACACATTTAGACACTAGGGATAACCATACTTCATCATACTACAAACTTCACATTATAGCATGTGAGGTACATTCATAACATGTTCATATATTCATTTTCATGTATATAGAAACCAAACCTAGGAACTATCCTATCTAGGTACACATGTGCAATGCTTAAACAAGGTCCCATACCCTTGCCCATACTAATGCACCTGTAACACCTTAAAAATCTAAGACTCATCGTAAAGCCTAACATAGGTTTCATAAAATCTAAATATTGTTTCTAAGTCCATTTTTAATAAATATAGGTCATTTATAAGGTTTAAGAACCAAAATGTCCAAAGACGTCCAGGAAGTTGGTTTAAAGAGATGTTAGTGTTCCTTAGCTTTTTTACTAATTTTAGAAGTCAGAAATGTATGAAAATTTGTGGAAAGGTAGATAATGGGTTTTTGAGTTGTTTCATGATTGGAACGTCTTGGTACTTCTACCCAAGGACCAACCAAAGGACCTTGAGGAGAACCGATGTAGTTTGATGCAGCACTGCTTGGTAGTGTGCATTGACGGTGCAGATGATGATCCGTAAGTGGCTCGTCGCGGCGTTGAAGCCACCGTCGTCCCACACATAGATTTGTGAAGGCCCTTGTTTTCCTAGCTACTGTAACATTTGACGGAAAGGGACGACGGGGCGTCACGGCTTGACGGGTCATCAAGGCCACCGTCATCCAATACTTAGAAAATTTGGAGGAAGCCTCTCTCCTACAAAGTCTATGATAGAGATTATGGAAGTGCAAGATAGAGGAAGGACTATCCGTCGACCCCCTGATGGACCGTCGATGGGGTCTCGTCGGTGAGGGTCAAATTTCACTAATGGATTTTAATTATTTCATTTAAATTAATCATATGGTTTAGGGATTAGTTAGTGATTAAAAGAAAAATAATTAAGCTAATTAGTCCTCTCTATAAATACCTTTAATCCTCATCAACATAAAGCCAACTCTCAACATAAACTCTCTTCCTTCTCTCTTATTTCTCTCTCTACAATAACTCGCCATTGAAGGCTAGCAAGAACTAGGGTATGGGAACTTGTAAAGGGTGGATTCTTCAACAAATTGTTGAGAAACATTAAGGTATGGGTTCTATTCACCTTTGATATCCTTTCCTCAAATGGTTCCTTAAAAATGGATTCCAAAAAGTTGAGTTTTCTTATGAGTTTCATTCAATTACGAAACTGAAGTTATTGATTGAGTTGTTAGTGAATCTTTAGGGTTATATCCTGTAGATTTACATGTAATTCAACTTGTTTATGATAATTGTGTATGGTTGTGTCAAATTGAAGAACATGATCCTCTATCTCTAACCCTAGGTAGTGATCTTAACTTATGTTGTATGTTAATCATTCAATTGAGTTGGTTGTTGATTACACTACTATCCTATGGTACTATTATGGTTTAATTAAGATGAATTATAGGCCTATCATCCTATTTCTTGTGATTTGATATAGGTTATGGACTATAATGTGAAATTTGCCTATGTATCTTGTCTCAAGTTGTGATCTAAAGATGAGTTGTGTTATAGAGATGCAATTGGCCTTGTTATTATATTGATTATCGTTGTGTTATGATGTTATTCCCCAAGTTGGGTTGAATTATGGGTTGATGGTCAGACCTTGATGATAAACTATGAGAAAGACTTGGTAAGTCTTAGAATCTCTATATTTACTTCCAAGTTGTGATTAATTGTTGTCAAGCCATGATATTACATTGGATATGCCTTATATTAGGATTATAAGATGGTATGATTTTTTAATTTAAATATCTTGGTTATGTTGTGAGGTTGATTAAGGTGTATGTGCTATAAGGATGGTGAAAACTATTAATGTGCCTTAAAATATTATGAAATTCTAAACTGTTAACCTCACTTATATGAATTATGATCAAAGGACTTAAACTCATTCAATTCTTATTGAGATATTGATGATGATGTTTACACAAGGGGTAGACCCTATGACCTAAATTATGTTATGATCGATAATTAAAGTCTTAAAGACTTTCAAAAAGGGACTCTAGCTTAGCACCAAGGGAACTAGATAAAGAAGTGTCCCTTCCCACATAGGAAAGGTAGGAACACTACATTACTCTTGAGATTGGAGATCATAATGCATAACATATAAATAGGATTCCAACTAAATATCCTTGTTCTTGAACTATGTTGCCCCCATTCGAATACTAGCTAGTGAATCCATTCAGTTGCTATGGTTAATGTTTTGGTACTACCTTGGCAAGTAGTACGCCTTATTTAGGTGTATGGTTTCATGACATCGGATTCCACACTAGATCGTACGGTCTATGTCGATTAGGGCAAGATGTTCCCAAAAGGTAAAAGAACTTAAAATACTTGAACACTAACTTAGATAACCTAAGAGGTCTATGTTAGTCTAGGTAGGGGTATGGGACTCTACCTAGACATTACACTAGTTAGTCTTGGAAGGAGTCATAGGAGGATGTTCTTATATGTTTATGTTATGATAATATATGATGTGTGTATATATATATATATATATATATATATATATATATATATATATATATATATATATATATATATATAATAACCATGTCATATTGTTGATACTATATGTTGGTTAGTTCATTTGTGAATTTGCCTTGGGTTATAATGAAAATATAAGACGATAATGTAAGCCTAAATTCAATTGTATGTAAATTTGCACATTAGTCATGTTCTCTTGTTGAGGATACTTGATTAAGGTTAAGGAGATTTGCTTGGTCATTTCACTTTTTGACTTAATAAGAACTTGTGAATAGTTCTCTTGCTTATTATAATATGTTTAACTCTTAGTTATTCTTGTGATAGTATCAATTGATGTTAGAGTTATAGTAACGCATGATTCTAAGTGTGTTCGCATAAGTGTTACTTGTTGGGATTGTAAGCACGTTTGGTTGATTAGTACGATTTACTTGACTTTGCATTAAGCCCAAAAAGGGGTAAAATAGCATGTTTTGATAAATGTCCCTTTTTAGCTTATTTTGCTTGCGTATGTGCATAATATCTTATACTTAATACATGTGGAGTACTAACCATTTTCTTCCCTTATCCAAAACATTTTAGGTTCCGGTCATTGAAGAGTTTTGAAAGTGATATCGTTGAAGGCTTGGATTCTTCCTTTCATCCAAGTAGGGTAGGTCCTCAACATTCGAGGGCAATGCCCTTTTCTAGCTTTGGAATTTTTTCTGAGCTTATTGAATATATCATTCCTTTTCTTGTTATTTGAATATTGTACTTTCGTATGACTTATACATGGTCTTGTTAAATTGTAAGGGCTATGCCCATATTGTGACATTTGTTTAGATGGTGTGAGAAGAGACAATTGTTGAGACTATTTCTATACTTTTGTATATATGTGAAATAAAAGTAAAAGGCTATGTGACCTTCCTATATGAAGGGTCTATGTATAGTTAATATGAATATATATTATGTTTATGTAGAGATATATGTGAACATCTAAATAGAGGAAGTAAAATTCTTAAATGTTTCTGCATTTTTTGCTCTATGAATATAATGACATGAACTAAGATGCTAGTCTTTTTCCTTGAAAAGGACTACAATGTTGGTTACGTCTAGGGGGCAAACCCGGATGTTACAATCTTTGTATCAGAGCATGAGGTTGAATATCATTGATTTATGTCTCTTTCTCTCTCTACCACGTTAATGTAGGTTTGTATTCATAATTGTGAAGAGAGCCACACTTTTGAGTAGGAACCTATATGATGCTTAGATTTTATCATTTCTTGGAATCATTATATCGTGCAAATAGAGTATACTAATGGTGTGCTTTTGCATCTAATCATATTATTGTGCTTGTAGGAAGCATGAAAACTCGAAGGAATGCGGCTTAAAGACTTGAGGAGGAAGTTGCTAATGTGGGAGCTCCTCACCATGATGAGTAAGTTCCTCCACTTGAGGAGAATACTAATGTTGATCAAGCCCAGCTTACCCTCTCCTATGACGGAGGCGGTGATGAGGGCTATTATTGCTAAGATGGCCCAATCTATGATTACCCAAGCACAAGTCGCAACGGTTCAAGCCCAAGCTATGACAGCTCAAACCAACCGGGATGTTGCTCTTCGTTCCCATCAACAAGTAATTACTATGGCTTCATGTCTAAGGGACTTCACTCGGATGAACCCTCCTACTTTATATGGGTCTAAGGTTGATGAAAACCCCCAAGAATTCTTTGATGAGGTCTACAAGGTGCTATATGCTATGGGGATGACTACAAATGAGAAGGCCGAATTAGCTTCATATCAACTCAAGGATGTGTCCCAAACTTGGTATGTGCATTGGAGGGACAATAGGTCGTTGAGGGGTGGTCCAGTAACTTGGGAGATCTTCAAGGTGGCGTTTCTAGATCGTATCTTCCCTAGAGAGATAAGGGAGGAGAAGGTGACAGAGTTCATCAATCTTCTCCAAAGAGAGAGGAGTGTTCATGAGTACTCTTTGGAGTTTGTTAAGTTGTCCAAATATGCTCCTTCCATAGTCTCCAATCCAGAGACTAAATGAGACATTTTGTGACGGGGGTGTCGAAAGACTTACAAGAGGAGTGCGAATCAACCATGCTACATGACAACCTGAACATTTCTCGTCATATGGTTTATGCAAGAACGGTTGAGGAGGAAAGATCTAAGAGAAAAAGTAGAGATACCATGAGGGCTAGGTCCTTTGATGGAGGCTCCTCAAATAGTTTGAGATACAATATAAGCCTAAATTTAAGAAGTGGGGTTCAAATCAAGTCCCTACAAAATTCCGAAGAGCTAGTGGTGATAGGGTGTCTAACCCTAAATTAATAAGGGAAAAGGTTCTAATTCATTAAAGGAGAAGCCAACTTGTGAAAAGTGTGGTAAAAAAACACTATGGTGATTACCTTAAAGGTACGGATAATTTCTTTAGTTGTGGTAGGAGTGGTCACAAAAATAGAGATTATCCAAACATGAAGAGTCATGACAAGGTTAGTGGCCAATCTCAAGCAAGTGGTTCTCGTGATGCTCCCAAGAAGAACCGCTTCTATGCTCTCCGCTCTATGGGTTAGCAATAGACCTATACCAATTTGGTGACCGATATGTTAAAAATCTTTACTCTTGATGTGTATGCTTTACTTGATTCGGGTGCTACTTTGTCCTTTGTTATTCCAATAGTAGCTAAAAACTTTGATGTACTACCCGATATTTTGCATGAGCCCTTTCTAGTGTCTACTCCGGTGGGAGAGTCGGTTGTTGCTAAATGAGTTTATCAAAATTTTCCTATTTCATTTCCCAATAGAGTTTGTTATGTCGATCTAGTAGAACTCGATATGCTCGATTTTGATATTATATTGGGTATGGATTAGTTGCATGCATTTTTTGCGTCCATTAGTTGTAGGACAAAAGTGGTGAGGTTGAATTACCAAAATGAACCCATTATTGAGTTGGAAGGGGGGGAACTCTATTGCTCGAGGTCTCATCATATATAGTCTAAAAACATGTAATATAATCTCAACGGGTTGTCTTTATCATATCGTATCAGTCAAAGATTTGGATTCAAAAATTCCTCCTACTGTGTCGGTCCCCATAGTGAAGGAATTTCTGGAGGTTTTTACTAATGACCTTCCCGGTATTCCTCCCAAAAGGGAAATTGATTTTGATATCTATTTACTACCGGAAACAAATCCCATTACAATACCTCCATATCGGATGGCTCCGGACGAATTGAAAGAGTTGAAAGCTCAACTTAAAGATTATCTTGGCAAAAGGCTTTATTAGGCCTAGTATATCTCATGGGGTGCTCCGTTGTTATTTGTCAAAAAGAAGGATGATTCTTTGAGAATGTGTATTTACTACCGTCAACTTAACAAGATCACTATTAATAATAAGTAACCTCTCCCTTGGATTGATGACTTATTTTTCTAACTCCAAGGGGCGAGTTACTTTTCAAAGATAGATTTGAGGTCAGGGTATCATTAACTTAGGGTGAGAGGAGAAGATATATCGAAGACGGCCTTTCGAACTAGGTATGGTCATTATGAGTTCTTTGTCATGTATTTCGGCCTCACCAAAGCTCCAGTGGCATTTATAGACCTAATGAATAGACTATTTCAAAATTACCTAGATTCGGTTGTCATTGTCTTCATTGACGATATCATGGTATATTCGAAGAATGAAGAAAATCATATGGGTTATTTGAGGGTAGTGTTGCAAACCCTTAAAGAACATCAATTGTATGACAAATATAGTAAGTGTGATTTTCGGTTAGATCAGTTACTTTTCTTGGGCATATCAATTCTAGTGAAGGAGTTAAAAAGACCCAAGGAAAATGGAGACGGTGAAAAATTGTCCCAGACCTTTGACTCCGACTAACATTAGGAGTTCCTTAGGTTTAGCGGGCTACTATCGGAGGTTCGTGGATGGTTTCGCATCCATTGAACTCTTTTGACTACTTTGACCCAAAAGAGTAGAAAGTTTGAGTGGTCGGAGGCATGTGAAAATAGTTTCCACTCATTGAAAGATAAGCTTACTTCCGCTCTAGTGTTGACCTTACCGGAGTATACAAAGGGTTTTGTGGTGTATTGTGACGCATCCCGAGTGGGTTTGGGGTGTGTGCTTATGATAGCTTATGCCTCAAGGAAACTAAAGGTACATGAGAAGAACTACGCCAGTCATGACCTTGAATTAGCAGCTGTGGTGTTTGCTTTGAAAATTTGGAGGCATTATTTGTATGGGATTCATGTGGATATTTTTACCGATCATAAGAGTCTCCAATATGTGTTTACCCAAGAGGAGTTAAATCTCGGACAAATAAGGTGGCTCGAGTTATTGAAAGATTATGATATGAGTGTCCTTTATCACCCCGGCAAGGATAATGTAGTTACGGATGCCCTAAGTCGGATGACTATGGGTAGTGTATTACATCTTAATAAAGCCAAAAAAGACCTAGCAACGAAAGTGCATTGGTTTTCTAGGTTGGGGGTGAGGTTGGAGAGTGCTCCGGATGGGAGTGTCGTAGTTCATAATAACTCCGAGTTATCATTAGTGGTTGAGGTGAAGTCCAAACAACAACTTGACTTAGCCTTGATGGAGTTGAAAGAATCAATTTTTGGGAAGTGGAATAAATCATTCTTCCTAGGGGGAATCGTGTGTTAAACTACCAGAGAAGATTATTTATTCCCGATGTAGATGGGTTCAGGGTTCGGATCTTAGAAGAAGCACACGGGTCCCGCTACTCAATTCGTCTAGGGTCGACAAAAATGTACCATGACCTAAGTGACATATATTGGTTAGAAGGTCTAAAGAAGGACATACTGAAATATATCGCTAAGAGTTCGAATTGCCAACAAGTAAAGGCCGAATAACTAAAGTTGGGTGGTATACTACAAGAGATCCAAATTCCAACTTGGAAATGGGAAGACATCAATATGGATTTTGTAGTAGGTTTACCCCGGACCAAAAATTCCTATGATTCCATATGGGTGGTTCTGGATTGATTGACTAAATCCGCTGCTTTATCCCCATTAAGTCAACATATTCGGCAAAGGATTATGCAAGAATCTTCATGGATGAGATTTTGTGTCTTCATGGCATTCAATTATCCATCATATCAGATCGGGGCGCACAATTCACATCTAGATTTTAGAGGTCGTTCCTATAAGGATTAGGTACTACAGTGAAGTTGAGCACCATTTTTCATCCCCAAATGGATGGTCAAGTTGAGCGTACGATACAAAATCATAGAGATATGCTTAGAGCTTGCATTATTTATTTTAAAGGGAGTTGGGATAGGCATTTAACTTTAGTGTAGTTCGCCTACAACAATAATTTTCATTCAACCATTTCCATGGCTCCCTATGAAGCCTTGTATTGTAGGAGGTGTAGGTCTCCTATTGGATGGTTTGAAGTGGGTGAGCCATCACTTCTTGGTCCTGAGTTTATTTGTAAGAATTTGGAAAAGGTTCATATCATAAGGAACCAGTTTCAAATGGCCTATAGTCGGCAAAAGTCTTATGCCAATAATAGAAGAAGGGATTTGGAGTATGAAGAATGTGATAAGGTGTATCTAAAAATTTCACCAGTCAAAGGGGTGGTTAGGTTTGTCAAGAAAGAGAAGTTGAGTCCTCGTTATGTTGGTCCCTATTAAATCTTACAAAGGGTTGGTAAGTTTGCCTATGAATTCAAACTACCTAGTGAATTGGCTTCGATTCATCCGATTTTCCATGTTTCTATGTTGAAAAAGTGTATCGGTGAGCCCGACTCCATTCTTCCTATTGAGGGTCTTGATGTTAAGGATAACCTCTTTTATGAGGAAGTCCCAGTTCAAATTCTTGGTAGGCAAGTCATGAAGTTGAGAAATATAGACGTGATTTCTGAAAAAATGTTATGGAAAAATAAATTACATGAGGGTGCTACATGGGAGGCTAAGGCCGATAAGAAATCCTGTTATTCTCATCTTTTTGAGAATTAAGGTTAGCCATTCTTTTTAATTATATAATTATGACAAATATTTGTGTTTCTTGATTTTTGGGTGAAGTGTTGCAAAAAAATGGCAATATTAAAAATCACACAATAAGTCTTACAGTGAAGTCACTGTAGTATTGCTAATAAAAACTTGAATTTTTCTTTTTGCTTGCTTTGAGTTATGTTGTGCATTTTGATATGGTGAGTCTTCATGAAATGATAGGTAGCATGTTGTTAAGTTGAACTTTGTGCTAATTGACTCATGTGATTTATATTGAGCTCATAAATGTTGTGAGAAGAAAATGCCTCATGATGAAGTATTTTGAGCCTTAGGTGTGGTAATATGAGTTTTGATATTTTCTTTGTGGAAGTGACATGATTTATGTTAAATGGATATTGTTGATTGGTTAAAATGCTAGTCTTGGCTCTATTCCTTCCTTTAAAAGTGTTTTAGTGTCATTCAAGGACGAATGTTCCTAAGGGAAGGATAATGTAACACCTTCATGATAACTCATGGTAAAACCTAACATAGGTGGCATAATGTCTAATAACTATTTCAATGTTTTTTAATAAATATAGGTCATTTAGAAGGTTTAAGAACCCAAATTTTCATACACGTCCAGGAAGTTGGTTGAAAGAGATGTTATTGTGCCTTTGCCTTTTTACTAATTTTAGAAGTCAAAAATGAATGAAAATGGGTGGAAAGGTAGATAATGGGTGTTTGATTTGTTTCAGGATTGGAACGTCTGGGTATGAATCCCCAAGGACTAACCAAGGTCCCTTGAGGATAACCCTAGTAGTTTGATGCAGCACTGCCTGGCAGTGTGCATTGATGGGGCAGACTATGGTCCGTAAGTGGCTCGATGGGGCATTGAGGCCACCGTAGTTCCACACTTAGAAAGATTTGTGAAGGCCCTTGTTTGCCTATCTGTTGCCTAGCTATTGTTACACTTAGAGAGAATATTTTTGGAGGGAAAGTCTATTTTGAGAGAATTGAATTGGGAATGGGGTGCACGTTTTTGATCCCTTAAATACACCAAAAATAACTAAATAAACCTAGTAGGGTCAGGTTAGAACGTGGGGGTGAATTTCCTATTCACCCCTTAAATAAAATAGTGCGCAGGCATGCAACTTAAGACAACACCTACGAACACCAATCGACGAGGCGTCGATGGACCAACGGCCCATCCTGGTGCCCCGTCTATGATGAGTGAGGCTTCTTCTTGTTAGATTCATCTCATCAGTCTAATTTTCAACCTAATACCCAAGTCAATGGGACGTCGATGGACTGACGAGGCGTCACTTGAGCTCGTCGATTGACACTGCCAAGGTAGTGTCTCGAGAGACATTGCGTCCTTCTTTTGGGCCCTTTTGCGGGGCCCTTGGGAAGTCGTACCTGGGATTTTCCAATGTAAATATAAAACTTAACAATTTTTAGACCTTCCACATAAGTTTCACCCAACACAATTACACGCAACACGTCCAAACATGCTAGGCCCCATCAAGACACACATGAACGTCTCAAGGGCTAACTTTCGAACGACTTAAAAGTTCTTGGACATTTGACCTTAAAACTTCATGAAACTCCATATACTTACTATAAAAATCATTATATATCATTTTAATACTTCATAATCTCATGAAATATAAATATAAGATAGTATAGATACATGAGGCACATAGGTGACTAGTCGTCGAACGTCTTGGTCGTCCTTGACGTTTGACTTCAAAATCACCTAAAAACTTACACACTACCTCAATGCCATATTATAATCCATTTTAGAACGTTATACCCTTATGACAAACATATTAGGCTCTATATACCCTAACTCATTTCGGGGGTCTTACAATTCCTTCCCAAGTTGAGTAAGTAAGCAGTTCTACAATATGGACAAGTTCCACAAGGATATCAAGGAGCTAAAGTTGTTCAAGTTCCTAATGGGGGTCAAGGGTATGAGGTTCAAGTGGTTCCCCCGTTTATGGCTAATGGGGATATTAAAGAGGCTCTTCTTACACTAACTTGAGTTATGACTACTCAAGTGATTAGAGACATTGGGCCTTGGATGAATGTTATGGAGAGTACTATAAAATCAATGTTGAGGGAAATTGTGAGGATGAATCCTCCTATGTTTCATGGTTCTAAAGTAGGAAAATATCCCCAAGACTTCTTGGATGAAGTGCATAATATAGTGCATGTTATGGTAGTGACTTCTAGAGAGAAGGCGGAGTTAGCTTATTAACTATTGAAAGATGTTGCACAAGATTTGGTTTACTCAATGGAAGGATAGTAGGACTGTTGAATGGGTTCCCTTAGAGTGGGAAGATTTTAAGGAAGCATTCTTAGAAAGATACTTTCCCTGTGAGAAGAGGGAGGTTAAGATTGATAAATTTATAAACCTTAAGAAAGGTTACATGAGTGTTGAGGCGTATGCCTTAAAGTTTTTCCTATTGTCTAAGTATGATCCATCCTTGATGTCTAACCCTAGTGATGAGATGACTAGGTTTTTGACCAGTGTTTCGCATATTGTGAAGGAAGCGTGTCGTATGGCCATGCTCTATGGTGACATGAATCTATCAAGGCCTATGGTGTATGATCAATCCATTGAAGAGTCTAAACATGGTAAAAGATGTAGAGATACTAAAAGGGGAAGAACCGATGAGAAAGTTCAACCTAAGTTTAAGAAGAGGTCTCCAAACCAAGATGGTTCTATTGCTCCTAAGGCTAACTATGAGAAATATGGTGGTTCACAAGTCACTAAGCCTAATTTTTATACTTGTAGGAAGAATCACTTTGTGAAGTGTCTAGATGTTACTAGTAGATGTTTTGGTTCTGGTAAGGATGATCACGAGGGGCGATATTGTCTCACTATTGTGTCTAGAAGAAGAGAGGACAAGCAAGTTCCTCCTAGAGCTCCGGATGGTGATGCTCCAAAGAGAAATTGATTCTATTCTCTTTGACACAAAGGAACAAAATCGGATGATGATGATGATGTCGGTAAGATATAGTTTTCTCTCTTTAGTTGTTATGAGTTCCTTCTAAGAGGGGGAGTATGTTGAGACATAGAATATCATAGTAGCATGTTGAATTGTTTTTAGGAGTCTTGTTGAAATTGAATTTCATTGATTCCTTGCATTGTGCATTTTATAAAGTGATTTTCAAGTGGTAAAATGAGTTAATATGGTTTTGCTTCTCATATTGTCATGCTTTTATCATGAATTTCTTTAGAGTTGAGTTTTTTTAAATTTTAGCATGTTTCACGAAAAAGAATTTGGTGTTCACTGTAAAGCTTTTTAAAATTTGACTAAATTTTTCTTTGTTAGAAAAATGGTTATAATGTTTATATAACTTATGTATATGAGAATGATAAATTGTGGACAAGGAATTTCCTCCTATATTAAATGAAAAAAATGTGAGTCTTATTGCATGACGAGTTGTAGATGTAGTTTCTACCTTCTTGTTGTGTTTTGAGTTTCTTTGTTATGTGGAGTTGATGTTCTTACTATTCAAATGTATTTAATATGATATGTTAGGTTATGAGTTTTGAGTCTTTTATTCTTAACTCTTGAAAATGATTAAAATGAGGCAAGTGTCATTTGATGGTTAAGTGTTATTCTTCACATCCCTAAAAATGAGCTAAGACGTTCGACGACTAAGTCACCTGTATGCTTCACATGTAGTTATGTGATTATACGTGTTTTTCATGAGGTAATGAGGTCATTATATGAGTTATTATAGTTTTTATAGGCAGTGCGTCAAGTTTCGTTAAGTTTGGAGGTCTAACGTCCATGATGTTCGAAAGATTTGCCTTAAAATGACCTGGTGTGTCATGGCATGTTATGTCAAGTTTTACGTGTTCGTTTTGGATGAAATTCATGTGGGAGATCATAAATTATAAAAACATATTTGGATAAGAAATTTCATGGCAAACATCCCCAAGGCCAATCGAAGAGTCCTTGAGGCAGGACCCATGTTGGTGGCCAAAACATCCTAAGGTAGTCCCACCTACGGATTCAAAAAAGACGGCCAGTGGCCTGGTCGACGCCCCGTAGGTGGTGGAGTCGATGGGTACTTAGGGAGCTTAATCTCCCATTTCCAAGTCTCATTCCCAAATGAAGACCAGCAGGATGGTCTATTTGTGGACAAACGGTCCGTCTATGGCTATGTCATGGGTAGGTCTGCAATTTGCCTGCTTCACTATTAAGTGAAGGGGTGAATTTGTAATTCACCACACGTAAAAATAATATAAAGGGCATTTACATAGGGGTCTTTTGGGTATTTGAAACATTTTTATAGGTTTTAAAACATAGAAGATTTCATTTTTCAAAAGCAAAACCCTATTCTCTTAGAAATTCTCTAGAACTCCATAGGAGCCAAAACTTAAGGGAGGGCTTGGATTGGAGGTTTGAGTGGTGAATCTTAATAAAATTTGAGAATTATCTTTATTGAGGTATGGTTTTTTATCCTTGAAACTCTATTCATCAAGTAGCCCAACATTCAAAGAAGTTTTCTGAAGTTTTCAAAGATGAATTGTCCAATTTCATGATCTATCAATGGGTTGTTACATTAAAGATTTTAAAGCATTGTATATTGATTGAATTTTTTTTAATTGTATGATTTTAACTCAATTAACCTATGAACCCGTGTAATTGATGAACCCTAGTTTTTCACTACTTTATGGGTTAACTGATTTGGACTTCACACTTATGAATTCTAGTGTAGTTTTCAATGGGTTATTGATTGGTGTTAATTGTATTGAATTGATATCTAGATTTTATTAGATCGATGAATCTTTATTAAATTGAACTAGTTTTATTGAATATCATAGTTTATGTATTGAATTATTAGTTATGGCCATGGGTAAGGTCCTTATGGTATTGAATTGGATAATTTAGACATGGATTGAATTGCAGAGAGTGGAATAGTGGTACGCTGACCTAATTGTATTTATTTTATGTTAATTATACTTTAATTATTTTTTGATTGGTATGGTCAACTTATGGTGGCGGTGTTATGTTCTTTACTTGCAATTGATGTGGCCTTGTCGGCGTTACTTTATGTACTATGATGATCATGGCCTTGTCGGCAACTACTTGAACTATTGTGATGATTTGTGTAGTTGATTTAGGTGAAGTATGACCATATCTATCTAAATGTGATTAAGTGAAAGTATGTGTTCTTTTTATGTATATTAGGAGATCATGATAGACTATGACTATGTGCTTATGTCTGTAGTCTTAGTTGTTGATGCATGATTGTTCCTACTTGACTGTATGATTCTACAATGTTTATATGAATGATGTTATTGTAATGTATAGGATTACATAAAGATGATAAGGTTGATTCCTAAGTGATTCAAAGAATGATATGCTATATGAAAGAAAATAAAAAAAGTTGTGTCTTATTTTTGTAGACTTGTGTCCCTTATTTGATACACGTATGAATGATATGTGAATACGTGATATCTTGACTAGGTAGGCTTAGTGCACCCTTGTAATGTATGAATGAATAATAAGTGAGACCTTAAATGATATTAAGAAGGTCATGTACGTGGAACCTTAAACCTAGTGGTAAGGTTGTGTTATTAATGTTGAAGTCGAGAGTCGTAATGGTAACCTTCATGTAAAGGAATAGTGGACTTAGGGTTGATTGGCTGGAACAGCATCATATCATCCTTAGGGAAGTCATAATGATCTATCTATGTCACCATTGTAAGGTAACCCTAGTGGACCTCTTTGGTAGGGTTAATGAGATTGGGTTATGAACTAGATATGGAACCCAAACCCCTTTGTATGAACCTTTAATTTTTTACTCTATAAGAACGAAGGCTAGCACTGAACGATTTTGTCATGGGAAGTATGTTTACTTGAGAAGGATACTAGAATACAATGTAGCTCTACTTTAGAATGAGACTAGAGTGCATAAAATCTCTTTATATTCCTTAACCATGTGCCTACATGGGATGTGTCCTAGTTCAAACCTTGGCAAGTTGAACACCTTCATCGGAGTAGGTTAAAACTCCGGATTCCATGTCTGGATATCATGGTATATGTAAGTTATCATCTATTCTCATCATGTGGGATACCTACTAGCATTAGAGAAGTTCTATGATGTTTAGGTGGTGGTATCAGAAGCTATCTAGACATTGCACAACAGCCTTTGAAGGTGTTAGAGAGAGTCCCTAGGCCTTGTCCAAGACCATTACTTGAATGTGTTTATGTGATGAATGAGTCTTACTTGAACAAATGAATGTAATGATTTAAGTTAATAAAAGCATGTTACTTGAATAAGTACTTATCTAGAGTAGTTAAGGGTTGTCTAGTTAAGATGTGAAGAGGGCATAGGAGTGGTCACTTCGTCTTTACCTATATAAGTTTTAAGAATTAATCTAGTTATGGAAGATTGTTGATTATGTGGACATGATATAACCCTTAGGTAGTCTTAGGTATTATTTAGGTAATCTTGAAGAGGTCAATCATGGACGTTATCTTCTTGATTTACTTAAGTAATTCTTTTGATAGCCTTTGGAAGAAGAACGTCATATTATTTATGTGTTGATGTATTAAGTGAGAATGATTGTATCTTAGACAGTCTATGCGATCTCTTAAGTGTGTGTGTAAGGGATTGTATGGGCGGTCGCTTCACAACTCACTCAAGTGATACCTAGAATCACCTTTGGTAGAAGGATCTCATAGTCATATGTGTGATGTCTTGTAGGTGTGTGTTCATCTAATTATAGGTGGTCTTAAGTATCACTTAGGTTTACCTAGAGAGGGTGTATGGGTGGTCTCTCTTTGTCTTACTTAAGTGAGTCTTAGGATAGCTTTTAGTGAGGGAACTACATAAGGTACTTTACTGCTTCATAGTTCACTGTAAAGTGACCTTAAAATTGTTATAAATTTCTTAAATATTATCTTATGTGCTTCTAAGGTTTTAATGTTATTCTTATGATTATGATATGATATTTAAATGAAAAACATGCATATTTCTCATAAATTTATGTTTTCATGATTTTATGCATTATGCCATACTTGGTACATATGTTTTTACTAATTCGATTCTTTTAACTATTTCTATAGTGGTTGGTAGGTGAGGAGCATTAGGGAAGCAAGACTTGGATCATAAAATCATTCAAGTGAAGTTGAAGTATGTACTCATTTACTCGAGGGCGTAGATGTATTTTATGTCTCTAATTGAAGTATTGTAATAGAATTAGTATTTCTATATTTGTATTGTATGGTCCGTGTCCCAAAGTATTCTGTGTCTAAGATTTGATGAAATGAGACTTAGTATTTCCTATGAGTTTTATATGAAAAATGTTTTAAGATATTCGTGTGAAATATTTTAATTCCGCAATACTTTTCATATGTTTTATATGCGATGAACAATACGGAAGGTCTTGTACAAGACCTCCGAGAGTTCAAGTATGCCGGTTGCACTACGAGAGTGTCATATCTTCTAAGGTGTGGTCTCGGGATGTCACAATAGAGTTTCCCTTCGTTTCAACTCTTGTGCTATGCTATAGAGTAAAAATTTATGAGTGTCCTTCTAAATGTTTTTCCTTGTGTTTATAGGAGATGACTCTAGAAGGATGGCTACTATAAGAGTTCAATAGAGGATGGTGAATGAGGATATTTCACTCTAAGTTGAGAAAGTTCTACGAGATATAAAAGTTGCACAAGGAGATCAAGGTGCTCAAGTTCCTAATGAGGGTCAAGGGGATGAGGTTCCGGTGGTTCCCCCAGTTAATGTCTAATGGGGAGATTAGAGAGGATCTCCTTACTCTAGCCCGAGCTATGATTACTCAAGTGAATATAGACATTGGTCCTGGGATGAATGCTATGGAGAGTACTATGACCTCAAGATTGAGGGACTTTGTGAGGATGAATCCTCCTATCTTTCTTGGTTCTAAGGTGGGAGAAGATTCCCAAGCCTTCTTGGATGAAGTGTATAAGATAGTGCATGCTGTGGGAGTGACTTCTAGGGAGAAGTGTGACAACCCCCTCGGGATCCACATACTCAGGTATTGTCTCTGCCATGGGCGGCCATTCGCTCTCTTAATCCCCTCTTATTGGCTTGCAGCCTCAAGGGAGAATCGAACCCGTGACCTATGGCTCCTTTACATCCCTCCCAAGGAGATCGCCTCTTACCAATTGAGCTTTAGATCAATTGGTAAGAGGTGATCTCCTTGGGAGGGATGTAAAGGAGCCATAGTTCACGGGTTCGATTCTCCCTTGAGGATGCGAGCCAATAAGAGGGGATTAAGAGAGCGAATGGCCGCCCATGGCATAGACAATACCTGAGTATGTGGATCCCGATGGGGTTGTCACAAAAAAAGGCGCCTTTTTTGTGACAACCCCCTCGGGATCCACATATTCAGGTATTGTCTCTGCCATGGGCGGCCATTCGCTCTCTTAATCCCCTCTTATTGGCTCGCAGCCTCAAGGAGAATCGAACCCGTGACCTGTGGCTCCTTTACATCCCTCCCAAGGAGATCGCCTCTTACCAATTGATCAATTGGTAAGAGGCGATCTCCTTGGGAGGGATGTAAAGGAGCCACAGGTCACGGGTTCGATTCTCCCTTGAGGCTGCGAGCCAATAAGAGGGGATTAAGAGAGCGAATGGCCGCCCATGGCAGAGACAATACCTGAGTATGTGGATCCCGAGGGGGTTGTCACAAGAAGGTGGATCTAGCTTCATACTAATTGAAAGACGTTTCTCAAGTTTGTTTACTCAATAGAAGGATAGTAGATCAGTTGAATCAGGTCAATTAGAGTGGGAAGAGTTTAAGGAAGCATTCGTAGAAATATACTTTCCCCCTGAGAATAGGGAGGTTGAGATAGAGGAATTTATAAACCTTATGAAAGGTAACATAAGTGTTGAGGAGTATTCCATAAAGTTTATCTTATTGTCTAAGTATGCTCCACCCTTGGTGTCTAACCCTAGGGATAAGATGAGAAGCAATATCCTCGTCCCATAACTATGCGCCCGCATAGGAGTAACAAATGGAGAATCCATGTAATGACTCAAGAATGACCCTACCTTAGGCAAGTGGTGATCCCTCATCCAATAGGGGTTAATACCGGGATTCCATGTATAGCTCTCATGGTCTATGTTTGTTAAAGCTAGACCCTACAAAATAATGTAAATTAGTAAGTCTCCTAAAGAGTGTACTACTTAGTGTAGGTAGTGGTATGTGACGCTATCTATCCATTGCACGAGTAGGCACTTGAAAGGGGAGTCTTGGTGTGTCTTTATATGCAATGTACGAATTGGTCATTATATGAGGTGGATGAAGTTATGTGACTTAAATGTCTAATGTTATGAAATCATCATAAATTTATGTCTTGTATGATTAGGTTTATGTATGATGAGTGTGGTGTGCATAATCTAAGGGAATCCTCAAGGTGAACTTGGTGGGAGTAGTATTATGGGATGCTAATTCTACATTTCACATTTTGTAACTTGGGAGTTTTCTTCAAGAAGGGCACTTATGTGAAGTCCTTAAATGTAAGTATGTTCCTTAGTGTCTTTAGTGTTGAGTGTGGGCTTGTTACCCTTGTGAAGTAAGCCTATGGTTGGTAGTCTTGAGGATCACTTGGGTGTGTATTGAAGGGATTGTATGGGTGACTCCTTCATGTCTTACCTGAGTGAGTCTTAGAATAACCTTGGTTAGGTAAACTTCACGGGAAATGATTTCAATGTGAGTTGAAAATGAAATGAGTTCATTATAAGATTTCTTCAAGTTCACTGTAAAGTGTAGATTTGTGTTAAAATTATGGTAGTTTTATTATAAGTTGTTTTACTAGTGTATTCAAGAATATTTTAATTTAATAGCATGAAAGCTTTATTCTACTAAAATATCCCTTTAACATGTGTTTTTGTATAATGCCATACTTAGTACAATGTTTGTACTAAACCCCGTACATTTCTATACTCTATAAGTATCTGTTGAAGACAAGTGGAAGATTAGAAGGCAAGTTTGGGAATTGACTATCTCAAGACTCGGTATGTCTTCATATATTCGAGGACATAGTCTATGTTTCTTTAGTTTTTTTAAGACATGTATAAGACCTGTTATGTATTTTCTTTCAATGTAAAGGGTTGGGTCCCTAAGGTATTTAATATGCGTCTTTAATTTGGCTTGTGACAATGAAATATACTTTTTAGTATTTTAGAAAAGATATTTCCTTATTATTATTAATGTCATGAATAGTTTTACTTCCGCAGTACTTTTCATATCTTATGTAATGAATGATAGCAAAGAGGCTTGTGCAAGCTTTCTGTGAGGTCAAGTACAACGTGTGACGAAATAAGAGTGCTCCCTTCTCTTAGGGTGTACTTGCAGGTCATAACGGCAACATTTAGGAAAAATTGTTTTAATTCATAGGCACACATTGATGACATTACCTACACTTACCATCACTTCTGAAGAGTGAGCCTGCAACAACACTTTCTCATTCATAAAAGTCACACATTTTTCAAGGGACTTATCATTTCTCATTAAAGGAAAACTCAACACCTCATTATTGGGATAAAATACCCTTACATTAAAAATATAATCAAGCATGTTCATCTAGACATCTCATGAAGTTAAATGCACATTTATCATATAAGGAGGCACAACAACATAAGAAACATGCAATTTGATCAAAATTACTTTTTTATGCAACAATGACCTTTCATAATATCATAACATAGTGTAATTTAAGGCATGCATAACATATGGAGAACATGCAACCTACACTTATGAAAAAATCCACATCATCACAAGCTACTTAGGAACTTGTTGGTTTCAAGATTTAGTACTCACATCATCATCCCCCACTTAGGGTAAACCCATTTAAGAGAAAGTTATCTCATTCAAGGGAACTTGGATTCACCAATCATTCTAGTCAAGAAAACATCTTCCCTTTTGGGATCAAGGTATGAAACCCTTTTTAACATCACCTCCTTCCATCTCACAAGAACGAACCATTTCCTACTTAGTTATTCACTCACACTCCACTAGGTAAGGAATTCAAGAGATCACAAATGAGTAGCTCACTTTCTCCACTCCAAGTGATTTCTTAGCTTAAGGAAGTTCAAGGGAACTCAACGTAGGACCATTAAGGGCATTCATAACCTTACCATCTATGCACATTATCCCCCAGTTGGGGTAAGCCTACTCAATTATTCATCACCTCATGCCCTTATCCACCAAGGTCAAGGCAAGTCAACACAAAACCTACAAGAGTCATCACCTTTTGTGGAAACATCATGCCTAGGTGCAATCTAAGCACTTCCTTAATTGTCCATACTTAAGATCAATCATAAAAGTCAACTAACCACTTCAAAGTAGGTCAACATCAATTTTCTCCTTATCTTTAGAGTCAAGGGGTACATACTACCCTCTAAGTAACTTTAGGGAACAGACATATTCACAATTCATGGAATAAAACCCTTTCTCCCTTTTTCCCCACGCTTAGAATAGATTCATAGGAGAACTTATCAACTAGTCATAAGGGTTCTCTCATTAGCTAGCGTACTTCACAATTTCCATACTAGGTTCAACACCCATCTTCCCTCCTTATTAGCAACTCAACATGAAAGACTCCAATCCACACATGGGCAACTATAAGGCACTTCTCACATGACAAGGCAACATCATTATTTCACTATTTACCACTTTTATCCAAACATGGCAAGTACTATGTCATAACATTACGCTATCATTATGCATAACCATATACAACCCATCATTCCAAAGGGAAGTCCATTTAACTATAACCTCTTTAAACTAGCTAGAACCATATCATATCATAATTATAACTTTCCTACATAGTATCTCAATTCTCAAAATCAAATATGTCCATAAATAGCATCACATAGAGATATGTCAATTTTCACCTTCGTACATACTCCTCAATCCACAAAACCAAGGTAAGCATCGGAAACTCACCTTTTCTACCTCAAGCATTGAGACATCATCCTTCCAAAGCAATCACATCTAAACAACCACCAGACAATGAAGCATATGAGGGAATCAAATATGACACTTTGGACCCTAAAACCATTTTCTATAACCTTATGCTCTGATACCATGTTTCTCACGACCGGGGAGCACCCCCTAGAAGTAACACGACATACTCGACCTCTAAAATGTCTTATACAAGCCGTTAGATATCTCTCTTTGCATATAGTAAAATAGCGGAAAATTTAAAACTTTTCATAGCACAATAATATGCTAGAATCATCACTTCATATATATTTAAAATATCATAATACATAACTAGACTCAAAGTCTTTTTGCTACATTAAGACACAAATAAATAGAATAGAATAGGGACACGACCCTTAACAATATATTATATAAATCTAAGTTATTGCATAAACGTAAAGAACATCTTGACATGCAATTCTTGAATCATAAGGATCCTTTTTCTTGAACTTGAGAGAAATATCCAATCCCTCCACTTAGGAGACATCCTCTATCAATCAACACCTATACTTTATGTAAAAAGATAAAGAAAAATTGTATTAGTACAAGAATGCACTAAGTATGGTAACCATGCAAAAATATGCATTTAAAGAGGACATTTCATTAGGAATTATGCAACATGTCTTTTTAGTAAACATCATGAACATTGGCACATATAACCACAATATAGTATCATATACATCATATAGGCTTGTACACTACTCATAATAGCACATAAAGCCACTTATCACATTTTAAGACATATTCATTATATACAATGCCTTAATTTTGTTTTTTTTAATTAATGTCTATCATTAAGCAACCCTCATGTGCACTTAGTACAATATATCACCTTGAAGCCCGTAAGATAGTATTTCATAGATATGCTTCATGAACACAATGAAATATAATCACAAGGTCATAAGCACATCATAGACATAAGCTTCACATAATCACCATCACCTAAGATAACCCCAAGTTACACTAGTGGAATGTGTAAGGTAGCATCTCATAATACTACTTCCACCAAGTTTACCTAAAAAGTCACCCTAGACTAGGCATAAAATACTTAAAAAGTCATATGACCTTCACTTATAACTAGGCATAAGGCCACATACTTCATAGCATTATATAAGGACTCATTCCTTTATTACAACCTTAGTCATAACCCATTTAGTTCATACCATAAGTAAACCGCCCTCACAAACCCTTCACAAGATTACTTGTGCAATGTACACATGCAGTCCCATAACCCCACATATACTAAGTAAAATCATTTAGAAACCATAAGTACAACTCACATACATAATCATAATTCATGTCTTGACATAGAAAAGTCACTTAAAATGCACTCATACAATTCATGCATACATAACATAGGTCTTACTGTCAAAAATTACTAATCTTATCCTTTCTTGGAGTTCGCTAATGCAATGCATGGGTAGGAGCCATATTCCTACCTATACTAAGTAATCCCCTCAAGGACTTATGATTAGAGTACATAATATTATCTTAGTTTATTTCATACATTGGGACACATAGCCATAACAGACATAGGCCATGCGAGCTACATGGAATCCGAAGTTTTCCTCCCACACTAAAAAGATAGGGATAGCACTTGCCTAAGGTGTAACCAATCGTACATAGATATATAGGTGGAATCCATTAGCTATAACCTATGGGAGCACGTTGTTATGGAACATGGAGATTGCTACTAGAAACCTTGACTTGATAGCGTGGCGGTTTCCATCTCATTAGACAACATCTATGTTGGGAACTAAGACTTGATAAATGTGAAGGTTCTCTTGTGGGAAGCCGGACTTACTAACGTGAAGCCCCCACTCTAATTTGGCATGTTCACTCGGTGATAGGATCAAACTCCCTTTATATATATATATATATATATAGATAGATAGATAGATAGATAGATAGATAGATATAGATATATATATATATAGATAGATAGATAGATAGATAGATAGATAGATAGAGAGATAGATAGATAGATATATAGAGAGAGAGAAGTCTTTAGTACATTAGTTCATAAAGAAGGCTTTAGGATCTTTCTAATTCATACATCATATATATCAAGAGATTTTAAGATGAGAATGTCCTTTCATCATAGATCTTGCTTCATGTGAGAATGTCGTTTACATAATTCTACTAGTGATACAATCATGTGTGTATGCATACAATGTGAGATCTACCTTCACATAAACACATATAGGCACACATGTTCATAACTTCATTAATCATATACTTACATGCATAGAAATAGGTAATGGCGCATAGGAGAACTATCCTTTCCTTAGTCATCATGAATCTATCCTACTCATAGTCATGGATGAAGTGTGTGTGTATGTGTAGATTACTCAATATGATCACATAATGGCTAAAACATAACCTTAAGAAAGTCATCCTCAAAATACCATAACACATGTACAATATTCTTCAAGTCTCAAGTCATACAAATATAGAGTATCAAATACTATAGACTACACACACATTACATAATAGGAGGCAAAAACATATCCAACATTAGAATAGAAGTTTTCTAGCATACTTTAATCACACATTCATATAGGATTCATATAGGTTGGGGTAATGCTACAAGTTATTCATCATCATTAGCCAAATAGACCACACCTAACCCTAACATGATCATCACATATACACAACATCATCCACACACCTAAATCATGCTACTAGTGTGGAAGACTATACATATAACTTGATATAACATCAATTCACTTAGACATGATACTAAAATCATGGATACATCTTTCAACTTCCTAAATCTTAAAATCATCATATCAATTCATCTTGCATCTAATACCTTCAAGGCCCTGATCATAACAAATAAACATGTACAAGAATGTAAAAACGACCCCCATAAGTGGACCATACCAATCATCACAATTCAATATACATTCCAAGATAATAAGAGGAAATAGTTAAAATTACCAAATCTCCAAGCTAATGATCATCTTTATCAATTCCAAATAACTCATAATAAATTGACATAAAGGAATATACAATTAATCAACTCATCATAATCTAAACTTAATCTAATCATCATTTTATCAAGATCACATGACCTGTAACATATCATAATTTGAGAGGATAAAAAAATCATGGGTTCTTAATGGAATTGGATAGAAAATAATTCTTAAACCATACATTAATCATATAATAATCTTTGAATACTTTTGAAATCATTTTAACAATGAACCCATGGCTAGATTGAAAGATGACATTTTTGACTTAAAATCATATTTGAAAAAGCATTGAAAGGACTCCTTAGATGAATGGTTCTCTAAGGTTGAAGGATTAACCTAACTTCTACATACGCAAGACCACGAAAATCAGAGAAAAAAGCTCCAAGAATCTACCTCCATATCTTGTTCTTGAGCTTGATCTTCAATGGGAGTTTTGAGGATTTTGAAGAGTTTAATTTGAGAGGGAAAGATTAAATTTGAAGAAATAATTCTAAATTAGATTTAAGGCTTATATACTAACTTAAAACACCTAAATACACCTAAGTTAAATTCCTATAGTTTAATTAGGATGTAGGGTGAATTCCCCAATTGACTGTCACATTCGGGGATCACCCCCTAGATGTAACCAGCGTCGTCGTCCTTGGAGAAAAGTAAGACTAGCCACTTAACATTCGTCATTAAATTTCACAAGTTAAAAAGTGCAGAAAAATTAAAATTTTTAATATTCTTCTATATCATGAGGCTTACATAGACTTTTTGCTTACACATAGTATATATTTAAGGAGTTTAATTGGAACCCTCGCATTGTAAGCTTACATATGCTTCTACTTTTATGACACATATACAATATACAATATATATTCTAATAGGGATGTCTCATATAAAACCAACTAAAGTTAAATAGAAAAATTTGGGCATAGACCTTACACGATCTTTACTTGCCACATAGGGCTTACAACAATCTCTTGAACAATAAGTGTGAAACGAATGTCTTTAGACTATAGCAAGTCACATAGGTTGAATAGTAAAAGACATTATCCTCGAATCTTGAGGACCTACCCGCACTTGGATAAAGATATCCAAGCCTCCTTCAAAGTAGCCTCATACTTCAACGGCCCGAACCTACCTTGTTTGGAAAAAAAAGAATATGGGTTAGTACACCACTTGTACTAATTATGGAAACATATGAACACATAAACATAGAAATCATGCTAAAAGGGAAATTTTTTCAAAACTATTCTAAGTTACTTTGAAAAGCCTTATGCACAACCAAGAAAACATATAAGACAATAATCATATATTCTTTAAGACCATAGTATAGTCATCACAAGGCCAACATCATCAAGTTAAGTCAAGTCAACATGTGTATAGTATATTATAACCATAACCAAACAAATTCCAACATCATGTTACAACAACAAGCATGTACAAGAGTTCACAATATTACAACATAAGAAAAACCCTTACTTATAACCCTTTACCAAGATTACTACTGCAATGACCAAGTGAAGCCCCATAACCCCACTCAACCAAGCAACCAACCAAAGGATCCTAAATAATGTCTAACTTCATATAGCATAGCATCATAATTAATCATCATCATATTTAGCAATATAGACCAACGACATGTTCATAAGTCAAACCAACATCATATAGGATCATCAACATGTAAAGTCAACATATGCATATCATTTACTTTATAAGAACACAATAACAGCCCCCTAGGACTTCCCTCAAGGCAAACTAGTGCAATGTTTAGGTAGAGTCACATACCCTTACCTAGACTAAGTCAAACCCCTTAAGTCCTCCTAGTTAGAGTTCACTTTATTACTTTATTTTACTTTCGAGAACAGTTGCCTTAAATGATATAGACCACATGAGATAAATGACGAATCCTGTGTCATGAAACCCTACAACGAAAGAAGGTGGACTATTTTCCAAGGTAGTACCAAAACATGAACATAGAATGTAGGTTGATCCACTAGATAGTATTCCTACGGGGGAACATAGTTCATGAACTAGGAGACATGTTTGAGACCCTCTTTATGCCATTGTCATTGTAATATCTGATCTCATGAGTACAATAGTGAACCTACCTTACCTACTTGGGAATGGACACTCCTCACTACTAGTTCACTCGATGCTAAGCCAGAGTCCTTTTTGAAATGTTTTTAAGTCTTCATTTTAACAATCATAACTTAGTTTAGGTCATGGGATACTAGATCCTTGTATAGTCAGAGTCATTAGGTCAATAGGAATTGTATGAGAACATCCTTTCAATAAAACCCTCATATGTGATATAAACACATTAACATCATCATATCATAGTAAGGCACATAGGTACTTCATAACCAACCTTGTATTATTATATCTTAATCATAATCTCACAACCCAGATAATTAATACATTTTGATTGCATCGTCATAAAAACACCTACTTAATATAATCACAACATATGCTTCAATTGAACATCGTCATCAAATACAAGCCATCATAATTGAAATAAAAATTTAGGATAACAAAGTCTTACCGATTCTCCTTCAAAAGACATCATCCATGGGCTTACCATCAATCAACCAATTTCATCCAATAATAGGTTTAACAACATCATAAAATAGTAATTAACACAATAATTAAGTTAATTCCATCAACACTAATTGATTCTACTCTAGTTCATAACCTAAGGTTAGGAAATTGGAATCAATTTATCACCTCTTCCACATGCTATATTAAACATCAAGAACTACCATATTGAAATATAATACATCATAATATAACCATAACAATCATTAGAAATCAAGAACAACACAACTTAAAAGATAAATCTCGGATTTGAAAGATATTCGTGTTCAATTCATCTTTTGGAATCAATTTTGAAAGAACCCTTTGGGGAAAGAAATCTCAAACGTGAAGAGTTCCCATACCTTGATATTCCTTGAAGATTGATGGAGAAAAGTGTAATTCTGCACATCCGTAGTCTTGGTCAAAGACCATGTTTTGGCCACTTTTGGAAAAGTGTCTAAGTACTCAATGACAGAGGCATTGACATCCCATCGTTCAGGCTATGCCTCTTCGCTTGCAACCGCAAGTAGCTACTACTTAGTGACAACTTTTTAGCCAAATTGGAAGGGTCCTCCTCAAGGACCCTTAGGGTGGTCCTTGGGGAGTCATACTTGCCCATTTCAATCCTAAACATACCCTACTACATGTTTATCAACTTTTCACCAAATTTCATCAAATTCTGACTCAGAAAATCTTGTGAAATAGTCTAAGTCACACTAGCACCTCTTTCACTAGTCTCCGGACGTCATGGACGTTCCTTGACGTTTTGACTCTAAAACATCCTAAATGACTTATAAAAATTGTTTTTTACCTTAAAATAGTGTTACAAACCTTATATACTCATGTGAGGCTCTAGATTAGGTTTTGTACTTTCGGAATGTTACATTATCCCCCCCTAGGAACATTCGTCTCGGAATGACACTAAAAGCTTTTGAAGGGAAAGGACAGACTCAATACTAGAAGACCAACAAAAAACATACATAATCAATATGATTACAACTCAAAGAAGTGCTTCACAACTCCATTCAACACATAATCATGGTATTTACACATAGCAACTCAACACAACATTTTCTACACATAAGAGCTCAAAACCACAACATGAGGAACTACCTTCTCAATATCAATACGAGCTCAACATAACATTAAAGATTCACTATGAAAAAACTCCTTTCCAAACATATCAACACGCTCAATATCATTTTATGAAGGTAACAACATACCATATACACAAATAAGTTCAAATCAAGCAAAAAAGCATTTTTCCATGAAAACTCATTTTAGCAAAAACTTTTACCACAATATGTTTATCTTCGCAAAAACAAGTCAAATTCAAATTTACTCATCATTAATAGTAACAACTAACCTTAATTAGAAAGGGATGAGGATAATGGGATTTCATATCGGCCTCAGCCTCCCATGTTGCTCCCTCAACTAGGTGGTTTCTTCATATAACTTTTACAAAGGCCACCTCTTTGTTCCTCAACTTCTTCACTTGAGTATCGAGGATTTCCACCAAAACCTCTTCATAGGACAGGTTCTCATCCAAATCTAGGCCCTCAATAAGAATAATGGACTTGGGATTGACAATGAACTTCTTGAGCATGGAGACATGGAACACCAGATGAATCAAAGATAGATCACTAGGTAATATCAACTCGTACGCAACCTTGCCTACCATTTGTAAAATTTCATAGAGACCGACATAGCGAGAACTCAGGTTCTCTTTATTGTGAATCTTATCCCCCCTTTCATGAGTGACATTTTCAAATACACCTTATCACCTTCTTCAAATTAAATTTCTCTTCTCCTATTGTTGGCATAAGACTTTTACCAACTATAGGCCCCCTTCAACCTATACTTTATGACATAGACTCTCTATAGTCTCATTTACCAATTCTTGACCAAGGAGTGAAGACTCACCAACTTCAAACAACCCAACCAGAGATTTACATATCCTACCATATAAAACCTCAAAAGGAGTCATGGATATAGTCAAATGGTAACTATTGTTATAAGAGAACTCAACCAAAGGCAAATGTTCATCCCAACTTCCCTGAAGCCGACAAGACAATCACTAAGTATATCCTCAATGGTTTAAAGATTTATGCTCCTCTTGACCATCCGATTAGGAATGAAAAGCGTTGTGGAATGACCTCCAATATCTAGATTTGAATTGTGCACCCCTATTCAATATGATGGATAAATGAATACCATAAAGACACACAATCTCATCGATGAATATCCTTGCATAATCCTCCACCGAGAGAGTTGACCTGACGGGAATAAAAAGAGTAAATTTTGTCAATATATCCCTTACTACCCATATAGAGTCACTTTCCTTCTAGTATGAGGCAAACCCACTACGTAGTCCATATTAATGTCTTCCCACTTCCAAGTGAGAACTTTCATTTTCAGAGTAAGACACTTGGATTTTGGTGCTCGTCTTTCTCTTATTTTCAATTTGGACACCTTTCAACAAATTTTTCTATGTCCCTTTTTAAGTCATCCCACTAAAACACTTCTCTAAGGTCATGTTAAATCTTAGTTGAGCCCGGATGAGTAATGACCCTGAAAATGAATTAAGGTAGATAGAGCCTCACATGTGTCAAAAAGGGTTATAAACATGTTAATAATGTGTTTAAAAGATTGCATAATTGTTTTGAAGAGGTTTGGAGGTCGAACATCCAAGAACATCCAAGACGTTCGAAAGTTAGTCTTTAGGCGTGCTAGTATGTCGTTGTATGTTTGCCTTGTTATTATGTATTTTTTAAGTCCAAAAACAATAGGGGGTTGCCCTAGAACCCGAATATACATGTTTAGGGTCAAGATGTTTGGATACGGATCCCCGAGGACCACCCTAAGGGCCCCCAAGGAGGACCCAAACATTGTACAAGGAGGCTGCCCCAAGGCAGCATGCACTACAAAGATTGGGGACCAGCCTCGCGTGGCGCGCCAGGCACTGAGTGTTCCAGTGTGATGCCCACAAATCACAAGGATGGGACAGAATCAGAGGCTACCCCGCGACGCGCAACCACTTCCCAGATCTGGTTGCGTCGTTTTAAAGTCAAGTTTAACATGTCTTAAAGTCCCAATAAGTATGGGGGTGTTTTGGTAACTTTAGAATTAAGTTATATATTGTTTCTATGACTTATTTAACCCCTTTTACCAAGACAAAAGCCTAACACCCATTAAGAAAATCAAAAATCCCAAAAGCTTTTTCTCTCCCAAAAACCCCAAAGCCTCCATTGGAGACCAAAACTCAAGACCAAACTAGGGGATGGATTTCAATGGATTCTTCTCTAATTTTTCATGGGTATTTAATCAGTACGGTATGTTTCTCCTTAATGCCTTGATAACCATTCATCTACGTAGTCCTTTCAAAGCTTTTTCAAACATGATTAAGTCAAAATCCTATCTTTAAATCTAGCCATAGGTTCATTCTCAAATTGATTTCAAAAGCATTCTAATGATGAATATATGTTTAGATAATGATTTTATGATGAATTTCATCCAATTTTATGAAGAACCCATGATCTCCTTACGCTATCAAATTATGTTATGTTAATGGTCTTGTGATCTTGACTAGATTTTGATTGAATTATTATTAGATTGTAGTATATTAATTAATCCTAGTCCTATATATATCAATTGACTATGAATTGTTGGGAATTGATCAAATATGATAATTATCTTGGAGATTTGTTTAGTTTACCTATTTCCTCTAATTATCTTAGAATCTATATTTAATTGTGTTGATTGGTAGGTCCACTTATGGTGGCAGTATTTACGTTCTTGTACATGCTTATGTGTTATGATCATGGCTTGAAGGCATTATATGAAAGATGAATTGATATGATTATTTCCATGTTTAGGAAGTTGAAGGATTTATCCTTTACTCAGATATCATGTTCAATGTGAATTGATGTTATGTGAAGTTATATGAATAGTCTTCTACACTAGTTGAACAATTTAGGTGTGTGGATGATGTTGTACATATGTGAACGATCATGTTATGTTTTGGTGTCGTCTATATATCTAATTATGATGAATACTCCTATAGCATGACCCCTACCTATATGAGACATATATGAATGTGTGATCAAACTTTGTTAGGAGTCTTCTATTCGAAGAATGAATATGTTCTTGTATCCTATGATGTAATGTGAGTGTGTGTAGTCTATAGTCCTTAATAATATATATGTATGTATGACTTAAGACTTGAGGATTGTTGTACATGTGTTTTGATATTTCGAGGGTGGCTTCCTCAATGTTAGGTGATAGTCATTATGTGATCATGTTGACCAATGTACACACACACACTTCATGCATATCAATGACTAGGGTAGATTCACGTTAACTAAGGAAAGAATAGATCTCCTATGAATCATTACCTATTTATATGCATGTAAAGTATATAATTAATGAAGTTATGAAGACGTGTGACTAATGGTTTTTATGTGAAGGTAGATTTCACATATATGTACACAAGCACATGCTTATATGAATGAAGTATGTTAATGGTAGTATAATGAATAAGTGAGTCTCGTGAAAGGTACTACTAAATTGTAATATAATTTAGACTATAGTACAAATATGATATGATTATGTGAAAGGACATTCTCACCTAATATAGGTTGTAGTTCATTCTCATCCTAGATACCTTGAGATATATGATATATGAGGGAGTAAGTCCCTAATGCCTAATCTTTATGAACTAATGTTATCTAAAGGCTTAATGATGTTTAAAAAGCGATTTTAAGATTACCACCAAGTGAACATGACAAATGATAGTGGGAGCTTCACGTTTAGTAAGTCCAGCTTCCCATAAAGAGAACCATCACGTTTAGTAAGTCTGGGTTCCCAACCTAGATGTTGCCTTATGAGATGGAAACCTCCACATTAGAAGTCAAGGTTTCTAGAAGAAATCTCCTTGTTCCATAACTACGTGCCCCCTAGGTTTTGTCTTAGTGGATCCACTAGAATATCTATCTTGTATGAAGGTCCTACCTTAGAAAGTAGTATCCTCTCTTTTTGGTGTGGGAGTAGAACACCGGATTCAATGTAGGTCAAATGGTCTATGTTCTTTATGGCTATGTCTCCCAAATGTTAATAAAAGAACTAAGTTAATAATATGAATTCTAATCAAATTTCTCGAGAAATGTACTTAGTATAGGGAGGACTATGGACCATACCTATGTATTGCACTAGATGACTTCAAGAAATGATAGGATTGGAGCCTCTTATGAAGTAAAGACTTATGTTATGTATGACTTGTATGAACGCATGTTTAGGTGACTTTGCTATGTTATGACATGAATTTTGATTATACATGTGAGTTACACTTATGACTTCTAAATGAGTTTACATAGTATATGTGGGGATATGGGACTCCATGTGTAAATTACCCAAGTAAGCTTGTGAAGGGGTTATGAGGGTGGATTACCTATGATATGAACTAAATATGTTATGACTAAGGTGGTAGTAAAGGAAAGAGTCCTCATGTGATGTTGTAAAGTATGTGGCCTTATGTCTAGTTATGAATGAAAGTGTTATGACTTGTTAAGTATGTTATGCCTCGTCTAGGGTAACTTCTTAGGTAAAATCGGTGGAAGTATATTATGGGATGCTACCTACACATTGCAGTAGTGTGACTTAGGAGTTGTCTTAGGCGATGGTCCTTATGTGAAGTGTATCTCTATTAGGAGTTTAATACTTATGAATATATATGTGGTTGTGTTATGATTCATATTATGAAAGGCAATTGTAAGGTGACCTCAAGGTGATACATTGTACTAAATAAAATTAAGGGATACTTGAGGAAAGAAGTAAGACTTAAGAGAGGTTATGTATTATATGTATTGAATATGCCTAAATGTATTATAAATAGTTTTATGTTCTATTTTGAGTAGTATCCATGTCTATACGATGTATGTGAACTATATTGAGCTTATATGTGCCTATGTTCATGAAATTTACTAAAAAGACATATTGAATGGTTTTAAATGAAATGTCCTCTTTAAATGCATGGTTTAAATACTTAGTGTGTTCTTGTACTAATACCATTCTTCTTCATCTTTTTACATGAAGTGTAGGTGTTGAAGGCTAGAGGATGCTCATAAGCAAAGATCTTGGATAGGTCTCCCAAGTTCAAGTAAAACAGCCCTTCTTATTCAAGGGTTGCCTATGTCAAGATGTTTCATTAAGATGATTTAATAGTTAGGTTACATGTTATGTTTTTAAGGGTCATGTCCCTATTATATTCTATTGAGTTGTGTCTTAAGATGGCAATGAGACTTATAGTCTACTTATGTACTTATGCTATTTTATATATATATGAAGTGTTGATTCTAGCATATGATGTGCTATGAAAAGTTCTAATTTTCCGCTATTTTTATTATGATTATGCAATGAAACATGTCTAAGGGCTTGTCTTAGACCTACGCGAGGTCGACGACACCGTGTGGACGACACCGTGTGGATGACACCGTGTGGTGATCTTAGAGTACTCTTACTTCTAGGGGGTATTTTGGGTCGTTACAGGATTAATAGAATAACGGGAACCATGAGATTCCTTAAGAATTTGGTTTCTTAATTCATCAACATTGGGCACGCACATCCTTTCTTGATACCTCAAAACACCATCCCCCCTAAAGAGAATGACTCGTTTAGCTTACCAAGAATCAATTCCTTCAACTCCATCAATGATGGATCAAGGTGTTCCTTAGACTTCACCTCAACCACCAAAGACGATTCAGAGTTATGATGGACCATAAAACAACCATTTGGAGAATCTTCCAATCTAACCCCAAACCAAGCCAACCTATGAACATCTTTCACTAGGTATTTCTTGGCTTCTTCCACATGAGGAACACTACCCATGGTCATAAAACTTAGAGCATCCTCAACCACATTGGCTTTGTTGGGGTGGTAGAGAAAACTCATATGATAATCTTTCGAAAATTCCAACATCTTCTTTGTCGGATATTGAACTCCACACATATTGAAAACTCTTATGCTCGGTATAAACATCAACATGAACACCATAAATATAATACCTCCATATTTTTTAGGTAAACACCGTGGCCGCTAACTCTAAGATCATGAGTTGGATAATTTTTCTAATTCACCTTAAGTTGTCTAGAGGCATAGGCTACTACTTTCTTATGTTGCATAAGGACACACCCCAAGCCCACTGCGGATGCATCATAATATACTATGAAGCCCTGGGTACCCTCCGGTAAAGTCAAAATTGGAGTGTAGGTAAGCCTATCTTTCAAAATTTGGAAGTTTCTTTCACAAACCTCCGACCACTAAAATTTCACATTCTTTTGGGTCAAGGTAGTCACAGGGGAAGCAATGGACGCAAACATCCAATAAACCTCCTATAGTACCCGGCTTGACCTAAGAAACTCCTAATGTCGGTTGGAGTCAATGGTGTAGGCCAATTTTTAACTGCCTCGGTTTTCTTTGGATCAACTTTAAATCCCTCACTAGAGATGATATGACCAAGAAACGCCACCGTTCTCCATCAAAACTCAAACTTGCTATACTTGGGAAATAGGTGGTGTTCTTACAGCACTTGTAATACCACTCTCAAATAGTCCATGTGTTCATCCTCATTTTTTGAATATACTAAGATGTCTTCGATAAAGACAAATGAATCTAGGTAATTTTGAAACACCTTATTCATGAGGTCCATAAAAGTCCGGGCCATTACTGAGACCAAATGACATTACTAGGAAGTCATAGTGACCATATCTAGTTCGAAATGCCATTTTAGGTATATCCTCACCTCTCACCCTATGTTGGTGATACCATGATCTCAAGTCAATCTTAGAAAAGTAGCTTGCCCCTTAGAGGTTGTCAAACAAGTTGTCAATATGAGGGAGAGGATACTCATTCTTAATGGTGACTTTGTTGAGTTCGTGATAATCAATGCACATTCTAAGGTACCCATCCTTCTTCTTCACAAACAATATCGTAGCCCCCCATGGGGAAATACTAGGTCTAATGAGGCCTTTGTCTAGTAAATCTCTGAGTTGAGCCTTCAATTCTTTTAATTTGGCTGAAACCATCTGATAAAGAGGAAATGAAATGAGGTTTGTATTAGGTAGCAAGTCAATACCAAAATCAATTTCCTGTTTGGAGGAGTTCCGGGAAGGTCATTAGGAATAACTCAATGTGAGGATTTTTGAAGTGTAAATCATTGACCCTTAAAATATGGTTTAAAAACCCTTTAGATATCATTATACAAGCCTTTAGACAAGCAATGATACGGACTCCAAGAATAGAAATACCCCCTTTTCACTCTAAAACGGGTTCATTAGGAAAATTGAACTTGATAATGCTTGTCCTACAAACTATGGAAGAACAACAATCATGCAACCAATCCATTCAAAAAATGACATCAAAATAAACCATATATAGTTCAAATAATTCAAAATGAGTAACTCTATTAGGAAACATTGTAGGACAACTTCTATACACTTTCTTTGCAACCACCGAATCACCTACTGGGGTAGTTACATAAAAGGTTCATTTAGGACATCGAGAAAATATCAAACTTTCTAGCTACCAAAGGAGTAACAAAAGATAAAGTACCACCAGGATCAAGTAAGCATAAACATCAATAGAGAAGGCTTGTAACATACCGGTCACCACATCAGGAGAATTCGCTTATTCTCTCTTAGAGAGAAGAGCATACAAGCGATTCTTTATTAAATCATCAACATTATAACCACTTGATTTAGATTTCCCACTCCCTTTGTCTTGCCCCTTCATATTTGGGCAATCTCTAATTGTCTGTCCACTCTTGCCACAGCCAAAGCAATTGTACGTCCCAACTAGGCATTCACTCATATGTTTCTTTCCGCTCTTTCAACAAGTTCTTCTTATTTGGTGAACTAGTACCTCTTCCTTTTTAAGACTTAGGGTTATAAACCTTATCATCATAAGCCTTGGGAAATTTGGAAGGAACTTGGTTGGAGAACATCTTCTTGAATGTAGGCTTGTCTTGGATTTCCAACCTTTCCTTTGAAGAACAAACCTCATAAGACTTGACCCTCTTGGCATTATATTATTCCTCCTTAGTCTACTTTCTTCCACTTGATGAGTATGAACCATTAGAGGAGATATATTCATATTATCATGAAGAACAGCCGAACGGCATTCTTCCACCAAGTCATCGAACACTCCCTTAATAAAATGACTATTCTCATCACATGGGTTAGACACCAGGGATAGAGCATACTTAGACAATTTAGTAAACTTCAAGGAGTAGTCAATTACATTCATACCTCCTTGACAAAATTTGATGAATTCTTCCAATTTAGCTTCCCTCAACTCTCTAGGGAAGAACCTATCAAGAAAGGCTATTTTGAAGATCTCCCAGGTCATCAAACTACCTCTTAATGCCCTATTAACCCTTTATTAGGTGTACCAAGTGTGGGCCATATCTTTGAGTTGATAGGTCGCGAACTCGACTTTCTAATAATAGTCATACCTATAGAAGAGGGTATTCATCCGCTTTTGACCCGAAGAACATAGTTTGGTTCATCCTAGTAAAGTCTCTCAAACGAGAAGCCATAGTGATAGCATGTGAAGTCATACGGGGTCCAACCTCCCGATTCACTTAGGTCGTCATAGATTGGACTTGAGAAGTGATGGCATAATTTGAGAGACCATGGCTTAGTCCAAACTGAGAAAAGTCGACCTTATCTTTCCATTTGTCATAGATGGAGGAACAATCGGGACTTCACCACCAATAGGAATTTGATCAAGTGAAAGTACTTGGTTGTCTTGTGAAGGAGCTTTGTTGTCATGAGCTCCCACATTAGCAATCCCTTCTTCGACCCTTCTTGAGGCTGCCCTTCTAGTAGTCATACCTATAACCATAATAAGAGGTTTAGGTGATATAACACATAAAGTAATACTCTAGAGGCACGACATAGGAGTACAAAAAGATGAGAATTTCCTAAGCATGACATAGTCTCTCATTCATAAGTGTGGTGCACTTCAAAATTAATAATAAGAATCTACATAGATGTGGTTAAATGAGACATCGATCATAAACATATTCAACATCATGCTCTGATACCAAGTGTGTCACATCAAGGGAGAACCCCCTCGACGTAACCTGTGTAGTCAACTCGGAGAGGACTAATACTATCCTCTTAGCATTCATCATTAAATTTCATAGGTTGAAAAGTATAGAAAATTAGAACTTTTTCATGTACTTCTAGATCATGAAGTTTACATAAACCTTGTAACGCCCTAAAATGAATTAAGGTAAAATAGAACCTCATGATATTAGTATTCTTAGGTAGTGTGTGAAGTTTGGTTTAGTTTTGAGGTAAAACGACCAAGAACGTCCATGACGTCCGTAAGGTATGCCTTAGATAGTGTTCTTGTGTCTTGAGGTATTTGAGTGAGTTTTACGTGTTTGTTTTAATCGAAATTATTGTGGGATGTTCCTAAGACCTAGATGACTATGTTTAGGGGTTTAACATTGGGGTACGACCCCACCTAGGATCCACGAGGGTCCTTATAAGAGGACCTCACCTCATGGCAAGAAACTGCGAAACAGTGACCAAATGACGACCCAAGGGACGATCCGTTGGTCAATCAACGGTCCATCAAACATGGACGTAGATTGGAACTGAAATGAAGGATGACCTAATCCTGATTGAGGCGAAGTCTCGACCAACAATACCCCACCAATGGTCCATTGGTTGAAAAATGGTCTGTTGGTTGGTCCGTCTGCGAGACTGCCCCAAAAGTTGTCAACTCCCTGTAATGACTTGGGGTGTTTGGTAAATTCAACCCAAGTCTTTTATGAGACTATGAAGTTATGTTTAGGGTCTATTAGGTATATTAAAGTATTTAAAACCCTAAAACCTAATTTTAGACCTCATTTTCTAAAACCAAAACTCCTCTCCCTTAGAACGCTCTCTCAAGTCTCTTTGGAAGCTAGAAGTCAAGAAGAGCTATGAGGGTTGTTGATGTCCAAGTTATTCATCAATATAATTGGGGTTTATCTTATCTAAGGTATTGTATCCGTCCTTGAACTCACTTCCATTCAAGGAGTCCCTTCTAATGGATTTTCAAAAAGTTCTTCTATCTTCAACTCTAAATATGGGTATTGCATGAAAACATTTTGAATGAATTAATAATGATGTTTCTAATGTTAGTTGATGATTTTAAGATCAAAACTTTAATGAAAACATGTTAAAGCTTTTCATCAAATGTTTGCTGAAGAAATGGGTTAAATGAGCTTAGTTTTGTAGTCTTTGAGATTTGCTTTACTTATGTTGTTATCAATGTTTAGATACTGCCCTAAGGGATAATTTATGATGAATTATTGAATACAAATTCTATAGGTAATGGAAGCTGTGATTAAAGGGTAAGTTGGTTATGTTGTCTAAGCTTTAATTATGAAATGCTCTTAAGTGGTATGGTCCACCTTCTTGGTGCAGTGTTTACTTGATAAATTTATTATACTTAGTATGTATTATGAGTGTTGCTTTAATGGACTAATATATTAAATGAAGTTATAATATAGATGGTTCTTGTGTTGTGTATTATGAAGCTTGAATTGCATGTTTGACTTAGATTACGCCTAAATGAAGTATATAATTTTGTGAATCATGTAAGGTGTGTGATTTGATGAATGAATGCCTAAAGCATGTATAGAAGATAATATAAATCGAATGATGCTTATATGAAAGATGTGCTCACAAGAACACACACACTTAAATGAATGTATGATGTTAAGTTGAGTAAATACAGGAGTTTTGAGGTGGACACTCTTCATTAGTTGAGATGAAGTGTTTAGTAGCAACCTCACTACATACTAAGATATTTCTAAGAGAGGTCGAAGGATGAATGCCCTTCGTGAGTTGAGATGTGGTTTCACTATTTATCCTTAACCTATAGTATATAATGTTTAGAATCTGTGAGGGTTATGTCAGGCACCGAGAGGATATGAAGAAGAAGTGGTTACACTTCGTGATTTGAGATGTTTTATTTTCATGTACCTCTTGATATGAGTACTCCTCATTAGTAGAGAATGAGTTACTTAGTATCAATCTCTTTATCCCTTAACTATGCTCCCACAGAGGTGTAGCTATTCGGCAAGCCATGTAAAATCTGAGAGAATGACCTTACTCTAGGCAAGTAAGGATCCCTTATCCGATAGGGGTTAATATCAGGATTCCATGTCTAGATCTCATGGTCTATTTCTGATAAGCTAACTCCCACAAAACTAATGAATGTGCTAAGTATCCTAAAAGAGAGTGATACTTAGGTTAGGTAGTGGAATGGGACGCTATATATCCATTGCATTAAGTAGGCATTCCGAAAGGGGAGTTTTGGTGAGTCTTGTATGAATTAAAGGAACTAAGTCTCCTAAAAGAATGTACTACTTAGGGTAGGTGGTGGTATGGGATGCTATCTATCCATTGCACTAGGTAGGACCTTCTGAAAGGGGAGTCTTGGTGTCAAGCCTTCTAAAAAAGTGTACTACTTAGGGTAGGTGGTGGTATGGGACACCATCTACTCATTGCACTAAGTAGGCATTCCGAAAGGGAATTCTTGGTGTGTTGCTTGGGTGTTCTTCTATTTCATTTCCATTGAGTGGGGGCTTGTTCTCCTAAGGTGAGTACACCAAAAAAGAGGTAGTCTTGAGGATCGCTTTGGTGTGTATTGAAAAAGGCATGTGTACTTCTTTCATGTCTTACCTTAGTGAGTCTTAGGATGAACTTAGTTCGGGAAACTCTGAAAGAAATGAGTTTACTTCCTTATTGGCTATACCTTGGAAGTTCACTACATTTGGAGTCATTTTAGTTCAATGTAATGTCACAAAAAGCTTACTCTAAATGCTAGCTAGGTTACAGTAAAGTTTGGAAAGGTTACTGTGAAATGCTTTCTTTTGTTGAAATCTTGGAAATCCTTATCTAGGTGTTAAATGATGTTTTTTAATTGTTTTACTTCTATATTTGTGAATGTTTTACTTAACTGACATGAAAATGTGTTCTTACTAAAATATCCCTTTTTGCATGTTTTTGCATATGCCATACTTAGTATATTTTTTTTTACTAACCCCATACTTTTCTATACTCTATACGTATAGGTTGGAATCTTTATAAGATTTGAAGGTGAATCTTGGGAAAATCTACTCTCTCAAGATTCGGTATGTCCTCATGTATTCAAGGACATAGTCTATGTTTCCTAGTTTTATTATTAAGACTTATTATGTATTTTTCTTTCAATGTAAGGGTCGTGTCCCTATGATATTATATCCTATATTTAAGTTGGCTTGTGTTGATGCGATTTTCGCAGTATTTATGAAAGATTTCCTTTTATCAATTCATCTGTGAAATGTTTTAAATTCCGCACTATTTTTCATGTCTTATGTAATGAACGATAGTTGAAGGGCCTGTATTAGACCCCAAAGTGTCAAGTAGTCCGGTCATGATCCAAGTGTTCTCCCTAACTTCTAGGGGGTACTTTCGGGTTGTGAAAAACCTCTCACTTACACATATTATATATAGGGAGTTTACTTAGACTCCTAGCATAGGAAGCTTACATAGGATTCTACTTTTATGCTACATATAGAATATACAACATATAGTCTAATAGGGATGTCTCATATAAAACCATCTACAATTAATTAGAACAATTCGTGCATAGCCCTTACATAATGTATACTTTTCATGTCTTATGTAATGAACGACAGTTAAGGGCTTGTACAAGACCCCAAAGGGTCAAGTATGCCTTACCACGAACCAATGGTTCTTCCTATATTCTTGGGGTTACTTTCAGTTCATGAAAGACTTGGTATCAGAGCATAAGGTTGTGGAAAATAGTTTAGGGTCCAAAAATTCTCACAAGCCACGTCTAATAGTATCTTGGTCATTGGTGTGAGTCGCGAACACATCCATGGACAAGAGGCTATAGGAAGATAGAAGTTTCACTTTCTTCTCTATTCTAATGTTGTTCCTTAGAGTTGAGTCGTATAAGGTTTCTTTTCTAAACCTCTTCTATTTGTGTTTATAGGACATGAATACGAAGATATCAACCGCTAGAAGGGAGGAGGGAGGTGTAGCTAATGAGAGGATCCCTCCCCGTATTGGCCAAGTTCCTAATTTTGGCCTAGAGGAAGAGAATGAGGAGGATCCTATTCAAGAACCCCAAGTGCCTTCGGAACCTTAAGAGCCTCAAGTGCCCGAAGTGCCTCCTATGCCTCAAGATGCTTTTATTAAGGGAGATATGACTAATGCGGATTTGATGGATGCCCTAATGAAATTGACCCAACACATGACGGCTCAAGATCATGTCGTTAATAATCACTTGGTTGCCCAAGCTAATCAAGGAGAGGGACCCCAACCTAATGCTAGTACTCCCACTTCTAGAATTCGTGATTTCATGAGGATGAACCCTCCCACTTTTCATGGAACTAAGGTGGATTAAGATCTAGATGGTTTCATAGATGAGGTTTTCAAAGTGGTAGATTCTATGGGTGTGACCCCTAGGGAAAAATCGGAGTTATCCGCTTATCAACTCAAAGATGTGGCTCAAGTGTGGTTTGAGAAATTGAGGTTTGAGAGACCCTTAGAGAGAGGTCATTTATATTGGGAAGAATTCAAAGAGTCTTTCCTAGATAGGTTCTTTCCCCTTGAATGGATGGATAAGAAGATGGTTGAATTCATGAACCTTCGTCAAGGGGGAATGAGTGTGCAACAGTACTCTCTCAAATTCACCCAACTCTCTAAGTATGACCCAACAATGGTATCCAACCCTAGGGCTAGGATGAACAAATTTGTGATAGAAGTGTCTATATTTATGGAGAAAGAGTGTCATACGGCAATGCTTCTTAATGATATGGATATCTCTAGAATCATGGTCTATGCACAACAAATTGACGAGTCCAAAATTACGGAGATAAGGCAAGAGGTTAAGAGACCTAGGTTGGATGATTCTAGTCACCAAAAACCTAAGAAGAGTTTCTATCACCAAGATTCTTCCATGGGAAACAAGGATAAGGCTCCAACAAAAATTTCCAAGGTGGTGGCCACACTTTTGAGAGGACTAGGTGCCCTACTTGTGGAAAGCAACATGGGGGTAGGTGTCTTGCCGGAACGGATGATTACTTTGCATTTGGTAATAAGGTACACAAGATGAGGGACTGACCTAACATAAAAGCAAGATTTAAAAGGTCAATAAAACTTCCGTAGATCCTAACGCTCCAAAGAAGAACCCTCCCTATGGGATGGGAGCTAGAAAGGTTAACTAATCTGGAGTTGATAATCCCGGTAAGTCTTAACTCTTTATGATTGTTGTTTTTTTGGTATTAAAGGATTTTATATGGTTTTATAGTTAATTTTATCATTTTATCTAGATTAATTTCTCAAAGAATGCACTTTTAAAAAAATTGGCATACTTAACAGTTGATATAGTGAATGCTCACTGTAAAAATTCTCATTTTTTAGGAAAATTATTTTTTCTTGAATTTAAGTTTCAATGTGTGTAAAATAATTTTATATGAACATTTTTAATGTTGAAGAAGGTAATTCATCCATAAAACAAAAGAAAATGGTGAATTTTGAACTTGTGAAGTTTTGCTAAGTGCTAATGTTGTAAAGTGCTTGAAAGTGTGAAATTATGCTCCTTGTTAGTTGATGCTTTGATTTTGAATGTTTTATAATTGAATTATAATGTTTTATGTTATTCTAAGTGATTCCTTGTTGTTCTTAAATTTTTAGTATCATTCAAGGACGAATGTTATTCTAAGTGGGGGAGAATGTAATGCCCTAAAATGAACTAAGATGAACTAGACCTCATGAGTGTTTATTTAGTTATTTAAATTTAAAATGAGTTACATAAGTAATCTTAGTAAGTCTATGAATTTTGTTTATGTTTGGAGGTCAAAGTCCGAGAAAGTCCATGACGTTCGTAAGGTGTGCCTTAGATAGAGCTTGTGTGTCTTGGGGTGTTTGATTTAGTTTTACATGTTCTTTTTAATCTAAATTGATGTGGGATGTTCCTAAGACCTATACGACTATGTTTAATGGTTTAACGTTCAGGTACGATCCCACCTACTACCCATGAGGGGCCCTAAAAGAGGATCCTACTTCTTGGCAAGAAGCTGCCAAAACAATGACCAAACGATGATCCAAGGGAATGTCTGTTGGTTAACCAACAGCCCGTCGACCATAAGAGTTGATTTTCCCTGAAAGGATAGCCAAGCCTGAACATGGAGTAGTTGCAGTCCCAATAGACGGATCCCACCAACAGGGCATCGATTGGGAGGATGGTCCGTTGGTGATGGGGCATAGGTGGTCACTGTAAAAGCTGTAATTTCTTGCTTTGGCTTGGGGTGCTTGGTAAATTCACCCCAAGTCTTTTATGACCCTAGGAAGTTATTTTTAGGGTTTATTAGGTATATTAAAGTAACCCTAAGACCTAATTTTAGACTTAATTTCCTAAAACCCAAAATCCAATTCCCTTAGAATTCTCTCTCAAGTCTATTTGGAAACTAGAAAACAAGAAGAGCTGGGAAGTCTGTTGGTGGCCAAGTTCTTCATCAAAATCTTTGGAATTTCTCTTATCTAATGTATGGTATCCATATTTGAACTCTTTTCCATTCAAGGAGTCCCTTCTAATGGATTTTCAAAAAGGATTTTCAACCCTAGTTTCTTCTATCTTCAACTATATTTATGGGTCTTGCATGAAAATGTTTCAAATGACTTAATAATGTTGTTTTTAATGTTATTAGATAATGGTCAAATGAGCTTAGTTTTGTAATCTTTTAGCTTTGGTTTTCTTGTATTGTTAATATGATTTAGATACTTCTCTAAGGGCCTTATTATGATGAAATATTGAGAAAATGATTATGGGTGGTGATGGCTTGGTTAAATAGTGAGGTTCTTATATTGTATGATTCTTATTATAAATTGTTCTTGCAAGGTATGGTCCACCTTCTTGGTGGCGGTGTTTACTTGATGAACTTGATGTTATTTAGAATGTATTGTGAGTGTGGCTTTGAAGGACTAATATGTGAAATTAAGTGATGTTAAATATGGGTCTTGTATTGTGTTTTCTGAAGCTTGAATTGCATGGATTAAATTATGCCTAAACAAAGTATATGATGATGTGAAGAATGTAAAGTGTTTGAATCGATGAATGTAGGTTTAAAGCATGTAAAGAAGTTAATGTAAACTAAATGATGTTTATACGCATGATTTTATCACAAGTACACACACACTTAAATGTATGTGTGAAGCTTAGTTGAGTAAATAGAGGAGTTTTGAGGTGGACACTCTTCGTGAGTCGAGATGAAGTGTTTAGTAGCAACCTCACTACATCCTAAGAGCTTTTTAAGATAGGTCAGAGGATGAATTCCCTTCATGAGTTGAAATGTGTTGTTCACTACTTATCCTTAACCTATAGTATATATAATGTTTAGAATCTATGGATGGGGGTTATGTCTAGCACTTAGAGGATATGAGAAGAGGTGGTTACACTTCGTGAGTTGAGATGTTGTATTCCAATGTACCTCTTGAGATGGGTACTCCTCATTGAAGGAGGCATATGCGCACTTCCTTCATGTCTTACCTTGGTGAGTCTTAGGATAACCTTGGTAGGGAAACTCCTACGGAAATTAATTCACTTCCTCATTGGAAATACCTTGGAAGTTTACTATTTTTGGAGTCAAAGTGGGGTCATTGTAATGTTCTAAATAGTTCATTGTAAAATTAGAAAGTTACTGCAAAAATGCTTTCTTTTGCAAAAATCATGGAAACCCTTCTCTAAGTGTTAAATGATGTTTATTATATTGTTTTACTTCTATATTTATGAATGTTTCCTTAATTGGCATGAAAATGTGTTTTTACTAAAATGTCCTTTTTTGCATGTTTTTGCATATACCATACTTAGTACATTGTTTTGTACTTACCCCACACTTTTCTATACTCTATAAGTATAGGTTTTTTTAAGCAAGGTTGAAGACTAGAAGGTGAAGCTTGGGAAAGTTTCTCTCAAGATAAAGTATGTTCTCATATATTCGAAAGCATAGTCCTTTTCTTACTTTCTTATTTAAAGACTTACTTTGTATTTCTTTTTAATGTAAAGGGCCATGTCCCTAAGATATTATGTCGTGTCTTAAAGTTGGCTTTTGACGATGAGATTCTCTAAATATTTATGAAAGATTAGTTTTATTAAATCTCTTGAAAAGTTTTAATTACGCATTATTTTTCATGTCTTATGCAATGAACGATAGTTAAGGGCTCTTACAAGACCCCAAAGGGTCATGTACGCCTTGCCACGAACCGAGGGTTCTTCCTAACTTCTAGGTGGTACTTTCAGTTTGTGAAAAGTTCCGAGGATAGAGCCACTCATCAAGCCTTATTAATTTTGTCAATGTTTTGAGACAATTATTCCATTCTCATGTTGAGACTTTCTTGTAGCCTATATGGGCATATTGTAATAGACTAAGGGATATGCCCAAACTATTGTCATTCACTTTATAGAACGTTTAATGTGATACAAAGTATTAGACTAAATTCCTATATATTTGTTATGTTGTCTATGCGAGAAGCCTAAGTAAACTTCATTATGAAAAGTTTTAAATTTTTCAGTATTTTTGACCTATGATGTGCTATGATGTATGCTAAAGGCATGTCTTAGTCCTCATCGAGGGCAACGACGCTCGTAACGACTAGACTATACTTTGGGTCATTACAAAACTACACAAACCATCATAATATATCAAGTAATGTGGACAAGGCCATGATCATCATAATACATAAAGTAAACTGACGAGGCCACATAATTCACAAGTAAAACACATAGCACCGCCACCATAAGTGGACCATACCAATCACAACATAAATCAAGATCTACATTACATAAAATAAATATAATTATGGAAGCGTACCACCAATCCATTCTCACCACTTCAATCCATAGCTAAATCATCAAATACGATACCAAAAGTCCTTTACCCATGGCCATGATCATCAATCCAATACAAAAATCACAATACTTAATAAATCTAAATCAATTCGATATAAATTTATCAATCTAAGACAGCCTATGCATCAATCTAATACAATTCTTATATCATTCAATAGCCCAAAGAAAACTACACTAGAATTCATAAGCATTGAGACACAATCACTTAATCCATAAAATAGTCAAAACTACGATTGCATGGTTTGCATGGGTTCATAGAGTTTTTAGGTTAAAATCATCAAATTAACATCAATTTAATCATAATATAATGATTAAAAATGTTTCATGCAAGAAAGCATGGCTAGATCACAAAATTGGAGAATTCATGTTCTTAATCATCTTTGAAATATCATAAGGAATTGACTCCTTGAAGAAAGAGATTCAAGCATGAAGACCATACCTTAATATAGAAGATTAACCCACGAAATTTATGGAGGAAAACTTGTAAAATCAGTCATCTTCCTTGGAGCTTCAAACCTTCATCAATGGAGTTTTGAAGAGAAGAATGGAGAGGTTTTGTTTTGAGTTGAGAGTTTAGCTTTGATTGGTGATTTTAGGGGTATAAAAAGACTCAATAACCGTCAATAAGTCATCCCCAAATTACCAAAAATACCCCTGCACTTATTAGACAATTTAACCAATTCAAATTTGACTAAAAAATGATGCGACCAAATCTGAGAGTTTACTGCGTCGTGGAGGCATTTTCAAATATTGTTTCTGGAAAATTTCAAGGCAGAATGTTCGTGACAGACCCGCGTTTCAGGGAAAGAATTTTTCCCACTCAGTTTCAGTTGTGCGACGCGCAGCCACTGCCAGATTCTGGCTGGCACGGCAGCTTGGCTGTCCCATGTTTGGGTCCTCTTTGGGGACCCTTTGGCTGGTCCCCAGGGCGTCGTTCTAGAATGTTTCGACCCTTTGCATGTCATACTATGTGAAACAACCATCCGTACTCAATTTCACCTCAAACAATCCCCCAAAACATCACTACAAAATACTACGTCACACTAGTTCAACTTCGACTAGTTTACGGACATTCTTGGATGTTTGACCTCCATACACTTCCAAACTTCATATACTGCCTATAAACACCATTATTAACAATTTTAAGACTTTAAAACATCATTAAACACATGTTAGGCTCTAGTTTAACCTAGATCATTTTTAGGGTGTAAAATACTCCCCCACTTGGAAACATTCATCCTCGAATAACGCTTGTTATTCTTTAAGAAATTTCAAGAGATAAGAAACTCAAGAATTGCAGCATATAACCATACTTTACAATATACAATACACTCATATAGTATAAACATCAATTTCACAGCATTGATAAACTCAAAACACAAGAAGATTAAAAAATACTTCTACAACTTATCATGCAATAAGACTCACCTTCTTCATTTCAAATAGCAAGAACTCATTTTTAAAATTCATTATCATCATCATATACATCAATTATATACAAACCATAACCTTTTTTCATGAAATAACAATTTAGTCAAAATTTCAAAATCGTTACAATAAGATGCCAAGTATTTAGTGAACACGCTTCAAAATTTCAAAAATGCAACTTCTTAGCAATTGATGATAAAAAGCATGAAAATATGATAGAAGAAACCATATAGACTAAATTTACAACCTAATCATAACTTTATGGAATGCACAATGAAAGGAATCAATGAAATTCAATTCCAGCAAGACTCCTAAGCACCATGCAACAATGAAACATACTACTATGACCTTCTAACTCCTCTACTAACCATAATCCCCCACTTAGAAGGAAATCATAACACTAAAGATATAAATAAAAGGAATTACCATCATCATCAAGCTTTAATCCTCTAGTCTGGAGTGCATATAAATGATTTTTCTTTGGAGCATTACCTTCCGGAGCATTTGGAGGAACTTGTTTACCCTCTCTTACTCTAGAAGAAATAGAAGGACAATCCCTCACTATATGTCCATCTTTACCACATACAAAGCAACTCTCGGTACCCAATAGTCATTGCCCATAGTGCCTCTTCCCGCATGTAGTACATGTGGGCTTACAAACTTGAGAACCACTACCCTTCTCAAGTTATACCTTAGCACCCCTAGGTTCATCTTGAGTTGAAAACTTCTTCTTGAACCTAGGTTGGATTTGATCATTTGACCCAATTATCTTCAAGTTTTTATCAATCCTACCAAGATAAGACTCCTCATTTGATTGATCAGAAACCATGAGTCTAGATAGGATCATATCATCATAGAGCATGGCTGTATGACATTCTTCTTTCACTTGGTCAACAACCCCGGTCACAAACCTACTCATCTCATCCCTAGGGTTAGACACTAAGGATGGGGCATATGTAGACAACATAGTGAACTTCAAATATTACTCCTCAACACTCATATTTCCTTGCTTGAGATTGATTAATTCTTCTACCTTCACCTCCCACCTCTCACGGGGAAATTACTTTCCTAAGAAAGCCTCTTTAAATTCCTCCAACTCAATAGGACCCGGCTCAACCGGCCCATTATCCTTCCATTGAGTGTGCATCCCTATATTGGTATGAATCTAACTCCATCTTCTCCTTAGAGGTCACCCCATGGAAATCAACACCTTATAAATACCATCTAGGAACTCTTGGGGATCCTCTCCCACCTTAGATCCAAGAAATATAGGATGATTCATCCTTACAAAATATCTCAATCTAGATGTCATAGTGCTCTCCACAACATTCACTCTAGGATCAATACCCCTATTCACATGGGTAGTCATGCTTCTGGATAAAGCAACTAAAGCCTCTCTAAAATCCCCATTAGTCATTTCTGGGGGAACCACCAGAACAACATTACCTTCTTCCACAATAGGGACTTGAGAATCTCTAGCACCTTGAAAAACTTGCTCAACTTTTTCAACTTGAGGATGAATCTCCTCATTCACATCATTATCCTCAACTCTCCTAGTCAGTGTCCTCTTCATATTCATCTCCAATAACATAACAAAAACCGTAAGAAAAGAACACTCATAACTTTTAAATCTTTACGACACAACATAGGAGTGTGAAAGAAAGGAAACTCTATCATCCTATAGCTTCTCGCTCATGGATGTGTCGTGACTCACACCGATGATCAAGACTCTACTAGACGTGACTTGATAAAACTTTTTGATTCCTAAGACCACTTTCATAAAATATAATCTAATACAATGTTTTTACGACCCGAGAGTACCCCCTAGAAGTTAGGGCGTTCTCGAATCAGAACACAGCGTATTTGACCTCTTGGAGGTCTTGTACAAGTCTTGCTACCTTGTCATTTGTTACTCCGTTGGTAGCTAGAAAGTTTGATATATTGCCCGATATGTTAATTGAACCATTTTCGGTTACTAACCCAGTGGGTGACCCAATTATTGCTAAAAGAGTCTATAGGAATTGTCTTATATTATTGCCCAATAGATCTACTCATTTTAAATCAGTAGAACTTGATATGGTTGATTTTGATGTCATTTTTGGAATGGATTTGTTGCATGCTTGTTTTGATTCCATAGATTATAGGACAAGGGTAGTTAAGTTCAATTTTCCAAATGAACCCATCTTAAAGTGGAAGGGTCTAAACTCAATCCTTAGAGTTCAAATCATTTCTTGTCTTAAATATTATAAGATGATCTCCAAAGGGTGTCTCTACCATGTGGTTAGGGTGAAAGATCTTGAATTCGAGATTCCTCCTATAGAGTTTGTCCCCATAATGAAGGACTTTCCGAAAATCTCTCCTGATGACTTTCCCAGAATTCCTCCCGAATGGAAAATTGAATTTTGAATTAACTTATTACCAAATACGAAACCCATTTCAATTCCTCCTTATCAGATGGCTCCGACCAAATTGAAAGATTTGAAGGTCCAACTCAAAGATTTACTAGACAAAGGTTTTATTCAACCTAGTATTTATCCATGGGGTACTCCGGTATTATTTTTGTAAGAGTAGGATGGGTCTCTTAGGATGTGTATTGATTATCGGAAACTCAATAAAGTCACCATAAAGAACAAGTATCCTCTCCCTAGGATTGATGATTTATTTGATCAACTCCAAAGTACGAGTTACTTTTCGAAAATTGATGTAAGGTTGGGATATTACAAACTTAGGTTGAGAGGTGAAGATATTCCTAAAACGGTTTTCCGAAATAGATATAGTCATTATGAATTCCGAGTCATTTATTTTGGGTTAACTAATAACCCGTCGGCTTTTATGGACCTTATGAATAGAGTTTTCAAAAATTACCTTGATTCCTTTGTGATTGTCTTCATTGACGATATCTTGGTATATTCGAAAAATGAGAGTGAATGTATGGACAATTTAATAATTGTATTGCAAGTCCTTAAGGAACACGAACTCTTTGCCAAGTTTAGTAAGTGTGAGTTTTGGTTGAGGTCGGTGGCGTTTCTTGATAATATTATCTCAACTGAGATACAGAGGTTGATCCATAAAAAATTAAAGTGGTTAAGAATTGGCTACACCTTTTACTCCAACCGATATTAGAAGTTTCTTGGGTTTAGTAGGGTATTATAGGAGGTTTGTGGATGGGTTTGTGTCCATTGCTTCTCATTTGACTACCTTGGCCCAAAATTAGTGTTAAGTTTGAGTGGTCGGAGGCTTGTGAAAGAAATTTTTAAATGTTAAAATATAGGCTTACCTCCATTCTGGTGTTGACTTTACTGGGGGTTACCAAGGGCTTTGTGGTATATTTTAACACTTCTCAAGTGGCTTTTGGTTGTGCCCTAATGCAAAATGGGAAAGTGGTATCCTATGCCTCTAGAACACTCAAGGTGCATGAGAAGAATTAGCCAAGTCATGATCTTGAATTAGAGGTCGTAGTGTTTGCTTTGAAAATATAGAGACATTAATTTACTTGTATGGTGTGCATGTGGATGTTTATACCAACCATAAGACTCGTCAATATGTGTTTACTCAAAAGGAGTTGAATATCTGACAAAGAAGATGGTTGGAATTATTGAAAGATTACGACATGATTTTCTCTACCACACCGGCAAAGCCAATGTGGTTGCGGATGCTCTAAGTCGTATGATCATCTGTATTATGTCTCATGTAGAAGAAGTTAAGAAAGACCTAGTGAAATATGTTTATAGGCTGGCTCGATTAGGTGTTCGGTTGGACGATTCCCCAAATGGTGGTAGTATGGTTTATAATAACTCCGAGTCATCTTTAGTGGTTGACGTGAAGTCTAAGCAACATCTTGATATACTATTGATGGAGTTGAAGAAATTGGTACTTAGAAAGTTAAATGAGTCATTCTCCCTAGGGGGGATGGGACAATAAGGTACCAAGGTAGAGTGTGTGACCGGATGTTGATGAGTTGAGGAAAAGGATCTTGGAATAAGTTCATGGTTCCTGATACTGTATTCATTCGGTTGCCACCAAAATGTATCGTGATATTAGAGAGGTATATTGGTGGGATGGCTTAAAAAGGGACATTGCAAAGTTTGTAGCTAAATGTCCAAATTGACAACAAGTTAAAGTCGAGCGGTTTGACCCAAATAATGGAAGTCCCTACTTGAAAGTGGGAGAATATTAGTATGGACTTTATTGTTGGGTTGCCTTGAACCTGGAGGCAAAATGACTCAATATGGGTTATTGTAGATAGGTTCACGAAATCTTCTCACTTTATCCCCGTCAAGTCTACTTATTCGGCGAAGGATTATGAAAGGATATATATTGATGATATTGTGAGTCTTCATGGGATACCTTTGTCCATCATATTGGATAGAGATGCACAATTCACTTCTCGTTTTGGAGGTCTTTTCAAAAAGGGTTGGTTAATCAAGTGAAACTACGTACTATTTTTCATCCTCAAATGGATGGTCAAGTGGAACGTACCATTCAAATCTTAGAAGATATGTTAAGAGCTTGTGTGATTGATTTTAAAGGAAATTGGGATGATCACTTGCCATTGATTGAGTTCTCGAGTGGTGGATGGGTGGGTGGGGGATCGAGCGTAGGGGTGAAAAAATAAAATTTTGAAGTTGAAAATATTTTTTAAAAACAAACCTAATTGTTTTTTGGGGGGATGGAGGGGAAGGTGGTTGAGGATCGGGATTAAAAATAAATTTCGAAGTTGAAAATATTTTTTAAAAATAAACTTAATTTTTTTGGGTGGGGGGCTAGCATAGGGAGGGTAAATATAGGGGTGAAAATAAAAAATTTAGTTGAAAATGTTATTTAAAAGGGGGGTGTGCTGGTTTGAGGGTAGAGACAAAAATAATGATTTTTAAGGTAGAGACAAAAATAATGATTTTTAACCAAAAAAATTGTAATTTGAAGTTTAAAGAGAGTTTTGGGAAATGTTTTCCATAAGTTTTGAATGGAATTTATTTTCCTTAAATTTGAGGAAAAGGAGTGTTATTTGGAAAATATTTTCCAAAGCATTTAATCCAATCAAACATGAGAAAATTGAGAAACATTTTTTTTGGAAAATATATTCCTTCATAACAAACACACCCTTATTCTCATGGTTAATGTAGAATTGATATAGAATTGTTCTTGTATGGTTTGATCCACTTACGATGGAGGTGTTTACTTATCATATTTAATGTTATCATGGCCTTAAAGGTATGATATGATGAATTGGTGTTGTGCCAAATAGGTATATATGGAGGTGAAATATGAAGGTTATGTATGTGATTCTAAAGGTAGAATGATGATCTTATGTATGATGTGAATGTAATGTGATGAAAATTATATTATTTTTTTATGTTCATGTGTAATGATGATAGAATGTGAATGATCTATATGATGTAATGTTTTCCCTTGGAATTGGTAGGCTTAGGTATCCTTTCCTTGAGTAATTAATGAATGTTTAGAATCCACTAGACCTAACGATGATTCCCTTTTCTATGAATGAGTAAAGAATAATTCTAGGCTATGTCTCGAGTCGGCTAGACCTAAGCATGGTGCCATTTCAGGAGTCTAGACTCCTTAGTGAATGTGAAACCTTGAAGGGGTGGACCTAAGGGTGACGACCTCCTTCTTGTGTGAAATTATAGCTTAGACATTGGTGGGCCAGAATGGTAGAAATCATCTCTAATAAAGTCAATAAGTTATCATTAATGAACCTTGATTGGATAGACCTAAGCATGGTGCCCTCTTGGTAAAATTACTACGGGTTGGTTAGACCTAATGTTGGTGCCTTGAATGGAATTACTCTATAGGAACTAAGTCTAGAATCAAATGGATATGGTTAAGATGGTGTCTCATCCAGTAGAGAAGGCAAGAGTCCAATGAACATTTTTAGATATCCCCTAAACCATGTGCCTACATGGGATGTGTACTAGCTCTATCCTTGGCAAGCAGAACACCCTCCACGCCACTGGACTTTATGACGTCGTATTCCATGCCTAGCTATTATGGTCGATGTCGGTTAATTCCCTTTCCCGTCATATGGGATGTGCACTCTAGTTGTTGGACTAGTTCTACAACGTGTAGGTAGTATTATTGGATGCTATCTGCACATGGAACAAGTAGGCTTTAAAGGTACTAAATTGAGTTCCCTAAGCCTTAATGGCTAATTTATGAAGTCCTCTAAATACATGGATATGTCCTAAATAACTCTAAAGAAGAATGTTGACTTGTTATTCTTATAGTATATTGCATGTCTCTCTTATATTATGGAACGAACTATTTAATATGTTATGTTAAAATGTAAATTTTCTTGTTTATGGTAACCTTAAGGAACACTTAGTGTGTTAAACAGGTTGTATGGGCGACCACTTTATGTCTCACTCAAGTGTGTCTTAGGGTGACTTTGGATAGAGACCCTAGGATGTTAACTTGTACCTCACTTGGTGTACATGTTTATGTGTTGCATATTGATACTTGTGAAGCATCATTACTTGGGGTGAAGTATAAATGTGAAGTAAATGCTTTATATGTTGGATCTAATGTAAACTATACCTCTATTGTTCATGACTTGTAAGATTTCTCAAAATAGCATATGCATGGGTTTCCAACCAAAATGTCCATTTAAAAACATTTTTTTGCATGGTCATCACACTTGGTGATTAATTGTGCTATTCCATATTTTCTCTATAATTCTACAAAGTGTAAGTGCGGGGAAGTGATTAAGCTAGTTAGAGTTGGATCTTGGGATTAGAGTTCTCTAAAGACCTCTTTGGTATGTCCTAATATGTTCAAGGACAAGGAGTTTATGTTCTAGCTTTTATGTTTTAAGAATCTTGTAATAAACTTAAGTAATTTCGATTGTATATAGGGACGTTACCCTATCTTGTTATGTTTGTCTAAGGATGGCCATATGAGGCTTAGTCTTTCTGTGTGTCTTTTGATAGATGTTTTAATGAGATTAAAATAGTTTGGTTTGAATGAAGTTTTAAATTCCTTACTATTTTCTATATTGATTGTTGTGAATGCTAAGGGCTTGTATAAGACCTCTTTGAGGTCTTGCATGCCACGTTACGACTAGGGGGTGCTCTCGGGTCATGACATGTTCTTTTCTCTCAAATTTGAACTTTGACTCCATTTCCTTAAATTTGTTTTTCTTTTGCCTAACTATAATTTTTCTCGAACAAATGACAGGTACAGACTCACCCTAATGGGTGCACTCATCATAATACATTAATAACGAAAACTTAACTATAGTTTTTAACAACAAATTGCCTTTCACTCATTTTAAGAAATCACAATTAGAATAACGTCATGGGTCCCACAACCCAAGTCATGGTGTTTAGCCAGTCATGATTTCACGTAAACAATAAGAAACATACAATGAAAACATGTAAGAAAGTACTTAAGAGAATACGAAAATTAACAATCACTTCGATATTTCTATAACCGGAAAACCGAACTTTAAACTTGATACAATATCCAAAACTAAAAACCAAAAGCTAAGATTAATGGAAACTTAATTTTCTTCCTAGGTACGATAAGATTAAACATAAAAATTACCTAATTAATTTAAATAAGTGTTTTAAAATTGAGTCTTGCTCAAAGTAGGACTGGAGTGTCAGGCCCTTCACGCCCATTTCTACGGCTCATCAAGGTCTTCACAGTCCGTGAAAACCTTTGTGGTCTTCCCTTGGCATTTCTCATCCTTTCATCTTCAAGGCTTGAACACTAAATCATGTATCACAAATGTCACCACGGGTCCTGCATTGACCATGATCCATAGAGGTGCCCATGGTCTTCACTTGTTCACTTCCCATTTAGCTCCTCGGGGCCTTGGTACTGGATAGGCTTCACGATCACCACCATGGGCCATTATAGTGACCACGGCCCATGAAACTTTTCGTAGTCTTCATTAGGTTGCGTATGTAACCCATCTTCCTAAAGGTTAGGCACTTATTCAACTTGATGAGCACAACCATAGACTGTTATGATGACCACGGTCTGTGAGGTTGGTCGTGATCTTTACATGATCGTACCAAATCTAAACTCTTCAAATTAGAAGCACTAGATTAGAATCACGACTCACACCACGATCCATAGTGAAGACCACGGACCATGAGGTCATTTGTGGTCTTTACTATCCTTCAATTCACCTACATTTATTTCTTCTTCTTTTATATTTGCTTTCACTTTCACTTTCACTTGTTTCACCTGTACAACACTAACAAACACATTATATACATAAAAATACACTCGATTCTAGTCTTCATCCTTAGTTTTAAGCATCAAATGTACCAAGATTTCGAAACACATATAGGTCCCCGACGATCCCGCTTCTGATCTATTTTTCTTGTTGTGTCCCATGTAGCGTTGAAGATTGTACTGACTCATTAACCAGTATTCATTTTAGCGACATCTTTATGCTTCCCAATCTTTCTACCGCATGTATTTTCTCTTACTTTACATGCATGAGTTGAGTTGTTATACCCTCAAAATGAGCTAGATTGAATTAAAGCCTAACATGTTTTTATGAGTTTATTAAGTTCTAAAATGAATAATAATGGTGTTAAGAGTTAGTATGTAAAGTTTGGAAGTGTTTGGAGGTTACAGGTCCAAGACGTTCGAAAATTCGTCGAAGTTGAACTAGTGTGTCGTAGTGTTTTATAATGGAGTTTTGGGGTATGTTTTGAGGGTGAAATTGATTATTGATGGTTCCTATACATAGCCTGAAATGTAAAAGGTTGAAACGCCTGAGAAAGACGCCTCGAGGACCAGCCTAAGGGTTCCAAGGAGGACCCAAATATGGTCCAAGCAAGCTGTCGCGCCAGCCAATTATAGGCAGTGACTGCGTCGCGCAACCTACACTGAGATGGGAAAATTTTGCCATGCAACGTGGGGCCTACATGAACCATTTTGTCAAAATTTTCCATAACAAAGAAGAAAAAATTAGGTTTTAAGAATCACCGCTTAATTTTAAAAGGAAAATTAAGAAAACAATTTTTTTCACAAGATTAAAAAAGAAATCTAATAAAAACAATAAAAGAGGTTCGGGTTCATATTAGCATTTCGGCAAGGGTTTGAAAGCACCCGAAATATACGCTTATGTCTGGCTATCAGATAGTTAACTATTTCGCTAAATAATGCATACTTGAATAAATAGAGAAAGCAAATAATCTTTGAATTCACTTTTCTTAGGGAGAGGAGATGAGGATGTTACTTAATTAGAAAACACTAGATGTTTTAAAATCAAGTGAAATAGAATATGCTTATTTAATTTAAATATTATGGTTAAATCCTCTTTTGGGGATTGAATCAATGAAAACCTTAGAATTCACTATCAAATAAATAATTAAACCAATATGAAAAACGAATAAAATAGAGAGAGAGAGAGAGAGAGAGAGGATGTTGGGCCCAAGTCTGGTTTCATGTTCGTGTGGACCAGTACTTGGTTCTAATTTTGTTTTGGGTCTTTGTCCTATTTAAATCACTAGTACGTGTCATAATTTAACATAAAATAATATTACCTGAACTGGAAAACATCCCTAAGTTATTAGTAAATTATGGTATAGTTTAATTTATTTACGGTCAGTAAATATAGTTTCAGTTTTTTTGTCATTAATAGTGGGACTCACCACCTCTTAATTGTATACCAAATTGTGTATGATTTTATACAAAATCAGTTTTATATCTTCTATCCTCATTTCCTATTTTTCTCCTAAAATCACTCTTTCACTTCCCATTTGAAATTCGAATTTCAGCTCCACCCTCTAATGGTGTTTTCAATTTTCACAGGAAATCGCCAAAATTGGGGATGACTCTTCTTTATTCTTTTTTTCATTTTTCAACAACTGTATATTTATTATTCTTATAAAAATTACCAAATTACTTATCAGACTATGAGTTTTTCCAAAACAAAATGGATGAATCTATTGAAGAATTGAGATCCAAGAGAAAAAATGACCTAATTTCACTCCATGAAGTTATTAACAAAGTCAAAACAAGCAACATTAAAATTATTGAAGGAGGAAGCAAGAGGAAAAATCATTCGAGAAAGAAATAACGAGGTAGTGTGTGGTTCATCAGAACAAATCAGAAGAACATCAAGTATGTGTATAAAACACAATTGTATATAAAGATTTTTATATTTTATTAATCATATACAAAACTGTTTGATGCATACATACATTTTTTGTATATTTATGAATTATATTGAATTTATATAACTGAAAGTGTTTATGTATACAAATATTTTAAATACAAAATATTTGTGTTTGGTTCATCAATTCAAGACAAATTTGAAGTCTTTGTATCAAACAGAATTGTATATAAAGATTTTTATAGTTTGATAGTTATATACAAAATTGCTTGAGGCATGCCTATAAGTTTTTATATTTAAGTATTATATTGGATTCATATAATTAAAAGTTTTTATGTATACAAATATTTAAAATACAAAATATTTGTGTCTGGCTCATCAATTCAAGACAAATTCAAAGAGCATTAAGTATTTGTATAAAATAAGAGAAAATACATAAAGTGAAACCTAAGGTTATCCAGAACTTTTAAAAAGACATCTTAACTATGTGGGCATTCTATTACCCCCCCCTGATACGCTCAAACTTACTTCTCAAATGAGAAGTAAAGCGGTCGCGTCAAGTAAATAACCCAACTAGTGAGGTTGGGATCGTTCCCACGAGGAAAATAGTCTAGACTTAACTTTAACTTGTTATTACTATTGTTCGGTTGATAACTTCCTTAGAAAGTAAAAAAACATAAAAATGTAAAAAGGAGGGTTTGTACTTCCTAATAAGTAAAAAGAACTAACGAAATTGAAAGAGACACTTAACAACTTCTAATGTTGGGTTTTAATCAATTAATTAAAGTAACTAGGGTTTACGTGTTCCTCATAGGTTCATAACTTGATAATTCTAACTATAACAATTCTTTCCTAGTATCTTGCATGCAAAGTGATAAGTTATGTATTTCTAAATCCTTGGTCCGGCATCTAGAAAATCTCACTCCGCACCTTGGTCCGGCTACGTGTGTTGCTTTCCTAACCCTTATCGTTACCCCATATTAAGCATCGTATTCGATATTTGACTAAGTTACTACCTCGTACCAATCAATACTAGCCTATTAGATAGTATACACTAAATCTATGTTAATAATTATTTTCCTATTATCTACCTCCTTGGTCCGGCAAGTAGCATTAAGGCGAGTTCTAACGTTGATCATCCGTTAAAAAGACTTCTAAGTGAAAGAATTATTAATACATGCAAGACACTATTCTAGAATTGTTATTTTAGCTAGGGTTTATCTCATTATTTGCCTATGGTTCCCACAACCCTAGTTATGGAGTTTAGTTACTCATCGCCATAAACACAATATTCAAATATATTAAAGAAGAATTCATGTACTTACTTCAATGAGAAAGAATAAAGTCCAAAAGATTGCTTGATTAATCACCAAAAATTACTTGTAAGAATCTCCAAAAGAATCAAACACTAATCAATAAAGTCTAATAATATGATTTTTCTAATATTGCAAAGTCTAACTATCAGGTGTCTAACCTCAAAAACGAGGTTTTTCGAACTATTTATAAAAAAAATACAAAAACCTAATTAAACAAGAATTCTAATTACTGGAAATCTGCCAAAACGCGGCTGGGTCGACGGACCACGCGACGGACCGTCGTGGTCATGACGGACCGTCGTGGACTCCGTCGTCCCATACTTGGTCATTTTCTTCTGCTGCTTTCTTCATTCCCCTCAACGGCAAGTGTGACGGACCGTCATAGGCACAACGGTCCGTCGAGGGTCTCGTTTCAAAGGACTTCAATTCTTGGAATTTGGGTACTGGGATCACTTCTCTGATCTTCACGACGAACCTGCAGGACGGACCGTCATGGCCATGACGGACCGTTACGAGCTTCGTAATCCCACATTTGCCAGACTTCCCCATCTTCCTTCAGCAGCTTCTCTACGCTGCCACCTACGGACCGTCACAGGCATGACGGACCGTCATAAGCTCCGTAGGTGGTCTCTTCTGCATTTCTCTCTCAAAATCTCCGCATTTGGCTCTGGACAGATTTCCTACAAAACAAAGAGAAACTTGTATAAAAATTAGCACAAAAAGGGCTTTTGGACACACTAAACTTAAGGAAAAAGTATTAATTATACCGTGAAGCCACGGTATATCAACACCCTCAACTTAAATTCGTTGTTTGTCCTCAAGCGACGCACTATGACTCACTACACAATCTTTGTACAATAGTATTCATGTTTTATCCTTTGCAATCATTTGGCTATAAATCCCGATTAATCTCATCAAATCTATGCATGCTATCACTATTAGGCTTGAATTTTGTGGGATTCGAACATGACATAGACTCACCATGCACTAACACCTATCCTCTTCAATTTCTCACCGAGGTGCTAACAATTCTGGTATTGCAACTAATGTCCTCACTTTAGAACAAAATCCTCATTTTTCACACAATGATTTCAGTTTGAGTATAAGGATTACATTTCAACACTCGCTCTCAGAACAAAGTCACACTCATTTATATCTATTTCCATAAGCTTGCCCTTATTTTCACTGCCTTAAGTTCGCTATACAACCCTTAGGATCACGATAGGACTTTTTTAGCTTGTAACATAGGCTCAGGGTCAGGTAGGGTACATTTTTAGGTAACTCTAGTGACTTTTTGCCCTCCTTGACATATCAGCTAAAACCTTCCCTTTTTATCATCTTATCTCGCCCAGTCTCTCATATTCTTTCCCTTTGCTCAATTTCTCTTCTTTCTTCATTTGTGTAAGTGACTCTCTTCTTTTCTTTTTTTTTCTTTTTTTTTTTATAATTCTTGTATACTTTTTTTTTTTTTTTTTTTTCTTTCAACTACTTTTGAGTCACTTTACTTTTGTTCTTTCTCTCTCTTTTGTTCTTTCAACCCCACTTTCCAGAGCATTCCTCGTAATAGCCACCCTCAACTCATGGCTTTGCCATGAGTCAAGGTACACAATACCCAAAGTTGGGTCAGGGCCAGATAGAAGGTTGTTTACTGCATTAGCCACCCTCAACTTATGCTTTTGGCATAAGCTGAGGTGCACATGTCCAAGGAGGGACCAGGGCCAACACATTGTTCCCAGAAAAGATCAGTTGGGGTGAAAAAGAAAGGTCTAATTAAGCTCAAATTATTTGTATCAAAGAAGGATAACTTTCATTTGGTTTCTTTTATTTGGGTTAGAAATGGGCTTTCTTGAATAAGGGCCTATGATCCTTTCCTAATTGTTTGTTACAGCTTACTTTTAGCAGGACTAACCAGGCAAGTTCTAGCTCAGTACCAATAGTGGACTATTCAAATTTCCTCACTCTCACTTAACATGTCATCACTATACCAGATTATTAGACACCTAGTTTGAATTAAAGACTTAGGGTAATGCAATGGTGTAACTCTATTTCACGCTTTGAGCCACACAATTGTCAGTTACTATGCCTAGTCATGCGTTATTTTCAGTTTATCAGGATATCATTTTAGCCATCATGCTCTAGAATTGAACTATGTACAAAAGATATAAACATGCCGGTTCAACAAAAAAAAAATAATCAGTCTTTTGGGGAAAAAGAACTCAGGCAAGAAAACCCCAAAAGAGGATAGTGAGTTGGGCTACTCAGACTTCACCCTAACACTCACTTTCCATTTACCCCACCCCCAACAAAAAAGCATGCAATTGTCCCCAATGCATAAAAAATCTAAAGATTAGAGGGGTAGGTGAAGCAAACCTGTGGCGCATAGCGCCGTCGATCAACAAGCTGGTGGGTCCGGTTTCCCAGAACCCACATCCTCTGCAATCTGGACACCCTCAGTGGTGTCCTCAGCAACAACCGCACCCTCAGTAGTGCCTCCTGCTGTCTCTACAGTGCGGGAGCTCGATGCCCCAGCCGCTATCTGCGATGCTCTCATCTGGTGTGCCTCCACCTCAGCAAGTGAGGCTCTCCTCGCGGCCTCCATCTCTCGGCGCTCCTTATTCCTTGCTCGCGCCTCGTCCCCTGATCGACCCCTTCGCCTCTTAGCACTCTCTCTCGGGGAAGATGGGGGAATGTCTGGAGTAGAAAACAAGGCCGCCAATACAGTATCCTCAGCAAGCTCGACAGACTCCGGAACTCTCGTCTCTAGGATCGTGCTGATGTCTGCACGAAGACTGTCTACTGCAGCCTGAAGAGTTGACACATCTACCGGAGGGGCTGGTCGGGCTAACACTCTTAATTCAAAGGCATCTATGCGCTGGTTAACCTCAGCAATCTTCCGCTGCATCTGCCTCTCCATACGTGCTTCAGACTCAGCAATAGACTTCTGCATCCACGGCTGGATATGATGCAAAAGAGTGGCCATTTGTGCCTCCAGTTTTTGGACTCGAGCAAGCGGGGCCGGTGTCGGTAGAGGGGCTGTGCTGCTACCCGGGATAGACTCGACCGGGGTAGTGTCCGTGGATGCCTGTGTAGTGGTGCGGGCCTGGGCCACCGTATCCGCAAGATCATCAGCTAGTGGTGGCAGCTCTGGACGGGGCCCTCGACGTGGGTCCAACTCATTGGCCTCGTCTCTGATGAGGCCGACGTCAACGGTACCCGGCGGGGTCCTCAACTGATCTATGTGCCATATGGGCACACCTGCAGACCTGCAAAGGGCAAAGATCATGCACGGAAAGGGGTAGGTGGTAGTGACTTTGAAGACCCTCTCGTGCATGACTGCCTGGAGAAGCCATGCATGGTCCACCTCGAAGCCGGCTATCATCGCCGCCATCAGTACTGCTCGATCCCAGGTGACTATGTTATCAGCATCTGTGGGGGAAAGGCTGTGACGCACGAGCAGCCACAAGAACTTGGCGATGAACGTGAGGTTGGCCTTTTTGATGGCCCCCTTCGGCTCGGTGACCCAAACGGCACCCTCTCTGTCGACTGATAGGTGCAGGGCCATCCACCTCTTGGTGGTCTCCCTCAGTGCTGACTCTCGTAGGAACTGGCCATCCTTCACTATCTGCCAGCGATAGTCAAACTCGGCAGTGATGGGGGTCCGAGTAGCATCTACACTCTCGCCGTATAGGAACCGGCGGATGGCTGGCAGGGAAATGTCAACCTGCACGCCCCGGACTCGAACCTGCTCCAATGGGGCCTATTTAGCGGGAGCAGCCCGCCTGTCGATCTGTGATCGGAGAGTCGCTACATAGGACGCGTAGAACTCTCGGACCATCTCCTCGCTGTAGCGTCCCAATGGACGTGCTGTCCACTCTAAGCGATGCCTGGTGAAGAGGTTATGAATCTCCGGCATCGTGGGAAGGCTCCCTGTGAGTACCCGCCGCTCCAGGGTGAGTGTGCGAGTCATTACTCCTTTATCGGTCAAGAACTTTGCGTCGGAGTAAACTTGAAACTGACCGTCGACACACCACCGGTTTGGCTGGTCAGCGGCTGGAGTGGGGATCTGGACTGGTGCGCCGGAAGTGGAGTCTGAACTGTCAGCCTCATCAGACGAGGCCGACGCTGCAGCAGTGGCGGGTGCGGGAACCTCAGCAGATCCTGAAGCTTCCTCGGACCAGGATACTCCTAAGGAGCCAGACGCTCCTTCCTCGTTTGTGGCTGACCCAGAGGGTGTGCCGGTCAGTGTGCGCTCCTCATCAGACAGGGAGGCAGTGACTACGCCGGACGCCACCTTCTTGGGTGTGGCTCTGGGGGCACGTGTAGCACGGGAAGGGGCGGAGGTGCCTGGGAGCACATATTCAGGGTCCCGCTCATCATCAGACCCGATGATCAATCGTGCAGACGGGGCAACAGACTTGGATCGCCCGCGTGCGTATGCTCGGTCTTACTTGGGTGCCATAGTAGATAGTACCTGCAAAGGATCACTATTAGTACGAGTAATGTCAAACAAGACAGGCAAGCTCATATGACATTAAAAGTTGAAAATAGTGTGTTAGTAATATTGAAACTGTATCACACGACGGGAACGATGACGGCCCGTCGTGACTATGACGGACCGTCATGAGGTCCGTCGTGTTATACTTGGTATATGTGTATATAAGGAACCCTGAAGGAGGGATCTCTGACCATGATGACGGTCGTGCAGGACGGACCGTCGTGGGTATGACGGTTCGTCGTAAGAGTCCCGTCATAAGACACTTGAAAAAATTTGAGAGACCCTTAGAAACAGGGTCTCTGACAACCATGACGGTTGAGCAGGACGGACCGTCGTGGGTATGACGGTCCGTCACAAGAGTCCGTCGTAAGACACTTGAAAAATTTTGAGAGACCCTTAGAAACAGGGTCTCTGACAACCATGACGGTCGCGCAGGACGGACCGTCGTGGGTATGATGGTCCGTCACAAGAGTTCGTCGTAAGACACTTGAAAAATTTTGAGAGACCCTTAGAAACAGGGTCTTTGACAACCATGACGGTCGCGCAGGACGGACCGTCGTGGGTATGACGGTCCGTCACAGGCGACGTTTAGCAGGGGTGCTAGGGCTTGTGCGACGGACCCTATGACGGTCCGTCGTGTGGGCGACGGGCCGTCATCGGGGTCTCGTTCTGAGTAGCAGTCTTAGACTTGGGGGGTGCCCTACGCATCCCCGATGAGCCCACATGGTTGTGTAGTTATGTGGGCCTATATGTGGCTATACCCACGACCTAAGAAACTACCAAAGCAAAATTACCTATGGTTTGGGTTATCAACATGGCACATATGAACATTTTGAACCTAGGTTTAGACATAAGCAGATAAAGGAAACAATATACGACTAAAAACTAAGCTAATACTAACTACAAAACCAAAATGCAAGATAAATATCGATAAATGTAGAGACACATACCTTGGAAATGGAGAAGAAGACAAATGGAGAATGATCCTGGCAAGGTCAACACCGACAGTAGATGATAATGATAAGGCTGAGGTGAATGGTGGGAGCAATGAGCAGTGAGGGGAAGTGTGGAAGTTGAAAAGAGAGGGGAGATGAGGGGAATAATGAAGTAAATGGGGTGGAATATGGGGGGTTGTGGGGTATTAACGGTTAAATTGTGAAAAGGGTCCAGCCGGGTCGGGTCGGGTAGATTTCATTAATCACGCGACGGTTCCTCGACGACGGACCGTCGCGTATGTGACGGGCCGTCGTAGGTTCCGTCGTGTGTGCCCTAATATTCAAAATGACAGAACTGGTACCTGGTGTGACGGATGCCCACGACGGTCCGTCACAGTTGCAACGGTCCGTAGTTGTATCCGTCAGTGGCTACTGCGAAGTAGTGTTCTGCAGAATTTCCTGGTGATGTGCCTGCAAATTTAAAACCCATTAATAGAAAAAATGCTATTATTATAAAAAAAATGATAAGTATTGGGTTGCCTCCCAACAAGCGCCTGATTTAATGTCGCGGCACGACTGGGGACACTTGATTACTCAGACTTCATCAAGATGGTACGCCTCTATTACTTTATTCCTTGATGCTTTATGCCCAAAATAGGGTTTTATTCTGTCCCTATTCCTCTTAAACCTCACTCTCCTTGGAGTTTAACTCAACTGCTCCATGAGGGAATACTTGGGTAATCAAATAAGGGCCTGTCCATTTGGACTTGAGCTTGCCCGGAAGACAAGGTACCCCAGAACTGTCTACAAACACCAAATCCCCCACCACAAACTCTTGTATTGCATTTTTCTGTTTAGTGTCCTTCTTCATCTTTTCTTTGTGGTCTATGGCAGAAACCGATTGGAGTTCACCACTCTGCCTCATGGTCTTACAAATGTTGAAGGTCGCTTCTTCATTATTCAGCCGGAAAGTCATCTGCCCCTTTTCCATATCAACTAAGGCTCTACCTGTAGCAAGGAATGGCCTCCCAAGAATAATAGGCACTTCAAAGTCGACCTCACAATCAAGAATGACAAAATCAGCCGGAAAGATGAATGATTCCACTTTTACTAGCACATCATGGAGTATCCCTATCGGCCATTTCACTGTCCGATCGGCCATCAGTAGCCGCATCGTAGTGGGTTTCGGATCCCCCAATCCCAACTTCTTGTAAATTGAGAGGGGCATGAGATTTATGCTTGCCCCCAGATCACATAATGCTTTCGCAAAATGTAACGACCCAACTGTACAGGGGATAGTGAACGCACCAGGATCTTCTTTCTTTTGTACGAGGGATCTAGTAGCGATAGCACTACAATGTTGTAGTCTATCATCATCCTCGAAAGTGACCCATCTTTTCTTTGTGACCAGATCTTTCATAAATTTGGCGTAACCGGGCATTTGTTCTAAAGCTTCTACCAAAGGGACATTGATAGAGAGTTGCTTCAACATAGTTATGAAACGCCGGTACTTACCATCCTCGGTCTTTTTCACTAATCTCTGAGGGAAAGGTGGTGGAGGCCTAGGCATGGGAATTACCTTGATGGGTGCTTCTGCATCTTTTCCATTACTTTCCTCTGCTTCACCACTACCCTTCACCACCTTATCATTATCCTTTCTCTCATTTTTCTCGGCCGATGGCATAGGTGGGTCAATGGTTTGCCTACCACCCCGAGTAGTGATTGCCATACAGTGCGCATCATTCTTTGGGTTTTGGACAGTGTTGCTAGGAAGAGTGCCTGGTTGCCGTGTGTTCACTGTCGTAGATAATTTGGCCACTTGCAATTCAATCTGCTTAATCGAAATTGCGTGTGTATCAACTTTTTGCCCAATACTAGCTAAATCACCCCTTAATTCTTTAATGTGCTCATCACTAGCATCGAACCTCCTCATCATTTTGTGCAACATATCCTCAACTCGCGCCATACTATCTCCACCATCCCTAGGAGTAACTTCCCGATTTTGAGGAGGAACATAGGGTCCATTCCTGTCGTTTCTATTACCATAGTTACCCCTGTTGAAGTTGTTGTCGCGATTGTAGTTTCCATCTCTGACATAATGACCCTCACGATTGTAGTTACCATAGTTCCGACCTTGGTTCCCTTGACCTTGGCGCCAGTTATCCTGATTTGAGCCTTGGGCGCTTGGTCGTAAACCCCCCATCTGTTCATTTACTGCATAAGAATCCTCCTCATAATAACACTCATCAATTTGAGGTGGTGGTTTAGCCAAGTAGTTGACTGCATTAACCTTTTCTGCACCCCCAGTGACATGTTTTAGTACCAACCCAAGCTCAGTTCTCATTTGAGCCATTTCTTCACGAATATCATCTGTGGCTGGGTTGTGAGTGGATTGCACTGCAAAGGTGTTTCTCCCTGTATCAGATTTTCTAGTACTCCAAGCTTTGTTATTCCGGGAGATTTTTTCCAATTTTTCAGCGATCTCTGCATAAGGACATTCTCCATACGATCCACCTGCTATAGTGTCCAATACCGCTTTGTTGTTATCATCTTGGCCCCTATAGAAGTATTCTTTCAGTGACTCATCATCTATACGGTGATTTGGAACACTTCTCAAGAATGAGGTGAATCTATCCCAAGAACTACTAACTGACTCTCCTGGTAGTGCCACAAAGTTATTTACCCTGTCTTTGTGGTTTAGTTTCTTGGAGACCGGATAGTAGCGTGCTAAGTGAACCACATAGCAGCCTCTCCCGTCAGTGAGAGAGGAAACACTCTGAGCCCTATCACATCTAGATCCAAATCAGGCCTCCCCACACAACTTTTACACACTGCCCTTACCTTAGCTATATGGGCATGTGGATCCTCAGAAGGTAGCCCTGAAAACAAACCTCTGGCAGTGAGCATTTGCATCAGACTACTAGTTACCACAAAAGTGTGGCCTGTGGGTAGAGGAGGCAAAACCAGTGGCCCATCCGAATCTGCTATGTTATCATAGCCTCTGTAGTATGCTTGGGGCCGTGGAGCGGGATTCTGTCCCCTCTGTTGATGTTCACCCGGAGCTTCGGGTAACATTTGACCATGAGCATCAACCGGAGCTGGGATGTTCTGGTTTGGATCGTCATCATTGATTCCCAAATTACGATTCATGTTTCGCAGTGTACGCTCTAACTCGTGATCGTAGGGGAACAATGGTTCTCTTCCTCTCCGTGTATTTGGCATACAAGGAGGATAGTTCTGAAAAGAAATCAAAAACAATAAAACAAAGTAAAATCAAGAAAAATATCAACTAAACTATAGTAATAAGTTAAAATTAATCTAAAAGCTAAATTCCCCGGCAGCGGCGCCAAAATTTGATACGCTCAAACTTACTTCTCAAATGAGAAGTAAAGTGGTCGCGTCAAGTAAATAACCCAACTAGTGAGGTTGGGATCGTTCCCACGAGGAAAATAGTCTAGACTTAACTTTAACTTGTTATTACTATTGTTCGGTTGATAACTTCCTTAGAAAGTAAAAAAACATAAAAATGTAAAAGGGGGGGTTTGTACTTCTTAATAAGTAAAAAGAACTAACGAAATTGAAAGAGACACTTAACAACTTCTAATGTTGGGTTTTAATCAATTAATTAAAGTAACTAGGGTTTACGTGTTCCTCATAGGTTCATAACTTGATAATTCTAACTATAACAATTCTTTCCTAGTATCTTGCATGCAAAGTGATAAGTTATGTATTTCTAAATCCTTGGTCCGGCATCTAGAAAATCTCACTCCGTACCTTGGTCCGGCTACGTGTGTTGCTTTCCTAACCCTTATCGTTACTCCATATTAAGCATCGTATTCGATATTTGACTAAGTTACTACCTCGTACCAATCAATACTAGCCTATTAGTATACACTAAATCTATGTTAATAATTCTTTTCCTATTATCTACCTCCTTGGTCCGGCAAGTAGCATTAAGGCGAGTTCTAACGTTGATCATCCGTTAAAAAGACTTCTAAGCGAAAGAATTATTAATACATGCAAGACACTATTCTAGAATTGTTATTTTAGCTAGGGTTTATCTCATTATTTGCCTATGGTTCCTACAACCCTAGTTATGGAGTTTAGTTACTCATCGCCATAAACACAATATTCAAATATATTAAATAAGAATTCATGTACTTACTTCAATGAGAAAGAATAAAGTCCAAAAGATTGCTTGATTAATGACCAAAAATTACTTGTAAGAATCTCCAAAAGAATCAAACACTAATCAATAAAGTCTAATAATATGATTTTTCTAATATTGCAAAGTCTAACTATCAGGTGTCTAACCTCAAAAATGAGGTTTTTCGAACTATTTATAAAAAAAAATACAAAAACCTAATTAAACAAGAATTCTAATTACTGGAAATCTGCCAAAACGCGGCTGGGTCGACGGACCACGCGACGGACCGTCGTGGTCATGACGGACCGTCGTGGACTCCGTCGTCCCATACTTGGTCATTTTCTTCTGCTGCTTTCTTCATTCCCCTCAACGGCAAGTGTGACGGACCGTCATAGGCACAACGGTCCGTCGAGGGTCTCGTTTCAAAGGACTTCAATTCTTGGAATTTGGGTACTGGGATCACTTCTCTGATCTTCACGGCGAACCTGCAGGACGGACCGTCATGGCCATGACGGACCGTCACGAGCTTCGTAATCCCACATTTGTCAGACTTCCCCATCTTCCTTCAGCATCTTCTCTACGCTGCCACCTACGGACCGTCACAGGCATGACAGACCGTCATAAGCTCCGTAGGTGGTCTCTTCTGCATTTCTCTCTCAAAATCTCCGCATTTGGCTCTGGACAGATTTCCTGCAAAACAAAGAGAAACTTGTATAAAAATTAGCACAAAAAGGGCTTTTAGACACACTAAACTTAAGGAAAAAGTATTAATCATACCGTGAAGCCACGGTATATCACCCCCCCCCCCCAAACAATTCTAATAATATATTATTACATCATTTTTCGACCAATACAGATTTTAAATAGTAAGTGGTTATAACATACCAATCATTGTGTGACACGTGTTAATTAAATTTGAAATATATATTTTTTTAATTTAAACTTTTCTTTATTTCTCTTTTTTACTTTTCGACTTAATTTTAATTTTATTCTTTAATTTTAATTTCACTTTAAATTTTTCGTCTTTCACCCCTACTGTCAAGTTGCCCCTCCCTTCATTTTTTTTTTCTTCTTCTTCGGTCAAATTTCTTACTTTCAAAATTATACTATTTTCTAGTATTTGTGTTATTGATAATAATATTAGATATTTTTCTAAGAAAAGTCAAAATTTTGAAGGTATCATCAATTAATTTATATTATTTCATATAACTTCAAAACTAGAAATGATAATTTTGAAAGAATCAGAATTCTCCAAAAAATGAAAAGGTTAAGTGAAATTTGGTTTTGTAAAAATAAATAATACCTACTAATCATCTTGAGATCTAATGGATTATCAAATTGATCGAAATATAATAAAATATTTAAATATAATTTTAAAGTTGAAAAGAGTTAAACTAATAGTAGTAAAATAGGGAGGTGGAGTTGTAATAAAAAACTGACATTGAAAGTGAGATTACAATGAAAATGTCAATGAATTTTGAAGAACAAGGAAAAAAGAAAAAGAGAAAATTAATAAGGAGAAAGAGTTAAAACAATAAGAAAATATATTTTATAGCGAAATACTTGCAAAATAAAATTATACTTATTTTTTTAGTTTGTTCACGCTATTTAAGAGAAGTGCATACTCTCCATGCCAGTTGGACAAAAAATGATGTAATAATATCAGTTCGGAATTATTTAGGGGGGTAATAGGACATTTGCATAGTTTAAGTGTCTAATTGAAAATTCGAGACAACTTCAAGTGTCACTTTATGTTTTTTCTCTATAAAACAATTATGTATATTTTGTTGGTATATACAAACTTGTTTGTTTTTTTTGTATATTGAAGTATTACATTCATATAGATATGCTCATATACATATAAAGTTTCTAATTATATACAAATATAAATCGTTTTTACAATACAAATGTTTTATACTTGTATAAAAGCATATAATTATACAAATATAACAAACTTATATTTACAGTTAATTAACAAAACAACTTATCAAACCAAAGCATACCATTTTTGTCAATAAATATACAAGTTATGTATACAAATTATGTCATTCAATTTTTCAAATTAACAATTAGAATAGAATCGTTAATATACAATTTCTCTATTTTTTACAAATAACAACACATAATTGCAAACCATTCCAATAAATACAACAATAAAAATTCATTTTTGAAAATTTTAATTTTATAATAGACAAATCAGTCGTATACTTTTTTTGCCATTCAAAGCTTGAAGGTTCCAAGTAACGTTAATATTCAAGAATTTTGACCTACTAAAAATAAGCGTTGTTGTATTCATTTATTAAAATAATAAAATATTGTATGAAAAATGAACAAAAAATGTTATATTTATAATTAATGTTCCGTAGCAAATAAAACTATATCCATAAAATGTGATTAAATAAACTATACTTATAAAATATTATTTTATCAATTTAATTTACCATATATAAAACTCTCTTTCTAAATTAGTGACTTATTTTGGTTTTTTTTTTTGTGACTTATTTAGGTTTCGAACTCCATTTCGTCTCACACGCCTTGTTGTTTGCTTTTCATTGCTGAAGTTGACTTTTTGACAACATTGGAGCTATTGCTGCTGCTGGGTCTTGGAGGATTGTGCTTCCGGATTTCTGTTGTTGATGAAGAGATTAGGCCGGTTTTGGGCTGTATTAGAATTAATTTGAGAACAAGGAAAATGGGCTCAAAATGCCATCTTGTGTACATTAAGTTGGAATTTATGCAAGTCTTCCATCTTCAAATGCCATGGATGGGGATTGTGGGCTGCAGAGTTTTGTTTTGGGCCAAATTTCTCTTGAAAATGATAGCAATGTGGTTGATGAAAATCTCTAAATCGGAATAAAAGTGAGAGGATAGGTAGCAGCTATGAAATTGATGACAGAAATATTGGATGGCTCCTACCAGGGGAAGATACTCCTGGCTTGCAATCACCATGAGGTCATGGACTGTGGAGGACTAGTTCCTACCGGAAAAGTTTTGGGTAGGTGGATTGTGTAGGATTAATTTTTGTTTGTTTTCTATGTTTTTTAGTTTACAATATTTTTAATAAATTTTTAAACTAAATGACATGTCATAATTTAACTGGTTATTGTGCTATGTCTTTGGAAGTGCATCTCACACACTTTAAATTTTTGGCAAATTGTCAAATAAGTCTGAATTTGAAGTGATGAAGGTGTTCAACTTATAAAAGTCTTACTTAAGGTATTCAAATGAATTATCAGGTAACTTTAAATGGTTGTGAACGACTTAAACCTTTTTTATTTTGTATGCAGTAAAGACTCCGTCTCATCAAAATGTTGATTACAGTCCATATTTAATAACAAATACCATATTTTGTGTGCAATAATGACTTTCGTCTCATCAAAATGTTGATTAAAGTCAATACTTACTAATAAATATCAAGAAAAATACTAAAAGTCACCAACTCATCTCAAAAGCCATGAAAACCAAACCAAAAGTCGTTCTAGATGAAACTCGGCATTCCAATCTAACTACATTAACATAATTTTCATCCAGATGTGTGTGTTCACCAAAAATATTTACTAAAGTTATACTTTTGTCAAAACTCAAAAGCTAAAATATTTAATGACACAAATTCAAAATGAAATAATTCAAAACCGAGAGGAACAATCTCGTCAGATCAAAATTACCCTTTTTTTTGACTTAAGTCAAATCTTTCATGCCAAAAGTGTCAGGAAATGGAAAAAAGAAGTCAAAATCACCCAATCACCTGAGGAAACATTTCATCCAATCTATCACCCTAAAAAAGCTTTAAAGAAGCTATGGAAAAGAGAAGAACATTTTTTTTTGATAATAAAAGAGAAGAACATTAAAAGTATACAAAATAGAAAAATGACCTCAAGGTTCATTAATGTTGACTAATATTTCTAACTGCACTTGAAATAAACTAAAAGTCACTTCGGTAAGCGTGTCATCAAATCCATCACCCTACAGAGCTTTAAAGAAACAACGGAAAAGAGAAAAACATAGCATACAAAAATTTACTTCACCTCGAGGTTCACTAATATTGATTATTATTTCAAAATTTGCTCCAAATAAACTAAAAGGTACAGTAAACAACAAATTTTCAAGTCAACAAAAATAAATAATCAAGACAAGAAAATATATGTAACAAAATATAGTATGTAATTTCAAAATATAGTGCGTGTTACAATCTCTATAATAATCCTCTTATTCTTCAAAATAATATGAAATATGTAGGAATAGAATTTGATTTAGAGTCAAGGGCTTGAATAGCTTGATCTTAAAATCTTGAACTTTGAATTTGAGTGTGAATTATTGATCATGAACAATTGTACAGTTGTGACGAATAATTAGCATTAACAAGTAACTTGATCTTGAATCTTTGAACTTTGAACTTATAGCTTGTAGAGAATTTGTAGCTTTTGATCCATGAGCTCTCTTCTTGCTTCTTATTCTTGAAAAACCTCCCCCCTTTGAATAATGAGGATCCCTATTTATAGTAGTAGGGAGTGATCTACTGGTGTGATTTGATTGGTCGTTTTGAACCGATCAATATTGCTCCGTGTAAAGCTTTGATCTGATTGGTCAGAACATGTCACCTTACACATTTCATTATTCTAGTGGCTCATTTGATTTGACTTGGATTGACAGATAACCTTGACATGTGACATGATTTTAGTGACTGATTTAATTTGACTTGAATTGTCACATTACCTTGACATGTGTCATGAATTTAGTGATTTATTTAATTTTAGTTGGATTGTCACATAACCTTGACATGTGGCATGACTTTAGTGACTTATTTAATTTGACTTGGATTGTGATATAACCCTCCACTATTTTCTTGGATTTAATATAATCCAAATAAATTTACAGATTTAAACTCAATAAATCTTAATGCTTACAAATGCATTCTACTTCAAAGTCTTGTCAAAATATTTCTCTTTTAGACTAGGCATGAAGTACTTAGTGAAGATGTTCTTCAATTTATAGAGAAATTTATTGGATCAAGGACGAACTGCTCTATTTTAAAGGGGGATAATCGTTGTACCAAATTAGGGTGGATTGTGCAAAAACTTGATGAAGGAAGCACATGATTCTGCTTGAGCTGAATATCCGGGTGTTGAAAGAATGTTGGCTCTACTGTCTCATGTTTATTTCTGGTCAAAGATGGAAGATGACATAGAGACATACGTAAAGACTTGTCATGTCTGTCAAGTAGACACCATTAAACGTAAAAAGAAAGCAAATTTGCAGAAAATAAAATTAAAAAATAATAAATAATAACAATTTGAACCTTAAGTGACACTATTGTTCTTACGTATGGACCAAAAAACTAAAATAATAATAATAATAACAATAAATATGTTATAAACTATTTGTATTATAGTGAATATCTAATTATGTGGAGTCCTAGTAGGATATGGTTAGGAATCCTACTTGGGAACCAAGTAAGGTTTTCCCTATAAATAAAGGGTTTTCCTTCATTGTAAAGAAGATTTGTGAAAGATCTATGAATCCTGAATATACTGGGAAGAGAAATAAGAAGTCTTTTCTCTTCTCCCTAGTTTCTTCTTCTTCTAAATTTATATAGTTTCATAACACGTTATCAGCACGATTATTCTATTCTTAAAGAATTATGAAGAAGACGGGAAAAGTGCAAAAGAAATCTTGCATAAGTTATGCAATAAGGTTCTTATATCTTCAAGGTATGATTTATCTTTACGTTATAATTATTTGTGTGACAAACCTGGAGTTATCATTTGGAGTAAGTATTTAAAGTTTTATACGTTTAAATTAAACGGATGAGAAGAGAATTTCTTAATTTATTTTAATAATTGAATAAGCACAATTTAGTGAAAGATATGTTTTTAACCTTTATATGAGGTATGTGATCTATTAAGCTATATGTATTAACTACTAATGTTGATTATAAGAAATTAATGATCTCAATTTTGTGTGTAATTATAATGTACGATCCTATTAATGATCATCAAAAGTGACAAGATTAAATTATTTTGAAGGCTTGAGGTTGAGCCTCATTGTGGGTAAGACGATAGATTGAAGTTTTATTGCACCAAAAGAATAAGACGATGGATTTACGTCCAATCGCACCAAGAGGGTAAGACATCAGAAGTCTTGATGCTTTGTGATGAAAGATGTTGGATTCAAGTCCCTCATTGATTTATGGCATAAGACGTTGGGTTTGAGTCTCAATGCACCATATTGATAATATTATGATGACTAAGGGAAATAATGAGTTTTTGATAAAATTAGTCATGAAATATATCTCGTTAAAGCAGATCCATTCCCCAAAGTGAATTTAGCAGTGCATAAATGTCTAAAAGAAGACAATTGATTAAATGATGCACATGAATATGGAATGAGGTACTAAGTTATCAAAATTTGATGTACTTAGATGATTGTGTTCCATTCATGAAGAATGAGAGCCTTTGATAAATGGTAAAAATACAGATCCATTCTTTAAAGTGAATGAGGTGATAAGCCACCATGCTAGACGTGAATTTTCTTGTAATGATTGTTAGCAAGGCAAGCTAATTGTGAGACCATCATAAACGAAAGTTGAGATTGAATTCTCTGCGTTTGAGGAACGTATATAAATATTTGTGGACCTAGTCATCCACCTAGTGGATTGTTTAGACATTTAATGGTCCTAATAAATGTTTCTTCTATATGGTCTCATGTGTGCCTATTATTATCTCGCAACTTGATGTTTGCAAAAATATTGGCACAAATAATATGTTACATGCACAATTTTCTTCAGATTAGTTCATTCACTGATGGGATCATGACTCACCTAAAGGGTGAAGTAATTGAGAAGATATAAATCTGAAAAGGATTAATAAAATTGAAATTCACTCATATAATAGTAAATCAGAAATTTACTAAAGCAAAAGGTACATGACGTAGTAAACTTGGAGTTTACGAGTACTAATAATTTTATTAGTTGGCATGAATAATTTGATTATCCCAAAGATGTGCATACTGAGTAATGGATATACATTGAAAACTAGAAGATTCTTCAAGAATTCTTTACGTTGCTTGTTCTCGTGATAAAGTTGATTGGATCAACTAAAGTTGGGACTAAATCCCTAAATTCTGAAAAGTATAAAAGGTGAATATGGGTCCGTTTACCTATCATGTGATATGATATGCATCAATAAGACAATCACATGTGCGTTTGTTGTCAACTTGTAGTTTGACATTCGCAAAATTATTTGTGCAAGATAATTGAGCTAAAAGCACAACTTTCAGAATATGAAATCAAGATAATTCATCTTGATAATATTGATAAATATATAAGATGATGTGACATTAAATGTCTCTTATAGTGAATCATTGCTTATGAAAATAAAGTTTCATATGTTGATATGAAATATGATATTACATACAAACATAATTGTATGAATCAAACCAATAAGTTATGATCAATTTTTCTGTTAATTGGTTTATGGTCAGGGACCAAATAGTTTTCATCTGATAATTTTGATGTGCAATATATGATTAATGAATATACTATGATGCACAAAGATAAATTCTCCAGAAGATTGAGATATATGTTAGGTTGTCTAAAGTAAGGGGGAGATTAGAAGCAACACAAAAGTTGTAAATACTCCTATTGAATGTCTCTTAAGGATAAAGTCTATGACATATATGAAGCATGATACACTAATCAACTAAATAAAATAATCCTTGAAAAAGGGGGAGGATCAAAGAATCAAAATGATCATAATAAGGAGACAATGTGCTCTTGGAGAGCCTACGACATAACACTTTATGAAACCTTATGAGAGGGGTAGCTACCTAAAAATAATGAAGTGATGAGATCTCAATAAGTTTTGTCGTATTGTGAATCGATACAAAATGATATATCGTTGACGATATCTTTGATACAATAGCACGCAATATTGTAAAAAATTATGAGGATATGAATTCTACATCTATTAAAGCATGCTTGTGTAGAAATAATTATCAAGTGAAAAGTGGAATGATGCATCTTGGTAAGTGTAAAGCTTATTTGACTTGCAATCTAGGCACAAGAAGATGTCATAAATCTAATATTGAATGTTGTTACTTGACAAAATTGATATGAAAATATCCGATGGGTTCAAAATATAAAGCATATACAAGTTTTTGGAAAACTTGTTTATCATCCTCACAAGGATTAAATAGATTCAAAATGCATAGAGCATATACAAGCATTATTATGCAAGTTGATGACTAGAATTGAAACTCTTGGCAATTATTTGCTTAAAGAAGTTGAAGTAAGGAACTTGCTGAAATCTTTGACCCTGAAAGGAAGATTCATAAAAGCAGATAGAAGAAATCATATTTCGTCAAGGTTTTTCTACACTCATGAGGTCCCAAGAATGGTGATATCAACATGCAAGAGGTATGTTCAAGTAACATTATTGTTGATTTATTCACCAAGTCTCTATCAACTACAACTTTCAAGAAAATGATGCACAAGCTTGGAAAATGAAGATTCTAGTTTCTGAATTGATGTTCTCATAAGGGGGAGTTAATACGCGATGTACTCTTTTTCTCTCACAAGGTTTTGTCCCATTGGGTTTTCCTTATAAGGTTTTTAATGAGGCATCCATAATGCGTATTATTAGATATGTGTACTTCACTAGATAGACATCCTTCACTAGATTTTTTCCCACTGGGTTTTATCTAGTAAGGTTTTAACGAGGCACATAATCTATCGACATTCAAGGGGGAGTTTTATAAACTATTTGTATTATAGTGAATGTCTAATTATGTGGAGTCCTAGTAGGATATGGTTAGGAATCCTACTTGGGGACCAAGTAAGGTTTTCCTATAAATAAAGGGTTTTCTTCATTGTAAAGAAGATTTGTGAAAGATCTATGAATCCTGAATAAATAAGAAGTCTTTTCTCTTCTCCCTACTTTCTTCTTCTTCTAAATTTATATAGTTTCATAACAAAATAAAAAATTTCCTTTATTTTTAAGATTCTATTAAATTTAATAACTTAAATACCTTAAATATAATGAGAGAATTTGAGTCCTTGTAAGATTAAAATTTGAAAAAAAATATTATTTTCTTATCCCAAAATATTTGACCTATTAAATATTGACTTTGTTTTGGATTAACACTTGAATATCCTTTTCAAATACTCAATAATTAGTAGTCAAACCCATTCACAGTTTCTCCAAGAAATCTTGAAGACCAACTATTAATTATCCTGGTAAGCTTCTTGAATGACCTCCTCTTCTTCTTTTTTTTCCGTTTTTTTTTCGCCTACAACATTATGTAAACTCAAAAAAAATAAAAAATTGGAGTTGAATGTTGAACTTCTTGTAATAGTAATAAATCAGCCACTTTTGTTGACTTCAAAAGAAAATCTATTTTTAATTAAACAAGTACAATGTACTTATGTGAAAGTGACTATATATTTTTTTTTTTACTCTTTCTTATGTTTTTCTTCATTGTATCCATGAAATCAGGTTGGCGCTTGTGTTCTCTAAGATGAGTGATAGTACTTCTCGTTTTGCTCAATGGCGAATCGACAATTTTGCTTCTTGCTTTCCCAGCGTTTTTTTTTTATATATATTCCTCATACACAAATCAACTTTTTAATGCTTCTACTTCCACTGTAAATGGGTATTTTTTTTCTTGTGGGTATGGACCCAATTGTGTGAAGATTTTGGACACGCAAGAGGGTCTCTTGATATTCCTTTACGCCTTGATAGTGAAGTTTTGCAGAGAGGTTTTGGTTTTGGTTCTGTTTTGAGGAAGGAGAAAAGAAATTGGGAGACAGAGAAACGATTTTTATTCTTATTTTGTGTGATTCGTTTGGCTTCTTCTTGCTTATGTTTTTTTTTTAACCTTAGTAACTGAAACATGATTGCTCCCACAACTAATTTGTTAATAACTTAAGTAAATCAATAGGCACAATATTGGTGACTCATAATTCAAGTAACTTATTAATCAAAATTCAACCTACTATGCTTGTAACTATGATATTTTCCCCCCTTTTTTTATTACTCTTTGAGCCAAAATGTATTACTTTCGTGCTTGAGCCGACAATTATAAGATTTCTTTGATGCCAAAAAGTGTCACACTCATGTTTGACCCGATAATTTTACATTTCTTTGAGGAAGACTTTACATGGTTTGAGGTAAAAAATTTTATTATTCGAGTCAAAGACTTTACACCGTCTAAGATAAAGACCTTACATGGCTTGAGCCAAGGGCATAATGTCGTCTGAGCCAAGGATTTTATATCGTCTAAGGCAAAGCATGTCGTTTGAGCCAAGGATTTTACACCGTCCAAGGCAAAGACTTTACATGGCTTGAGATGATGGCATTATGTTGACTGAGCCAAGGACTTTACATGGCTTGAGCAGGAGACATTATAACGTCTGAGCCAAAGATCTTATATCATATAAGGCGAAGATTATATATTTTAGTTTGAAGGAATTACATCATCTTGACCCAAAGACTTTACACCCTTTGGTACTAAGACTTTGCATGAGTAGATAGGATCTTACATTGCCTAATTTGCGCTTAAAGGAGTAGTTACTCGTTGTCTAGATTTATAATATTCATTATTGAATTATTAATTTAAGTGCTAATAAAACACTTGTCCTTCCCCTCCCCCCCCCCCTTTTTTTTTTTTTTGGAGTTCGTATCATCATTTACTTTCAAAGACTTAACATCTTCTTTTAATTCAAGATATCTTGTAATATCGAATCATAAGAATAGTGAAGTGGAGACCAAATTACTTGTACAGAAGCCATTAGGTGGTTAGCATGCCTCTCCATGGCCTTCTCTAGGGGAACTTTCCGGTCTAGATGATTGGACTTTAGAATATAATAGTCATCCTCCCAAGACATGGGAACTTTGATCTCTTAATCATCCTACCAAAAATATTGCAAGTTCTTTACCATGTTTGGGCCGGCGAATCATAAATAGAGAGACTCGGTGTCAAGATAAAAATTAATCATATTTTCTTATATTAATGCTAATAAGATAGGTAAGTGTTATTCTTAAATGAATGTGTAATTTATTGAAGAAGGTTAAGGAACAAATAATAAAGAATATCTTTTACTTATCATTTCTTAATATAGTTACATGATAAAAATGGGATTGATAATTCTATATAGGGGAAGGAAGTAATTTGAAAATTCCTTTTAAGATAATCATATCACTATATATAGTTCTAATAATACATAGATCGATGGGTTTTGTTGAGTGGTATATATGTATACACACACATATGAAACTAGACTAGAGAAAAACAAGACAAAAGTAATGGTAAAAGTTGGTGTAATGAAGTATGTTAGACAAATAGAATTTAACAACCCCCATGCTATGTTTGGTACGGTATATAGTAAGAAATAAGTGGAAAGTCATACGTATTTGTATAATAATCTTTTGTTTAGTACAATAATATATTAATTACATTACATGATATGACAAAATTAAAGGGAAAAAATAATATATATTATTATTACCAGTGTCCCATAGAATCAAGGTGTTCCTGTTTAGGTAATTGTGAGTTGGGGGAAAAAGGCAAAGGAAAAGGTTGATCTGTTGGAACAAATGATGTTTGGGGAAGAAGGGGTGTAGGAGAATATACAGTAGTAGTAGTGTTGTATGAAAAATTTGGCTTGATCTGATCTGCAGCATGTTGTTGTTGTTGTTGGTTAACGTGCTTTGGAACATTTAGCTTTTCACCTTCTAATTCTCTATATTTGTTAAGATATTGTTTAAGAGGGAGAACGTAATCTTCAAACCCGAGAATTGTAATGGCCCATATAATGTCATCACCATTGATTGTCTTTCTCTTCTCACGCTGACATTTATCAGATGCTTCTCCAGTAACAAAGCTTATAAATTCTGATACACACTCTTGAACCGTTTCTTTTGCATCTTTCGAGATCTTTCCATTTCCTGGGATTACCTTCTTCATGATTCGACCCACATTAGCTATAGGAAGGAACCGATCTTGTTCTTTATTCATTGGCATTGGCATTGGCATTGGCATTGGCATTAATGTACTACTACTACTTTCTGCACAATTTCCTCCCCTTTCATCCTCCATCTCCTCTATCTCTACCTTTAATTTTCAAACAAAAAAATAATATATTTTAATATATCATATAACATAACTGGCATTACTACCAATAACTTAGGCATCAAAATTGGAAAATTATAAGGTCCAACATCAATTTCCACTTGTCTACACCCTCAGACTCGTTCTAGTCTCACTTCTAAAATCATGATAATAATTATTTAAAAATACAAAATATTGTGTAATTATAAAGAGTTGTGATCTTTCCTAAAGATTATGATTTTTTCAAAGGTTTGTGACCTTTCCGGTAAAGCACAATAAGAACTTTTTCAAACAACCCTTTGTTTTCTATAAATAGACGGATTTTCTCTCATTTAAAAATGACGAAATTTTTGGACTTTTTTTATTACTACTAAATCTAGTATTCTAAGTGTACTTTACTGCCGTTGAGTGGCTCGCTAACACCAGCGTTTTGGGTATCAATACGCTGGTGATTGAGATCATTCTATCATAAGAGGACATACTCCAAATCAAACCTCGAATACTAAAGGGGAATAATTTCCTTAAGGAGACAATGTGCATTCAATTGACTTGATCTTCATTTTGTTTTTCCAGATTCTAGTATGTGTTACATATTTTATATTTCTGAATTAATTTATGTTCTACTGTTTTTGACTGGTTCATTAAACTTTGGTAACTTTGTATTTCTGCAAAGTTTGTTGGAATCAGTAAGATTCTTTAAACATAGATTGACAACAATTCTTCTTTAAAAAAAATATTTCGTGTATTTTTTCTAATATGTTTCTGATTCAAGTTTCTCCACCAGCTTTAATTTTCTAGTTGTGAAAATGTTCTTAAACTTTGTTGTGTCTTACCAAATTCTTCAAAGTTTTGTTCTAAGTATTTAAGAATAGAAGATGAACAACATTCTTAAGGAAATTATTATACTGTTGATATTTCTTGTATTCTTTGATTGAGAGAATCTGAACATGGAAGTAGAAGATAAATACATTACTTCTCCATAATTCGACGCTTTGTTCTGCAAGGTCGAAGTGAAAATGTACCAGAAATATTGGTGGTATTCCGATTAAAAATTACACCATGTAACCTTCTTATTATTTATCTAAGGAGGAAAATAGTTTCTAAATGCTAACAAATTTGATATTTATTAGTGTGTCTTTGTAAAAAGTTCTGCAAATCGTATATTTTTTGAATGAATTTTTGTTGGCAAATAGTGTTGCCTTTAAAATTCACTAATTTGCAGAATGAGAGATGTATATTTTTATTTGATAAAATATTATGTTGAAATGTTAGAGTTGGAAGACTATTTGAAAAGAAAAATATTTCTACGTGATAATCTAAGAATATGTTTTATTCTGTTTGGAGAAAAAAAAACTTTTGTAGTTTTCATACTTTGAATAAATTGGACTGTTCAATTGAAGAATATGAAATGCAATTGGTTTCAAGTTCTTATTTCCCTATTAGCTTTGGGTAAGCTTCGGACACTTGGATTAGTTCTGTACAACTCTCGAAAGTTGTGGTAATATTGTTAACTTCATGGGATCCTCTTCCTTCATTTAAAATATCCCTTCTTTCCCCTTGTCGGGCTTATCGGAGCCTGTTTGGGTTTTACTTTCATATTTTGCACGAGCTTACACGTCGGATTATGGAAGACCGATCGGGTTCGCTTAGCTACTTCCTTCTCTTTGTGTGTGAGTATGTTGTGTATATACATATTAGATGTTCCGTCATGCTTATTTTTATTAGTATGTTAGATTCTCGCATTTCATATTACTTTTGTCTTTCTTTCTCAGTCGACCTATGATGTTTACATGGTATCTGTCGTTTTGGTACTCATACACTCTGAATCTGTTTTCGCGATGCATGTCCGAGCCCTAGCTATCATCGTTGATTTCGAGCCACCTGCATTCATACTAGGAGGTGAGGGTGAGCACATAGTGTCCTGGATTTTCTCGTTCTTTATTTATATATTGACTTGTCTTTTGCTTTTTGAGACAGTCTTGTTTCTGTGGTCCACTTTTGGGACTTGTACTCATTTTTTTACTAGCTCTATACTTGTGACTTTTAGGTTCTGAGAGAGATCTTTTATTTATATAAAGTTATGGCTTATTCCGCCTTCCATTTGTAATTGTTATTATTATTGTGTTGTTGGGTTAGTTTTCTACCTTCAATCCCATTGCTAGCAGTTTCGGGATATGGGTTAGCTTGCCTAGTAGTGAGTGTCATCATGACTCGATGAATTGGTTCGTAAAAAACAACTCAAAAAGTCTCAAACCACACCAATGACCTTAATATATCGAAACAAAAAAAGATAAAAAATTTTCTTATTTCGTGACTGTCTGGAAAAAAAATAAGTTTTCCTCGTAAATGTAGGAAACATATAAAAAATAAGAAAAGTACATCAAAATAACTCAAAAAATTCATAAACTGCACCAATGACCTAAGACTATCGAAACTTAAAAAATGAGGAAAAATTTACTCTTTTTCCTAATTTTTTGAAAAAAAAATTATTTTTCCATGTAAATGTCCAAAATATATAGAAATAAAGAAAATTACATCAAACACCTAAAAAAATTCTCAAACTACACCAATGACCTTTTAATATCAAAACTAAAAAAAGATCAAAATTTTACCCTTTTTCATAAATGTCCAAAAACTAACAAAAAATCATTTTTTCCTCGTAAATGTGTGAAAAATATAAAAATCAAGAAAAGTACATAAATACAGCTCAAAAAATTATCAATCTGTACCCTGACCTTAGAATATCGAAACAGAAAGATGATCAAAATTTTACTCTTTTTCCTACATGTCGTAGAAATAACGAATATTTGATTTTTCCTCGTAAATGTCTGAAAGATATAAAAATCATGAAAAGTATATCAAAACACCTCAGAAATTCTCAAACTACACCAACGACCTTAGAATATTGAAACAAAAAATGATCAAAATTTTACTCGTTTTTTGCAATTGTACGGAAATTTTTTTTTTATCCTCGTAAATATCCGAAAGATATAAAAATAAGAAAAGTACACCAAAACAACTCAAAAAAATCTCAAACTGCACCAATGACCATAGAATATCGAAATAAAAAAATGATCAAAATTTAACTCTATTTCATAACTTTTCCAAAAATAACATTAATTTTTTTTCCTCGTATTGTCCGAAGGATATAAAAATCAAGAAAGTACATCAAAACACCTCAAGAATTTCTCAAACTACACCAATGACCATATAATATAAAAAAAAAATGATCATATTTTTACAGTTTTTCGTTACAGTCTGAAATAACAAATTAATAATTTTTTTATCATAAATATATGAAACATAAAAAAAAACAAGAAAAGTACATCAAAAACACCTCAAAAATTCTCAAACTGCACAAATGACCTTAGAATATTGAAACAAAAAATTATCAAAATTAAACTCTTTTTCGTAACTATCCAAAAATAACAAAAAAATTGAATTTCCTCAAAAATGTATGAAATATATGAAAATCAAGAAAACTACATCAAAATATTCCTCGAACTGCACCAATGACCTTAAAGTATTGAAAGAAAAAAGTGATCACAAATTTACACTTTTTCGTTAATGTCCCAAAAACAACCAAAATTTTAATTTTTCCTCATAAATGTCTAAAATATAATTTTTTTTTAAAAATTAAATCAAAACACCTAAAAAATTCTCAAATTGCACCATGACCTTTGAATATCGAAACTATAAAGAACAAAATTTTATTCTTTTTTCCTAGCTATTCGAAAAATAAAGAATCTTTTTATTTTTCCTCATATATGCACGAAAAATATAAAAATCAAGAAAAGTACATTAAAACATCTTAAAAAAGTCTCAGACTAGACCAATGACCTTAGGATATCGAAATAAATTTGTGATAAAATTTTATACTTTTTCGTAACTATCCGAAAAATAACAAAAAAAATATTTCCTCGTAAATATATAAAATAGAAAAAAATCAATAAAAGTACATCAAGATACCTCAAAAAAATCTTAAACTGCACCAATGACCTTAGAATATCGAAACAAAAAAATGATCAAAATTATACTCTTTTTTGAACTGTCCAAAAAATAACAAAAGATTTAATATTCCCTCGTCAATTTTCAAACGATGTAAAAATCAAGCAAAATACATGAAAACACCTCAAAAAATTCTCAAACTACACCGAAAACCTTAGAATATCGAAACAAAAAAATGCTTAAATTTTTACTCTTTTGCATAATCATTCGAAAAAATAATAAAAATTTCATTTTTCCGTGTAAATGTACGAACATATAAAGTTCAAGTAAAGTACATTAAAACACCTCAAAAAATTCTTAAACTGCACCAATGACCTTAGAATATCGAAAAATTATCAAAATTTACTATTTTTCATAACTATCCGAAAAATAACAGAATTTTTTTTTTCTCGTAAGTGTATGAAACATATAAAAGTCAAGAAATGTACATCAAAAAACCTAAAAGAAATTCTCAAATTGCGCCCATTGACATAGAATATAAAAAAAAACATTAAAATATTACTCTTTTTCATTATTGTCTCAAAATATCAAAAATATTCCTCTTGAATGTTTGAAAGATATAAAAATCAAGAAACGTACATCAAAACCCCTCAAAATATTCTCAAACTACATCAATGACCTTGGAATATAAAAAAAATTATCAAATTTTACAATTTTTCTTAATTGTTCGAAGAATAATAAAAAAAATAGTTTTTACTCGTAAACCTACGAAACATATAAAAATCAAGAGAATTACATCAAAATTTATCAAACTGCACCAATGACCTTAGAATATAAAAAAATGATCAAAATTTAACACATTTTCATAACTTTCCAAAAAATAAGAGAAAATAAAATTTTCCATGTAAATGTCCAAAGATATAAAAATCAATAAAGTACATCAGATCACCTCAAAGTATTCTCAAAGTGCACAAGTGACCTTAGAATGGTGAAACAAAAATGATAAAAACAATTACTATTTTTCTTAATTGTCCGAAAAATAACATAAAACTTAATTTTCTTTGTAAATGTACGAAACATATAAAAATCAAGAAAAGTGTATTAAGAAACCTCAAAAAAATTCTAAAACTGCACTAATAACCTTAGGATAACGAAAGAATGATAAAAATATTACTCTTTTTCATAACTGAAAAATATTTTTTTTCTAGTAAATGTAAGAAAGATATAAAAATCAAGAAAAGTACATCAAAATACCTCAAAAAAATTTCAAACTGCACCAATCATCTTAGAATATTGTAAAAAAATGATAAAAAATTTAACTCTTTTTCGTAACTGTTCGAATAATAACAATTAATTAATTTATTTTCTTGTAAATGTCCGAAAGATATAAAAATCAAGAAAAGTACATCAAAACACCTCAAAAAAATCTCATACTGCACCAATGACCTTAGAATATCGAAACAAAAAAATGATAACTACTTCTCGTAACTATAAGAAAAATTACTAAAAACTAATTTTTCCTCATAAATGTGTGAAAGATATATAAATCAAGAAAAGTACATCGGAACAAAAATTGATCAAAATTTTACTCATTGTCGTTATTGTTCGAAAAATAACAAAAAAATTAATTTTTCCTCGTAAATGTATGGAACATATAAAAATCAAGAAAAAGATTTTAAATCACCTCAAAAAATGATTAAACTGCACCAATGACCTTAGAATATTGAACGGAAAAAATGATTAAAATTTCACTCTTCTTCGCATTTGTCCAAAAAATAACAAAAACAATACTTTTTCCTCATAAATGTCGAAAATATTTCAAAAATCAAGAAAAGTATATCAACACCCCAAAAAATTTTCAAACTCCAGCATTGACCTTATAATATGGAAACAAAAAATTATCGAAGTTTTAGTCCTTTCTGTAACTGTCCGACGAATAAAAAAAAAATTTAAATGTCCACATAAATACATGAAACATTAATAAATCAAGAAAAGTATATCAAAAAAGCTAGAAGAGTTCTAAAATTGCACCAATGACCTTAGAATATCAAAATAAATGTATCAAAATGTTACTGCTTTCCTTAAATTTCCAAAATTTAACCAAAAAAAATGTTCTTTTCTCGTAAATGTACAAAACACATTCAAATCAAGAGAAGTACCTCAAGAAACCTCAAAAATTCTCAAACTCTACCAATGACCTTAGAATATCGAAACTAAAAAATGATCAAAATTTAACTCTTTTTCGTAACTGGCTGAAAAATAATAAAAAATTAGTTTAGAGTCGTAAATGTCCGAAAGATATATAAATGAAGAAACGTACATCAAAACACCTCAAAAAGTTTCAAACTTCATCACTGACTTTATAATATCAAAACAAAAATGATCAAAATGTTACTCTTTTTGTAACTGTCCAAAAAATAACAAAAAATTTATTTTTTCCTTGTAAATGTTAATATAAAAATGAAGAAAAGTACATCAACACATCTCACAAAATTATCAGACTACATCAATGACCTTAGAATATCGAAACCAAATATATGATCAATTCTCTTTTTCGTAACTTTTTAGGAAAATAATAAAAAACTATTTTTTTTAAATGTGTGAAAGATGTAAAAATCACGAAAAGTACATCAAAACACCACAAAATTTATTAAGCTGAACTAAAGACCTTAGAATATCAAAGAAAAATGCTGAAATTTTTCTCCTTTTCGACATTGTTCGAAAATTAAAAAAAAAAATATTTTTTCCTCGTAATTGTCTCAAAGATATTAAAATCAAGAAAAGAACATCAAAACACCTCAAAAAATTCTGAAACCGCACCAATGACCTTAGAATATCGAAACGAAGAACTGGTTAAAATTATACTCTTTTGCTTAGCCGTTTAAAAAATAACAAAAAAATTATTTTTCCTCGCAAATGTACGAAATATATAAAAGTCAAGAAAAGTACGTTAAAAGACCTCAGAAGATTCTCAAGCTGCATCAACGACCTTATAATATCGAAACAAAAAATGATCAAAATTTTACACTTTTTGTTACTATACGAAAAGTAACAATAATAATTAGTTTTCCTCGTAAATGTATGAAACACATAAAAATTAAGAAAAGTACATAACCTCAAAAAAAATTTGAATTGCACTAATGACATTAGAATGTTGAAACAAAAAGTGATAAAAAATTTACTCTTTTTCGGAACTGTCCGAAATAAATAAAAAACTGACTTTTCCTCGTAAATGTACGAAGTATATAAAAATAAAAAAAGGTACATCAAAACACCTCAAAAATTCTCAAATTTCACCAACGACCTTAGAATATTAAAAAAAATCATTAAAATTTTACTCTTTTTCGTAATAATTGCATGAAAACAAACAAAACCATTGAGTTTTCCTCGTAAATGTCTGGAACATATAAAAATCATGAAAAATTCATTAAAACAACTCAAAAAGTTCTCAAATTGCCCCAATGACCTTAGAATACCAAAACAAATAAATAATCAAAATTTAACTCTATCTTAACTATCGGAAAAATAACAAAAAAATAAAGTTTTCCTCGTAAATGTACGAAATATATAAAAATCAAGCAAACACATCAAAAACCTCAACTAATTCTCAAACTGCACCAATGACCTTAGTATATCGAATAAAAAAGATCAAACTTTTACTCTTTTTGGTAACTGTTCGAAAAAGAACAAACAAATTAATTTTTCATCGTAAATGTTTGAAAGATATAAAAACTTTATCTCAAAATATTCTCAAACTGTACTAATGACCTTAGAATATCAAAAATAAAATGATCATAATTTACTCTTTTTCGTAACTATATGAAAAATAACAAAAAATATATTTTTCTTCGTAAATGTCAGAAAGATATAAAAATCAAGAAAATTATATCAAAACACCTCAAAAAATTCTCAAATTGCGCACCTACGACCTTAGAATACTGAAATAAAAAAATGAGCAAAACTTTACTCTTTTTCATAATTGTACAAAAAATAAAATAAAAATTATTCTTTCCTGGTAAATGTCCGAAAGATATAAAATAAAGAAAAGTACATCAACACACCTCAAAAAATTCATAAATTGCACCAATGACCACAAAATATCGAAATAAAAAAATGATCAAAATTTTACTATTTTTCATAACTTTCCAAAAATATAAATTAATATATTTTTTCTTGTAAATATCCGAAAGATATAAAAATTAAGAAAAGCACGTCAATACACCTCAAAAAAATTTCAAACTTCACCAATGACCTTAGAATATTGAAAAAAACTGATTAATTATTACTCTTTCTCATAACTGTCCAAAAAATTTAATTTTTCTTCTTAATTGTCTATAAGATAGAAAAATTAAGAAAAGAACATAAAAAAGCCTCAAAAAAATCTCAAATTGCACCAATGACTTTGGATTGAAACATATTTTTTTTCAAAATTTTACTTTTTTTAACTGTTTGAAAATTATAAAAAATAAATTTTTACCCGTAAATGTTTGGAAGATATAAAATAAAGAATAGTATGTCAAAACACCACAAAAAATTCTCAAACTGCACTAATGAACATAGAATAAAGAAACAAAAAATTCATCAAAATTTTGCTCTTCTTTGTAATTGTCAGAAAAATAATAGAAATTTTAATTTTTCCTCGTAAATGTACGATGCATATAAGAATAAAAAAAGTATGTTAAAACATCTCAAAAGTTTCTCAAACTGCATCAATGACCTTAGTATCAAAACAAAAAAATGATCAAAATTTTATCCTTTTTTTAACTATTCGAAAAATAACAAAAAATATTAATTTTTCCTCATAAACTTACTAAAGATATAAAAATCAAGAAAAGTACATCAAAACACTTCAAAAAATTCTCAAACTGCACCAACAACCTTAGAATAATGAAACAAAAAAACTGATCAAAATTATACTCTTTTTTGTAACTGTCCGAAAAACAACAAAAAAATATTTTTTCTTCATTAATGTACAAAACATATAAAACACAAGAATAGTACGTCAAAACACCTCAAAAAATTGTCAAACTGCACCAATGACAATAGAATATCAAAACAAAAAATTATCAAATTTTTACTCCTTTTCCATTATTGTCTTAAAAGTAAGAAAAAAATTGATTTTTCCTCATAAAAGTTTGAAACATATAGGCGAAATGGTCTGGTAGACCCTTATACTTGTATTAGTTTGTATTCTAAACCCTTCTACTTAACCATTTGTCATCTGGACCCCTAAACTAAATAAAACACAATATATTGAACCCCTCTGACCATTAACCATACTTATGTGGTATTAAAATAACTGAGTTGGCGAGAGAGTGTGACTACACACATTTAAGGCAAGTGAATACCATATTTTAAACTTTAAATTATTGAAATTATATAATAAACATATTAGAAAAGAAAAGAAAAGAAAAACTTTTTCACCAACCCCCACCCCATCGCTGCCCAAACCTCTCTTTTTTTTCTCCACACATAGTTAAATCGTGTTGGTTTAATGGAGGTGCTCGGCGATTCACAATGGTGTGAGAGGGAGAGAGGCAGCTCTGGTCCCTTTTTCGCTAGAATCAGGGTGGTGTTGATCCTTTTTCCGCCAGAATGGGAGGCGGCGACTAGCGAGGGAGTTTGCAGGTACGCTGGAGAGGACGGAGAGTGGAGTTTGCATGTCCCCACCTTTAATCTTTCAAAGCAATTGTCTCCTTCTAATCCATTAAACTTATCTTTTTCAATCAATTTCGATAACCCAAGAAAATATCAGGCAAATTTTTGGTAGATTTGAACGAGTTTTATGGCACAGGTCGGTGTGAATATGTTTTTGTAAGCAATTTGGGGTGTGAAAATAGTTATTCAGCGTTGGATTACGAAAATTTTGGCTAGATCTGGTTGTTAGGTGGCTTAGGTTGTTGTTACTATGGAGGTTGGAGGAGGAAAGAAAAATATTGAGGGAGAAAGTATATGTGATTTCGCCAGCAAAAATGGTGACCTCCCTGCCCTCAAGTCTTCTTTATCAACAGCCTAAACTATGATTTTTAATGTTCTTGTAACGGTTTGATATGCGTTGCATTATTATGAAGGGAGTAGGGACTTCTACTTTGTGGATTGTCGTTTTGAAATTTTCCAGAGAACAATTGGTTCCTATTTTTATTCACATGTATATGTAATTCTTGCTCTCAACTGTCATTTCCTTCTATTTATTGGCAAATCATGATTATTTTTTTCCATCTACTTCTAAATTGGCATGTAGATTTAGAAATACCAACTTCTGTTGGCTTTATTGTTTCTGCATAACCCATGGTAAAAAACTATGGATCCTAGTGGGTCTACAGTCGGCTACCACTTATGTCTCAGACAAGAGACGCCGACGATGACTTTCTTTTGGTCATGAAATAGTGAAAATAGAGAGAATTTGAAATGCCAATAATAAATTAAAATGTTATTATTTTACATTTTATTAAATAATTTTGGTTAATAATTTTTAGAAGTAGTTATGAAATAATTATGATGTGGCATTAATATATCCGACGTGGATATGACATGTCAATTATATAAAGGAAAGTGAGCAACACAGATGGTTGGAGGGGGTTAGAAGCATCATTTTAATTGAGTTTAAGGGTCCAGATGACAAATGGGTAAGTAGAATGGTTCAGAACACAAACTGATACAAGTATGAGGGTCTACGTGACCATTTATCCAAACATATAAATCAAGAAAAGTACATCAATACACCTAACAAATTCTCAAAGTGCACTAATAACCTAAGAATATCGAAACAAAAATTATTAAAATTTTACTCATTTTTCATAACTGACAGACAATGTAACATCCCGATATTCGAAAGAGCTTGAATTAGAATCATTTTTGGAAAGATTTTAATTTTGAAATTTCGGTAAGTTTTGCTAAGTATGAGTTTGGGGTAAACTTCAAACGACCATAACTCTTAGCATATTATGATTAGGTGAGCTACAAGATATCAAATGAAAGTCTTTGATTTATCTTTCCAACACCGCCAATGTTGCTAATTTTTGAGTTAATATGAGGGAGATATGTCCGTTTGAAGTCGAGCTGTCTAAATAATGAAAGTCACCCAACTTTAAGAGGGGTATTTCGATCTTTTTCTTACCAAATTAAATTAATTTGTTTGTAGTAATTAATTAGAGGTATAAAGTGATTTGGTTCAGTTTATGCAATTCAAATTAACGCCTAGGGTTTGAGAATAGTGCAAGAAGAAGAGAGAAGAGGAGAAAAAGGAGAAAGGTCAAATTTTGTCAAGTTCTTGCGATTTTGGTTGTGAAATTCGCCAAGGGTTGATCCCTAAAGAGGTGTGTGAAATCACATAGTGTTGGATTTGTTCACTCACACACCAATCATGTTAATTTAGCATAATTTTGTCGTAAAAAGTTAAATGTTTGCTGTTCTTGAATTGTGTTCTTAAATTTGCTCTCATTCTTTAATAAGGTTGGGATTGATGCGTTTCTTGAGATAACTGTATAGATTTTAAGAGTTTTTTTGAGTAGTTCTTGGGTAAATGTATAAGGTAACCAAATCTAGAGAGAAATCGAGAAAAAGAATCGAATCTAGTCGAATTAAGGTAAAAAAATGAGAAAAAAAATTTGTTGAAATTTTTTGGGGAGGAGTTGGGGCGATGCACCCCAGATTTGCTAGAAGGTCTGGGGCGACGCAACTCTGATGTGCTAGAAGGTCTAGGGTGATACACCCCCATGCGCCAGAAGTTCTGGGGATGCGCGCCAACGGTACACCAGAAATAGGTCTTTGAACTTTAGGGGCTAGTGCCCCTTGCCAGCAGTGCACTTAGGATGTTTGCCTCCACATGTTTTCCATTATTTAGCCCGTTTGAGTCCTTCTAAACTGTACGAACACTTCATATGAATTATTACTACTTTAAATGACTTATAAACATCTACAAATCATCCATAAACATTAATCATAACCTTGATTCCATAAATTCAAATTCAAGGAAAGTTAAGAGCCAAGTCTAAAGAGTTCTTAGAGTCATTTCAATAGTCTTTTATAAATGTTTTAAAATTGTTCTGAGACTTGAGCACTAAGTTGAGTAAGAGTAAGATTGAAGTTCATTTTCTTTTAAAGATTATATGCTAACTAAGTATTCTTGAAAGAGTAAATGTTTCACATTTAAATAAGAAGAGAAACACCGATTTCCAAGAGAGTTTTAGTGATAGTTTTTGTGTAATAATCTCAAAGCACAGAGAAAGAATTATGTTTTTAAATATACGAGTTGAGTATATTTTAGTGTAGTATTAGAATCGATATGGGGATGAGTTCATAATAACTCAAGTCACCTTAAACCATGTAGCTAACGTGGATACAAAGGATCATACTTTGTAGATAATTCAATAATGCTTTTAAGAACAACTTAGTGGATCCACTTAGTTGAGGCGTTCTATATCGCGACAAGTTATAGGACAGTTCTGGTAGCGTGGGCGAGATGTTATGTCATCACATAGATCATAGTGATGGTTGTTGGTTAGAGAAACTCCCAAATACAGTTTATTTTTGTGTTCTTATATACAACTGAGACATTATTGTATTTTCCATTACTTTGAGATGTTATATACATTTTTAAATGCTTTATATAAACTGCATCCTTACTAGTGTTTATTTCTGTATTGAGTTGATCATCCATGTGTTGAGTAAAGTAAGAGTTTCTTTCGGATTCCAGTTTAGGCTTATCTGTTGTTTAGATTTACCTCACATTCTTGAACTTTTAATGTACTTACTACATTTGTCTTGCATCATTTTATGACGCAGATACAAGTACAGTTTAGAATTTCAGAGTTATTTTGTGAGCCTTCTTTCTTTATGAAGGATCTCCTTTTATATTGTTTTAGTATTTTAGTTGTTAGGATGGTCAGGGGTCTTGTCCCGGCATCCCTCATAATATTAGAGGTTTCATAGAAAAATATTTGAAGTTCTCCACACTTTGCATTTCTGTTGTTTTGTTTTAAGACTTGGTTGCCACTTTGGTTAGTTGGATATTTAATTATAAAAAGATTCATATTATTTTGAAACAGTTGATAAATTCACATTTGTTTTCTTTTATTAATGCTTATATTCTTTGGTTGAGAGTCTAGATAGGCCAAGGGTTCTTTTGTGGCTAGCAATGGTTTCGAGTTCCAATTTCACCCAGGGTGTAGCCTCGGGGCGTGACAAACTGGTATCAGAGTTAAGAGTACAAGAGTCCTAGGAAGTCTATGAAGCCGTGTTTGTACATTCCTAGGTATCAGTGTGAAGTGCGCCTATAATTAAGAGGCTGCAACATTTAGAAACTACTTCACTTCTTTCATACTCATTTAGTGCGATAGAGTTTATCACTAAAAGTTTCTTCTAATTCGTGCTTGTGTGTATCTTTTAGATCATGCCTCCACAAAGATTTGTCAAAGGTTATCCAGCTAGGAGGAATGTTGGATCACAACATCAAGGGTTACCTAATGCATCTGAAGTGCAACCCCAAGGAGAGGTCACCAATGTTCAGTTTCGAGAAGCTATTCGGATGTTGAGTCAAGGTGTGACCAATCAAGTTGGACATAAAGAGAATTAACAGGAAGTGATTGATACTTCTAGGATCTGTGAGTTCTTAGGATGAATCCTCCAAGCTGCACTAGTTCAAGTGTCACTAAGGATCCAAAAAACTTTATTGAAGATATTTAGAAGGCTTTTGAGATTATTCACTTTGTTGATGCTGAGAGGGTGGAAGTAGTTGCATTCCAATTGAAGGGTGTCGCTAGAATCTGGTTTGATCAATGAAAAAAAATAGAGTGAGGGTGAAACACTTGTGAGTTAGCCTTTATGTTTGAGGATTGTTACTATTAAGCAGGAATTTATGAGCGTGCAAAACTACAATCTTAAGTTCACCCAATTTTCCCGTTATGATCCATATATAGTTGCTGATATGAGAAGTAGAATGATCTATTTGTTTCTGGGTTTTCTTGTTTGTCAAGTAAAGTAGGTAAGGCAGATATGCTAATAGGTGATATGTACATATCAAGGTTGATGAGGACAAGCTGAGGGATAGAGATGAATTTAAAAATAAGAAAGCTAAGACAAGGAGCAGTCCAGTCAACAAAAGAGTAATGCCAACCAATTATCTTTCCACCATTTTCAAAAGGGACTTGCTCCATCATCTTCTTGTGCACATGCACCAAAGAAGATAAGTGAGTTCGCTAATCAGAATTCACAAAATTTCAGAACTAGACCTGCACAGTCTCTAGGTAGTAAGGCACAAGGAGGTAATTGGCTCCTACATGTGCTAAGTGTGGTAGGAACCACCCAGGAACGGTTCACGATAGCTCCACTATTCTTTCATGTGTGGTCAAGAGGGTAACTTTATGAAACAATTGTTAGGTAGTGGAGCCTGATTAATTTTAGGTTTTCCTATTTATTCTCTATTTTAGGCTTTCCTATTTATTCTCTATTTTAGGTTTTCTTATTTATTCTCTGTAACAAAAAATACTCTGATTTATTAATATAAATATACCTCACCGCCGTGGAAGTTTAGTTACGGGGTGTTACCACGAAATATTGGGTTTTCTCTTTCTCTCTCTTTCTCTCTCATCTCTTTCTCTTGAAAGTTCTTGTGTTCTTCATTCATCTAGTGTGTGTGTGTGAATTCTATCCTAACAACTGGTATCAGAGCTAAGGAGATTCAACACGATCACGAAGCTTGGAGTCGAGAAGTTTGATGGATCCGATTTCAGTTTCTGGAAGATACAGATCGAAGATTATCTGTACCAGAAATATCTTCACGAACCGTTGATCGGGGTGAAGCCGGAATCCATGACGGAGGAGAAGCGGAAACTCAAGGATCACCAGGATCTAGGGCTGATCCGGTTGACTTTGTCAAGAAACGTGGCGTTCAACATCGTGAAGGAGAAGACTACGTCCGATATGTTGAAGGCACTGTCAAACATGTATGAAAAACTATCGGCTATGAACAAGGTATATTTGATGCGTAGATTGTTCAATTTACAGATGTCTGAGAATGGATCCGTTTCTGATCATATAAACGAGTTCAATATGATTGTGAGTCAACTCAATTCTGTGGATATTAATTTTGAAGATGAAATTATGGCGTTGATTTTGATGTCATCTTTGCCCGAGTCTTGGGATACTGTTGTTGCTGCGATTAGCAGTTCCCGTGGATCTGAGAAGCTGAAGTTTGATGAAATCCGTGATGTTGTTCTTAGCGAAAGTATTCGCAAGAGAGAAGTGGGAGATTCATCGGGCAGTGCTCTCAGCGTTGATCAAAGGGGAGAAGTAAGACGAAAGGCCAAAATCAACATGGTCGATCAAAATCAAAGAATCGAGGAAAATCCCTGAACAGATCAAACGTGACTTGTTGGAACTGTGGAGAAAAAGGTCCCTTTCGGACGAACTGTACAAAGCCAAAGAAGAAACAGAATCATAAATTTGGAGATGACAATGACTCTGTAAATTCAGCAGAAGACATTGGGGATGCTCTAATCCTTAGTGTGAACAGCCCGGTTGAATCATGGATTTTGGATTCTGGTGCATCTTTCCATTCGTCTCCAAGCAAGGAGTTGTTCCAAAATTTCAAATCTGGAAATTTTGGAAAAGTATATCTTGCTGACAATAAAGCCTTAGAGATTGAAGGAAAGGGGGATGTTTGCATAAAGACCACCTCGGGAAACCAGTGGACATTGGAGGATGTTAGATATATTCCCGGGATCAAGAAAAATCTGATCTCTGTTGGTCAGTTGGATAACACGGGATATGCAGCAGAGTTTGGGAAAGGTTCGTGGAAGATCGTGAAAGTTGCTATGGTAGTAGCTCGTGGCACCAAATCTGGAACCTTGTACACCACTGCAGGGTGTATAAACATGGCCGCTGTTGCTGAAGGTGCTTCCGGTTCATGTCTGTGGCACAACAGACTTAGACACATGAGTACTAAAGGAATGAAGATGCTGGTTGCAAAAGGAGTATTAGAGGGTCTGAAGTCTGTTGATATGGGTCTTTGTGAGAGCTGTGTTATGGGCAAACAGAAAAGAGTAAGCTTCACAAAGACTCCTAGAGAGCCAAAGAAAGTGCGGTTGGAAATGGTCCATACAGATGTGTGGGGACCATCTCCAGTATCATCACTTGGAGGATCCCGATTCTATGTTACCTTCATTGATGATTTCAGCAGGAAGGTATGGGTTTACTTCTTGAAGCATAAGTCAGATGTGTTTGAAACTTTCAAGAAGTGGAAAGCTGAAGTTGAGAATCAGACTGGTTTGAAAGTCAAATGCCTAAGGTCTGACAATGGAGGAGAGTATGACAAATCAGAGTTCAAGGCATTCGGTGCAGCTGAGGGAATCAGATTGATGAGAACAGTTCCTGGTAAGGCAAGGCAGAATGGAATTGCTGAGAAGATGAACAGAACATTGAATAAGCGTGCAAGGAGTATAAGGATACACTGTGGGCTGCCCAAAACACTTTGGGCGGATGCTGTGAGCACAACTGCATACTTGATCAAAAGGGGACCATCAGTTCCTTTAGGGTTCAAGATTCCAGAGGAGGTGTGGACAGGAAAAGAACTCAAGTACTCACACTTGAGGACTTTTGGTTGCACTGCTTATGTTCATGTTGATCCAGAAAAGAGAGACAAGCTTGATTCCAAGGCTGTGAAGTGTTACTTCATAGGATATGGTTCTGATTTGTTTGGTTACAGGTATTGGGATGAAAAGAACAAAAATATCCTGAGACATTGTGACGTGACATTTGATTAGTCTGTCCTGTACAAGGACAGAGAGCAGAAGGTTCTAGAGATTACAAAGCAAGTGGGAGTTGAGGTTGAGTTGGAGAAGAGTAACCCTAGAGATGTCGAAGCAGATACTCAACCAACTATTACTTAAGAATCTGAAATGGAGCAAGTTACACCTGAGCTGGTGTTAAGGAGATCATCCAGATCCATCAGGGCACCAGATATGTATTCACCTTTATTACACTATCTATTGCTGACTGAGGAGGGGGAACCAAAGTCTTTTCATGAGGCCCTACAGGTGGAGGATTCGATCAAGTGGGAGCAAGCCATGGATGATGAGATGAGGTCACTTGAGAAGAGTGACACATGGGTGTTGACTGAGTTACCTGCAGGGAAGAGAGCTTTGCTGAACAAGTGGGTGTTCAAAATCAAGACTGAACCAGATGGCAAAAGATAGTTCAAGGCTCGTTTAGTGGTTAAAGGATATTCACAAAGGAAAGGTATTGATTATACTGAAATATTCTCTCCTGTTGTGAAGTTAACCTCTATTCATATTCTGTTGAGTATTGTTGCATCGGAAAATTTGTATCTAGAGCAAATGGATGTAAAAACAACGTTTTTACATGGAGATCTGGACAAAGAGTGGATTCTGCAAAGCTGAAAAGGATCCTTGTTGTTACTTCAAGAAATACACTGATTCATATGTTTTCTACTCTTGTATGTGGATGATATGTTGATTGCAGGATCTAGTATGAGGGAGATTAACAATATGAAGACAAGGTTGTCTGCAGCGTTTGAGATGAAAGATTTGGGTCCAGCAAAGCAGATTTTGGGGATGAAGATTTCTCGGGATAGATCTGCTGGCACTTTAAATCTATCTCAGGAGTTGTACATTGAGAAGGTGCTGAGCAGATTCAGGGTTAATGATGCTAAACCCAGGACTACTCCATTGGCAAATCACTTTAATTGTCAAAGGAGCAGTCACCCAAGACTGCCGAGGAGCGTGATCACATGGCACTTGTTCCATATGCTTCAGCAGTTGCTAATTTGATGTATGCTATGGTCTGCACTAGACCTGATATAGCACATGCAGTGGGAGTAGTTAGCAGGTACATGGCGAACCCAGGGAAAGAGCATTGGGAAGCTGTGAAGTGGCTTATGAGATATCTGAGAGGTACATCCAGTAATTCACTTTGTTTTGGCAAAGGCAAGGTGACTCTACAGGGTTTTGTGGATGCTGATCTTGGTGGGGATGTTGATTCGAGCAAGAGTACATCCGGGTACATTTAAACCATAGGTGGAACAGCAGTGAGATGGATGTCCAGGCTTCAAAAGTGCGTTTCTCTTTCATCTACTAAAGCTAAGTATGTGGCAATAGCTGAAGCTGGAAAAGAGATGATATGGCTGGCAGATTATCTTGAGGAATTGGGCAAGAAGCAGAGCGAGAAGATTCTTTACTCAGATAGCCAGAGTGCCATACAGTTGGTAAAAAAATCCAGTCTATCATTCGAAGACAAAGCACATTAGAAGGCGATACCATTTCACTCGCAGGGCAGTGGAGGATGGTGATATGTGCTTGGAGAAGATAGAGGGTGCAAAGAACCCGGCAGACATGTCGACGAAATGTGTTGATGTTGGGAAACTGAGGTTATGTAAAACCTCGGTTGGTCTTCTGTAGTTGTTGCTATAGATGTTGCGGTGTGGTAAAGATGTTGATGATGAAGAGATTTTTTTTTTGAGAATGTATTTTTTTGGATGACTGAGTCAGTCTCCAAGTGGGAGAATTGTTAGGTAGTGGAGCCTGATTAATTTTAGGTTTTCCTATTTATTCTCTATTTTAGGCTTTCCTATTTATTCTCTATTTTAGGTTTTCCTATTTATTCTCTGTAACCAAAAATGCTCTGATTTATTAATATAAATATACCTCACCGCCGTGGAAGTTTACTTACGGGGTGTTACCACGAAATATTGGGTTTTCTCTTTCTCTCTCTAGATATCTCATCTCTTTCTCTTGAAAGTTCTTGTGTTCTTCATTCATCTAGTGTGTTTGCGTGAATTCTATCCTAACAACAATGTTTTAAGAAAAAGTCGGGCAATAAAGCCCAATTTTCTGCAGTTTCTCCACCAGACAAAGTTGCACCTAGAGAAGCTACTTCAGGAACAGGCGGAGGAGAGAACCATTTATATGATTTCACTAGCCGCCAAGAGCTAGATAATTCTCTAGATGTTGTGACTAGTATGATAAAAATATTTACCTTTGATGTTTATGCTTTCCTAGATCCAAGAGCAAGTCTATCTTTTGTGACTCCTTATGTTGCTGTGAATTTTAACATCCTTCCTGATCTACTTCTTAAGACCTTTAGTATTTCTACACCTGTTGGTGATTCTATTTTAGATGAGAGAGTTTATTGTGATTGTACCATTTTTAGCAATAACAAGAGCACCATTCCTGATTTAGTCCAATTAGACATGGTAGATTTTGATGTCATCCTAGGTATGGATTGGCTTCATGCATGTTATGCCTTAGTCAATTGTAGAACTCGAGTCGTTAATTTTCAGTTTCCTAATGACCTAGTTATAGAGTAGATTAGTAGTTAAGTAATGCCTAAGGGTAATTCATTTCGTACTTTAAAGCGAGAAAGTTAGTTTCTATGGTTGTGTGTATAACTTAGTCTGAGTTAATTACTCTAGTGCTGAGACACCTTTTATTTAGTCAGTGTCACTAGTAAGAGAGTTTCTAAAAGTCTTTCATGATGATATTTCTAGATTCCTTCTTAAGATATGCATTTAGTCAAAAAGAGCTTAATCTCATATAGAAGAGGTGGTTGGAGTTACTCAAGGATTATGATATTTGTATTCTCTATCACCCAAGTAAGCATAGTGTTGTTTTTGATGGCTTGAGTAGGTTGTCTATGGGTAGTACTAGTACCGCTCATGTTGAGTAAAACAAGAGAGAGTTAGCAAATGATGTGCATAGAGTTGCACGACTAAGAGTTCGATTGATGGATTCCAATGAAGGAAAAGTGGTGGTGATGAATGGGGCTAAATCATCATTAGTGTTTGATGATGAAATAGAAACAAGACCAAGATCCTATTTTTCTTTAATTGAAGTCAAATGTTCATACACAAAAACTGATGTCTTTTGAACAATGGGGAGATTGTGTATTAAGGTATCAAGGTAGGTTGTTTGTACCAAGGGTGGATGAAATCCAAGAGAGTATCATAGAGGAAGCTCACAGCTCTAGATATTCTATCTATCCGGGCTCCACAAAGATGTATCATAACTTGAGAGAAGTATATTTGTGGAATAGTATGAATAACAATATCATTAAGTTTGTTGTTAAGTGTCTGAATTTTCAAAAGTTAAAGTAGAGACCCAAATGTAAGATTGCATGTATCAAACTATACATATTACATAAAGGAAGTGGGAGATAAATATGGACCTTATTCTATTTGGGTAATTGTTGATGGAATTACTAAATCAACCCACTTTTTGCTGGTAAAGACTACTCATTCAGCAGAGGATTATGCCAAGTTATATAGTCAAGAGGTAGTAAGACTTCATGGGGTAGCAATGTCGATTGTTTTTTATAGAGCTGCATAATTTACTACACAATTCTGGAAGTCTTTCCAGAAATGTTTGAGTTCAAAGGTTAATTTGAGTACTGTTTTTCATCTTCTAACTAATGGTAAATCAGAGCGCGCTATTCAGAGTTTAGATAATATGTTGAGGGCCTGTGTGATAGATTTCTTGGGTAACTTTGATGACCACCTACCTCTCATTGAATTTGCCTATAACGATATTATCCCTCTAGCATCCAGATGACTACTTATGAAGCTCTTTATGGTAAAAGATGAGGATATCCTGGTGAATGGCTTGAAGTTGGTGAAGCTAGGTTGATAGGACCAGAAAGTTCATAAAGATATTGATAAAGTGAAAGGTATTCAAGAAAGGTTTAAAACAATGAAGAGTCGTCAAAAATCCTAAACTAATTTTATGAGAAGAGACTTAGAGTTTGAAGTAAATGATTGGGTATATTTGAAGGTTTCACCATGAAGGGTTTTATGATATTTGGTAAAAAGGGAAGCTTAGTCCCCGATATATTTTTCCTTACCAAGCATGTAAGAGGGTTGGTAATATAGCTTATGAGTTGGATCTACCACAAGAGTTAAAACAATTCATCCAGTGTTTTAAATTTCTATGTTGAGGAAGTGTATGGTCTATCCTTCACTTATCATACCTACTAAAGATATTGGTATTAAGTATAGCTTGCCTTATGAGGACATCCCTGTTCAGATTCTATATCATCAGGTTCGCAAATTGAGAACCAAGAAGGTAGTTTCAGTCAAGGTATTATAGAAAATCTGATTGTTGAGGAAGCAACTTGGGAGACTAAGGAAGAGACAAAAAATAGATACCATATCTCTTTGAATGATGAGAAATTCCATATCAAGGTACTAATTCTCTTCTCAGTACATTTTATTTGATATACTGAATGTGTTAGATTTGCTTGTTTGATGTTTGAGCTAAATGTTAAATGTTACGCCCTTAGTCTACTTAGAGTGATATCATTCAAGGACGAATATCCCCAAGGGAGAGATATTGTAACTTCCCACTATTTGAAAGAGCTAGATTTAGAAAGAACCATTTTTGGAAAGATTTAAATTTTGAAATTTAGGGAAGTTACCTAAGTATGAGTTTTGGGTCAACCTAAATTGACCATAACTCTCAGCAAAAGATGATTTAGGTGAGATACAAGATATCAAATTAACTGTCTTTGATTTATCTTTCTAACGCCACTGAGTTTGCTAATTTTTGAGTTCGTATGAGGGAGATATGTCTGTTTGAAGTCAGGTTGTCTGAATAAGAAAAGTTGCCCGGATTTAAGAGGGGAATTTTGGTCGTTTCCTTACCCAATTAAGTTAATTGTTTTTTAGTTAGTAATTAGGGGTCTAAAATGATTTGGTTCAGTTTATGTAATCCAAATTAACGCCTAGGGTTTTATAATGGTTCAAGAAGAAGAGAAAAGAGGACAAAGCTCAAGATTCATCAAGTTCTTGCAATTTTGGTTGAGGATTTCGCGAAGGGTTGATCCCTAAAGAGGTATGTGAGTTAAAATAGCGTTAGGTTTGTTCACCCACACTCCAATCATGTTAGTTTCATCGTAATTTCATCCTAAAAAGTTGAAGGTTTGATATTCTTTAATTGTGTTCTTGAATTTGCTTTCAATCTTGAATTAGGATAGGATTGATGCATTTCTTGAGATAATCGTATAGATTTTAAAAGCTATTTTTGAGTAGATTATTGGGTATATGTATTGGGTAACTGAATCTAAAGAGAAATTGATAAAAAGAATTATATCTAGTCGAATTAAGATCAGAAAAGAGAACGAGAAGAAAAATTTGTCGAAATGTTTTGGGAAGGTGATGGGGTGACACCCCCCTCCCAATGTGTCAGAAGGTCTGGGGTGGCACGCCAGAAATGCACAAGAAATAGGTCTTTGAACTTTAGGGGTTGCCGCCCAGTGCTAATAGTGCGACCGGGACATTTTCCCCCATCCATTTTTTGTCGTTTATCCCGTCCGAGTACTTGTAAAGTGTACTAAAACCTCCTATAAGTTCTAACTAATCTAAATAAATTCTAAACATCTAGAAATCTGTAACGCCCCAAAATGATCTAAGGTGAATTAGAGCCTCGTGTTTGTTTCTTGAGTTGATTTTAAGTTAAACTAAGTTAGTTTAGTGTCCTTAGGCAGTGTGTGAAGTTTGGGTAAGTTTGGAGTTCAATCGACCAAGAACGTCCATGACGTTCGAAAAGCATGCCTTAAAATGTACTAGTGTGTCTTGTTGTGTTTAGACGAGTTTTACATGTTCGTTTAACTTGAAACTTGCATTGGATGTTCCTAAGACCTAGACGACTTATTTTAGGGGTTTAACGTCCGGGCACGACCCCACCTAAGACCCACAAGGGGCTCTAGATGAAGGGCCCAAGACTAGGGCAAAATCTACAAAAAATCAGTGTCCGTCGATGACCCTAAGGACGGTCCGTGCTCCATTTGGATCTAAGTATCCACCAACGAGACCCTACCAACGGTCCATTGGCTCAACGACGGTCCGTTGGTGAAGGTTCGTCTGTGAGGCCTGCAAAGTCTGTGAAGTTGCTGCCAACTTGGGGTGTTTTATGTAAATACACCCCAAGTCTTTTAAGATCCTAGGTGGATAATTTTAGTGATTTTAGGTTATATTAAAATAGTTTTAAACCCTAGACCTAGACAAGATCCATCTCTTCAAAATATTCAAACTCTCCCTCTCTCTCTCAAGACTCCATTGAAAGCTAGAGGTCAAGGAAGGATAGGAGGGCTGGTTGGACGTGTCTCTTCATAAAACACTCTTGGATTTTGCTTCCTTAAGTGAGGTAAAATATCCATTCTTGGATATCTTTTCGTTAAAGAAGCCAACTTCCAAAAAGGTTTTCAAAAGGGTTTCTAAACTCAAACTTCTTCTAACTTTGATTTTTAGTAGGGGTCTTCTTGTATTTAAGTTCTAATGGTTTAAATGTATTTAGTTTGGGTTTAATTGATGATTTTGATGTTAAAACTCTAATGAACCTCTTGTTTATGCATACTTCAACTTTTGGCTTAAAAATGGGTTATGTGAGCATGATTTGAGTAGGCTATGAACTTGGGTCTTCTTGTATTTGTCATGTTGGTGTAGCTACTTCCCTAAGGGACTTAATATGGTGAAATATTGATAACTTTCTTATGGTTTGATTTGATTTTTAGTTTCTTTCATTATATAGTTCTTATTATGAATTAATATTGAGTGGTATGGTTCATCTTATCAATGGCAGTGCTAATTGAGGAACTTGATGTTAGTTAGTATGTTTTGAATATGTAATCGTGAAGGTATAAAATGTGAAATGAAGAGATATTGGAAATGGGTCTTGTATTGTGTTTGGTGTAGCTTGAATTGCATGTTTGACATAGTTTAAGTCTAAATGAAGTATATGATTATAAGAAGCATGTAGAGTGTGTAACTTGATAAAACAAGGTTAAAGTATGTGTAGATTTTGATGACAATGAAATGATTCTTATATGCAAGGTGTGCACATGTACACACACACACACTTTAAAGAATGCATTATGACATCTTGAGTAAAAAGGGGAATCTTGAGGTGGACACACTTCGTAAGTTGAGATGTGGTGTCTAGTAGCAACCTCTCCATTCCTAGTGAACTTTCTATGATGGACTACTATGTTGAGAAATACATTGGGAGTTATGCCTAGCAGCGAGATGATACAGAGGGGGGTGGATTACACTTCGTGAGTTTAGATGTTATAGTGCAAAGTACCTCTTGAGATGAGTACTCCTCGTTAGTAGAGAGTGAGTTACTTAGTAACAATCTCCTTATACCTACACTATGTGACCGCGTAGGTGTAGCTATTGGAAAAGCCATGTAAATGCTAAGAAGCATGACCTTACACTAGGCAAGTAAGGATCCCTCATCTAATAGGGGTTTAATATCGGGATTACATGTCTAGCTTTCGTGGTCTATATCGGTTAAGATAATCCCCCCACAAAGAATTGATTGAACTAAGTCTTTTAAAAGAACGTACTACTTAGGGTAGGTGGTGGTATGGGACGCTATCTACTCATTTCACTAACCTTCCGAAAGGGAAGACTTTGGACCAAACCTTCTAAAAGAATGTACTACTTATGGTAGGTGGTGGCTTGTGACGACGAGATTCTCTAAGTATTTATAAAACATTGTCTTTTATTAATTATTCGTGAAAAGTTTTAAATTTCCGCACTACTATTCATGTCTTATGTGATGAACGATAGTAAAGGGCTTGTACAAGACTCCAAAGGGTCAAGTACTCCCGGTCATGAAACGAGGGTTCTCCCTAACTTCTAGGGGGTGCTTTCGGGTCGTGACAAAATCATCCATAAACATGAATCATAACCTTGAATTCATAAATTCAAATTAAAGGAAAGTTAAGGGCCAAGTCTACAGAGTTCGTAGAGTCATTTCAAAAGTCTTTTATAAATGTTCTTAAATATTTTTAAGACTTGAGCATTGAGTTGAGTAAGAGTAAGAGTGAAGTTCATATTCTTAAAAAGATTATATGTGAAATAAGTATTCCCAAAAGAGTAAATGTTTTCACTTTTAAACAAGAAAAAGGAAACACCGACTTCCAACAAAGCTTTTGAGCTAGTTTGTGAGTAACAATATCAAACCACAGATAAAGAATTATGTTTTTAAATATATGAGCTGAGTATATCTTGGGATTAGTATTGAACATCGATATGGGGACGAGTTTATAATAACTCAAGTTTCCGTAAACCATGTAACCAATGTGTGTAATAATGATCATCTTTATAGATGATTCATTAATTCTTTTAAGCATATCTTAGTGGATCCACTTAGTTGAGGAATTCTATATCTCGACAAGTTATAGGACAGTTCTGCAAGTGTGGGAAAGACATTGTATCATTACGTAGCTCGTAGTGATAGTTTTGGGTTAGAAAATCTCCCAAATAGATTTAATTTTTGTATTCTTATTTTCGATTGATATATTATTGTATTTTCCAATACTTTGAGATGTTATCAACTATTTTAAGTGATTTATATAAGATTCATCTTTACTGATGTTTATTTCTGCACGGAGTTGAGTATCCATGATTTGAGTAAAGGTGAGGTAAGACTTTCTTTAAGATTCTAGTTCAAGCTTATGTGTTGTTTAGAATTCCCCTCACATGCCCATACATTCAATGTACTGCCTCCATTTGTCTGTATCGATTTATGATACAAATATAGGTAACTAGGATCAACATCCAGCGCTTCATTGATCCAGTTGAACATTTCAGAGTCATTTGGTGAGCCTCCTTGCTTTCCAGAGGATCCTTTTTATATTGTTTTAGTATTGGAGTTGTTCGGATGGTCGAGGATTTTTTTTCGACATCCCTTATAGTATTAGAGGCTTCATAGATAGATAACTATATTTCTTTAGTCTTTTCATTTCAGTTGTTTTGTTATAAGACTTGAGTTGCCACATTGGCTGGTTGGATGTTTTATTATAAAACACTAGTATACGTGCACGTGTGTTGCACGAATTATTTAAAATATAATAATTTTATAATTAAAAATAACTAATAAAATGTATTATGCACTTATTAATATATTTAACTTATAATAATAATAACGCGGAATGATATGGTGGACCCTTATACTTGTATCAATTTGTATTGTGGACTCTTCTACTTGACATTTTGTCAACTGAACCCTTATACTCAACATAACACAACATATTAAGCTCCTCTGACCATTGAGCATCCTTCTGTGGCATCAATATAGATGAGTTGGCAAGAGAGTGTAGTCACACGAATGTAAAAGCAAGTGAACATGATGTATAAAATTTAAACTTTTAATTTTAAATTATTAAAAAAAAGAAAATAATAAATTTAAAAAGAAAAACTCCATCTTCTTCCCCACACTACTTTTTTTTTCAGTCACCCACCCCCACCCCATTTTTTCTTTATTATACACACCCTATCGTTATCGTTATCTTAATTTTTCTTTCACTTCCTTCTTCTTTCCCCCACCTATCCCCATTTTTCCCTTATCAATCATTACTTTCGCTGTTCTTCCCCTCCCAAACCTCAATTTCTCTCTTTCTGCCTTTCCTCGCTCCGTTCCAACTTCTTTCTTGTTTGTCTTTTTCTTTTTTATTTTTTGTTACCCCAAATAAAAAATGAAATTGGGAATTTTTTTTTGAACATAATCGACATAGAAAAAATCAGAAAATTAGTGGTGCTCGCTCGGAAATTGGGTATTATTTGTTTTGAAAATTACCTATTCAACGACGGAGGTGGAGATGGTGAGTAAGAGTTTATAGCTGGGGACAACGATGACTTTCTTTGCTGGTGGTGATGGTCGTTTCATGACGGGAATGGGGAGAGGAGAAGAGGAGGAAGACGACGGACTTAAGCTTCAGTTCCTAACTTTTACTTGAATCTATTTGTAGCTTTTTCTAAGTCCAGTCCCGAGGTTCTGAAATTGAAAGATTCGTTGGTAATAGAATCGGAATGTGGGAAGAAAGTCCTCATAATCGTATCCAGGAACTGCAAGAGGAATAATTTGAGTAATTTTTGTTTTGGGTTTGAGTTTCGCGGATTTTCTGTTAGGGGTTTTAGGTGGAAAATGCTGGAGGGTTTTGGACGGATGCAATTGCTGCTACAGCCGAGTTTAAGGGTGACGTTACAAGGTATGATTTTTCTCCGGTGTGATTTCCTTGATAAAAATGGCAATGACGCCGGGACTTTTTTTGGTCGTGAAATAGTGAAAATAAGGAGAATTAGAAATGAAAATAATAAATTAAAATGTTATTGATTGAATAATTTTGGTTAATAATTTGTAAAAATAGTTATGAAATAATTATGATGTGGCATTAATTTATCTTATATGGATATGACTTGTCAATAATATAAAGGAGAGTGAGCTACACTCATGATTGAATGACTTAAAAGTCTCATTTTAATTGAGTTTAAGGGTCCAAGATGACAAAGGTGTAATTAGAATGATTCAAAATACAAACTGATACAAGTATAAGGGTCCACTAGACCATTCCGCCTAATAATAATGATAATATAATCTAATGCCTTCTATGTACACAATAGTGAAAAATATTATCATTTTATAATTTTTGCTATAACAATTTCCATTAATCTTATGCTGAGGTTGAAAATCCAAAGAAGAAGAAAATAAGAGATATAAATTAATATAGTGCTTAAATTGCAAATAATAAAAATGAAACTTAATATATTAAATAATGTTTAAATGATTTAAATGATAAATTTAAAAAGATACTTACATACTGGTAATTTTTTAATAAATAATTTAAATTGGAAAGTTTTTCAATTTATTTAAAAGTAGGAGTGTGATGAAAAGTTTTAAAACTCTTTATATAGTTGGATAATTATTTTATTTTAATAAAAAAAAAATAGAACGCCATATTTAGTTTCACAGGTTGACAACTTTGTTTTTTCCAAAATAAAAATTAAAATGTAATATTTAGTTAGTTGTTTTTTAAAAAAACATTTGATACATTATTATTTATATTATTATTATCAGTTTAAGTTAAACAATAGTTTCTTCTTCTTCTTCTTCTTATTACTATTATTATTATTCTTCTTCTTATTATTATTATTATATTATTATTATTATTATTATTATTATTATTATTATTATTATTATTATTATTATAATTGTTATTGTTATTATTATTATTGTTATTGTTATTATTATTATGACTGTTATTGTTATTATTATTATGATTGTTATTATTATTATTATTATTATATTATTGTTATTATTGTTATTATTGTTATTATTATTATTATTATTATTATTATTATTATATTATTATTGTTTTTATCATTTTACTACTACTACTACTACTACTACTACTACTGCTGCTACTACTGCTGATACTACTACTGCTGATACTACTGCTGATACTACTGCTGATACTGCTACTGCTAGTGCTACTGCTACTGCTACTGCTACTGCTAGTGCTACTGCTACTGCTACTGCTACTGCTACTACTGCTACTACTACTGCTGCTACTGCTACTGCTACTGCTACTTCTACTGCTACTACTGCTACTACTGCTACTACTACTGCTACTACTACTACTACGGTCTGTGGGTTGACCTACCAAGGACGGAACATACGGTATGTGGGTTGACCTACCAACTCTAGGTAGGGGTCATCACTTAAGTTTTCTCGATAGTACTTAATAAACCAAGCATAGCTTTTTACTCTAATATGTAATTTTAGGAAACTCGACGGCGTTGGAAAGAGGATTCAATTATCTTTCACTTAATAGGTCATGATCCACCTAGTTCCTTTTGTTCAGAAGTTATGCTAGTTTGAAGTTTACCCAACAACAATTTCCCTTTTACTTGCTGTCGATCCTCACATATGGTCCTTAGGTCCAAGCACGGACCGTACTGGTTAACCGTAGGTGGGATTATAAACTATATAGACTTGGGCCTTATGATGGAACCACAACTAAGGTCTGTGGGTGTTTCTATTGGTACTTGCAAAAGTTTTCCTGAAAACTAGCATTTTTTTCATTTTGAGATCCGAGGTGTTACATTATCTCTCGCTTGGAAACATTAGTTCTCGAATAAAGTTTAAAAAAGTTGAGTATTGAAGGAAGAAGTTGTAATACCTACCAGTGTGTACTGGAAACTAATTTTTAATTGAAATGAGTTAAAATAACATGCAAATATGTTGAAATGCAATAAAAACTTAAGGAACATAATACTTAGACTAAATTTATGCAAGAGTAAACCGAGATACTGGAGAGGAAACTATTATATCAAGGTGAAATGATATCGGAAGGAAAGAGATGAGGATACTTGTCCTTCATGGCTGCTTATGCTTCTGAATTATAACCATCTATGGAGAAAGTCAAACAAACTATCTCAAACTCCAAGTTCCTTCTCCGTACATCTTCATAGGACATCTGTCTTAAGTCTATTTTTTATGAGATGAAATTCTCCCATAGTTTTATAAATCGAGTCTTGATCAATCAAGGTTGTTTCACCTATTCATCCACCTTAGGATCACATAAGCGATCATATCCTCTTCCGGAGAAAATCTTGACTTTCTGCTAATGAACTGCACATTCCAACTAGAATAATGTAGGATCACTGTCCTATTTTTCCTTAACATGTGCTACACCACCCTTTGGAGATCATATATATAAGATATAATTCGACATATTGGCATTGAACTACTACTCTAGTGTTCTAATACTTACTTGTTTGAAAACTGAAACCAAACGATTATAGTTCTACAATAGATTGAGGCATAACAGGAATGTAACCAATATATACTAGAATGATATCAAAATTTACCAATTCTAACTTTACAAGATCTGCTGAGGTGACTTTCTAAAAGACTGTGACAGGGCAATTTTTGTATACCCGTCAAGCTATTACTGGGTCATCAATTGGAGTAGAGACTGAGAAGGGTTTTGAAAGGATTTTTGTACATGCACTAATAGCTCAAGTTTCCTTCCACTACTTTTACCAAGTGTAGGCCACTCACTTCAATGCATGCATGAGTTTCTCCTTAAATGGGTCTACTAGTCGATTCCTTGCGTTAGCTATTCTCGAAGGCATGTTTTGAAATGCAAAGAGCAGGAGTTAGAGGACGTTGAATAAAATTCATACTCACCCATGATAAAATATATCAAAGAAAGTGAAGTTTTTCTTAAAGAACTTTGTAGCCTCCCTCCCATTAGATTTGTTGCACTTTAGATACATGAAAAAAACTCTACTTAGTGAGACTTGTAAGACATTCTAGGACTCTAGAACCTAATGCTCTGATACCATGTATTTTACACCTCAAGGCTACCCCCTAAACGTAAACATGGGACTTATGATAACGAGAGACCCAAGCTAAGCATGCGATATCATATCATAAACAAACTAACAAAATCTATGAAAAGAAATAATCCAAAAGCTAAATCATGAGATAACTGAATGATGGGGAAACCCAATATTAGTCTAAATATATATGAATTCTAAGAGTTTAGTGATACTGAACAATCACTCAGAACTGAAGTTGAATCCAATACTATTGTCTGAAAAAGCCTCTAACTAGTTACAGTTGCTGGATCATGCCTCCATCTAGCTATAACAAAATTGAGAATAAAATAAAAGTCTAGATTTGAAAAACATATCTATTGTCCTCGAAGTATGATGACAAAAAACTGAAGCTATATGTATTCAGGAACTGTTCTATGCTTGATCTGGATGCTCAGTCCTGGAACCAATATGATGAAAGTATGTAGGGCACAATATTTCTTTGTACCTTGAATGTACTAGGCATGTATGATATAAACTATAGATGAACAAACATATAAATCAATTACATAATCTAAACAGAAACAAAGATACTGAAATATAACTTAAAACGGAGCTAAATGCAATGAGTAAGGAGTAATCATAAATATAACATGCTGAGAATGAATACTGAAGTATAACTGAAAACCTTGTCAATGCACTAAGAGTTTAACTGTGGGATACATTATTCACTGACATAAAACAATGTGAGCTAAACGTGGATTCTAATGTATACGCCCCATCCATAGGACTCAATATACCTTGCCAAGGGTATAAATGTATGATTGTTCGATTTATATGCTCTATCGAGAGGACCCAATATACCATGTCAGGGGTATAAAGGCATGAATGACGTGATCACCAAAGCTGATGCACAATACAAGGGACTTATAAACTTATGGGGGGACGTAGTTCTAGAACTATAAGGATAAGCAAAAACCCTAGGCCACTCGATCCTAAGCCTACTCTTAACTTAATTTGTATATAATACATTATGACTGAAATTCTGAATAGCTCAAAATACTGACATGCAAATATGAGAATGTAATAATTATTAATTAAAATGTGACATTCATGTAGCCATTTTTGTTTAATTGACCTAGCATGTGTTATTAGTTAACTAAGAGAATCTACACAACTAGGGTCCTGAGTTTCATGCAAAAACTAAGCAACGATTCTATGAAAACATAATAATCTGATTAGGAATACTCTAACAACTAAATAAGAACCATTATCTAAGGTTTTAGAAATTGTAAGTCTAAGTAAGATATAGGAATCAAGAATCTAACTGAATTCTAGGGACCTAGAGGGTGAAAGGAACTCACTAGTAAGATTCCACATAATTATTAATGAAATCTATGGAGAGATCCTTCGATTTTCGCGCTGGAATTGAAGAAAACTTGTGTGTTTTTGAGAAAGATATGACATGTTTTATCTTCTTTATGTTCTAAGCTTGGTGAATATTTGTGAATGAATCAACAAGGGTAAGTTTTGACTAAGTTACTGAAACGCTCAAACTTACTTCTCAAATAAGAACTAAAGCGGTCGTATCAAGTAAAGAACCCAACTAATGAGGTTGGGATCGTTCCCACGAGGAAGTGAAAATTGAGTTATAAGGGAGCTCAATGAACCAAACAGCAGCCTCTCCCGTCAGTGTGAGAGGAAAGACTCTTAGCCCTATTACATCCAAATCCAAATCAGGCCTCCCTACAAAGCTTTTACACACTGCCCTTACCTTAGCTATATGGGCATGTGGATCCTCAGAAGGTAGCCCTGAAAACAAATCTCTGGCAATGAGCATTTGCATCAGGCTACTAGTTACCATAAAGCTGTGGCGTGGTGTTAGAGGGGGCAAGACAAGTGGCCCATCGGAGTCTGCTATATTTTCATAGCGTCTGTAGTATTCTTTGGGACGTGGAGCGAGATTTTGTCCCCTGTGTTGGTTTTCACCCAGAGCATCAGGTAATAACTGACCATGAACATAAACCGGAGCTTGGATGTTCTGGCTTGGATCATCATCATTAATACCCAATTTTCGATTCATGTTGCGTAGTCTATGCTCTAATTCGTGATCGTAGGGAAAAAATGGTTCTCTTCCTCTCCGTGTATTTGGCATACACGGAAGATAGTTCTGCAAGAATAAAAAAACAATAAACAAAGTAAAATTATGAAAATATCGACTAAGCTATAGTAATAAGTTTAAGTTAATCTAAAAGCTATTTTCTGAGGCAGCGGCACCAAAATTTGATACGCTCAAACTTACTTCTCAATTAAGAAGTAAAGCAGTCTTATCAAGTAAAGAACCCAACTAATGAGGTTGGGATCGTTCCAACGAGGAAAATAGTTCAGACATAAAGTTAATGTATTATTACTATTATTTAGTCAATTATTTCCTTAGAAAACAAAGGCAATAAAAGGGGGGTTTTTATTGCTAAATTAATGAAAATAACTAGCTAAATTAAAGTACACAACTAATAGATTCAAATGTTAAAGTTTAATCAATTAATAAAAGTAACTAGGGTTTACGTGTTCCCCACATGTTCCTAACTTGATAATTCTAACTGTAAAATTTTTTTCCTAGTATCTTGCATGTAAAGTGATAAGTTATGTATTTCTAAATCCTTGGTCCGGCATTTAGAAAATTTCACTACGCACCTTGGTCCGGCTACGTGTGTTACTATACTAACCCTTACCTTTACCTCATATTAAGCATTGTATTCGATATTTGACTAAATTATTACCTCGTACCAATAAATATTAGCCTATTAGATAGTATAAACTAAATCTATGTTGATAATTCTTTTCCTATTATCTACCTCCTTGGTCCGACAAGTAGCATTAATTCGATTTGTAACGTTGGCCATCCATTAAAAAGACTTATAAACAAAAGAATTAGCAATACATGCAAGACACTATTCTATAATTGTTATTTTAGTTATGTTTTACCTCATTATTCGCCTATGGTTTCCACAACCCTAGTTATGGAGTTTAGTTACCCATAGTCATAATCACAATATTAATATATATATATGATATAAGAATTCATGCACTTACTTCAATGAGAAAGAAAAACATCCAGAAATTTACTTGATTAATCGACAAAATCACAAACAATCAACTCCAGAGATTAGTGTAACAATCCAAAGTCTAATAATCAATAGAATATCTTAACAAAGAATCTAACATAAAAATGTCTAATCACCAAAAGTCTCACTATATGAAAGTCTAACTATCTAAGAGTCTAACATAAAAGTGTCTAACCACCAAAAGTCTAACCCAAAAAATGAGGTTTTTACAACTATTTATAAAACAAATACCTAATAAAAGAAAGACTCTAATTGCTGTAAATCTGTCAAAACGCGCCTGGGTCGACGGACCTCGTGATTGGCCGTCGTGGTCATGACGGGCCGTCATGGACTCCGTCGTCCCATACTTTGCAAACTCTTCTGCTGCTCTCTTCATTACCCTTGACGACAGGTATGATGGACCGTTCCAAGCACGATTGTCCGTCGAGGGTCTCCGTTCCATAACACTTAAACTCTTGGAATTTGGGTACTGGACTACTTCTCTGATCATCACGACGAACCATCAGGAAGGACTGCCATGGCTACGACGGTTTGTCATGCACTTCGTAACCCTACACTTGGTCATACTTTCACATCTTCCTTCAGCAGCTTCACTACGATGCAACCTACGGACCGTCACTGGCACGACGGACCGTCACAAGCTCCGTAGGTGGTAACTTTTCTGCATTTATTGCTCAAAAACTTCCGCGTTCATCTTTAAACAGATTTCCTGCAAATAAAGAGAAACTTACATAAAAATTAATACAAAAAGTCTTTTGGACATACACTAAACTTAAGTAAAAAGAATTAATAATACCGTGAAACCACAGTATATCAACACCCTCAACTTAAATTCGTTGTTTGTCCTCAAGCAACGCACTATGATTCACTACAAAATCTTTGTACAATAGTATCCATGTTTTATCTTTCGCAATTATTTGGCTATCAATCCCGATCAGTCTCATCATATTTATGCATGTTATCACTGTTAGGCTTGAATTATGTGGAATCAGAGCATGACAAAGACTCACCATGCACTAACACCTATACATAGGCTCAGGGTTAGGTAGGGTATATTTAGGTATACTTTAGTGACTTTTTACCCTCATTTACATATCGGCTAAACATACCTCTTTTCACCAATTTATTTCGCCCAATTTCTCATGTTCTTTCACCTTGCTATTTTCCCCTCTCTCTTGCTTGTATAAGTGACACTCTTCTTTTCTTTCTTGTATTTATTGTATTTATTTATTTTTTTATTACTTCACTTTTCTTTCAACTAGCTCTTGAGCCACTTTAGTTCTGTTCTTTCTCTCTCTTTGTTCTTTCAACTCTACTTTCCAGAGCATTCCTCATAATAGTCACCCTCAACTCATGGCTTTGCCATGAGTCAAAGTACACAATACCCAAAGTTGGGTCAGGTCCATGAAAGGGTTGTTTACTGGATTAGCCACCCTCAACTTATGCTTTTGGCATAAGCTAAGGTGCACATGTCCAAGGAGGGACCAGGGCCAACACATTATGTCCAGAAAAGATCAGTTGGGGTGAAAAAGAAAGGTCTATTTTAAACTCAAATCATTTGGATCAAAGAGGGATTAATTTCATTGGTTTTTTTGTTTAGGCTATAAATTGGCTATATTGAACAAGGGCCTATGATCCTTTCCTAATTGTCTATTACAACTTACTTTTAGCAGGACTAACCATGCAAGTTCTATCTCAGTACAAATAGTGGACTATTCAAATCTTCCCACACTCACTTGAAATCTCATTACTCTACCAGATTATCAGACACCTAGTTCGAATTTTAGACTTAGGGTCATGCAGTGGTGTATCTCTATGTAATGCTTAGAGCCACACATTTATAAATTACTATGCCTAGTCATGCATCATTTTCATTTCATCAGGATATCATTTTAGCCATTATGCTTCAGAGTTAAACTATGTACACAAGATATAGACATGCCGGTTCAACAGTAAAAATAATCAGTCTCTTGGGGAAAAAGAACATAGGCAAGAAAACCCCAAAAGAGGATAGTGAATTGGGATACTTAGACTTTACCCTAACACTCACTTTTCCTTTTACCACACCCCAACAAAAAGACATGTAATTGTCCCCAATGCATAAAAATTGAAATATGAGAGTGGTAGGTGAAGCAAACTTGGGGCGCAAAGCGCCGACGATCAGCAAGCTTGTGGGTCCGGTCCCTCGGAACCCACTACATCTGTAATCTGGACACCCTCAGTAGTGTCCTCATCAGCAACAACACTATGAGCAGTGCCTCCTGGTATCTCCATATCTCTGGAGCTAGACGCCCTAGTAGCTGACTTTACAGCCCTCATCTGACGCGCCTCCTCATTAGCAAGCGAGGCTCTCCCCGTAGCCTCCATCTCACGGCGCTCCTTCTTCCGTGCTCTAGCCTGATCTTCCTCTCGACCCTTACGCCTCTTAGCATGCTCTCGAGGGGGAGGTGGTGGAATCTCAGAAGTGGCGAATAAGGACGCCATCACTGTGTCCTCAGCAGGCTCTGCAGAAGGGGCCTCAAACTCAGGCACCCTAGCCTCTAGGATAACATAAATGTGCGCTCGAAGACTCTCGACCGCAGCCTGACGTGTCGACACGTCCACCTGAGGGGCTGGCCAGGCTAGCACGCGCAACTCAAAAGCGTCCAAGCGCTGATGAACCTTGACGATCTTCCGCTCTGTGTGCTGGTCCATTATCCGCTCCAAGCGCTCTTCTGCCTCAACAATAGACCTCTGCATCCAAGGCTGGATGTGATGCAGAAGTGTAGCCATTTGTGTCTCTAGTTTCTGGATCCTAGCAAGCGGGACCAGAGTAGGGAAAAGGGCTGAGCGAGAGGAGCTCGGGGAAGTGCTACTACCCGGGATAGACTCGACCGGGGTAGTGTCAGTGGACGCCTGTGTAGCGGTGCGGGCCTGGGCCACCGTATCCTCAAGATCATCAGTAAGTGGTGGCAGCTCTGGACGGGGCCCTTGACGTGGGGCCAACTCATTGGCCTCGTCTCTGATAAGGCCGACGTCAACGGTGCCCTGCGGGGTCTTCAACTGATCTATGTGCCATATGGGCACACCTGCGGTCCTGCAAAGTGCAAAAATCATACACGGGAAGGAATAGGTAGTAGTGACCTTGAATGCCCTCTCGTGCATGACTGCCTGAAGAATCCATGCGAAGTCGACCTCGAATCCGGCTATCATCGCTGCTATCAACACTGCTCGATCCCAAGTGACGATGTTATCAGCAGCTGTGGGGGAAAGGCAGTGACGGACGAGCAGCCACAAGAACTTCGCAACGAATGTGAGGTTGGCCTTTTTGATGGCCCCCTTCGGCTCAGTGACCCAATCTGCACCCTCTCCGTCGACTGATAGGTGCAGTGCCATCCATCTCTTGGTGGTCTCTCTCAGTGCCTGCTCGCGCAAGAACTGGCCATCCTTCACTATCTGCCAGCGGTAGTCGAAATCGTCAGTGTGGGGAGTCCGCGTAGCATCTGTACTCTCGCCGTACAGAAACCGGCGGATAGATGGCAGGGAAATGTCAACCTGCACGCCCCGGACTCGAACCTGCTCCAGTGGGGCCTGTTTAGCGGGAGCAGCCCGCCTATCGATCTATGATCGGAGAGTCGCTACGTAGGATGCGTAGACTCTCGGAGCACTTCCTCGCTGTATCGTCCCAACGGGCGGGCTGTCCACTCTAAGCGATGCCTGGTGAATATGTTGTGGATCTCCGGCATCGATGGGAGACTCCCTGTAAGTACCCGCCTCTCCACGGTGAGTGTACGAGTCATTACTCCTTTATCAGTCAGGAATTTGGCATCGGAGTACACTTGAAACTGGCCTTCGACGCACCACCGGTATGGCTTTTCAGAGGCTGGGGTGGGGACCTGGGCTGGTGCGCCGGATGTAGAGTCTGAACTATCAGCCTCATCAGACGAGGCTGACGCTGCAGCAGTGGCGGGTGCGGGAACCTCAGCAGAGCCTGAAGCTTCCTCGGACCAGGATACGCCTAAGGAGCCAGACGCTCCTTCCTCATTTGTGGCTGACCCAGAGGGTGTGTCGGTCAGTGTGCGCTCCTCATCAGACTGGGAGGCAGTGACTACGCCGGACGCCACCTTCTTGGGTGTGGCTCTGGGGGCACGTGTAGCACGGGAAGGGGCGGAGGTGCCTGGGGGCATGTACTCAGGGTCCCGCTCATCATCAGAGCCGGTGACCATGCGGGCAGACGGGGCGACAAACTTAGATCGCCCGCGTGCATAGGTGCGGTCTTGCTTGGGTGCCATAGTCGATAGTACCTTTAAAGGAGCAATATTAGTATGAGTAGTAGCAAGCAAGACATGCAACCTCATATGACATTAAAATTTGTAAATAGTGTGGTAGTAATATTGAAACTGTATCACACGATGAGACTGATGACGGCTCGTCGTGGCTATGACGGACCGTCATGAGGTCCGTCGTGTTGTACTTGGTCTATGTATATATAAAGAACCCTGAAGGAGGGGTCTCTGACTATCATGACGGTCGAGCAGGACGGACCGTCGTGAGTACGACGGTCCGTCGTAAGAGTCCGTCGTATGACACTTAGAAAATGTTGGGAGACCCTTATCAGTGGGGTCTCTGACCATCATGACGGTCAAGCAGGACGAACCATCGTTAGTACGACGGTCCGTCGTAAGAGTCCGTCGTAGGACACTTAGAAAATGTTGGGAGACCCTTATCAGAGGGGTCTCTGACCATTATGACGGTCGTGCAGGACGAACCATCATGGGTATGACGGTCCGTCGTAAGAGTCCGTCGTAGGACACTTAGAAAATGTTGGGAGACCCTTATCAGAGGGGTCTCTAACCATTATGACGGTCGTGCAGGATGGACCGTCGTGAATACGACGGTCCGTCACACATGTCGTTGGGCAGTGTGCTAGGGTTTCTGGAATGGACCCTACGACGGTCCATCGTGTGTGCGACGGTCCGTCATCGGGGTCTCGTTCTGAGTGACACTGGCAGAACTACAGGTACCCTAAGCAACCCCGATGAACCCACATGGTCTTGTAGTGTTGTGGACCTATCTTTGTCTATCCCAACTATCTAAGAAACTACCAATGCAAAATTACCTATGCCTAGGGTTATCAACATGGCATATTCGAACAGTTTGAGCCTAGGGTTAGACATAATCACATCAAGGAAACAATATACGACTAAAAACTAAGCTAATACTAACTACTAAACCAAAATGCAAGATAAATGATTATAAATTTAGAGACACATACCTTGGAAATGGAGAAAACACAAGTGGAGGTTGATTCAGGTGGCAAGGTAGATACCAATAGCAGCAGCACCCACTAGTAGATAATAATGATAAGGTTTTGGGGAGATTGTGGGAGTAATGAGCAGTGGGGGGAGTGTGGAAGTTGAAAAGAGAGGGGAGATGAGAGGAATGTGGAAGTAATGGGGTGAAATATGGAGGGGTGGGGAGTATAAACGGTCAGATTTTGAAAGGGTCCAGCCGGGTCGGGTCGGGTAGAATTCATTAATCACGCGACGGTTCCACGACGACGGTCCGTCGCATCTGTGACGGGCCGTCGTAGGTTCCGTCATGTGTGCCCTAATATTCAAAATGACAGAACTACGTACCTGGTGTGACGGATGCCTACGATGGTACGTTGCATGTGCAACGGTCCGTCGTTGTATCCGTCAGTGGCTACTGCGAAGTAGTGTTCTGCAGAATTTCCTGGTGATGTGCCTGCAAATTTAAAACCCATTAATAGAAAAAATGCTACCATTATTAAAAAGACGATAAGTATTGGGTTGCCTCCCAACAAGCGCCTGATTCAATGTCGCGGCACGACTGGGGACACTTGATTACTCAGACTTCATCAAGATGGTACGCCTCGATCACTTCATTCGCCGATTCAGCATGCCCGAGATAGATTTTTATGCGCTGTCCATTCACCTTGAAACGCACACCCTCCTTGGTTTCCAACTCAACTGCTCCATGAGGGAATAGTTGAGTAACCGTGTAAGGACCAGTCCATTTGGACTTGAGTTTGCCTGGAAACACGCGCAATCTGGAATTGAATAAAAGCACCAAATCCCCAACCATAAACTCTCGTTTTCAATTTTTGTTGTCATGGTACTTCTTCATCTTTTTCTTTGTATAGGGCCGAGCTTTCATAGGCTTTCAGGCGAAATTCATCAAGTTCATTCAACCCATTTAACCGTTGCTCTGCAGCTTCGCTCCAATCCATTTTTAACTTCTTCATAGCCCACATGGCTTTATGCTCTAACTCAACCGTAGATGACAAGCTTTCCCATATACAAGTTGGTATGGAGACATACCAATGGGAGTCTTATATGCTGTCCGGTAGGCCCAAAGAGCATCATCAAGCCTCCTTGACCAATCCGCTCTACTAGCGTTCACTGTTTTGGACAATATCTGTTTGATCTCCGATTCGACACTTCAACTTGCCCACTAGTTTGAGGGTGGTAAGGAGTGGCCACATTATGGCGAACCCCATATTTCTCCAATAACCCTTTGAATAATCTGTTGCAGAAGTGGGAGCCCCCATCACTAATAATAGCCCTTGGGGTGCCAAAACGAGAGAATATATTCTTTTTCAAAATGCAGTGACACTCTTCCCTTCTTGTTTGCGAGTGCTATGGCTTCGACCCATTTAGATACATAATCAACTGCTACTAGAATGTACTTCATCCCATGAGAACTCACGAAAGGGCCTATAAAGTGAATACCCCACACATCAAAAAATAACTCAATCACAAGAATGGTTTTAGAGGGAGCTCTTGCTTTTCTTGAAATACCACCATCACGTTGACATTTGTCACATGCTTTAGCAAACCCATGAGCATCTTGATGAAGAGTTGGCCAATAGTAACCACATTGCAATATCTTGTGAGCGGTTCGGATACCACTGTGATGTCCGCCAACAGGTGAAGAATGGCATGCCTCCAACACACTCAACATTTCACATTCTGGCACACAACGCCAAATAAGCCCGTCGGCACAATCCTATACATATAATTCATCCCAAAAGAACTTCTTCACATCGTACATGAACTTTTTCCTTTGATGAAAGGACAAGTCCTGATGGAACAATATCACTAGCCAGATAGTTCGCAAATCTGCGAACCATGGAATCAAGTCTTGTGAAGCAGCCAATACATGTTCAACGGGAAAGTGTCATCAATGTCAGTCTTATCCCAACTCTCTCATAGCTTCATCCTCTAACGAGACAAATGATCAGCCACTTGATTTCATCCCTTTTCTATCCACACTTCAAAGTCAAATTCTTGCAGCAGTAATACCCAACAAATCAGCCTTGGTTTCGCGTCCTTTTTCGCCATCAAATATCTCAATGCTGAATGGTCAGTATGCACTATAACTCTAGTACCTAGCAAATAGGAGCAAATTTCTCAAAAGCAAACACTACTGCTAGGAGTTCTTGCTTAGTCATTGTGTAGTTCTTCTAAGCTTCATTTAGGGCTTTACTAGCATAGTGATGGGGTGAAGGATTTTTTTTTCTCTGTCCCAGTACTACACCAAGAGCTACCCCCCTAGCATCGCACATTACCTCAAATGGACTGCTCCAATCCGGGAAATAATGATAGGCGCAGATACCATTTTTCTTTTAGTTCACCGAATGCCTTAAGACAAGGATTCATCAAAACAAAATTTACAATATTTCTCCAACAGTTTGCACAATGGGTGTGCAATCTTCGAAAAGTCTTTGATGAATCTTCGGTAAAAACCTGCATGCCCAAGAAAGCTTCTCACACCTTTCACAGAGATTGGTGGGGGCAGTCTCTCTATTACCTCAACTTTAGCTCGATCAACCTCTATGCCCTTTTCTGAAATGCGATGACCCAACACAATACCCTCTTTCACCATGAAATGACACTTTTCCAGTTTAGTACCAATTGCAGTCTTCACATCTCTTAAGAACCTCAGATAATTGGTTAAGCACCGCTCGAATGAATCACCACCACAGAAAAATCATCCATAAAAACCTCTATAGTATCCTCCACCATGTCAGAAAATATTGACATCATACATCTCTGAAAGGTTGCGGGTGCATTGCACAACCCAAACAACATTCTTCTGAACGCAAAAGTCCCATATGGACAAGTAAAAGTGGTTTTCTCTTGATCTTCTGGTGCAATAGAAATCTGATTATACCCCGAATACCCATCAAGAAAACAATACCACCCTTTTCCGGCAAGTCTATCCAACATCTGATCCATGAAGGGCATAGGAAAATGGTCTTTTTCAGTCCATGAGTTCAGTTTACGGTAATCCATACACACCCTCCATCTAGTAACCGGTCTCATTGGAACAAGTTCATTCTTTTCGTTGGGGACCACAGTCATTCCCCCTTTCTTAGGTACACACTGAACCGGGCACACCCAACTACTATCGGCGATTGGATAGATTACTCCAGCATCCAACCACTAATAATTTCCTATCCTTCTTCACAACCTCTTGCATAGGAGGATTCAAGCGTCTCTGGTGCTCAATACTCGGCTTATGATCAGGCATGAGTTGGATTTTATGAGAGAAAATACCAGGAGGGATCCCAATAATGTCCGCAATGGTCCACCCAATGGCTCTTTTGAACCTTTTTAGTACCTTCACAAAAATCTGAACCTGTTGTTCATCCAAGTCTGATGCAATGATTACCGGTAAAGTGTCACCATTTCCTAAGAATTCATACCTAAGATGAGGTGGGAGAGCTTTTAATTCAACTTTTGGAGCCTCCTCTATCGATGGTTTCGCGGGTGGGGACTCGCGATTTTTCATATCAAGCTCAAATTTCTTCGGTTTAAACCGAACATCTCCTCGGTCAAGAGCCGCGACTAATGACTCATACTCTTCAATACAATCACTATCAAAGTTCATTATACTGCCGCTAATGCTTCTACACCTACGTTCTTCTATTTGTGTCTCAGATGTCTCACCCATGTTGTAGGATATAGCAGATGCCGATTGGAGCTCACCACTCTGCCTCATGGACCTACAAACATTAAAGGTCACTTCCTCATTGTTCAATCGAAATTTCATTCATTTGCCCCTTTTCCATGTCTACTAAGGCTCTTCCCGTAGCAAGGAATGGCCTCCCAAGATAATAGGCACTTCAAAAATCATCGACCTCGCAATCAAGAATAACAAAATCTGCTGGAAATATGAATGACTCCACTTTTACTAGCACATCGTGGAGTATCCCTATAGGTCATTTTACTGTTCGATCGTGGAGTATCCCTATAGGTCATTTTATGTTCGATCGGCCATCTAGTCGCATCGCAGTGGGCTTTTGGTCACCCAAACCCAACTCTTGTAAATGCGAGGGCATGATATTTATGCTTGCCCCCGATCACATAATGCTTTCGCAAAATGTATAGCCGATTGTACAAGGAATAGTAAACGCACCCGGATCTTCTTTCTTTTGGACCAGAGATCTGTAGCAATAGCACTACAAGGCTGCCTTCTATCATTTCTCAAAAGTGACCGATTTTTTTCTTTGTGACCAGATCTTTCATAAACTTGGCGTAACCGGGCATTTGTTCTAAAGCTTCTACCAAAGGGACATTGATAGAAAGTTTCTTCAACATTGTTATAAAACGCTGGTATTTACCATCCTCGGTCTTTTTCACTAATCTCTGAGAAAATGGGGGTGGTGGACTAGGCATAGGAGTTACCTTTTTAGGCACTTCAGCATCTTTTGCAGTGTTATCCTCTAATTCAGCATCAACTTCTACCACTTTATCAGATTCTGTTGTCACCTTATTCTCATCAGATGGCATAGGTGGGTCAATGGTTTGCTTACCACCGCGAGTAGTAATTACCATACAATGTCCATCATTTTTCGGATTTTGGACAGTGTTGCTAGGAAGAGTGCCCGGTTGCCGTGTGTTCACAGTTGTAGATAATTGGGCCAATTGTAACTCAAGTTGCTTAATTGATATTGCATGGGTATCAACTTGTTGCCCAATACCTGCTAAATCATTTCTCAACTCTTTATTGTGCTCATCACTAGCATCGAACCTCCTCATCATTTTATGCAACATATCCTCAACTCGCGACATACTACCTCCACCATCTCTAGGAGTAACTTCCCGATTTTGAGGAGGAACATAGGGTCCATTCCTGTCGTTTCTATTACCATAGTTACCCCTGTTGAAGTTGTTGTCGCGATTGTAGTTTCCATCTCTGACATAATGACCCTCACGATTGTAGTTACCATAGTTCCGACCTTTGTTCCCTTGACCTTGGCGCCAATTATCCTGATTTGAGCCTTGGGCGCTTGGTCGGAAACCCCCCATCTGTTCATTTACTGCATAGGAATCCTTCTCATAATAATACTCATCGTTTGGAGGTGGTGGTTTAGCCAAGTAGTTGACTGCATTAATCTTTTCTGCACCCCTAGTGACATGTTTTAGTACCAACCCAAGCTCAGTTCTCATTTGAGCCATTTCTTCACGAATATCATCTGTGGCTGGGTTGTGAGTGGACTGCACTGCAAAGGTGTTTCTCCCTGTATCAGATTTTCTAGTACTCCAAGCTTTGCTATTCCGGGAGATTTTTTCTAATTTTTCAGCGATCTCCGCATAAGGACATTCTCCATACGATCCACCTACTATAGTGTCCAATACCGCTTTGTTGTTATCATCTTGTCCCCTACAGAAGTATTCTTTCAGTGACTCATCATCTATACGGTGATTTGGAACACTTCTCAAGAATGAGGTGAATCTATCCCAAGAACTACTAACTGACTCTCCTGGTAGTGCCACAAAGTTATTCACCCTGTCTTTGTGGTTTAGTTTCTTGGAGACCGGATAGTAGCGTGCTAAGAAGACATCCCTTAGTTGATTCCAAGTAAAGATGGAGTTGTATGGGAGCTTAGTGAACCACATAGCAGCCTCTCCCGTCAGTGAGAGAGGAAACACTCTGAGCCCTATTACATCTAGATCCAAATCAGGCCTCCCCACACAACTTTTACACACTGCCCTTACCTTAGCTATATGGGCATGTGGATCCTCAGAAGGTAGCCCTAAAAACAAACCTCTGGCTGTGAGAATTTGCATCAGACTACTAGTTACCACAAAAGTGTGGCCTGTGGGTAGAGGAGGCAAAACCAGTGGCCCATCCAAATCTGCTATGTTATCATAGCCTCTGTAGTATGCTTGGGCCGTGGAGCGGGATTCTGTCCCCTCTGTTGATGTTCACCCGGAGCATCGGGTAACATCTGACCATGAACATCAACCGGAGCTGGGATGTTCTGGTTTGGATCCTCATCATTGATTCCCAAATTACGATTCATGTTTCGCAGTGTACGCTCTAACTCGTGATCGTAGGGGAACAACGGTTCTCTTCCTCTCCGTGTATTTGGCATACAAGGAGGATAATTCTGAAAAGAAATAAAAAACAATAAAACAAAGTAAAATCAAGAAAATATCAACTAAACTATAGTAATAATTTTAAATTAATCTAAAAGCTAAATTACCCGGCAGCGGCGCCAAAATTTGATAGGCTCAAACTTACTTCTCAAATAAGAAGTAAAGCGGTCGCGTCAAGTAAATAACCCAACTAGTGAGGTTGGGATCGTTCCCACGAGGAAAATAGTCTAGACTTAACTTTAACTTGTTGTTGCTATTGTTCGGTTGATAACTTCCTTAGAAAGTAAAAACATAAAAATGTAAAAAGGGGGGTTTGTATTTCCTAATAAATAAAAAGAACTAACTAAATTGAAAGAGACACTTAACAGTTTTGAAAGTTGGGTTTTAATCAATTAATCAAAGTAACTAGGGTTTACGTGTACCCCACAGGTTCATAACTTGATAATTCTAACTATAACAATTCTTTCCTAGTATCTTGCATGCAAAGTGATAAGTTATGTATTTCTAAATCCTTGGTCCGGCATCTAGAAAATCTCACTCCGTACCTTGGTCCGGCTACGTGTGTTGCTTTCCTAACCCTTATCATTACCTCATATTAAGCATCGTTAAAAAGACTTCTAAGCGAAAGAATTATTAATACATGCAAGACACTTTTCTAGAATTGTTATTTTAGCTAGGGTTTATCTCATTATTTGCCTATGGTTCCCCCAACCCTAGTTATGGAGTTTAGTTACTCATAGCCATAAACACAATATTCAAATATATTAAATAAGAATTCATGTACTTACTTTAATGAGAAAGAATAAAGTCCGAAAAATTGCTTAATTAATCACCAAAAATTACTTGTAAGAATCTCCAAAAAATCAAACACTAATCAACACAGTCTAATAATATGATTTCTAATCTTGCAGAGTCTAACCTAAAAAACGAGGTTTTTCGAACTATTTATATGAAAAATAAAAACCTAATTAAACAAGGGTTCTAATTCTTGGAAATCTGCCAAAACGCGGCTGGGTCGACGGACCACGCGACGGACCGTCGTGGTCATGACGGACAGTCGTGGACTCTGTCGTCCCATACTTGGTGCAATTTCTTCTGCTGGTTTCTTCATTCCCCTCAACGGCAAATGTGACGGACCGTCATAGGCACAATGGTCCGTCGAGGGTCACGTTTCAAAAGACTTCAACTCTTGGAATCTGGGTACTGGGATCACTTCTCTGATCTTCACGATGAACCTGCAGGACGGACAGTCATAGCCATGACGGACCGTCACAAGCTTCATAATCCCACACTTGTCAGACTTCCCCATCTTCCTTCAGCAGCTTCTCTACGCTGCCACCTACGGACCGTCACAGGCATGACGGACCGTCATAAGCTCCGTAGGTGGTCTCTTCAGCATTTTTCTCTCAAAATCTCCGTATTTGGCTTTGGACAGATTTCCTGCAAAACAAAGAGAAACTTGTATAAAAATTAGCACAAAAAGTGCTTTTGGACGCACTAAACTTAAGGAAAAAGCATTAATTATACCGTGAAACCACAGTATATCAGTAGTAAGATCCATCCAGGCGAGTGCCTCACACGAATGGAAGGATGCTTTAGGTGCGGTCAGTCTGGTCACATGTTGAGGTATTGTCCTTCTTGACAAGGTCTAGGAGGTGGTAATGGTAGAGATCAATCTACAACTTTAGTAGCACCAGCAGGTCGCCTGACTCAACTGGGTAACTCATGTGGTACCAGTGGCGGTCCGTGTCAGATTATGTTGTATGCTCTTAAGGCTTGCCACGATCAGGAAGGTTCTCCTGATGTCGTCACTGGTACGTTACGAGTATTTGACCTTTAAGTGTATGCATTGTTAGATCCAGATGCTACTCCTTTTGTAGCTCCTTACATAACATTCCAATTCAATTTCAGTCCAGAAACTCTCTCAGAACCTTTCTCAGTCTCTAGTCCAGTCAATGACCCAGTTATAACTAGAGGAGTATACAGAAATTGCTTTATCACACTCCCTCAAAAAGTCACCTCAGCAGACCTTGTAGAGTTAGAAATACTAGAATTCGATGTCATTCTAGGCATGGATTGGTTACATTCCTATTATGCCTCAGTCGATTGTAAAACTAGGATTGTTCGTTTTCAATTTTCAAACGAAAACCAATCTTAGAATTGAAGGGTAGTTTCTTAGCACCTATGGGACGATTCATTTAGCACCTTAAGGCCACAAAGATGATCTCAAAGGGTTATCTCTACCATTTTGCTTGGCTTAAGTATTCTAGCTATGAAACCCCAACTCTTGAGTCAGTTCCAGTAGTTAGTGAGTTTCTAGAAGATCTTCTCAGAGTCCCTTCCGAAAGGGAAATTGACTTTGGAATTGATCTCCTTCAAGATACCCAACCTCTTCCTATTCCTCCTTACATAATAGCTCCAGCTGAGCTTATGGAATTGAAAGAGAAACTCAAAGACCTTCTAGATAAAGGCTTCATCAAACCAGTGTTGTTCGTAAAGAAGAAAGATGGTTCTTTAAGAATGTGCATTGAATATAGATAGTTAAACAAGGTCACAATCAAGAATAAGTATCCCATCTACAGGATTGATGACTTGTTTGACCAAGTTCAGGGTGCTAGCCATTTTCGAAGATAAACCTCAGATTAGGTTATCATCAACTTAGAGTTAGAGATATTGACATTTAAAAAAAATCCTTCAGGACTCGGTATGATCATTATAAATTTGTAGTTATGTAATTTGAAATTACCAATGATCCTGCGGTTTCATGTATTAGATGAATAAAGTTTTCAAACAATACTTTGACTTGTTCGAAATCGTCTTTGTTGATGATATTCTTATTTACTCAAGGAATGAGGAAGAACATGCGAGTCATTTGATATTTATTCTGCAGACCCTTAAAGATCACCAGTTATTTGCTAAGTTTAGCAAATGTAAGTTCTAGTTGCAGTCTGTTGCTCTTTGGTCACATTGTATCTAGCGAGGGGATCCGAGTGGATTGGCAGAAGATAGAAGTTTTTTAGGTCTTGCGGGTTATTATAGAAAGTTGGTGGAAGGATTTTAATCCATAGACTTTCTATTCACTAGGTTGACTCAAAATATGGTAAATTTTTAACGGTCAAATGATTATGAAAAAATCTTTGTAGAATTAAAAACTAGACTGACTACAATTGTTGTCTTGACTATACCAGAGTGTTGAGATGGTTATGTGATCTTTTGTAATGCATCCAGAATTGGCGTAGGTTGTGCATTGATGCAGCGAGATAAAGTTATAGCTAATGCTTCTAGACAACTGAAGGTGCATGAGAATAACTATCCTAGTCATGACCTCGAGCTTGCAGCAGTGGTGTTTTCGCTCAAGATATGGAGACACTACTTGTATGGTGTTCATGTGGATGTGTTCACTGACCATAAGATCCTTCACCCAAAAAGAGTTGAATCTTCACCAGAGGAGATGGCTTGAGTTCATTAAGGATTATGATATGAGTGTGCATTACCATCCTGGTTTGGGGAATGTGTAGCAGATGGTCTTAGCAGATTATCTATGAGTAGCGTAGCCCATGTTGAGGAAGAAAAGAAGGAGCTAGTGAAAGATGTTCACAAGTTTTCTCTCTTGGGAGTTCACCTTATGAGCATATATAACAGTGGTGTAACAGTTCAGAATGGGCTAGAATCTTCTTTCATAGTGGTGGTTAAGGAAAAGCAAGACAGTAATCCAATCTTTCTTGAAATTAAGGGTGCAATCCATAATCAGAGAGTGGAGGCTTTCTCCTAGGGGGGAGTTGGTGTACTTCTCTACCAAGGTAGATTGTGTGTTCCTGATGTGGGTGAGTTGAGAAAACATATTCTTGCTGAATCTCATAACTCCAGATATTCTATTCACCTAGGTTCCACTAAGATGTACTGAGATCTACAGGAAGTCTATTCGTGGAATGGCATGAAGAAAGATATAGATGATTTTGTGAGTAAGTGCCCAATTGCCAGCAAGTCAAGGTAGAACATAAAAAACAGGGGGTATGACTCAAGAGATCGACATTCCTACTTGGAAGTGGGAAGTAAAAAATATGGATTTCATTACAAGGTAACCTCAAACTCGCAGACAACATGATTCCATTTGGTTGATATTTAACATGATTACTAAGTCTTCTCGCTTTTTGAGGGTCAAGACTACATATTTGGTAGAGGACTATGCCAAGCTTTAGATTAATGAAATTTTGAGGTTCCATGGGGTTCCTTTGTCTATTATCACAAATAAAGGTCCTTAGTTTACCTCTCATTTCTGGAAGTCATTTCAGAAGGGTCTTGGTACTCAAGTTAACCTTAGAACATCATTTCATCCGCAGACGAATGGACAGGCATAGCGTACCATTCAGACCCTAGAAGAAATGTTGAGAGCTTGTGTGATTTATTTCAAGGGTAGTTAGGATGATCACCTCCTCTTATTGAGTTTTCCTACAAGAATAGCTAGTATTCCAACATTCAGATGACCCCTTTTGAGGCATTGTATAGGCGTGGGTGTAGATCTCCTATTGGGTGGTTTGAAGTAGGTGAAAGATCTTTGATATGTCCAGATTCAGTCCTTTATGCTCTGGAGGAAGTGCAAATCATTAGATTCAGAGTTAAGACAACCCAGAGTCATGTAAAATCTTATGCAAATGTAAGGAGAAAGGAACTAGAGTTCCGAGTTATTGATTGGGTTTACCTGAAAATGTCATCTATGAAAGGGTCGATTAGATTTGGAAAGAAAGGGAAGCCCAGACTTAGATTTGTAGGCCCTTACAAGATCTTGAAAAGGGTTGGAAAGGTGGCATATGAGTTAGAGTTGCCAACAGATCTAGCAACAGTGCATCAAGTCTTCCACATCTCGTTATTAATGAAGTGTGTGGGTGAAAGATAGTCTTTCTTATGAGTATGTACCGATTGAGATTATTGACCATCACGTTAGAAGGTTGAGAAAAAATTAACTTGCTTTACTCAAGGTTCTGTGGAGGATTCAGTTTGTAGAGGGAGCTACTTGGGAAGCACAAGTACCTATGAAAGCCAAGTATCCTCACCTATTTCCTTCCGATTTCACTCCATCTTGAGGTAATAGTTCCTCTTCAGTTTTGAGTCATTCTTGCGTGAATTCAGTCTTAGAATCATGTTCCCTCAGTTTACACTTGCATTTTTAGCGTATTTTCATGTTCTTGGAACTCAATTAAGTTAGAAACTCAGTTCTGAGTGTTTAGTGGTAGGGATTGCATATCTCTCCCTCTATTTCAGCTAGTTTAGTCTTTATTCAAGGACGAATGTTATCAAGTGGGAGATAATGTAACACCATGTTTCCAAAATATACCAGAATTTATCTTTTCAAAAATCTGCAGGTGAAATTGACTATTACCATCAATGGTCCGTAGTCTCATATATGACCTGTACTGTGCATCCATCGTTGGACACTGAAGTTCTCATAAAACTCAGCCTAGAAAATAGACAAAGTGTTGAACCACGGACAGACCTACGGTACTTAATTCAGAATATGGTCCGTGGTCTGAGTCCATCGATTGAGACTCAACTTACCCATCCTCTAACATGAACTAGGGATGACCAGAACAGAACGTTGTTTGATCTACGGTCTGCAGGTCTGACCATAGGTGATGTTTAGCGTTTAGTTAAGGGGTATTTGTTGATAGGGTTAACTTCAAATGGTCATAACTTTTAGCACAAAATGAATAAGGTGCTCCATGACCTATAATATAATAGATTATTGAATTAACATTTCTTAACCACCGAGTTTGCTAAAGACCGACCTCCGAGTAAAATGTAATGCCAATTTAGTGATGGTCTGTTGAGCAGACCCAAACAAAAGATCATCGATTGAACAACAACCGCTCTTTAATTGGGCCGACAATAATTAGTTCATGGGTCTTCTGTTATTTCCTAGTTCGTTTAATCCCTAAGATACGTCGTTTAAGACATAAATCATTAGATTTTATTCAGTTTAATCCTAGAAACATAATAAGAAATTACCTAAGTCAAAATCATAAATAAAAACATAGAAAATAAAAGCAAGAGAGGAGAAAAAGGTCATGAACTCTAGTTCAAGAATGCGTTAAGGTTCCACTAGTTCCAGCCCCAAAATCTAAAGATTCTCCATGGATTTCATCACTTGGTATGTGGGATTTTACTAGTGGGTTTGTTTTACCTATTAGGTCCCTAATTTTCAGTCAGTTATCGATTCTCTTATCATAAGTAGACCTAGGATTTTTAGCATTACAATAAATCATCACGAATTAGTTAGATATATGTTCCAAATTAGATTATAATGTTATTATTTAGTTTATCGCATGAATTTCATAACCCTAGCTATGTATTTATTTATTCTTGAATTACATAGGCTAGGTCAGATTTTCTAGTTACTTCATATGTACATGCCTCAATTATTAATGAATAATTATCATATTAATTGTTATATTTATTCTCGGTTTGCATATTTAGTTTTGAGTTATCTAGTATTTATAGAAATTCAGTCATAATGTATTAATCACTTAAATTATTGGGAGCATCATAATACCGAGTTGGACTAGGGTTCAGCGTACCCAAATAGTCCCAGACTACTAGCCACATAGGTTGTAAGTCCCTTCTGCGGGCATCGGTTTAGTGATCACGTCAACATGCCTTTATACCATTATGGCAGGGTATATTAGGTCCTATAGATGGGTGCGTATAAATCGGATACCACATTAAGCTCATGTGGTTCTATTATCGGTTATTAGTAGCTCCTCAGTTCAGTCAGACTCTATTGCATTGACCATATTTAAAATTCATTTGGTATTCAGTCTCAGCATGTTATAAATTTTGTCATTGCATCCAACTAGTTCATAATTCAGTGTATCCTGTTCAAAATATTATACTTTTGGTGATTGTTTTGTTATGTATAATTTCAGCTTTAATTTATCCTACATTCTCAGTACCTTTCAAGTACTGAAGCATACGTGCGCTACATTTTCTCGTGATGTAAGTTCAGGTTATCAGTATCCATATCATGCTTAGGTCAATTTTCGATATCTAGTTCAACAGAATAAGTGGTGAGTTCACATTTTTCGAGGACAATATTCATGAGTTATTTCTGGTATATTAGTCCTTTAGTTTTAGTTTTTGCTAGACTTAGCTGGGGCCTTTCCCAGCATTTCTAGTCACTTAGAGGCTTATTTCTGACATAGTTAATTTTAGCTTAGTATTGAGTTAATAACTTCTTTATATTAAACTCATCAGTATTCATGTATATCAGTTTTAGCATATGTGTATTCCCCATATTCTCATACTTATTATTATTTAGCTTCCGCATCAGATTATTATCTTTAGTACGTGCATGATCATGCCAACAGGGTTTGTTTGGGATCACTTGTAGTCCTAGGTCCCGTTTCCGCATCTCGTGGGTAGTTCGAGGTGTGATAGTTCATCCTAAGCATACCCTTTACCTATATTACTTACTTAACGGAACACCTAAAAGCATAAATACAATGATTCGATGCATCTCTACTCAACTACTTAACAAAATACTTAGAACATTGAAAGATTAAACATTCCACTTGACAAAATGGCAACATAAGTCTTTAAACAACATTTGAATTAAGAAAGTCAAGCGAACTGACTACCAACCATCTTTCAAGCCTCTAAAACAAAGAGGTATGCCGGGACATGATCCCTGATTATCCAAACAATGCAATACTGAAAAAGAAGAAGATAAAACAGTCCTCCAGACGCAAGGAGGATCACAAAAAAACTCAGAATGATCAGCTAGATCAACGGTGCACTAGATGTTGATCCTGGTTACCTACGTCTAAATCGTAAGGCGATTCAGGCCAGAAGGCATCAGTACATTGAATGTACAAGTATGAAAGTAGGAATGCTAAATACAACTTTAAGCTTGAAAGAAATCTGGAAAAATACATACCTTGGCTTTATTCAACTGCTGAACAACTTAACTAAATATAAAAAAATAAAAACACATGCAATTTATAGGAAACTTTTAAAACAATAGAAATCGCCTTAGTTCATTAAAGAAATGCAATAACAAACTCAATTATACTTGTATAATAAAGTAATATATTTCATGTGGCAAATTCTCTAATCGACAACCACTCTTATGAGCTTAAATGATGATACAACGTTTTACCTCACACTGTCAAGGACCGCCCTATACCTTGCTGGGGTTATATAACCTAACTTATAAATCAATAAGTCTATGCTAAAAAGCACTAAGGAATCACCTAAAAAGTATGATCCTTTACTACCAATTGATGGCTGCATGGTTTATGGAGACTTGAGTTAATATTAACTTACATCCGAATATCGGTGCTAAATACTACTCCCAAAATATATTTAGCGCATCAGATTTAAATCAAAATTCCTTTCTTATGTTTGAGATAATTACCCAAAACTTAGCTTAAAAACTCTCTTAGAATTCTCAGTTTTCTCACTTGTTCAAATGTGAATACACTAAATCTTTGGGAAAACATAGCTCCGATATACTTTCATGAAGAGTGAACTTCAAATCTTTACTCTTCGCTTTACTTGAAACTTAAGTCTTTAAAACAAATTTAAAATATTTGCGTTTTTAATTTTTTTTAAAGAACTTCACTTGACATGCTTCTTAAGTTTTAAACTTGACTCTTAAATCTCCTTGAATTGAATCATGGGTTCAAGGATTATGATTTGTGATAGGAATGATCTCCTGATGTTTAGGAATGCTTTTAGATAGATAAACATGAAAAAAAATCAAAATGTCAATATATGAGGGTAGGTCTGCAATACGAAGAAGTATTTAAAAAAAATTTCGGAAACAAAATATGAGGCAAAATAGTCCGTGACCGCTCTGCAACACGAAAACACAAATTTCCAAAACTGCAGTGCGGGTCCGTAATGCTGAGGCACTCCCAAATTTCGTCGGACAAAAAATATTATTAGTTTTGAAACTGTAAACCCTCTAAGCTCTGTTGGGTCTTTCCCCAAACACTTAGAATCGACTATATGTTCAAAGTACATCCGATTCAACTCAAAATTACACTCGGAAACATGAGTCAAATCTCAAGAACACCTCAACAACACAGCCCACAAGAATTCAAAGAAATATCATCAAGAACTCAAAGGATTTGCTCTCAGAACTATATAACTTACTGAATTGAATCATGATTGGCACATGAACTAATCCAACTCTATGTGATCTCACATACCATGTAGGGATCACCGCCGACAAAATCCACAGGTTATTCTTGACGAACTTGACGATCTTGGCTCCTTTTTTCTTTCTTCTTCCCTTGCGTTCTTTCCCCAAAACCCTGGCCTTTTCCTAAAGCGTAATACTGGCGAATTTAAGTTTAGACCCTCAATAATATTACCTAAAACGAATTTATTAAATTGGACGTGGAATAGACCAAACTACCCTTCTAAAATCTGGAAAGACTTATTCCAACAACCCAACTTTCAAATGGCATAACGCACTCACACTAACTCAGAATCGCGCAAACTCAGTGGCTTGGAAAGATAACTCCAGGAGCTTTCCTACCATATCTGGAAGTTCTCCTAATTCTACCTTATCTAGATGTTATGTAAGTTTGAAGTTTACCAAAAGACTCCCTTTTTTCCTAACTTAAGTAAATTTCCAAATTTTTCCTTTTTCCCAAAAATGACTATTTCCAATTATTAGCTTCTTTTGATTTCTTTTAAATTGTGAGATGTTACAGTTAATTCCTTCTCTATAACTTCTAATAATTGGTCATTCATACTAATTGACGTTGTGCAGATTCAGAATCCAAAAAGTTATTCTTTTTGAGTAACGAAAAGTACCAAAACAAGGAAGATACTTTCTATAATTTAATGTAAATATATCAAAATTAAATCATAAAAGTAATCATTATTATATGTCAGACAAGACAAAATGTTTTTAAAATATAAGAACATTTATGCTAAATTATCAACGTCAATAGACATTCAGAGCATCAATAGCTACTTTGATGTTATATTATAAATAAATGTAAATATACTACTAATGGAATTAAGCATATGTACTCTGGAAAAGAAGTGAAGAAGCAAAAGAACTTAAAAACATAAAAATTAGTAGACATGCAGAGCATATCATGTATAATATCTTATTACAGAGAGTACACAAGTGAATTGAGTTTACATTTCAATACGACAAAAGTAACCACCAAATGGAGCTTCGTAACTGATTTATACACCTGGACATGAGAAATCAAATATAGATAACACAGAGTAGAACTACTGTGATGAAGAAGCCAAAAACATAAAAATACAAAAATACCACTTGGCAGTAGTAGACATTATAAACATAGTCCAACTTTTGCACTATTGAATATACTCAAGAACAAATAGTCAGCATAAGATCCTTGTAGGTGTATGAACTTTATTATTTCCATGAACCGCATATTTATTTGAAGAAGGTTAATGAATAGATTCATGTCAATGAAAATATATAGCTGAAACTCTAAATCATCCATTACTTATTCATTATTATTGTTATGTTTGCTTGCAAACAATTGAGGGAATCTTTATCAAGTCATCATTCCTCAAAACACTTAAAAAAAGGTAGTCTAATTCATTTAAAAGAATAATAATGAATTAATGCGCCTTCAAAATAGAGGTCGAAAGATTAATATAAAACTCATTAATGTAAGCTCAATATAAAATAATGTCTAGAATAACTTAAAAAGACTTGTTGAGACAAACTCAATTCCTCCAGACTGTAACACGCCAGATTCTAAAAGGAAAAAAATGCAGATTTCTAGAAGTGTAGGTGGGACCTCTGTCTGTGGACCACGTCTGTAGAACGTTGTCCATAGAAAAAAACTAGAAAACCCCAATCATAGGCGGAACTAGGGTCCGACCATAGGCGGGACCACAATCCGTGGAACATAATTCGAACAAAAAAAACCCCAGAAAATCCTGACCCACGGCCATGACCTATGGATTGTAGGTTATACCATACTCCGTGTAAGTGATACACAAAATCCATCCTCTGAAGCTGAAAGACAGCTGACCTGGATGGACTATAGGGTGGACCATGGTTCGTGGATCATGTCTATCGGCTAATCCTGACAACTTTCATGTCAGGGTCATTTGGTATTTTCCCTACGTTTTGGACCTCTAAACTACATCTTTTAACGTCTAAACTATGTCATTTTGGTAAGATTAAGACAAACAACTAAATTAGAATCTACCCTAAGTGTTTCATTCGCCAAAATTCATAAAACTTAGAACATAAAGCGGAGAAATAGGTGAATAAACCCTTCCCAAGAATGCAAGAATTTTCCTTCAGTTTTAGCCCCAATATCGAAAGATATCTCATAGAATTTTGTCACCAGTTACGTATGATTTCAATAGTGGATTCCATTCATCCATTAGGTCCCTAGTTTTCAGTCAAATTCTCGATTCCATTGATATTATTAGACCTAGGGTTTCTTAAATGTTAAAAATTATTGGGATTTAGCTGTTAGTTTGATCCAATCATATTATCACATTGTCGCTTACTTTCTAATTGCATCAATTTTATAAGACTTGCTATGTAGTTCTTTTAGTTCATGAATTACACATGCTAGGTTAAATTTTTTAGATACATACATACATGCCTCAATTATCAAGTGTTTGGTTATGAATATATTAATGTTGCATTATCAGTTAACATGTCAGTATTTTGAGCTATCCCGTAATACTTAAATTCAATCATAACTTGTTAATTATATAAAAATTGGGAGTAGCTTAAAAACGAGTTTGACTAGGGTCAGTCACCCTCAATTCCCAGAACTATATGCCCGTCTGGTTGTAATTCCTCTAGTGTGCGTCATTTTAGTTATCACGCAAGTCAACGTCTATACCTTTGTCATGGTATATTGGGTTCTATCAATGGGGCGTATACATCAAACTCCTCACTTTGCTCATGTGGTTTTATGTCGGTTATTAGTACCTCCCACGGTTCAGTCGGATCCTATTGCATTTACCATGTTATCAGTTACAATCAGACTTTAGCATAAATAACTTGGGATATGTCATTTAGTTATTTTATTTTCAATATTCTCAGTATAGTGTCATTCTTATATCATAGCATTGCCATGTTATATGATTTGGTTAAGTTATGTTTATTTTTAAACTCTACCTTATCCTTCATGCCTAGTACCTTTCAAGTACTGACGCATACTATGTACTACACCTTCTCGTGATGTAGTTCTAGGTCGTCAGTGGTCCAATCACGATTAAACCGGTTCCCCCGATCTTCAGTACAACATGTACAGTTGTGAGCCCTTATTCTTCAAGGACGATTGGCATGATTATATCTGCTTTTAGTCTTAGTTCCAGTTTTGCTAGATTTAATTAGGGCATGTGCTAACACTTCTAATAAGTTAGATGTTATTTTTACTTATAATTTCAGCTTTAGCATCCGAGTTTGAATTTTCAGTTGTTGTGAAGCTCTTAATAATTTCATATATTCAGATAGTTATGGGTATTGCCCATCATTTCGGTATATATCATGATTCCGCTTCCGCATAGTATTTCTTTGATTTAGTTTATTTAGTATGTTTATGATATGCTAGTAGAGTTAGCTTAGGTTCACTCGTGATCTTAAGTCCCGTGTCCGTGTCCTGGGATAGCTTCAGGGCGTGGCACAAACCTTGTCCATGATTGTATTAGCTATGAAGTCTTCTCGTGGTTCTTTTAATTTCAGGTAATTCCTCATTACTTATCATTATAGAAAATACAATGTGTTTTAATGGACTAGAATCTTTCACAAGATTCTCCGAGTTACTTATCTAAGCAAGCCTTACAACTCTTTTCTTTTCAGCCCCTTAATGTTTTATTATCAGAACTAAATAGGCATGAATACTTGAAATCTAACAATAAGCCAAATTTCTTCTAGACATATTTAATAATCTCAAACTGCTACTTATAAGGTTAATTTCAATATCCTTTCAGAAAAGGAAAAAAGACCAACTGGTCTTTTTAACTTCACTTACAACTGATAGTCTGTAGATCAATTTAGTTGTCCACCATAAAATTACTGAAATCTAGCTTAATAATAAAAAAGAAATTGTCAAACTTAACAAAATCCCGATTTGGCTCTGGCTAAGCAAGCTGACCAAACCATAGCCAGTTTTGAAGCCCACTATAGGAGTGCCGGAGTAGGAAGACAACCAACATTGAACTAACACTTCTTGTACTGAATCCAGAATATACTGGATAAAAACATAATTATACCTGACCCCAATTAATATCTTTTGCAACTTTACGTAATGCAGAGGAATAGAGGCATACATGATTGATGACAACAATAACATACCGAGTGCAACCTCACAATTGGTGTCTAAACAACATACTTGATTTAATTGAAATATATTATAATCAACCCAATTGGAACTAATACATTCCGTAAAATGTATAAATAGAAGCTGTAATAGTACATATTTCACATAAACAAATAGAAAAAAACAACTAAATTTAACAATAAAACATGAAATTCATTGTAAATTAAAGCTAAAAAAATTGTCACTATATCATTTCCCTAAGGCTCTCCATCAAATCAAACCAAATTACATGAGTTAAGGAAATTACAACATGCTGTCGCGATATTGCAATGTATATGGATCACTTTCAAATGACCGATCATAATGACTATGAACCTTATGCTTTCCCTTACCACTCTGATCAACGAGAATTATTATAACAAAGTCCTAACATCGTTACCTTCATTTGCCAACACAACAAAAAGTGACGCATACAAATGGGGCTCAAAAGGGGGACAACTTTTCAAAAATAACAATAGAAAGGATTATACAAAATGTATTGGTTTTCCTTCCCTAAAAGCTTTCTTACTCTCATTGTTAACCATTTTACAGTTGCTGAAATTTATCCCTTTACCAATACTGAACCTCAACTAAATAATATAGACAACACAAAGACCAATATTTTTTGATGTTACACCAAGTGTTTGATGAGAATATATTATATAGTACACATAAATGTAAATATATAAGTCAATGGGTTTGAAATTGTCTACTTAGTAAAAGAAAAGAAATCATAAAAGTACCCCAAAAATAAAAAATGAAGGCTTATTATCTAAATAAACTTTCACAACTTCTTGATTGGCGTTGGTGGTTCAATCGAGGTACCTCTGTTGGAAGATTCAAATTAAGCAAATGTTGCTTTCATCTCTACCTCGCTTGCATAGAATGAATTAGCCTTTTTAATGATCCCCCACTAGTGCTTGGTAGAGATACAAGTTCTTTTTCTATGTAGGACAGAATTGTTAGACTCGGTTGAGTAACATTAGAGTTTATCCAGGATGATTTCTTCAGTTAAATATGCAATAGTCTGTTTGAAAATATTTTTTGGGTATACACACTAAAATATGTATTGTTGAATCAATTAAATTGGGTCTGTGAAAGCTTTGCCTTCAAATCCATAACTATGTTATTGTTCACATAAATTGGCATGCCCAGGGGTTTGATCGGTCGATCTAACACATAGAATTTGTTTCCCTGTATTTATAAAATACAATAATATGAAACTGCAATTACATAAGTTGCTTCTCGATCTCCATTGCAAAAAACGTAGATTGAAATATGTGCTTGCATTTAATTTATACACAAATAAAATGAACGTGATCTTTCATGCCCCGAGCCTACACCCAGATGTGGCTAGAACTCGAGAACCATTGTTGGACCCAACCAAACCCTTCGTCTGGCTTACTACTCACAGGAGGACTTAAAGCATTAATAACATGAATCAAATACACTTAAATAAGGTTGTCTCAATATAAATTAGAATGTTTAGTAATGACATTTATCAAGCTAAAGTGGAAAATCAAGTCTTAATATCAACAACTAAAACTGGAAAGACTAAATAATCTATAAATATCCAGCTATGATGCCTCTAAAATTGATAGGGATGTGGGATAAGACCCCCGATCATCCTAACAACTGAAATAAACAAGCAATAAAATAAAACATAGCCAAAGGTATCATTTGAAAAGCAAGGAAGCTCACCAACTGACTCTAAGTGCTCAACTGGATCAATTTAGTGTTGGATGCTATACATGTATATGTATATAATAAGATGCATACAACTTTACATCAGTACATTGAATGTACGAGCATCTAAGGTTAAATACCAAACAAGACATAAGCATGAAATAAATTTTGAAAGGAACACTTACCTTGGATTTTCTTAACTCAAATGAAAAATATAACAGCAGTTGAAGTGTAGTTTATATAAAGCATTTAAATAGTGATAAGAACTCAATTTACTTATATAGTAAAGTAATTTAATTTTGTGGGAGTTTCTCTAACCAACAACCATCACTATGAGCTAATATGATGATACAAACTCTTGCCCACGATGCCAGAACTGCCTTATAACTTTTCGAGATATACAATGCCTCAATTAAGTGGTTTACTAGTCTATGCTAAAAAGAATTATGGAATCATCTAAAAAGTATGACCCTTCCTACCCATGTTGGCAACATGGTTTATGAATACATTGAGTTTTTATGAACTCGTCCCCACATCGGTGCTCAATAATACTCCCATGTTCTCAGCTCATATGTTTTAAAAAAGTTTGTTCATGTTGTTTGAGATAATTACTCAAAAAAGAGCTCAAACGATCTCTTTAAAATCGGTGTTTCCTCTCTTGTTTAAATGTGATAACCTTTAGTCTTAAGGAATACTTAGTTCAATATAATTTGAATTTATGGATTTAAGGATTGTGATTTGTTATAGGAAAGATCACATGATGTATAGGAGTGTTTTTAGATAGTTAAACATGAGAAACGATTAAGAAATTACTTTGAGGAAACAAGTATCTGATAGAGAGATACATTTAATTATTTGATCCCATAATAAATTTTGACGCAAAATGGTCTGTGACAGCTCCACAATATGAAGATGATTTCCCCAAATTTGAGGAACAGGTCTACTTCATAGACATGGTGCCCAGATTCCCCTGAATTTTTCCTTCTTTGTTTCTAACACCAAATCACCTAAAATCTACTTTTTTCTCATATTCTCTTTGATTCAGATATCCAATATATGTACACAAGATTATAACTCTAACAATAAAAGGAAACACCCCTATATCTTAAAAAAAGAACTTTTGAATCTTGTGTAATCGATTTCAAAAGTAGTTGGGATGATCAACTTCCTCTTATTGAGTTTACCTACAATAATATCTACTAATATAGCATTCAGATGGCCCCTTATGAGGCTTTATATGCACGTAGATGTAGATCTCCTGTTGGTTGGTTTGAAGTAAGTGAAGCAGCTTTAATAGGGTCTGATTCAGTCCTTTATGCTATGGAGAAAGTATAACTCATTAGATATAGATTTAAGAAAGCGCAAAGTCTTCAAAAATCTTATGCAGATGTAAGGATAAAGGAGCTAGAGTTCCAAGTTGATGATTGGGTTTTTCAGAAAGTGTCACCAATGAAAGGGGCGATGAGATTTGGAAAGAAAGGGAATCTCAGTCCTAGATATGTAGGTCCTTACAAGATCTTAAAAAGGGTTGACAAGGTGGCATATGAGTTAGAGTTGCCAGCAGAATTAGCAGCAGTGCATCCGGTCTTCCACATCTCACTCTTGAAGAAGTGTGTGGGTGATACAGCCTCTGTATTGACTTTAGAGAGTGTGGCAGTGAAATATACTCTTTCTTATGAGGATGTACCAGTTGATATTCTTTACCATCAGGTTAGAAGTTTGAGAAAAAAAGAAATCGCATCAGTCAAGGTTTTGTGGAGGAGTCAGTCCACAGAGGGAGCCACTTAGGAAGCAAAAGCAGCCATGAAAGCCAAGTATCCTTACCTCTTTCATTCCGATTTCACTCCTGCTTTAGGTAATAGTTCCTCTTCAGTTTTACAGTCATTCATGCGTAAATTTATTTTTATAATCATGTTCCCTCTGTTTGTAATTGCATTTTCAGGGTAATTGTATGTACTCAGAACTCAATTCAGTAAGAAACTCAGTTCTCAGTGTTTAGTAGTGGGGTTTGCAAATCTCACCCTCTATTTCGGCTAGTTTAGTCTTCATTCGGGGACGAATGTTCCCAAGGGGGAGATAATGTAACACCCCGTAGCCAAAATAGACCAAAAATTAGTTTTTCAGAAAAATTTGCAGGTGCTACCAACGGTGGCATCGACGGACCGTATCCTGAACCATGGTCCGTTCTGCACAACCGTCGATGGGATCAGAAACCCCCAAAAATTTCAGCCTAGAAAAATTGGTTAAGTCTTGTACGACGGAAGTAATTACGGTCTGTAGGTCAGACGACGGTCTGTAGTCCGTGACCGTTGATGAAGACTCCCTTCACCCACTATCTGACAAGAGCTAGGGATGACCAGAAAAGTCCATAGGTGGAAAATTTGAAGACAGTTAAGGGTAAATGCAATTGGGTCAACTTCAAATGATCATAAATCTTAGCACAAAATGAATTAGGTGTCCCATGACTTACCCACATAGAGATAATTGAATTAACTTTCCATATCAACCGACCTTAATAAAATAAGATCTCCGAGTAAAACATTATGCACATTTTAGTAAAGGCTTGTCGAATAGGCATTGACGTCAGACCCAACGACGGAGCATCGGGCAGACGATGGACCGTCAGTCCCCGTCATTTGGTCCGACAGTTTCCAGGGGTCTTTCGGACCTTTCCCACTCCGTTTAAACCCTAAGTTACGTCATTTTGGACCTAAATCATCATTTATTAGTCAGTTTAACCCTAGAAACATAATTAAAACATATCTAAGTCAAATCATTAAATCAAACGTTTGAAAACTAGAAGCAAGAAAGGAGAAAAAGCTCAAGAACCCTAGTTCAAGGATAAAAAAAGTGTCCAGCTGTTCCAGCCACAAAACTTAAGTAATTTTCCGTGCATTTCATCACCAGGTATGTGGGATTTCACTAGTGGGTTCCTTTTACACATTGGGTCCCTAGTTTTAAGTCAGATTCTTGATTCTCTTGTTATGATTAAACCTAGGGTTTCTAAAACCTTGATAGAACTTCATAAATTTATTAAATTTATGTTCCAAATCAGATTATGATGTTGTTACTCAGATTATCACATCAATTTCAGAACCATAGCTTTGTATTTCTTTAGTTCTTTAATTACACATGCTAGGTCAGATATTTCAGACACTTCAGATATACATGCATCTTTTATAAATGAATAATTACTAAGTTAATTGTTGCATTCTCAGTTTGCATGTTCACTTTCGAGCTATTCATTATTTACAAAAACTCAGACATAATTAGTTAATTTATTGAATTCATAGGGAGTAGCATAATACCGAGTTGGACTAGGATTCAGCATACCCAATTAGTCCCAGAACAACTAGCCAAGTAGGTTGTAAGTCCTCTTTGTGGGCAATCAGGTTAGTGATCACGCCAGCATGCCTTTATACCTTTGACAGGGTATATTGGGTCCTCTCGATGGGGAGTATACATCGGACTCCATATTTAGTTCATGTGATTTTATTATCGGTTATTAGTAGCTCCAACAGATCAGTCAGACTCTCTGCATTGACCATTTATCAGTATATTCAACATTCAGTTTCAACATGTTATAAATTGGTCATTGCATCTAGTTAGCTCAGAATTAAGTTTATCATGTCAGATTATTATATTTGCTTTTATGCTTGTTCAGTTATGTTTTATTTCATCTTTACTCTATCCTACATGCTCAGTTCCTTTCAAGTACTGACACATACGTGCGCTACATCTTCTTGTGATGTAGGTTCATGTTCTCAGCATCCAGATCACGCATAGATCGATTTCCCGATCTCCAGTTCAGTAGATTCAGTGGTCAGTCCTCATTCTCCGAGGACAACAGTCATGAGTTTCATTTAAGTCTTTAGTCATTGAGTTTCAGGTTTTGCTAGATTTAGCTAGGGCTTGTCCTAGTATTTCTAGTCCAGTTTAGAGGCTTATTTCAGACATAGTCAGATTCAGCTTAGTAATGAGTTAATATTTCTTTTGTATTAAACTTATTATTTTCAAATATCCATCTATAGAATATGGGTATTCCCAAGTTTCAGATTTAATTATGATTTACCTTCCGCATTAGTTTATTATTCTTTAGTATGATGATGATCGTGACAGTAGGGTTGGCTTGGGATCACTTGTGCACCTAGGTTCTGTGTCCGCGTCTCGGGGATAGCTCGAGGCGTGAAAGAATTAAACAAGTTTGGAATGTGGGTGAATGAAACCAATATTATGAAAGTCTCACTTACCTTGTAGGATCAAATCTTTGACGAAATCTGCAATCAATTCCTCATGAAGATAATGAATCTTGACTTTCCTCCTCTTTTTTCTCTTACATTCTTCTTTTTAAAACCCTAACATGAATTTTCCGTTGTGTAAATTGAGCAAATTCAATTTTGACCCTAACTAATTCACAAAAAATAATTCAATCAATGCATGGTTAAGACAAAAATACCCTTTTAAAATCAAGTTTTGACTTTCTTTATCTTGAAATCCCAACTTTAAATGGGCATATCTCCATCATACTAACTTGAAATTGTGCAAACTCGATGGTGTTTGAAATATATTTTAAAGATATTTCATATGGTATCTTGTAGCACAGCTAAATAATTCTGAGATAGGAGTTATGGTCATTGAAGTTTCCCAAAACTCATACTTAGCTTAACTTTGTCAAACTTTCAAAATTTCATTATTTCCAAAAATGGTACTTTCAACATTTAGTTCTTTCAAATAACGGGGTGTTGCAATATCTCCCCTTTGGGAAAATTAATCCTCGAATGACATTTATCTTAGTAGGTTAAGTGTAATACCCAGTATCCAAATAGACCCAAAACAAATACAAATTTTCAGAAGTTGCAGGTGCCACCTACGAAGCCAACGATGGACAATCAGTGGACTTACAGTCTGTCCATCGACTCCATCAATGGGCTAGCTGAATCTCTATTCTAAGTCACAAATGACGATCGACATGTATGAACCGCCAGTCGACTCTGTCGTTTAATCAGCTTACTTGGAGTTGTTAGCCTCAAAAGGCGGTCAACCATTATGGACTATTAGTCGACTTAGAATTAGTCATTTGACTCTGTGGATTTTCGCCAACTAACATTCAACTCTCAATCAAAATGACGGTCAACCAGTACAGACCGTCAGTCAACTTACGGTCCTTCAGTGACTTCGACAACTTTAAATTGAGTGGTCTTTTGTTCTTCTCCTTATTCTTTTGGCCTCTAAGCTACGTTGTTTAGACCATAAATCATGATATTTTATTTAGTTTAAGCTTAGAAACATAACAAGATTTTACCTAATCAAGAATCATAAATCAAAACATAGAAAATTAGAAGCAAGCAAGGAGAAAAAGGTCAAAAACCCTAGTTCAAGAACGCAGCAAGGTTCCATAAGTTCCAGCCCCAAAATCTAAAGATTTCTCTGTGGATTTTATCACCATGCATGTGCGATTTCACTAGTGGGGTCCTTTCACCCATTGGGTCCCTACTTTTCAGTCAGTTGTTCATTCTCTTATCATGAATAGACTTAGGATTTCTAGAATTACAGCAGATTATCATGATTTAGTTATATATATGTTCTAAATTAGACTGTAAGTTATTATTCAGTTTATCACTTTAATTTCAAAACCATAGCTATGAATTTCTTTAGATCTTGAATTACACATGGTAGGTTAGATATTACAGCTACTTCAGATATACATGCCTCAGTTATAATGCATCATAACCAAATTAATTGTTGCATTCTCAATTTACATGTTTAGTTTGAGCTATCAAGTATTTATATAAACTCAGTCATAATTAGTTTCATTGGGAGTAGCATAATACCAAGTTTGACTAGGGTTTAGTTTACCCAAATAGTCCAAGAAATACTACCCAAGTAGGTTGTTAATCCCCTCTATGGGCATCAATTTAGTGATCACTCCAGCATTCCTTTATACTACTAGGAGGGTATATTGGGACCTCTCGATTGGGCGTATACATCGGACTCTGCACTTAGCTCATGTGGTTTTATTAACGGTTATTAGTAGCTCCCACAGTTCAGTCATACTCTATTGCATTGACCATATTTATAGTTCAGTTAGTATTCAGTCTCAACATATTATAAATTTTGTCATTGTATCTAGTTAAATCAGAATTCAGTATATCATATTCAGAACATTATACTTGTTTTTGTGCATGTTTAGTTATTTATCATTTTAGCTTCACTCTATCCTGCATGCTCAGTACCTTTCAAGTACTGACGCCTACATCCAAAAGTGAATTCTTGTTGCAATCCTTTGCTTTCCTTGGTAACATTTTATCTGCAAGGAGATTCGAGTGGATTCGCAGTAGATAGAACAAGTGAAACAATGGTGACCTACCTATGCTACAAGATCAAAAGTTTCTTTGGTCTTGTGGGTTATTGCAGAAGGTTTGTGGAAGTATTTTAATCAATAGTCTAACCATTGACTAGGTTCACTCAGGAGATAGTCAAGTTTCAATGGTCAAATGATTGTGAGAAAAGCTTTGCAGAATTGAAAACTAGATTGACTGTAGCTTCTTTCATGACTCTAGCAGAGGGTTCAAATAGTTATGTGATCTATTGTGTTGATGTAGCGAGATAAGGTTATAGCTTATGCTTCTCGACACTTAAGGTGCACAATAAGAACTATCAAACTCATTACCTAGAGTTTGCAGCAATGGTGTTTTTACTGAAGATTTGGAGACACTACTTGTATGATGTTCTTGTAGATGTGTTCACTAACCATAAGAGCCTTTGATATGTGTTCACCCAGAAATAGTTGAATATTTTCTAGAGGAGATGGCTTGAGTTCCTTTAGGGTTATGATATGAGTGTGCATTACCATCCTTGTTAGGGGAATGTTGTAGCAGATCCTCTTAGCATTATCTATGGGTAATGTATCCAATATTGAGGAAGAAAGGAAGGTACTAGTGAAGGATATTCATATGCTTGCTGGCTTGGGAGTCACCTTATAAGCGTATCAGATAGTGGGGTAACAGTTCAGAATGGGGTTCCATTTTCTATCATCTCACATAGAGTTCCTCATTTTACGTGTCTCATTTATAAAAGTCATTTAAAGCGGTCTTGGTATTCAGGTTAACCTTAGCACAATATTTCATCCGCAGTTAGATGGAATGTAAAAGTGTACCATTCATACCTTAGAGTATACATTGAGAGCTTGTGCGATCGATTTCAAGGGTAGTTGGGATAATCGCCTTCCTCTTATTGAGATTGCCTACAACAATAGCTACCATTCCAGCATCGCCTTATGAGGCGCTGTATGGGCGTAAATGTAGATGTCCTATTGGTTTGTTTGAAATAGGTGAATGAGCTTTGACAGGGCCGGATTTAATCCTTTATGCTATGGAGAAAGTGAAACTCATAGAGAAAGACTTAAGACAACCAAGAGTCGTCTGAAATCTTATTCAGAGGTAAGGAAAAGGGAATTACATTCCAAGTTGATGATTGGGTTTCCCTGAAAGTGTCACCTATTAAAGGGTTGATGAGAGTTAGCAAGAAAGGGAAGATTAGTCCTAGATATGTAGGGCCTTACAACATGTTGAAAAGGGTTGGTAACGTGACATATGTGTTAGAGTTTCCAGGAGAACTAGAAAGCAATGCATCTAGTCTTCTACATCTCGTTCTTGATGAAGTGTGTGTGTGACCCAACTTCTGTAGTGCCATTAGAAAGTGTGTAGGTGAAAGATAGTCTTTCGTATGCGGATGTACAAGTTGAGATTCCTTACAGTCAGGTTAGAAGGTTGAGAACAAAAAAGTCACTTCAGTCAAGGTTTTATGGATGAGTCAGTCTGTAGAGGGAGCTACTTGTGAAGCACAACAAGTCATGAAAGTGAAGTATCGTCACATCTTTCCTTCAGATTCCTCTCCAGCTTATGGTAATTCTTTTCATTTTTTTAAGTCATTCATGTGCGAATTCTTCCTTAAAATCATGTTTCCTTGGTTTGTACTTGCATTGTCATCGTATTTGCATGATATTAGAACTCAGTTTTGTCAAAAACTCAGTTCTCAGTGTTTAGTGGTAGGGATTGCATCTCTCTCCCTCTATTTCAGCTAGGTTAATCATCATTTGAGGATGAATACTTCCATGGGGGGAGATAAAATAATACCCCATATCTAAAACAGGCCAAAAAAATTCAGATTTTCAAAAATTGCAAGCGATGGAGACATCTACAGACCATTAGTCCACTTATAGTCCATTAATCGACTCCGTTGACGTGCCAGCTGACTCTTAGTTCTAAGTCACAAAAGATAGTGGACCAGTAAGGACTGTCAATTGACTCCGTCGATTGATTAGCTTACTTCCTAGTCTGAGGCACGAACGATGATTGATAAGTACAGATCATCAAATGACTCCGTCTATTCACCATATAACTTTCAAATATTAGTAAAAAATGATGCTCGACAAATACAAATCGTCAGTCGACTTACGATTCGTCAATTAACTCCGTTAGTGACTCTGATAGCTATTAAGTTAGGTTTTTTTGGTCTTTTGCTTGTTTGTTTGGCCCCTAAGCTGTGTTGTTTATACCCTGGATCATGAAATTTTAGTCAATTTATGCTTATAAACAGAAAAAGAACTTACCTAAGTCAAAATCATAAATCAAAACTTAGACAATTAGAAGCAAGAGAGAAGAAAAAGGTCAAGAACCGTAGTTCAAGAATGCAACAAGGTTCCATCAGTTCCATCCCTGAAATCTAAGATTTGTCCATTGATTTCATCACCAGGTATGTGGGATTTCACTTGTGGGTTCCTTTCACCCATTGGATCTCTAGTTTTCAGTCAGTTCTTAATTCTCTTATCATGAATAGAAATAGGGTTTCTAGCTAGAATTATAGCAGATCATCATGAATTAGTTAGATATATGTTCCAAATTAGATTGTAAAGTTAGTATTTAGTTTATTTCATGAATTTCAAAACCCTAGCTATGTATTTCTCGAGTTCTTGAATTACACATCCTAGGCCAAATATTTCAGTTACTTCAGATATACATGTCTCAGTTATTAATGCATCATTACCAGAATAGTCCTAGAACTACTATCAAGTAGTTACATAAACTCAGTCATGGTAATTTAACTATTTAATTCATTGGGATTAGCATAATATCGAGTTGAACTAGGGTTTAGCATACCCAAATAGTCCTAGAACTACTAGCCAAATAGGTTGTAAGTCACCTTTTTAGGCATCACTTTAGTGATCATGTTAGCATGCCTTTGTACCTTTGGTTTTGTATATTGGGTCGTCTCGATGGGGCATATACATCAAACTCCACATTTAGCTCATGTGGTTTTATTATTGGTTATTAGTAGCTCCCACAGTTCAGTCAGACTATATTGCATTGACAATATTTACAGTTCAGTTAGTATTTATTATCAGTATGTTATACTCAATGCATCCAAATAATTCAGAATTCAGTATATCATGTTCTGGTTATTGTACTAGTTTTTGTGCGTGTTCAGTTATGTATCATTTCAGCTTTATTTTATCATGCATGATCAGTACCTTTCAAGTACTGACACATATTGTGGTATATATTCTCGTGATGTATGTTCAGGTTCTTAGCATCCAAAATAATGCTTAAGTTTATTTACGATCTCCAGTTCAGCAGAATCAGTGGTGAGTCCTCATTCTCCGAGGACAATATTCTTGAGTTGTTTTTAGTATTTTAGGCCTTTAGTTTCAGTTTTTGCTAGACTTATCTGGGGCCTTTCCTAGCATTTCTGGTTAGTTAAAGGCTATTTTCAGACATAGTTAGTTTCAGCTTAGTATTGAGTTAATAATTTTTTTTTATTGAACTCATCAGTTGTTCATATATCTCAGTTTTAGCATATGGGTATTCCCCATCTTTTCATCTTTACTATGATTTATCTTCCACATCAGTTTATTATCTTTAGCATGCTCATGATCATGCAAGCAGGGTAAGCTTGGGATCACTTGTGGTCCTAGGTCTCATGTCCGCATCTCGAGGGTTGCTCGGAGAGTGACAAGTTTGGTATCAGAGCACTAGTTTTAACTATCCTAGGATTTATGAAAAGCCTTACTAAGTAGAGTCATTTTCATGGGTGTGAAGTGCACCACATCTAATGAGAGGGAGGCTATGAAGTGTTATAGGAAAACTTCACTTTCTTGATATTCTTATAGTGCTTTGGTATAATGTTCTTTCTAATACATCCTTATCCACTTATAATCATGCCTTCTAATAGAATTTATGCATGTATGTAATACTTATGAACACAATGTTAATGCATTTCCTCAAAACCTAGATCAGGAGGTTTCGAATTCAGAGTTTTGAAATGCCAATTCTGCTTTGGGATCATAGTATGACCAGCCTGAACGATTAGCAGGTTCTAGTTCCTGACAATCGAAATGATGGATCACTGGTAGCTAGAGTTTGAGATATTTTTAGTATGAAACTACCTGAATTTTAAGGTCAAAAGTTAGTAAGGACCAATAGAACTTCATTGATGAGGTTAATAAAATCTTTGGAGTGATGCAAGTGACTGAAAAATGATAGGGTGAAATCGGCATCTAACAAGCTTAAGGATGTGACTCGCATATGGTTCACTCAATGTAAAGACAACATATACCACTTAGTCTTTGTAACTCAGCATAGTAATAAACTTCATTGTTAATCCAAAAACTCTGTCAGAACCTTTCTCAGTATCTACTCCAGTCGGTGACTAAGTTATAGCTATACGGGTATACAGAAATTTCCCTGTCACTGTCTCACAAAAATTCACCTCAACAAATCATGTAGAGTTAGAAATAGTTGAATTCGATGATTCTTCACACCTCTTTTTAAGAAAAATATCAAACTCGCATCTTCAGCCTCTGTCACCATTTAAGTCGGGTCAACAAGGATAATAATAAATTTTTGACTACTTGCGATAGTTTTGATTTCTATCTCATGAACTCGCCACAGAAGGTTCACCGGTCAATAATGAAGAACATGTGGTGAGAATATTTAGTGGCCTTGGCTTGGAGTTCCTTGAGATTTCGACAGCAATACGGGCACATGATTCTGCGGTCAGCTACACTTAACTTTTTGATGAACTGCTCAACATGCGATATATTCGCAATCAGCCTCACGCAATACTCGACGCCCACCCAATAACAAGTAGCATCTCCTAACTAGAAATCCCACTCACAAAACCACTCCCCAAGATTTGAACAACAGTTCTCAATGGAGTAATTTCCTACAACAACCCTCACGAGTCCATTGTAAGCTTTTTGACAACTTTGGGCATAAAAAAAATGTATGTAGGTCCCGATCCCATAACTACTTTGACGAAAAGGATAATTTTGTAGTCCATACTGTTTCACATGACCCCTAGATTTTCAATTCGAGTGCATCTCACAACATTGCCACCAATCCACCTCCATGCACAATGTTTAGGACTTCAAAGGGATGGAGGAAGTGATGATGGGTAATGGTATTGTGATTCTAATTTCTCAAACTAGTACTACTCATTTGTCTGCATAAAATAATGAATTTACACTCTCTACTTTTTATATGATTCTTCTATAAAGCGCAAGCTTCTTTCAGTTTCTCAATTTTGCAAAGACAGCATAACCTCAACAGATTTTTTTCCTTTGAATTTTTTCCTCTTTTGTGAGTCCCAAATAAATCAAGACTATATGAATGGCCATCTCCAACCATCAATGTTGTTGTTACCAATCCTTCCTTACATCTGTAACATCGAAGATTGGGTCAGCCCCATTCTCGAGTTTTATTTTGCATTCTCAATAATTTCAGTCTTTCTTATTCTTGAAAGATAAATTCAGTTATTTTAATTCGTGTTGTGCAATAAAGACACCAGATTTCCATTTTCTTCAAACAAATTGTTAAGCAAATAGCCACTAGAAACACTTTACAGTGATATGTGGGGACCTTCCCTAGTGCTTTCAATTGATAAAAACATTATTATTGTACTTGCGGCGATCAGTATAGCAAGAACATTTGGTTATACACACTGAAAAACAAAATTGAAGTTCAACTAATGTTTCACCACTTATATCCCATTCTTCAAAAAACATATTGATACAAAAATACTCCCTCGTTACATTGATGGAGGAGGCGAATATCAAATACTTCACTCATATTTTCATTCTAATGGCATAGAAACCTTGTTTCTCGACCATATACGCTTCAATGGGTTGCCGTGGCTGAAAGACGACATCGTTATCTAGTTGAGACAACTAAATCATTACTTCATCACGTGTCCTTACTATTTGATCTTTGGTTGTTTGACAATAATCATGTAAAATATCTCATCAACCATCTAACCACCATCACCATTAATAATACGCCACCATTTGAAGATCTCTTTAATGACAAACCAGCTTATGCATATCTCTGCATTTTGGTTGTTCATGCTACTTGTGGCTTCGACCATATGCCCAAAATAATTACAATTTTGCTCCAAAACATTTGTGGATCTATGTTTCTCCATTAATCATCATTCCCATCAATGTCTTGACCCTACCAGTTCTAAACTTTTTCTCTCTTGAGATGTAAATTTTTGTGAAAATGATTGTTCATTCGACTGTATGTCTTTTCACTTGAATTAGATATTTTCTACTTTAACGTGGGAATATATTTGTTCTCCAAATGAGTCTAACCTTGTATCTCATCCATACCCTACCTTTCATATTAATACCACCCAGTTTCCCCCAACTATTCTACTAGTGCATAATATACGCAAAGATGCATGTTCAATTTTGCCGCACATGAGAACTACCCGAAGACAAATCACTCCAAGACTCAAGGACAAGCAAATATCCCTGCTACTTTCATACATTCTTCTTCTAATAGACATATATAATCCCCTACTAGTAACCCTCAGCCTCATTTTGTTTTCAAGAGCCAACCCACTTTTAACTCTACTTGTCCTATCTCCATAAATTGTTGTCCTTCAATTACTCACGCCTATCGGCGTCGACCACCCTCATCATCTGCTCTACCACCCCCATCTCCCAGTTTACCTTTCCCATTTGAAATCATTAACATTCAACCTATAGAACAATGTACTGTGGTAACAAGGTCGCAAATCTTTAAGCAACGAAAAATCATTGACTACACTGCCAAAATGAACCAGCCTGCACCATCTATCCCTATAACCCACAAGCAAGTGCAAAAATTGACATATTGGGGAGACACTATGAAGGCTGAATTTCATGAAAAAATGAATAACTAGATTTTGGACTTGGTTCCATCAGATCATGCACGGACTATTGTCCCTTGTAAGTGGTTGTTTCAAATTTAAACTAAGCTACTTGCTCCATTGATAGGTACAAAACCCATTTAGTGGCAAAAGGGTTCACTCAAAGACATGTAGTCGATTATCACAATACCTTCAGTCCAGTGTTTAAACCAACCATAATTTGTATGGTTCTTATTCTTGTTGTACACATGAATTGGTTATTGCATCAACTAGATGTCAATAATGTTTTTCTTCAAGAAAAGATTAAAGAAGATGTGTATATGACTCAATCTCCTGGAAGACACCGATTATCCCAACTTTGTCTGCCATCTAAAAAAGGTATTCCGTTACAACAAAAAGAAAGAATAACATCATACGTACTATGTATAAATTGTAGGAAATCGCATCAATAAATTGCTACAGAACATCTGAAAATGAATAAGAAGGCTTCAGTTTATGAAGTTCAATTTTTCTCATCTGATGTTTCATAACATATTACATACTTATAGATAAAGTGTGAAAATTACAATCACATAATAAGAAAAACATCTCATTCCAAACTATGTACTTTTTAGGATCATTTAGGATTTTATTAAAGCCTACAAAGAGCAAATGAGAATCCAGCTAAGCTATTGGGGCTTGTTTAAGACCATAAAGAGCCCTTTTAAGTTTGTACATCTTTTCTTCTTCACCTAAAACTATAAAACCTCCAGGTTTGTCAACATAAATGTCTTCCTCAAGCAATCCATTGAGAAATGTAGATTTTACACCCAGACGGAAGATATTCCACTTGTATTGTGCTGCAAGAGTGACTAGAAATCTTACTGTCTCATGTCGCGCAACAGGTGCAAACATTTATCCACGGTCCATTACAAGCTTCTAAGAATGACATTTTACTACAAGTTTTGTTTTATGCATGAATATGGATTAGTACAAGTCTAGCTTTATTATTGAATATGGAGCAATCTGGATTGAACTTTGTACGATAGTCCGATTTGAAACTTATAGCATTCTTCTCTTATGGCCTATAAACCAACTCCCAAGTATTATTTTTGTTAATCATGGAAAATTCCTCCTCCATTGTTGATATCCACACATTGTGTTTTGCTGCTTTTTCAATTGAGGATGGTTCAACATGATCAAAATTACATTGCTAATAAACTTCTGCTAGTGATTTGGTCTTCAAAACAAGAGAGTTTGTAGTTAATTAAACATCTTAATTGTTTTTTGTTCCAACACTAGGACGAGAGGAAGTATCACCTTTTTTTATTTGGAGTTGCAACTGAAGTACTCCCACCTTGGTTCTTCATAATAGTATCTCGATCCCAATCATACGGGCTAGACTCATGCACTACAAGATCTATGCTAACCACACCTTCTTATTACTAAGATTGTACACTTTGTTTTGTTTTGAAATTTTTATATAGCCCAACAGAATACACAGTTCTACCATGCTACCTAATTTGCCTCTTTTATCATCAGGAACATGTGAATAACATACCGAACCAAATACATTCAAGTGTCTTGCAAATGGATTGATACCCTTCCATATTCTCATGTCTTTGACTGCTCTACTTTGTATTCTATTTAGCAAATACACTGTAATATTGACTGCTTTATGCCAAAAGTATTTAGGCGTCTTCTTTTTTGCCAACATGCATCTTGCCATCTCCACCACCTTTCTGTTCTTCGTCTCAGAATCCCCATTGTGTTGTGGAGTGTAGCTAATAATGAATTGTTGTTGGATACCCAAATCTTTACAATACTTGTTGAACTGATACGAAGTACATTCATTTCAATTTTCAGACCTAATATACTTCAATTTACAACCATTCTCCCTTTCTACCATAGCTTTGAATTCTTTAAAAACAAAAAAACACTTGAAATTTGCTACTAATAAAGTAGACCCATGCCATTCGAGTCAGATCATCTAGAAAGAGAACAAAATACTTGTTTCTGCTCAAAGAAGATGCCCTCATTGGTCCATAAATTTGTATGAACCAACTCTAGATTTTCCTTAGCCTCCAAAGGCCTCGTTTAGGAATGGATTGCTTATGCATTTTACCAAATTTGAATGACTCACAAACATCTCTACACAAGTAAATTATGGGTATTTCAAGCACCATACTCTTTGATTGCATATACACCACTGAGCTAAGATTATAATGACCGAACCTTTTGTGCCAAAGCCAAGTATCACTCAATTTAACATTAAAAGATCAAGTATCAATAGAATAGCATGAAACTAGGAAGGAATTTTTAATTATGCTAGTTTTAGATACTTTACATCCTTTAGGATCATAAATGACACATTGTTTATCATTAAATTTAAGAGTAATTTTTTGTAAAGCAATTGAGCAACACTTAACAAGTTTTAAGTCAATTTTGGCACGTAAAGAACATCATTAATTATTTTTATACCATCATCAGTAGAAAATTTTACTGACCCTCTACCATGAGCTTCCACCAATGCACCATTTCCAAGCTTCACTTTTGTTCTGTAAAATATGTCCAAGGTAACAAACATATTTTCATTAATCGCCAAGTCTATTTTTCACGCAAAATCAACATACCATTTACATTGGTCAAAATGTGATGTGTGCGAGGCCAATAGAACCTCATCCTCTGATTTTACAACTTAGTGATCATCTGCGAAGTTCACTCGATGGGAAGACTTTCCACTTTGATTTTTCTTTTGCCTATAATACTTCTCAATGTGACCATACTTCTTCAAATATCTACATTGAATTAGAGACCACTTTGAATTCTGCTAAGAGTTCTTCTCTAAGTGGTTTGTATTCTTACAAATGCGACGGTTTCCACTAGATTTTACCTCTCCAGATTTATTCAACTAGACTTTTCTTCTTTCCTTTTGATGATTTTGAATTATGTTCATGTTTTAAATAAAATTTCTACAATCCCTTCACTTCTCACAGTGACCTGTTTGTCACAGACTTAAAGTATGACCAAATCTCCGTGCTATTTCTACTTCACGGTTCAAATTGTGCACTTAATAAGGGGGTAGAATCTGGAGTTGTGGAGAGGTTAGTAAAACACTGTAGAAATTCTTGGAGAATTTTCTTAGAAGACTCTAGAAACCCTTAAGATAGTTTAAGAATACTTTTGAATATCCTAGAACATGTACCGAGTTGTAGAGAGGGATCAAAGTGTAATTATTAGAGTGACTTGTAAAGTAAATTTTATTTATACTTTAGCCCACAGGTTGTAGTGTAAATAGAAGTGACATTCATTTGTAATCTGTCCAAGCTTAAAGCAAGAAATCCAAACAAAAATGGTTGCTACATATGCGGTGGTTCGGGTAACATTCTGGATAATAATATGTTTAATGAAAAGCGAGTATGCCCTTAAGATAGCCTATTAGGGGTACATAGGCACCCCAATGCCCAATATTGAGAAATACCGGGCATAATATAGAAAAATTGACGAAGGGATATTAGCCAATTTTCTATATACTAATAAGAAATATACATTTTGGGTTGTCATACCCCAATCCAAGATTGATGTTCTATAAATGTACCTGCAATGAAGACCCTAAGTTAAAAGAAAATCCATTATGAATAGTTTCACACAAAGTACTAGGCATCCAAGTGTCAAGCCTAGTACCATTCCACATGACCATTTAAAATGATCATGTAAATTAAGCAATGCCCAACGACATAGTGAAGATCCCTGAGACAATAAGTAAACATTTCCAAAGGAACCATAAATTAATAGTAAGTTAGGAAAGAACAACCAACCCATGTGCAAGCACATGTGCAATACATGTGAAGAAGCACCAAAGGAGGGGACCACCCTAACCGAATACTTTTTGGGTAATTAAGGGGATAAAAACGTGCATAAGGGACAACTTCATGTGGGGCCTAACTTCCTAAATAGCTAAATAACCGAATTGGACCCATTAGTTGTCACGACCCAAAACGGGCCGCGACTGGCACCCACACTTATCCTACTATGTGAGCGAACCAACCCATCTAATTCCCAACGTTTAAACCATAAATAACAAAATATAATGCGGAAGACTTAAAACTCATTAATGAAAATTGATTAAATAACTTATAAAAACTCAATACTATTTATTCCCAAAACCTGGAAGTCATCACCACAAGAACATATATCCTCAAATTACTAATCTAAGAGTATCTAAGAAGCTAAAATAAGTAAAAAGCTAGTCCATGCCGAAATCTCAAGGCATCAAGACATGACGAGGAAGATCCAGTCCAATCTAGAAGCAATAACTCTGTGGCTTGATGAAGACTGGCTAGAGTTGCGGCTGAGTTGAACACGATGGCACGTTTGCTGCACTCTACAAATGACAAAGAGAGAACATACAAGTAGGGGTCAGTACAAAACACAAGTACTGAGTAGGTATCATCGGCCAACTCAAAATAGAAAACAGTGTATATCAAATAATATCATAAATCAACTACAATACTCAACATGTAGCATCAACAAGTTCTAAAATGATTAATAAGCACCTCCAAGTTCACCCATGAGGACTCAAGCCTCAATGCCATACCCATTTGTGAATTAGGTTGATTAGATTGAGCATATTAACATCTTTCAAGATTCATTATGTTTATTTCTCTCGTGTCGGTACGTGACACTCCGCTCCATATACTATCCTGGTGTCGGAACGTGACACTCCGATCCCCAAATTCTACGTGTCGGTTCGTGACACCCGATCCCCTAATTCTACGTGTCGATTCGTGACACCCGATCCCCTAATTCTATGTGTCGGTTTGTGACACCCGATCCCCTAATTCTACGTGTCGGTTCGTGACACCCGTTCCACTACTCTCATCACTTTAGTTCATCCAGCCTTCTTTTATACCAAGGCATCATCAATCTCATTAACAAGGCAGATTAGGGTTTTTCAAGATTTAGGATTCAATAGCTTCATCATGCATATTTTCTCACAATTATGTAATCACATTCATACAAGTATACAATTAAGCATATAGAAGGGTTTACAATACTATCTACCCAATACATATCATTCGCTATTAAGAGTTTATTACGAATAGCATAAACCATAACCTACCTCCACCGAAGAATTCGTGATCAAGCAAGCTAATCTTCAAAGTCTTTGCTTTCCTCTTCGTTCTTCTCTTTCTCTCATTCGTTTCTCCCTCTCTCTCTCTGTTCTTTCTATTTTTCTTATTCAAAACCCTTTTTATTTTACCCTAATAATCATATAATTAAGTATAAAAGATGATAAAATACCCCACTACTTGTTTCAAGGTTCTCCCTTTTAACCCCCAAGTAATTAAACTATAAACATTAAACCACTCACTTTATAATTATAAGCAGGAATAGTCCAAAACGCCCCTTAAAATATTTAACAGAAATTCGACCTAGTCAGGGTTACGCAGCCTGTGACGGCCCGTCGTGCCTGCGACGGTCCGTCCTGCTGCTTCCGTCACAAAGTTCAGAGTCTCCAATTAATTAAATAGTCTGTGATGGCCCGTCATGCCTGAGACGGTCCATCCTGCCACCCCGTCGTGATGTTCAGAGAGTCGATCTCAGTACCCAAATTTCTAAATTTTAAGTGTTTTGGAACGAGACCCCCTCGACGGTCCGTCGTGCCCATGACGGTCCGTCGTGGGATCCGTCGACTCATCCAGTTTTTTCAGAAATAAAATCTGCTACTCAAAACGACTAAATAGGTCGTTACAATAGATACCAATTAACCCATCGTTCGTCCTCGAACGATCATAAGAAGAAAAACAAGGGCAAAAAGGAGTACCTGAATCTGTAAACAGGTGTGGTATCTTTCTTGCAAATCAGCCTCCTTCTCCCAAGTGGACTCTTCAACTGGTCGATTCTTCCATTGAACTTTGATGGATGCAATCTCCCTTGATCTCAACTTGCGAATTTCTCTATCTAGAATGGCAACAGGCTCCTCCTCATTAGGAAATTCTGGCCTCTTAAGTAATCATCAAGTCGTGCCTCGAGAGTCTTGACTCTATGTGTTCTTTTTCTTCTAACATTTTTATTTTTGTTATAGGCTATGACTACTAGAAGAGCAACCGTAAGAAGAGTTGAAGAAGATATTGCTAATGCAAGAGTCTTCTCAAGAGCAAGCTCCTCCAGGTGACCAAGCTTCGATTAATCTTCTAGCTATGACGGATGGAGAGATAAGGTCAGCTTTCATTAACTTGGATCAAGCTATGACTACTTAAGCTCAATTGGTAGCTACTCAAGCTCAAGCTGTGGCGACTCAAGCAAACTGGGAAGTTGGACTTAGTGTGAACAAAAATGCTACTAGCATGGCTTCTCGCTTGAGGTACTTCACAAGGATGAACCCTCTAATGCTCTTTGAATCTAAGGTGAATAAATACCCCCAATACTTTTTTGATGAGGTCTACAAGATCTTGTATCCTGTGAGAGTGAGTTCTAATTAGAAGGCTGAGCTAGCCGCATATCAACTCAAGGATGTTGATCAAACATAGTATACTCAATGGAGGGACAATAGGGCTTCGAGAGTGGGTCCCATAAGTTGGGAAGTCTTTAGGAGGGAACTTCTTTATAGGTTCTCTCCAAAGGACAAAAGGGGGTAAAACTGGAAGAGTTCATCAACCTTCGTCGAGGAGGTACGAGTGTGATACATTGAAGTTAACTAAGTTGTCTAAGTATGCCTCTTCTTTGGTGTCCCATCCTATAGATGAAATGAACTGTTTTGTGACGTTGTGTCCGATGATCTTGTTAACTAGTGTCTTATATGGACATTTCTCAATTGATGGTGCATGATCAATAAGTTGAGAAGAGTAGGCTTAAGAGGAATAATATGGAGTTCAAGAGGGCAAGACCCTATGAAGTTGGTACTTCTAAGGGTAATTTGAAAATTCAAGAAAATCCTAGGTTCAAGAAGAGGGTATCCAAACAAGTTCCTTCCAATTTACCTAAAGGTAGTAAGGATAGGGTGTCTAACTCTAGGTCCCAAAGGGGAAGAATTGGAAATTCACCAAGTGAGAAACCTACATGTTACCAGGTGTGGTAAGAAGCATATGGGTGAATATCTAGTTGAGATAGATAATTGCATTGGGTGTGGAAACATTAACCATAAAGTGAGGGATTCTCATATGGTAAGGGGTAAAGTTAAGGGAAATATCCAAGAACAAGAAAATGGTCCTAGTTCTGATGCTACTAAAAAGAACCGCTTCTATGATATCCGTTTTAGGGGTGATCAAGAGGATTCTTCCGATGTTGTCATTGGTATGTTCCAAGTCTTTTCCAATAATGTCTATGCTTTACTAGATGTCGGTGCCACTTTATATTTTGTAACTCCTTTAGTGGCCATGAAGTTTAATATGTTACCCAATGTGTCGATAAAAACCTATTCGGTTACTACCCTGGTGGGTCACATCTGTTGTGTCTAGAAGAGTCTTTCGGAGTTGTCCTATATCATAGCCCAATAGAGTTACATTGGTTGATTTTGTAGAACTCGATAATTGGATTTTGATGTAATTTTCAAAATTTATTGGTTGTATGCTTGTTTTGCTTTAATTAATTGTAGAACAAGGGTGGTTAAGTTCCTATTTCCATATGAACTCGTCTTAGAATGGAAATGGTGAAACTCTATCCCTAGAGGTAAAATAATTTCGTGTATTAAGGCTTGTAAGATGATCTCTAACGGGTGTCTCTACCATATTGTGAAGGTCAAGGACCTAGAATCCTAGATCATTTTGTAGAGTCGGTCCCCGTAGTAAAATAGACTTCAGTATTGACTTATTTCCATATACGAACCCCATTTTGATTTCTCCTTATCGGATGTCTCCTGTCGAATTGAAAGAGTTGAAGGCTCAACTCAAAAATTTACTAGACAAAGGATTCATACAACCTAGTATTTTTCTATGGGGCGCTCCGGTGTTGTTTGTGGAAAATAAGGATGGACCCCTTAGCATGTGCATTAATTACCGTCAACTAAATAAGGTCACCATAAAGAATAGGTATCATCTCAATAGAATTGATGACTTGTTTGATCAACTCCAAGGGGAAAGATACTTTTCAAAAATTAAATTGAGGTTTTAATATCACCAACTTAGGGTCATAGGTGAAGATATACCTAAAAACAGATTTCCGAACTAGGTATGCTCATTATAAGTTCCTAGTTATGTCTTTTGGTCTAACTAATGCCCTGACGACTTTGATGGACCTTATGACTATAGTGTTCCGGAATTAGCTTGACTCCTTGTAATTGTCGTCATTGATGATACTTTGGTATATTCTAAGAGTGATGATGATCATATGAACCATTTGATGGTTGTATTGCAAGTCCTCAAGGAACATCAACTCTTTGTTAAGTATAGAAAGTGTGAATTTTTGTTGAGTTCGATTGTGTTTCTTGGTCGCATTATCTCAAGTGAGGGTAGAGAGGTCAATCCGAAAAAACCAGAAGTGGTTAAGAATTGGCTTAGACATTTGACTCCAACTGATTGTTGAAGTTTTTTGTGTTTATCTGGGTATTATAAGAGATTTGTTGATGGGCTTGCATCCATTGCTTTTCTTTTTACAACCTTAACCCAAAAGGAAGTGAACTTTAAGTGGTTGGAAGCTTGTGAAAGAAGTTTCCAAGAGTTGAAAGATAAGCTTACCTCTGCTTTGGTATTGATCTTACGAGAGGGTATCAAGGGTTTTATGGTGTATTGTGACGGTTCTCGAATAGGTTTGGGTTGTGTACTCATGTTACGTGGTAAGGTGATAGCTTACGCCTCTAGACAACTCAAGGTTCATGAGAAGAATTACCCAATTCATGTCCTTTAAATAGAAACCATGGTGTTTGCTTTGAAAATAACATTACATATATGGTGTCCATGTGGATGTATACCGACCACAAGAGTCTTCAATATGTGTTCTCTAAAAAGGAGTTGAATCTTTGACAACGAAGATGGTTGGAACTTTTGAATGATTATGAAATGAGTGTTCCCTACCACCCCGACAAGGCTAATGTGGTTGCAGACGCTCTAAGCCAAATGATCATGGGTGGTGTAGCCCATGTTCTCGATGATAAGAAAGAGTTAGTGAAAGAGGTACATAGATTGGCTTAGTTGGGTGTTCGGTTGAAAGATTCTACAGATGGAGGTTTTATGGTTCATCATAATTCCGAATCATCTTTAGTGGTGGAGGTAATTTCTAAGAAACACCTTGATCCTCTATTAATAGAATTGACAGAATCGGTTCTTAGCAAGTACAAGGAGGCACTTAGAAGGGGGGATGTGGTACTTAGGTACCAAGGTAGATTTTGTGTACTGGATGTCGATGACCTAAGGGGGACTATTTTGGAAAAAGCTCATGGGTCCCGATATTCTATTCAAGAGGTCTATTGGTGGAATGGTTTTAAAAGGGATATAGCGGAGTTTGTGGCTAAATTTCCAAATTGTTAACAACTTAAGGCCGAAGATCAAAGACCGGGAGGTCTTACTCAAGTGATGGTTGTTCCTACTTGTTAGTAAGAAGATACAAATATGGATTTTGTAGTGGGTTTTCCTCGGGCTCGTAGGCAAAATGATTCAATATGGGTTATATTTGATAGATTGATGAAATATTCCCACTTTATCCCCATCAAATCTACTTATTCTGTGGAGGAATATGCAAGGTTGTAACTTAATGATATTGTGAGTTTTCATGGGATACCTTTGTCCATCATCTTGGATAGAAGCTCCAAATTCGCTTCTCATTTTTTGAGGTCTTTTCAAAAGGATTTAGGTACTCAAGTGAAATTTAGTATCTCTTTTCATATTCACACAGATGGTCAAGCAGAATGTACCATTTAAACCCTAGAAGATATGCTAAGATCTTGTGTTATTGACTTCAAAGGTAATTGGGACGATCAACTACTCTTGATTGAGTTCTCTTATAATAATATCTACCATTCCAATATTTGTATTGCACATTTTGAATAACTCTTTGGTAGGATATGTTGGTCTTTGGTTGGATTGTTTGAGGTAGGTTATTCTTCACTCTTTGATCCCGAGATAATCTCTAGGGCCTTAGAGAAAGTCAGGATGATAAGGGATAGGTTGGAAACAGCCTATAGTCGGCAAAAGTATTATGCCTACAATAGTAGAAGATGCCTTGAGTTTTAAATAGGTGATTGGGTCTACTTGAAGATTTCACCCATGAAAGGAGGGGTGATGAGATTTGGAAAAAAGGGGAAGTTTAGTCCCCGGTATGTTGGTCCTTATGTCGGTTGGGTTGTTTCAGGTAGCTGAGTCTTCACTCATTGGTACCGAGATAATCTATGAGACTTTGGAGAAAGTTCAGATGATAAGGATAGGTTAAAAATAGCATATAGGAAAACAAAAGTCGTATGACGACAATATGAGAAGAGACCTTGAGTTTGAAATAGGTGATTGGGTCTATTTGAAAATTTCACCCATGAAAGGGGTGATGAGATTTGGCAAATCGCAGAAGTTTAGTCCCTGGTATGTGGGTCCTTATGAGATAGTGAAACAGGTTAGGAAGGTTGCTTATGAGTTGAAATTACCAAGTGAATTAATTTTAGTTTACTTGGTATTTCATGTATTTATGCTTAAGAAATATGTAGCAGACCTGGTGTCTATTCACCCTATTGAAGGATTAGGGTGAATAAGAACCTTTCTTATGAAGAGGGTGTTAAAATCCCAGATTATCAAGTCAAAATGTTGAGGAAGAAAGAGGTTGCCTCCATAAAAGTTCTATGGAGAAACCATCTTGTTGAGGGTGCAACATGAGAGGTCGAGGCCGACATGAAGTCTTGTTATCCTCATCTATTTACTATTACTCCTAGTCAAATTTGAGGTTAGTAGTTCCTCTTAAAATGAAGAAATCATGAATAATGAGAATTTGACTTGATTTTCTAAGTATGTGCAAATCTTGGAAAAGGTTCATGCTAAAATGAGTTTTCATGAAAAGTGCTCTCTTGGTTAACTTGCACTTATATGTATGTGTACAGTTGTCTTTATGAGATTTGTAGGATCATGTTGATTTCATCGTAACTCTTGATGTTCATGTTGAGCTCATGTTTATATTGAGAATGTATTTCCTCATTATGTGATATGAACTGTTAAGGTCTTAGATGTGGTAAATAGTGATTTGAGTTGCTATGTGTAATGTTATGTCTAAAGTGTTGAATGGAGTGATGAAGTAATCCTATGAGTTGTGACTAATAATTTTATGTTGTTGTTGGTGGTGGTGGTTGGGCTGCTAGTATTGAGCCTCCTTCTCTCCCTATAAAAAGATTTAGGTGTCATTTGGAGACGAATGTTCCTAGGGGGAATAATCTAAAAGTCCATGACTTAGTCTAGAACTTCAATTGATGAACTAAGACTCAAAAAATGTTATATGACTAAATTAATGTAATGAAACTAATTAGGAAGTGTTAGAGTCAAAACGTCAAGAAACGACCATGACGTTCAGAGGTTTGTGAAAGATGAGATAGTGTACCTTAGTTTGTTTCAAGGGGATTAAAGAGTCAAATTTGGTGGAAAGTTTGGAACACATATTAGAGTGTGTTTCAATTCAACTCCCCAATGACCACCCCAAGGGTCCTTGAGAAGGACCCTACATTTTGACCTCAAAACTATATTTTGGACAGTGTGCAACCACGAGACCAAATGACAAGCCGTAGTTTGAATGAAGCTCCATCAATGGTGCTCGTCGGTTGAAACTTTGTAGATTTCTTAAGATCCTCCAAAAAGGACTCTCTGATCCAAACCACAAATGACCAAGACAGTCTGTGGTTGGATCGACGCGCCGTAGACGGGGTTCCTTCGTTTGGAACCCCACTTCACTGTCCTATTTCTGTTGACTTAAGTCTAATAACATAATTAGTTAATGAATTAGTTAGGGGTTAATGGTTGTTCAATTAAGTTACTTGGAGAATATAAAAGAGCAAAACCTCATTAAACTAACTCATCACGTCATAATTTCCCCAAACCCAAACCTCTCCAACTTCTCTCTACTTTCTCTCACTACCCAAAGACCCCCATTGAAGACAAAGCTTCAATATCGATTAGATATCAAAGACTCATTTTTTTATCCATCATTATTCAAGGAATCTCAAGGAATGGAAGCTATTCACTTTTGGTATCGCTTTCCCCATAAGGCTCTTCAAAATTGGGTTCCAAAGATGTCTAAAACTTGGATTTACATCCAATTTCGTGGTTCCTTCTCAAATTGATTTAATGCTGTATTTTATTGATTAATATTGATAAAATATGATTTTTATTGGTTAATTGTTGTATTTCTTAGTAATTGACCTAGTTCTATGAATACACCCTTTTCCCTAACCCTAGGTTATGAATTGAGTTGATTGGTGAGTATTGATGATGAAATTGATTTATTTCTTGTACAATTTACTATTGTATGATGATGTTGAGTGAACTGATAAATAAATATTTTGAGATTGATGATGTAGTCTTGAAGGAGGTTTTCGAAGCTATTGGTAAGACTTTTATGGCAATGAGTTCTCTACTTCAATAATGATGCTTTATTCTTGATAATGATGTTCAATTGAAGAATGATTATGTGAATGAAATAGGAATACGATAATATGATGAATTTGATGGCATGTTATGGATATGTTGAATTGTGAGATCATGGTAAGGGTATGATGACAAGGTTGAGAGTGATTCTCTTGTGTGCCTATTATTATAACTATGATGTGTTGATTTCGATGACGATTGTTTTTGATGAAAGGAAGTTCTCATTCTACACCTAAATAGATAATAACATGATTATACAAGGGGTTATTCTCCTATGGCCTATATTAATATTTGATTATTAATAAGGCTTAAAGACATTTCAAAAAGGGACTTTAGCTTAGAAAAAAAGGGCTAGATATGAGAGGTGTCCCTTCCCAATGTGGAAAGGTAGGTTCACAATGATCCTCATGAGATAGAGAGTAGCATCCAATGTGAATACATGAGTTTCTAGTATATTTCCTTGTTCCTTAACTATGCTGCCCCATAGGAAAACTAGCTAGTGGATCCAACTAGAATTCTATGTTCATGTTTGGTTCTATCTTGGCTAGTAGAGCACTTTCTTTCGGTGAAGGGTTTCATGACATCCATGTTTAGCTCACATGGGTTAAGATAATTTTTCCCCAAAGTAAAATGAATGAATGAAGTAATAAATATGAACTATAACTAGGGTGACCTAAGGGGTTCTACTAAGTGTAGGTAAGGGTATGGGACTTTACCTACGCATTTCACAAGTTGACCTTGAGGGGAGTCCTAGAAGGATGTTCTTATGCACTTGTATTATGAATAAAATGCTAAATGTAGACTTAACATGATGTTGATCTTATATGGTGTTGACTTCATTGATGAACAAGATATTGGTCTAAATTGTTATATGTGATGATAACTACACAGGATATTATGTTAATGTTATATAAAGTATAGACATTGTTTGTGGTGTCTTTTATAGTTTACTTGATTATGTGGGGTTATGAGGCTTCACATGAGCATTGCACTTCTATGCTTTGTATGTGATTGTTGGTAAGGGTCTTGTATGATTTGATGATATAAACTCTTCAACACGAAATGTTAATATAACTTTATGATGATGCTATTTATGTTAATGTGACTTTATGATAGTGTTGTCTTGTATATGGATATGAACTTGTCTTAAGTGATGTTATGATCATTGACTTGTATATGCTCTTATGTGTGCATAAATGGCTTTCAAAAGTGACTTAGCATGATTTTGAACAAAATGTCCCTTTGTGCATGATTTCAATGGTTTTACTTGCATATGTATCCATACTTAGTACATGTCATTTGTACTAACCCATATTATTTATATTTCTACAAATATGTAGGTTCGGGCCATTGAAGAGTAGAACACCATTTGCAAGGAAGACTTGGACCTTTTCCCAAGTTATTGTTAAGTCTTCAAAGTTCGAGGATGATGCCACTTTTCTATCTTAGTAGTGTTGCTTATGTCTAAAGACACTTGTTCTTTCCTTATCTTTGAGACTATTGTGTAAGCCTATATGTGGCATATTGTACTAGTGTAAGGGCTCTGCCTTAACTTTGTAATTCTCTATTATATGGTTTAATGTGAGATTATTATCAGACTATCTTATGAATTGGATATATTGCATAAATGAGAAGTCTATGTAAATTTCATAAGTGAGGATTCTATGTAAACTCCGTATATGATAAAAGAGAAGTCTAATTATACTTCATAATGTAAAATTTTAAAATTTTTCTGTATTTTCTCAACCTATGTTTTGCAATGAATTATGCTAAGCGCTAGTATAAGGCCTCTTTGTGGATGAAGATTCCAGTTACGTCTAGGGGGTGCTCCCTGGTCATTCCGTTCGAGAAAGATACCAATCATGTAGATATATACCATTTTAGTATCACTTACTAAGTTAGTTATAAGGAACAAAGAAAATTCAATGATACCAATCTTGTAGATATTTACTATTGTAGTATCACTTACTAAGTTAGTTATGAACGAGAGAAACCTGAATGATACCAATCCGATAACTATATACAATTTTATTATCACTTACTAAGTTAGGTAGTAACAAGAGAAACGTCAATGATACTAATCCTATAGATATATACCTTTTTAGTATCACTTTCTAAGTTTGTTATGAAAAAGAAATCTCAATGATACCACTGTTGTAGATATATAATTTTTTAATATCACTTTCTAAGTTAGTTATTGCATCACTATAAATGAACGAAAAATGCAGTGTCATTTCAATAAGTTAATATGCCTATATAACATAATTAATGGGAAAATTAAATTTTAAAAACTCTTCACTAACGCCTTATTAATGAAGGAATAAATCAAAGTTTAACATTACACATTCGCATATGTTTCCTCTTCCAACACATATGTTCACTTTTGAAAAGTTGCTTCCTTTCCAAAAACTAATAATTCTTCATCTTCTATTCAATCCCTTTTAAAATAAATACAAAAGAAAAAAGAATATTTACAACAATACATTATTTTATTAATTTAAAGAAGAAGAGAATGAAAATAAGGAAGATTATGAAAGAAGAGAGAACTTATTGAAAGTTGATGTAATGGCTTTATTAATCAGGTAAATTAAATTGGGGGGCGGGGTTATACATTGTAATTTTTTTTGGATGGGAGGTGGAATGATTATAATGCGTAAATGGTTGTAAATAGTATACTCCTAAGGGTTATTTGCTTGGTTTTCCCTCTTATTCTCTATTTTTTGTTAACTTGGGCAGCAAATTTTGGGCAAGCCTTTTAAACTTTTTTTGTATAAATAAATAAAATGGCTCATGTGGTCATGCCAATTATTTATCTTTTTAATAAACACATGAAAATATTATACATTTGAATTTAAATTTATCGCATTTGTTTTGGTTAAATTTATGAATCTCCCTTTATGTTCTCTAGAATGAAGCTAATTTTTTTTGGCTCTATATGTTTCTTATTTTGATATTTTTTTCCGGATCAATCCAACAAAGGAAGTAAAAGATATAAAGAACTCACCTAAAGGAAGGCAATAAATGGATCTGCAAATGGAATTTCTTTAGGGGAAAAGATAGTGGTAGTGCCTATATATTATATATATTTAAAACAGTAATTCAAAATTAAATTTTGGTCAAATACTCATGGTGAAGGTGTAGAATCTGTCAATAAAATAAAAGCATTAATAAATGCTTCTAACTTCGGATAAAGAATCTTTTTTAAAAAAATTAAGTGAAATTTAAAAATTGAAAAACTATGTAAATATATTAGAACTCACCATTATTGATAATTGAAAATATTTATAAAATAACATGAAAAATATATTTTGCAAGGATTTTTAGATGGATGCTTAATCAGGTAGGATCAAAAAAGGAAGGATTAATTTGGGAGATTAGATATAAGTTGGTTGGAGTATATAAAGTTTGTATAATCATCACCACATAAAGCATTTTAACATTAGATATCTCAGTTCACATAAAAAAAAAAAGAAATAGAGATTTTGCTTAGGTTATATATATTCTGTTAGGACCGAAAATAAGCAGGTGTAACGCGGAAGCTAGCAAAACAAACCTCAAAAGACCACGAGTAAGAAGACAACGAGAAATATACCAAAAGACACAAAGATTTAACGTGTTTCGGTCAATCGATCTATGTCCACAAAGGAGATGAGCAATCCACTATAAATATGAGAGTACAAAATACAGAGGGAAACAACCTCAACCAATTCACTCGGAATACATGGGAGGTTCACACAAGTGATAACGTATCAAGCTTGTGACCCACAAATTCTCCCTCTAACCAAAACTCTCAAAGTCATTAAGACTACATTGTGAATGCTGATTAAGTTAGAAGGAACATTCCTCTATTTATAGAGTCCTAAACCTTTTTCTACAAGAAAAGAATTAGTCAATCCAAAACCTTTTCCTAAAAGGAAAACCTATTTAGTGTAAGAAATCAGGGCAAATAAAACCCAACAAATCTCCCCCTTGGCCTGAATTTCTGACAAAATAAATTTGTCCACCTTCTTCACTAATCTTTAACAACTTGTTTTTCCTCTTCATAATCTCCTTAGCAAAATTTATGTCTCAACACAGAGAACCTCTGTGAAACAATTTCTCCAACAAAAATCTTCATTACTGTCAAAAAGGTTGCGACTAGAACTATACCCGTCAAGATGAACACCTCTTTCTAACCTGGTTCAATCATCGATTATCGAACCACTGAACCTAACTCCATCATTGAATCTGGCTCTGATACCACTTGTTAGGACCGAAAATAAGCAGGTGTAAACGCGGAAGCTAGCAAAGCAAACCTCGAAAGACCACGAGTAAGAAGACAACGAGAAATATACCAAAAGACACAAAGATTTAACGTGGTTCGGTCAATCGACCTACGTCCACAAAGGAGATGAGCAATCCACTATAAATATGAGAGTACAAAATACAGAGAGAAACAACCTCAACCAATTCACTCGGAATACATGGGAGGTTCACACAAGTGATAACGTATCAAGCTTGTGACCCATAAATTCTCCCCCCAACCAAAACTCTCAAAGCCCTTAAGACTACATTGTGAATGCTGATTAACTGGGGGAGATTTGTTAGGTTTTATTTGTCCTAAATTTCTTACCATAAATAGGTTTTCCTTTGAGGAAAAGGTTTTTAATTGACTAATCCTTTTCTTGTAGGAAAAGGTTTAGGACTCTATAAATAGAGGAATGTTCCTTCTAACTTAATCAGCATTCACAATGTAGTCTTAAGGGCTTTGAGAGTTTTGGTTGGGGGGAGAATTTATGGGTCACAAGCTTGATACGTTATCACTTATGTGAACCTCCCATGTATTCCGAGTGAATTGGTTGAGGTTGTTTCTCTCTGTATTTTGTACTCTCATATTTATAGTGGATTGCTCATCTCCTTTGTGGACGTAGGTCGATTGACCGAACCACGTTAAATCTTTGTGTCTTTTGGTATATTTCTCGTTGTCTTCTTATTCGTGGTTTTTTGAGGTTTGCTTTGCTAGCTTCCGCGTTTACACCTGCTTATTTTCGATCCTAACAACTGGTATCAGAGCTAAGGTTATCTATATGGAGGGGAATATGAGCAAGATGGTATGTCTAAATGGAAGAAACTACAACATATGGAAAAGCAAGATGAAAGATCTATTGTTCGTGAAGAAGATGCATCTTCCGATTTTCTCTGCTCATAAACCTTAGAATGTGACCGATGAAAATTGGGAATTTGAGCACCAACAAGTATGTGGATATATAAGACAATGGGTTGAAGATAATGTTCGCAACCATATTGTGAATGAGACACATGCTAGAACATTGTGGGAAAAGTTGGAGACGCTTTACGCTTCAAAAACTGGCAATAACAAGTTATTCTTGTTAAAGCAATTGATGACCTTTAAATACAAGGAGGATAGTCCTATTCTTGATCATATAAATGATTTTCAGGGTATTCTTGATCAGCTATCAGGAATGGGTGTGAATTTTGATGATGAAATACAAGGACTTTGGCTTCTTAATACTCTACCGGATTCTTGGGAAACTCTTCGTGTTTCTTTAACAAATTCTGCCACTGGTGGAAAGGTGACTAAGGAATATGCAAAGAGTGGTGTGTTGAATGAAGAGGTTAGAAGAAAATCTCAAGACATAGCTTCACATTCAGATGTTCTATATACAGAAGATCGGGGGAGACATAAGACAAGAGATCCGAGGAGTAGAGGTAAAAGTAGAAGCAAGTCAAAATTCAAGAATCCAAATATTATATGTTATCATTGTGGAAAGAAAGGACATATTAAAAGATTTTGTAAACAATTGAAGCAAGATCTTAAAGAAGGGAAGAAGGAAGAAAACAACGAAAATAATGTTGTTGCTGTTGTCCATGATGATCTTCTCTTCGCTTGTGATAAAGACGTCATCAATTTTGTATCTCAAGACACAAGTTGGATAGTAGATTCTGGAGCTACATCACATGTCACACCAAGAAAAGACTTCTTTTCATCTTATACTTCTGTTAACTCTGAGGTGTTAAAGATGGGTAATACTGGTGAGGTTAAGGTGTTTGGTGTTGGCACTGTTTGTTTGAAAACCAATACTGGTTCAACGTTGGTCCTTCAGAATGTCAAGCATGCTCCAGACATTCCAATAAATTTGATCTCTGTAGGACAACTAGATGATGATGGCTATCATAATGACTTGTGCAATGGTCAATGGAAGCTCACCAAAGGCTCACTGATTTTAGCTCGAGGAAGAAAACATTCAAATTTATATGTGATACAAGGATCGATTCTTGGTGACTCTATAAATTTGGTGGAGAGCAAGACTTTATCAGAATTGTGGCACAAGAGGCTTAATCATATGAGCGAGAGGGGGATCACATGTTTGGCTAAGAAGAATTTGCTTGCTGGTATGAAACAAGCAAAGGTGAAAAGATGTGTTCATTGCTTAGTAGGGAAACAGAAAAGAGTTTCTTTTCACAGTCATCCTCCTTCAAGAAAGTCTGAGCTATTGGAGCTAGTACACTCAGATTTGTGTGGTCCTTTCAAAGTGAAGTCAAAAGGTGGTGCACTTTACTTTGCTACTTTCATTGATGATCATTCTCGCAAGATTTGGGTATATCCTTTGAAATCCAAAGATCAAGTGCTTGATGTGTTTAAACAGTTTCAAGCCTTATCTGAGAGACAAACGGGAAAGAAATTAAAATGTATTCGCACTGATAATGGTGGTGAGTATATTGGTCCCCTTGATAACTACTGCAAATCGCAAGGAATACTTCATCAGAAGACTCCTCCAAAGACTCCTCAATTAAATGGTTTGGCATAGAGGATGAACAGAACTTTAGTTGAGAGAGTTAGATGTGTGCTTTCAGAGGCTAAACTTCCAAATTCTTTTTGGGCTGAAGCACTTAACACTGTTGCTTATGTTATCAATTTGTCTCCTGTTGTTGCTTTGGATGGTGACGTTCCAAACAGAGTTTGGTTTGATAAGGATGTTTCTTATGATCACTTGAAAGTGTTTGGGTGTAAAGCTTGTGTGCATGTTCCAAAAGATGAGAGGTCAAAATTGGATGTTAAAACTAAGCAATGTATCTTCATTGGTTATGGTCAAGATGAGTTTGGATATCGCTTTTATGATCCAATTGATAAGAAACTCATTAGAAGTCATGATGTTGTGGTCTTTGAAGATCAAACTATTGAAGATATTGACAAGACTGAGAAACTAGATTCTCACACTGATGAGAGCTTAGTTGATGTTGATCCAATTCCTACTATTGATACATCTTTTGCACATGAGAGAACCCAAGGTAATGATCAAGACAATGATGAGAGTGTAGAACGTGTATTTGTTCCTACTGATGATGTTGTGGTTGATAATCAACCAACTCATGTTGGGATGACCGCTTCAGATGCTCCAGAAACCTCTTGTAGAAGATCTACTAGAGAGAAGCGAAGCTCAACACGTTATTTTCATGATGAGTATATTCTATTGACTAATATGGGAGAACCTGAAGGTTATGATGAAGTCATGTTAGATACTCATAGAGATAAGTGGAAAGAACTCATCGTAGACAATCATGAGTTTTGTAGAAGTGTGGCAGGTAGGAAGCCTGTCAAGAGATCCTCTACTTGAAGTCCATTTGGCCCCTTGGCTGGAGGGGGAGTTTGTTGGGCTATTGCCCATGTTCCAGCCAAAGGCCCATGGCCTAATCCTACTTGGAAAAGGATTGAAATTATTCTCCTTAATTGGTTTCCAATTCTATTAGGAAAATGATTGGAATAGTAATCCTATTTGTAGTTGGTTTTGGCTTTATAAGGAAAAGCACAACTATATAAATAGAGGATGGTTTTGAGAGAATAATTAATTGCTCATTGGTATTGTCTTTGAAAGACATTAAAACATAAGAGAGGTTTTTGAGAGAGCTTTCAACAAGAGAAAAAGAAAGAAAGAAAAGGATTTTTTTGCTGCAGTCTTTTCTCCGACTAGCAACGTTCAGATCGTGTTTTCCGATTAACTAAACGTTGGATCGGGCTGAAATATGTACTGAGTGTTCCTAACATCTTGGTGGTTGATTTGAACGGTGGAGATCGGATTCGGAGGTCAGAAAGATCATGTTTTATGTCCCGAACAGAAGCTGGGTTTGGGTGGTGTTTCTTTCTATTTATCTTTTGTTGGTGTAGCTATTGTTTGTTCACTTTTGGCACTTGTTGTGTAGCCATTAGAAGAATATTTGTAACCCTCTTATTGTTATAGTGAAGCAATTCGGATCTTGTCGATCCCGTGGTGTTTACCTTCGGTTTGAAGGGTTTTTCCACGTTAAACTTGGTGTTCTTTATTTTTAGATTTTCAGTTTCATCTTTTCTTCACGAACAATAGATCTTTCATCTTGTTTTTCCATATGTTGTAGTTTCTTCCGTTTAGACATACCATCTTTCTCATATTCCCCTCCATATAGATAACCTTAGCTCTGATACCAGTTGTTAGGATCGAAAATAAGCAGGTGTAAACGCGGAAGCTAGCAAAGCAAACCTCGAAAGACCACGAGTAAGAAGACAACGAGAAATATACCAAAAGACACAAAGATTTAACGTGGTTCGGTCAATCGACCTACGTCCACAAAGGAGAAGAGCAATCCACTATAAATATGAGAGTACAAAATACAGAGAGAAACAACCTCAACCAATTCACTCGGAATACATGGGAGGTTCACACAAGTGATAACATATCAAGCTTGTGACCCATAAATTCTCCCCCGAACCAAAACTCTCAAAGCCCTTAAGACTACATTGTGAATGCTCATTAAGTTAGAAGGAACATTCCTCTATTTATAGAGTCCTAAACCTTTTCCTACAAGAAAAGGATTAGTCAATTCAAAACCTTTTCTTTAAAGGAAAACCTATTTATTGTAAGAAATTTAGGACAAATAAAACCTAACAAATCTCCCCTTTGACCTGAATTTCTGACAAAATAAATTTGTCCACCTTTTTACTTAATCTTCAACAACTTGCTTCTCCTCTCCATAATCTCCTTTGCAAAATTTATGTCTCAACACAGAGAACCTCTCTGAAACAATTTCTCCAACAAAATCTTCATTACTGTCAAAAAGGTTGAGGCTAGAATTATACCCGCCAAGATGAACACCTCAATCTAACCTGGTTCAATCATCGATTATCGAAGCACTGAACCTGACTCCATCATTGAATCTGGCTCTGATACCACTTGTTAGGACCGAAAATAAGCAGGTGTAACGCGGAAGCTAGCAAAACAAACCTCAAAAGACCACGAGTAAGAAGACAACGAGAAATATACCAAAAGACACAAAGATTTAACGTGGTTCAGTCAATCGACCTATGTCCACAAAGGAGATGAGCAATCCACTATAAATATGAGAGTACAAAATACAGAGGGAAACAACCTCAACCAATTCACTCGGAATACATGGGAGGTTCACACAAGTGATAACGTATCAAGCTTGTGACCCACAAATTCTCACTCTAACCAAAACTCTCAAAGTCATTAAGACTACATTGTGAATGCTGATTAAGTTAGAAGAACATTCCTCTATTTATAGAGTCCTAATTATTTTTCTACAAGAAAAGGATTAGTCAATCCAAAACCTTTTCCTAAAAGGAAAACCTATTTATGGTAAGAAATCAGGGCAAATAAAACCCAACATATTCTGCTTAGGATCAGGAGATGAATCGAATTTAATGTACAACATATTAAGGGTTCAGAACAGTTTTCTCGAGTCTACCTTTCAATCCTGTTTTTTTTTTTTTTTTATGTATTTGATGATGCAAAAATACAACTAGAAATGCTATGATCTTAAGATTGTAAGTGGTATAGAAAAATGTGGGTGCTATATATATATATAAAAACTACCATACTTCTTGAATCTTGGTAGCACACGAAATCCAGGAGGCAGGATGTCAGATACAAAACACTTTTTTTGTTTATTTTTAGATATTACAATTGATATGTTAGTGTTTGAAGATTGGATGAGTGATTTGTTAGTTATCTATGTTGATCAGATACAACAAAAACGTTGTTACACTAGTTTTTAATCTTCCAAAATTGCACTACTTGTAAAGGATCCGACACACACCTATTGATATTATTGAAGAGTCTCAACCATATATTTTATCATTCGGATCACACTAAAGTGAAGAAAATACAATACAATTTATATGTATAAGCTTGTTGAAGATGTCACCAATAATTAATTACCAACTAAAACTTTAAGGTCATTTTAAAGAACTATCATGAGTCATATACATTAAAGTAATTTCATGTAAACTAATCTTTAATGTTACTATTTTAGTGTAAAACGTGAAAATGCAGGATGGAAAAGGAGAAGAGAATAGCCAATCATAACAAAAGGTAAAAGGAAAATCAATTTCTAAACAATCAGAGACAAAAATTAGCTATAATACTGCCTTCTTGGAGGAAATAACGGAACTTATTACAGTTTGTTATTTTTTCTTATTTGAGGAAACAATTGAACTTAATATAATTTCTCATTTTTCTTATTTGACGGTAAAATCTATTTGATCTTTCAGATTAGTTAGTCATTATACTATGTATTGATGCTTACAATATGAACATGCATCTATTTTTTTGTTAATGTCCAAGTTGTTACACTGATAAATAAAGATCTTTGAACAAATGATTGAGCACAAGACTACTGAAATACAAGCTTAATATCATACTATTATATATAAGTTTCACAATATTAACAATAGATACAAGTATGTCGTGCAGATACACTGATTGCAGGAGTTGTAGTAGTAGTAGTGATAATACAACCAAAAAAGATAAAGTGTTGGGAGTTTTTAGTTACAAGATGAAGATATCTTAATCTAGAACAACGACATGGTAGAATTGGAGTCCACGTAAGCTTCTCTAGTCCCAGAATTTATGGCGTAACAAGATGTCAAGGTCCCTAAAATTTGAATATTATTGTTATTGAATGGAAGATATATTGGCAAGGAAGTGAGAAAAATACTATCGGAAACAACTGAAACATAATTAATTACTACATTAATTCCACAATTTTACAGCCAAAACGTGACAATTTTATGGTAAAATTATGTCAATAATGAACATTTACCAAGACGAAGGTCTAATATAACATACCTAATTTAGTGTGGCATATCCACTTGAAGCTAAATATGAATCATTGAGGCAACCCATAAACTTGAAAAGGTTGCCTACCATCTTTGTACTTCCTTTTCCTTAACATGAAATAACTCGTCCTTCACACCAATTTAGGTTGCGCAAATTTAGAATCCCAAAAGATATTCTTTTTGTGTAACCAAAAGTACAAAAATGATAAAGATACTCCTTGTAATTAAATGTAAATATATGAAATACAATCATATGTAAATATACAATTGAATGGAGTTAAACATATGTAGGAAAGTAATGAAGAAGCTAAAGACTTAAAATATTAAAATCAGTAGATGTTGCGTCCAAAAGCACATACAAGTGCACGTGGTCACTCAAGTAGAACAATGATTCTTCGAAGACGGAATATTAAACCCAAAGGACTTCAAATCATTAAATAACAACTCTATTATGCCTAAAATAAATTTACTTTTGTGGCAGACAGTTTTAGAAATTTCTTTATATCTACTAGGTTGAACATACTCAAAAATTAATTACTACAATCAAACAGTTTCAAACAAGAGAATTTCACAATTTGGGAAAGTATTTCAGGGTTGTAGCATAAACCTATTTCTTACATAATATTTAATTTATCCTAGAATCCTACAGGTTAACCTCATTATAGATTTGCAAGGTTCATTTTACGATAATAATCTCCCGACCTTTATTCGCGTACAACCATCGACATTCTAACTACATCGTTGAGCGGGAATAGACATAAACCAATGGCAGAGTATTAAGCTATCATCTTGAATATTAATCAAGTTCGGTAGGTATAAGATTATCATATATAAGAAACACTTTAAACTTTACCCTCTAATGAACACACTTCTCACATTCTTTGGTCTATCCTTCTATTCATCTTCCGAATTAAAAATGGACAATGACTTTATTTTAATGTTGTTCGGTCTTTAATATAGTTAAACAAAAATGTAAGCATAAATCACAAGAAACCCCATCTAATACTTGAAAAAAATACCATTACACCATTAATTGTAGCTACAACCCTAGAATAAGGGAAATTATTTACTTATAAAATAAAATATCATCAAGTAACGTTTATGGATCATAAAAAGGTTTACCAAAATGAAGGAGTATAAGAAAAACCCTAGAAAATGTTAGCAAAGTTTCCCAAATCGATGTTCTCCCATCTTTTAAAAACTAGATAATGATAAAATAACACAACTAGACTATTTATAGTATGAAATAAAACACGTGACTTAAGTCAGGTGTCCAGGTCTGCAACGCAGACATGTTCCCTCACCTCAATTTGTGCACAAAAGGATCTCCTCCGGGACGTGCTTTTGAAGAGCACTCCACTGTTAAGTGAAATTCATTTTCTGCATGCAAGTTACAGCTCCGTGACGCAAAGCTTCTCTCTCCTAGTGAACTTTCCAACTTCCAGGACATTCACCTCCACAACTTTGTCTTCCATTTTTCGACCTTTTTTCAGGTGCCCTTTTTAGCTCATTTTTATTTGTTTTTCACCCTGAAACATCTCATCATATTGGCTAGAGGAATAACATCAAAAGACTCAATTTCAGTTCCAACAAAGAAATAGCTCTCAAACATATATACGAGATAAATTGGTTATTAGGCGTATAAATATGCCTAGATTAGTAGACATTCATAGCATATCATGTATAATCTCTTATTACATAAAGTACACAAGTTAATAAAGTTGATATTTCGAAATGACAAAAGTGACCACCTAATGGAACTTCCTAAAAGATTTGTACACTTGCCCATCAGAACTCAGATATAGACAACACAGAGTAGAACTACTTGATGAAGAAGACATAAAGTCAAAATACAAAATACTACATGGAGACGGTAGACATTTTAAGAATAGCCCAACTTCTTCACTATTAAATGCACCCAACCAAAAATAGTCAGCCTAAGATCCTCGTAGGTGTATGAAATTTATTATTTTTATTTACCACTGATCGAATAATGTTATCATAGATCGTTAGTCTAGTTGTAAGAGTCAACGATCGTTAATAAGTATATAACTCAACCAATTGGGTTGAGATCGTTCCTACATGGAGTGGTACGTGCTTAAGATTCAATGGGAAAGTACAAATGTGCTCAAATCAGCTACAGGAATAAACATTATCGAATAAAGACATAGTGTAAAATAGGGGATGGCATGAATTTCAATTAACAGAGGGGTTTTGGTTTGAAACTATCAACTACAACTACAACAAATAACAAAGAAGTAACAATAACGAGATGTGTTCAGAAGTAACAATAACGAGATGGGTTCTTGGGATGTGATTCGATTATAGGCTAGTATTGACAATGGGTAATTGCAAATGTTAGGAAATAGATGTAAATAAACTATACTTTAGTCGAGATAAACCTTCTCTCGAACAAATTACTTTTGAATCAAGTTGATTCATCTCAAATATCAAGCGTGCAAGTATAAACACCATACGCTTTAGTCTATTCACTCTCTCGAGCTGAATGTGTGGAAAAGGGTTTAAGATTCACTCTCTCTAGCTAAACCTATGACAACACAATACCCACTCACCATCAATCAAGAACTTTGGTTTTAAAACGTCTCTCTCAAGCAAGCCAAAAAAACAAAGGTAGAACTGCACTTACAACTACAATTATTTAAATTAAACCACAATTAACAATTGAAATCATTCCTTAAGAGTATTGAAACTAAAATTAGCAATACCCAGAAGCTAAATCAGCCCATGATCATATAATCACACACCAAGAAGTGGGTTTTTGCCTAGACATCATAAAAGATAAAAATCGTTACCAAACTGAGTTTCACTACAACAAAATAGGCTTTTCACTAGGGAAAATATAGTTGTTTAATGTCTAAATCCGATTGTTATAAATCAATAGAGATCGGAAAATATCTATTCTTCACCGATCGTGAAAAGCTCTGTTGTTAAAAGTTAACGACCGAATTCTAATCTGGTCGTTAAAGATTCTTTAGCGACAACATATATTTCAATTGTTATACATCATTTTTTTGCAACAAGATTTTCCCTTCGCTAATTTGTCATCCGATCGTTAAAGAGATTGTAGGCGAAATTTCCTTAGTTAATTGTATGTTATTTAATACACATTTTCTTTTACTAATGCTCATTCTACTATTTGTGAAACTTTTGTTGAAGAATTGTAACAATAAAATTTCCTTATGCTAAAGTAAAATTTCAACAAATATAAAAACCAAAATAAACACATCCAAAAATAAATTAAAGACATAATATTTATATAAAATTTCTTTGTTAATACAATTAACTAGGCCAATCCACATGGGATAACATCATTTTTATGACTGCCTAAAAGAGAGAGAAAATGATGTATAGATGTACATAAGATCCTCGTACAACTTGCTCAACACTTTCCTCACGTACAGGTTCTTCAAATTTTATATTCTTTATCTGTAAAGGAAAAGATACATTAGCTTAGTAGAATATGATTTTGATGCAATTAGTTAAAATGAATGGAATAGAGAAGAAAAGTTTATAAAATATACCACCCTGTGCCAACAACAGGACAACAACAAGCCACCAATAAACTTAGATCGGAGGGCAACTTTAAGCACTACCAAAGAACAAAAATGAAACCCTCTAAGTACTAACATATGATACAATTTGCTTCACTTAGCACAAGTCACTAAAAAGGTGAAAGATTTATTTGAGATATCAGCTTAATGGGACAATAATAAAGCAAATACAAAATCTATAGTTTCTCACATTCTTCACAATTGAGGGGTTCTAGGGGTTACATGAAGCATAGCTAATCCCAGGAGTTTATCCACAGTGATCATAGAATTGAAAGATAGAAAAATAAAAAGCTATAAGTAATACAAAAGAAAATTTAGTAATAACCTCATGATTAAGCAGCTTCCACAGGAGGTAAAAATCTATAATGATAACGGTCTGACAAACATATGCAACATATAAATTATCAATATCTTCCGCTCATGGAACACTGGTATACTGGATAAGGGTAGCTGGTGGGTCTGTTAGAAGGTGATGCTACTGATTTAAAAAGAATCTAATGAAACACGAAGAGTCAGTCAACTTAAGCTACTTGAAAAAACAATTGAAAAAATTGATGATAGTTTGACGAGTACAGTTGGACAGCTACAAGAACCTTACTGTTGCTCAAACGACTTTTATTGAGTATGATAAAACATATTTTCCATTAGTTGTATGCAAAGGAACATGTATTCAACAAAATCATAAACATTCACTTTGTTGAACAAATAGTGCTAATCCATAAGTACCTTATATTTCCAAAATATCAAATGCACTTGCACTCAAAATTGCTTCTACACATGGCATTTATAAGCATTCACTCTATCGCACCAACAAGGTTAAGAACCAAAATAATTTTAAAGTTACTGTTCTACGTGAAAAGGCCTAACCATTTCTTAAATATACAACAATAGACTACGTGATAGATTTATTGGTTTGAAGATCCCCAGTCACTTCATTGTCCACAGAACGAAAACATGATTGTAAAAAACTGCATGAGAAAATTGAGAATCCTAGAGAACCTAGGAAAAATTCACTAGATGGAACAATGCCTTATTGCTAGTATTATTCCAGTTAGTAAGAAACTATGCTAACACAGATCTGAAATGTCGAAACAAACTAGAAGCTCAAAAGAGAAATTCCATTAAAAATTATGTGCCCGTAAACATCTTAAAAATTGTGACAGAAGAAAATTGAGTTAATAAGATTTAAAGGAACTTTAAAATGACGGGAGCATACTTGCAAGTCCATAGTAGCAGACTTCAAATGCCCGTTCTCACTAATCAACTTCACAATTTCATGAGCTTTCGCCTGAGGAAAAAATAATAACATGTCATCTCAATAAATGATTATATTAATGAACAAGAGCTGAAATTTGGGTCTAACACACCAAGTGAACTCTCTTTTCAAGAAGTTAAGAACACAAAGGGAGAAATTATTCCTAATCACTCAAAAACCTGAAATATATCTATTAACTTTACAATAATCTTCCTTCATAATAAGAAATTGCTTATTACAACTAACGTATGAAGCTACACCTTTTTATCTTCTGATCTTTAGGCAAATGTGGACATCTTGTGCCTTAACAACAATAACAACATACCCAGTGAAGTCCCACAACTGAGGTCTAGAGAGGGTAGAGTGCGTGTAGCCCTTACCACTACCTCATAGAGTTTAGACAGTCTGTTTCAGAAGTTCGAGTGCAGTAAATTCATCAATTAACAAAAAGGAAAAAACATCATATTGACAATAAGTAGAAAAATTCTTCCTACTATATTAAACCTGAACCTCCAGCTAGCTTCCTATTGAGTGATTGTTTTTGTCACGACCCAAATTTGCAGGTCGTGATGGCACCTATGTTCCCAACCAATAGGTAAGCCAACCCAACATATTAACCTAACTAAACCAACAATTGAGTAAAAAAAAAAGGACTAACACTTAGCAAGAATATCCAACATTGAGTTCCTTATAAGTACGAATGTGGAGCTAAAAATATCACCCCCCAAGAATTGGTGTCTTAATAAGTACAAGAGCTTCTAAAATTCGATGCAAGTCTGAAACTAAATGACAAATCTAACATAAGGGATATCCTGTTTGAATACTAATAACAGAATACATAAAAGATAGAGGGAGGTGTGGGCCACGGAACAGCCAAGCAGCTCACCACAACTCCAAGAACTTCAAGCCGGACTCAATTTGCTCCACGAGATGTGCTCCTACTCTGAATCGAATCTGCACCACAAAGAGTGCAACAAGCGTAGTATGAGTACGAAACCACGTGTACCCAGTATGTCTCATTGACCGACAACGAAGAAGTAGTGACGGGAGTTTATAAAAAAAATTAAATTCTTAAATTATATAAGTATCTATATATTACACTCACTATTTAAGTTTCATCAATAAAGGTAATCAAACATCAAGTACTTTCCCAACACCAAACAAAACACATAATCATCAAACATAAATAATGTGATGAAATGCAATGCAATATGATGCCATGTAATAATATGTCTCAGAATACCCAGTACTCACTCAACCGTATATACATGATACTCCTCGGAAATACATCGAGAGTTCATGACCCATGGGGGACTCGCGAGGTCCATATACCGACACGGACGATCTCCACGTGTCTGTGCGGACGATCTCAACGCACTATCATAATATCAACCAATTTTCGCACGGACGGTCTCCACGTGCCCAAATTACAATCTTAACATCTCACCATCCCCAGCACGGACGATCTCCACGTGCCCAACTTATACTCAATCTCATGTCTATGCACATGCACAATATTATTTCAATATAGGGGATGATGATGCATCTCAATCAATCAATATGAACATAATACATAACCACCTCAATTATCACAACTATACGGGTGAAATAAATAAAACACAATTACACAAGGAATTTAAGTCAATAATATATCAGCTAATGCCATATGCTTTGGCATTCTCAAATTTCAGTCCACATTCTATAATAGTACTTTTCCTTTTTATAACACCGATCCGTACCAATGCCCGTCACACCATTGATACGAGACCACCATCTTTCCCCTTACCCCTTTGTCTATTTTTCATTTTTAATCTTTAATTAGGAAAACGTCCTTCAACAAGTCTAAAAAGTCTTAACATACCTTAGATGCCGAACTTGTGCCACGAATCTTTTAAGATTTTCCTTTCCTTTTCGCAGGTTTCAGAACGTTCCCAATCTACCAATTTTGCAATATTCGTAAGTAAGCAATTTTTGTAGACATTCAAATTATTATATGTCTATCATAGGCGCTAAAACTCACTCATTTTTTCAACCAAACTCCAAATCTTGATATATATTGGTATGCCAAATTTTTCATACTTGCTAAATTTCAAGCCAGAACTAACTCTACCTCTTTAAATGGACTAAAATTCAATGTTAGATCATATAAAATACACCTAATAATTAATTACCAATCCCAATATATATTAAAAACTAGCATTTTTATATACGAATAAAACATGAACCACTTTTCATCCCATTGGCAGAAGTGGAACGCCCTCCCTTTTTTTTCTTTCTTCGTTGGCAATGCCCATTTCAAGCATCCCTATTTTCAATATAGCATAAAATAAGACCTAATCCCAAGCCAATGATTGGCTCAATCTTATTCCTACCATTCTGAAACTAAAATATATATATAAATTCTTTTGACAAAATCACAGAAAACATTACCTGCAGCAATTCAACTATTCGACTTCGATCGATTTTTTATATATATTATATATTTTTGAATACAACCCAATTGCTAACAATGTAATATAATTTAGTAATCATCACCAACTACCCATTATTTTTTATCACCATTATCAATATAGCACAATAATAACATAATCCCAAACACTCCGACAATATATTACTATATATAGAATTGAAAAGAACGAATATCTCATATCTTTACCTGAAAATGGCTATGATTTTTCTCCCTCTCGTTCGTCGCTTACGGTAAGTTTCTGCTCCACCCCCTTTACTTTCTGAACAAGAGTATTTTAACCGTGAAACCCCACTATCTATTATCTAATTATTTATTTAATAAAAGTTTCATCATCATTGGGTACTCATAGTTATCTAATTGTTTAAAAATACCCCTTTAAATTTTCAAAAGGGGTCAAACTAGTCCTAGTTCTCAAAACGACCTAGCGGGTCGTTACAGTTTTAGAACCTGGCCATTCCACTAAGGCATGACCATAACTAGGGACAACGAAAAGATGAGGGGTTTCAATTCATACACACAACCGGTTCATAAATAGCCAGTAAGCTATCACACATTACAATATCACTATATTAGGATAGTTTTGATCCATGTTTAGTAGAGGGATATCATGTCTATCTTTAACATTGTATGGTAAAGGTTTCAGCATTTCCATTGTATAACATGTCACAAACATATACTAAATCAACTTCATTAACTGAATCAGATACCCTCTTTAGACCTTCATATATGTTTTAGTCACAAAGAAAGCTTCTGATAGAATGTTTTTTAAAACTTCCACCTTCACTAGGAGTTACAGAAACTGACAAAGAAGGTCTCTGACTATTTTCTTGATCATTTGATTCATTCTATGGTTTACCCGGAGAAATTTCCTTTGTGAATTCTTTCTTATGTTCCCTGTTTGGAAATCCCTCAATGACTTCTTTTTTGAACTCACTGTCAACATCGGGTATTCTTTTGAATTAACAAGCAGCAGGGATACATAAGTAATATTTTATATAACAAATCGGACCCATAATTAAAAACCAAATGTGTATTGAAAATTCAACTATTTTTGGGTCTAATTGACAAATTTACACAAGTTATTTCATGATCTAATCATCCAACTAAAACTTACCCTCTAACTATCACCATAAATCATGAAAACACAACTGAGAGTTTTCCAATTGATTAATAAAGATACAAACTTTACACTGAAAAAAACATGCGAAGAATTGAAAAAAGTAACTGCCTGATATAAAAGGTACGAAGTGGAGTGACTGACCTTGTTATGGATTCAATCAGTGATGTATGTATTCAAAACTCATGAAGACATAAAATAGAATAGTTGTTATCACCACAGGGTTATTGGGGACTCAGGTACATTGTCTTTAGTGATAGGAGAAATTCACTTTTACTTGAGACATCACAGGCTGAGTAGAACCACCAAATCGAGCAGGACATCCTAATAATTCAAAATAGTATTGGCAATTAACTGTTTCTTTTGAAAAGTAAAAACAATAATGAAAAAACATATGGAAACAAAATACTAAAAAGGCTATAAAACCATAACCTCCACTTACCTGTCCAACATAATTGAGAAACATAACATTAGACCTTCAGTTTTAAAATGAAAAATAAACCTAGATACAATAACACTCTGCAAAACATTTCACAAACTAGAAGAAGCCTAGAATTTCTATTGACTCTCAAATCAGTAGTAGTAAAAATTTGTATACCTTATACACTAACTTGTAGAAAAACTTACTCTGGCACTTGCAGTAAATTCTTTAAGTTGTTACAGCTCTCTTCTATCTAACTATGGAATGTAAATTATGCTTTAACCCTATTCCATTAAAATATATCTACAGGGAAAAAAAGAAAATTATGCCACACTGACCTAAACGAAATTGAAAACATGTACAATTACAAAATTTTTGCATATAATAGCAATGCCCTAATTGAAATGGGAAATTTAGACATAAAAAGATCAAAAGACTTAGAGAAGGGAGCACCTTACTTATGGTATGGGCATTGGTAAAATTCATAATGTAATTTGATCACATACAGTGCTTTTGATTAAACCCTTTGGCGAAATCGAGCCGTAAACTCCCGCATTTTCTCCTCTCTTCGTTTTCCTTTTAGATTTGCTTGGAGCAAAAAGCGCTTATGATTAAACCCTAGGAGAAATCAAGCCCTAAACTGCCTCGTTTTCCTCCTCCTCATCTTTATTTAATTTTGCTGGAGCAAAAGGCTAATTGCATTGGAGATTGGGGATCCAAAAGTATATTCTGTATAGGAGGAGAAGAATGAGGGAGTTTACACGATAGAGCTTAGAGAGTTATGATTAAAATATATATATATATATATATATATATATATATATATATATATATATATATATATATATATATATATATATATATATCTATAAGTAGAATAAATAATTGAGTATCATTAACATTAGCCCAAATAGAATAGGTCTGGGACTTTTTTTTAATCTAGTTTTAACGACCAGATGACATGTCTTCTAGCAACCGATTATTATCCTTTCGTAATTCTTGTAGTGTTTCTATCAACTACGTAAGATTAATTTCGTTTTTACAAAGGCCTAAATTAAAGAATCTCAAAGACCCACAATCTTGACATAGGTTGTGTCAAATATGTCTTTTGTTTTCATGGAGAGAAGTTTTTCAGCAAGATCACCAGAAATGAAGGCGATAGTTAAACCATTGTCATCAATCAGATCAATTTGTAAGGTACGCCTACAATCATATTCTGTAAATATTTGAAATTTTCATTTGTGTATGTCATATTTTACTGCAATAAATTTATGTATATAGCATAAACGTAACACCGAAGAACTAATGTTGTCTTTCTTTGACATTTGTGCATTTTCCTGTTTCCAGTCCAAACACACTAGCATGCAAAACTACCAAGGTTGAGACAATATCATTTATGTTGCACATTATGGCAACTTTTCGTGTCAAAGTGAATGTAGTCGTAAGTCTTCTGCTGACTTGTTCACCACCCGTCAATTTAATGAATGTTTTGTACCAAATTTCTGTGATGAAGTAAGATCATAGGTTTTTTGTGACTTCATCTTACAGTCCATATGATGAAAAATACACATTTCTCAGCATTGAAGAGAGTATAATTAGAGATATTGAAAAAGGAGATTAAGAAAAGTAAATATACAAAGAACACTGAAACAAAGTTTGATTTAGGGCCCATTTGGCCATGCGATATGGTATCATGATACCTAATCATGATACGGTATCATGATATGGAATCATGAGAAGAAGGGTAATCAAGTTAGCCTCAAAGAAGTGATTATTTTACATGACTAATAATTGAGAGTGCTATGATGTTTGGATTCTAGAAGTAATATTGAACAACATGCTATAACAAATGTCTTGGTTGCAATAGCGTAGCCTCCACTTACTAATGCACACAATTTGCAATATTAATGAGTTTTGAATAATAAGTTGGATACTTCCATCAATCAAAGATATCCCAACATCTGTTACACTGAAAATATTAGAGAACTAAAATGTAAACACCTTCAGGAATTTACGTGCATGGGATTAGATTTTGACTCTTATAAACGTCTTTGAATATCCTTAAACAGGAATGAGTTTGTTGGGAGATTAAAGATTGGTTGTGTCACTTCTTGCCAAGGAGTCCGTGGTGTAACACAAATCAACTGTGATCAACTATTCATTTTTCTTTTTAGAGGGGCATACTTTAGCGCTTTTCTTATTTTTTCTCTTCCATTTATTCTCCTTTTTGGGTTATCTTTCCTTGCACAACTATAGTCTCTACATACTACTCTTTTTTTTCTCTAAAATTGGTTACATGTTATATCATCAGCACTCGAAATATATGCAAGATATATTGTTAGACAATTGGCATTTTTTCGAGCTTATTATTATTATTACCGTTTTACTTATATCAGTTTAGTTCTTCCTATTTCCTAGCTAGACTTAGTCAACTTTAGTTGCTCAACTTCTTGAAATTAGTGGCCCCATTTATTGCTGTTAGTGGCCCCTTTTATGGTAGTTAGTGGCACATATTCTTATTTAGTTTTAATGTCTAATTATTTTCTTGTATAAATTCAGACTTTCTGTTGATTACTATATAGTTGGAATTTCATAAGTTCATTCCATTTTTATTATTCAAATCAGTTTCTTGAGTATTTTTTTCTAAAGTGGTATCAGAGCCTCTAGTTGATCTTACGGGACCAAAAATATTTTACCTACAATACAAATGACATCCAACAACCTACCTTT